>CM076581.1:1152952731-1153062528 GCA_034641835.2 Pinus albicaulis
GTAGCCCAGGAGCGGTGAACTCCTTGATCAAAACCATGTGTATTTGACTCAGTTATTTGTGCTTGCTGTGTTTTTATAAGTTGATCTTTAGCATTTAGTTTCCATGCTTTTACGTTTACGAAATACAATTAATCTCATCAAGTTTATTTAATTGTCAATCATAAGCACTTGTATAAACCCTTGTATAAGAAGCAAACCAAAGCACTTTCATGTTAAATCTGAAACTGATATTAGCACAACATTATCTAACAATCTATTTCAGATCATTATCTTAGTAAACCATGTTAACCATGGTTGATCATATTGTGTATAAGTGTTGATGCTTGACATCATATGATCACATTTCACTACATTTGACCTCGATAAAATAAGAAAATATGATGGTTAATTTGGATAATCATGGTTGATCATGGTTGTTAGTGGTTTTGTTTATTACATTGTGACATAATTTTTTTTTCCAATTATGATATGATGTCATTTTTTCTATTTCACATTAAAACAATGTCTATTATTCATCACATTATGACATTTTTTATTTGTTACATTATGTTGACATTTTTTGTTTGTCATTTTGTGATGAAATTTATTGTTTCAAAATTTACAATAATTTTCATCACATTGTGATGGTTTTTTTTATTCATCAAACTGCGATGACATTTGTTGTTCGTCACATTGTGACGATGTTTATCATTCATCACATTTTAGAAAAATTCTTTGTTCCTCAAATTATGAGCATATTTATTGTTCATCATGTTTGGATTATGATCGTTTTTTATCACATTGTGTCATTTACTTTTGTTTTTCACATTCCAATGAGTTTATTATTCATCATATTTCCATGAAGTTTATTATTTACTATGGTTGAATTTGGTCAATTATGTTTTTTTTTCATCAAATTTCAATTGAAATTATTTTTTGTCACCTTACAATGATATTTATTATTCATCACCTTGTGATGAAATTCATTGTTTATCACGTTGCAATGGAATATATTATTCATTATATTAGGATGATGTTTATTGTGGGATATGGTTGAAATTTGGTAATTATGGTCAACCATGGTTAGACATGGTCAAGTTATGTGTCATGAGGATTGACCGTGGTTGATTAGGGTTGTAGTGGCATGAACATAGTTTATTGCAGTTAAATATGGTTAATAGTGGTTTAATATGGTTGAATATGGTTGAAAGGGAAGGGACATGATTGATGATGGTTGATCAATGGTTAATGAGGATTGGACATTGGTGATAGTGATTTTATATATCTAAATATGATTTAGAATGGATGTCTATGGTAAACAACCATTAACCATTGTTGAGTTGGTTTAACCATGTATCAACATACTTGATCATGGGTAACCTTTTATCTATGTTTAACCATGGAGACTGTATTTAAAAATGGGCGATATTATAGGAGAATGGTTGGCTATGGTTTACAATGGGTGAACATAATTGGAATAGTATAACTATGCATGAACATGGTTGAGAATGTTAATTATCCTTAAAAAAGTTATTGTCCATGAATTTTCATAGATCAACATGGTGGCCTTCATCAACTTTGGTCACCATGGTTGATTATTGTTGAGTTGTTTCAACCATTGTTCATCATGTTTGTCTAAGGATGAAATTATTTACCATTTTTGTCCACGGTGACCATTATTGTCCATGGCTGAAATTGTTTGACTATGGTTAAATATGGTCAACAATGATTGACTACACATGAACATAGTTTCCCAAGGATATGAACATTTTACTATATATTAATATGGTTGGCAATGTTGATTATGGCTAACCATATTGAGCATAGTTGAACAGGAACAACCATATAACCGATAGTTGATTATGGGTGGAAATGTACCCCATGGTTGAGCATGATTTAGCTATGTTTTTCCTTGATTTACTATGTTGGCCATTTTTACCATGGTTAACCAAGGCTTGACCATGCTTAACGTGTTGGACTAAGGTTGACCATCTTGTCTATATAAGCCACATTAAATGAGATTGATATTGTTATAACATATTTCACCTCACTTATCATCAAATACCTTTATTGGCCAAAAAAAACATTCCTTTTCATTAGAAATACCTAAATTTATCTAAAAATGTACTTCTCATTATCCATATGTGAGATTTACACATGAAAGTTTCACATATATGTGGGTACTCCTAAATAAACTGCATATACCCTAAAATATAGTGAAAAATTATATAAAACATTTTTTTGGATGAAATTTACAAGTTAGACTAGAAACATACCTATAGGAGCATGTGAAATCAACACCTGATAAAATTTATGGTGGCATAAATAAACACAATAAGTGGCCCTCATAGGCATCGATGGCCTTCATATCAATACTCTTATGAAATTCCCCCATGTTCGGTCTTTTATTCAAATTATTTTAAGCACCCACCTACCTCTAGGAAACTGTAGTTTCCATGTTGTTTTGTTGAGTTATCTTATCTCACAGATATGTTGCTACAATTGGAGAAGGATACCTTCAGTAACTCGAGAAGGAAGGATCTAGAGAAAGGTTCCATTTGGTGCATATAGTCAAGATCAGATGATTACAACATACATCTATGCTACTATTATCAATGTAGAATCTCATGTTCTATCCCAATTATTTTTTCTATATCTGATGTTTATTGAATTAATTATGGATTAACTTGTCATATATATAGTTATATACTTTTTTTTTTTTTTATGCACTTTTTTTTTGTTGAGCCTCGAGACTGCCTCTATTTTGACATCCATTTGACTACTTTTCCTTCCTTTTTGACAAAATCCATGAGCTCAATCAGTGTTGGTTTGTAAATTTTAAGTCTGGAAAGGTATTTAAATGGTCTATCCTTTATATTTTAGATTTTTCTTATTATTTGAATAAAATTTGTATTTAGCTACATAATTCATGAATTCTATAGCTAAACTCTATTTCTATAGCTACAGATATTGTTCAATAGGTTCCAAAGAAGGAATAGAGGAGCAAAGTACATGGGTAGCTTGGAAATGATCCACTCTTCAATTTTATATTATCTACCTCTCCAAAATCGAGAAGGATGGGGCCTAAAATCATAGTCAAAGTGCCAGTCAAAGAAAAGGGTTGAGACAAGCGAGTGAGAAGTTGAAAGCTTCATGATTTTCTCTCCATGTATAAAATCATGATAGCTATAAATATTTAATTTCTATTTAGAGTTCTATTCCTAGTTTAATTAGTCTATTTATGAGAAATCACCTCAAACAACCAATTTGACAATGTTAGAAATATTTGGTTGTATAAACTAGGAACAAGCTTGATTTTTATTGTAATACTGTTATACATTAAAACTCGGTTTTTATCAATCCAAGGAGAAAGCATTTTAAAAATAATCGATGCGTAATTAGTTGCAAGAAAATTTAGAACCATTCTGTTGTGGAGGGCCCCTACACAGAAGAGTTTTAGTAGTTTAATATTCTATTATTTCGTGTTTTAATTCTTCATGCTTTCCACATAGTTAATTGTTGTATTTTCAACATAGTTAAATGTTCTTTTTTTTTTCTTTCCTTAACATATTGATAGCATAAATCTGTTAGCATTTTCATCTCATAGAATAAAACCTTTCTTGCATTCTCTTTCACAGTAGATACATGCTTCATTTTTTGTTTCATAGACTAGATATGCATTCTAGTTTTTCACAATAGGTACATGCTCTGTTTTTTTTCCTCATTTCAAATAGTTTCTGAATTTCCTTAGCATAGTTACTTAGATTTAATAATGTTGGTTTGATATTTCTATTTGCAGAACATAGTGAAGATTAAAATAGATTATATTATTTATCATTGAACAAAATTAAATTTGATTCAAATATATACTCAGTTTTCATAAAGTTAGTTCAGATAGATGTTTCATTTTGTAGATTAAAAATAGTTTTGATATATATTTATCTAGACTTAGATATAGTTTCAATTAATGTTTTGTTTAGATTGAGAGATGATTTAATTAAATGTTTTTCTCTTTAATTAAATATATTTAGAAGTAATTTACATAGATGTTTTAATATATTAATTTGACATATCTGAAGATTTATCACTTAGATCAATTTATTTTTGTGCAACATAGATTTATCATAGCTCATTTTTCTCTCTTAGATAAACATTTCATTTTCTTCCTTCTTGTAAGTTTTATCTTTTAGTCATTATAATATCTTCTTTAAGAGTAATATATAGATTAAATTCCTTGCTTGGATTAATATTAAACATTTCCCTTTCTTCCTTCTTAGTTTATTGTTCAAGTATAAAAATTCTTCTTTAGGTGTAGTTACTTTCTTGCTTTCTCATAAAAACTACAAAACATACAAAAGGAATTAAATCCCTTCTTATTTCTAGTTTCCTTGCAGTTAATCATTCATCTTTAGAGAAGCTAAAAATAGACTTATCATTAATTTTTTGAGACTTAAATCTAAGATTCCATTTTACAAATCATTTCTTAGTTTCTCAAATTCATTTAGACACTGAAGATAAATACAAAATCCTAAATGAAACATATAAAACCAATATAATGAATTAATTAATAAAAGGCTTCAAGCATATATTATGCACGTGCACTTCATAAGATTACTAAGTCCGGTTGATAATTTATGATACCAATTTAGGACATTAAATTGACTAAAAATTTTGGCAACATTTGCAGGGAAGTGTAATTAGGAGCCTTATCTCTTAAATCTAAAAAAAAAAAAAACAGACAAGTAAAGAATAAAAAAAAATGGCATGTTTAGAGAAAGAGAATATAGGTGTATATTTGTAGCTAGAGGTAGAAGTTTGATCCCAACAAAACTACTCACTCCATCAAGACCTTATAGTGTCACACCATCAACAAAAACTCATATTCCATTCGTAGCAGTAAGACATAGAACCACTGAAGTCTTAAGATCAGAATTTTAGCCTAGAGACTCTCCAACTTCACCAACTGAGGCAGTTATAGAAGAAGAAGACCCTAGAACCCCAACAAAAGGAGTATCTTTTTAACCTCTACTGGAGAAAAAATCTTAGCCCAAGAGCTAGAAATACGTAGTGGAGAAGACGAAGAATTATTTTTCAATATACCATTGATAACAGAACCAGAAGAATGAGAATATGAACAAATAATTCCAAATTTAGAAACCTATATACGTTATGAGGAATCTACAATGGTTGGAGAAGGGGAAGGAGAAGTACACAATCTAAATGGTGAAAAATTAAGGCTAGGAGGAGGTATACCTAGGATTGGAGGAGGTGGAAGAGGTGGAGGACAAGGAGCTAGACGAGATGGAGGACATGGAAGAGGAAGAGGAAGAGATGGAGAAAATAGAGAAGAAATAGACCCTATTGGATTTCCTATATTAGATGAGCATACAACTGCCACAATGAAGAATATCTCACCCACAATCATTCCCAATTTTCATGGATTAAGGAGTGAAGATCCTGGAACATTTCTGTCTGAATTCGAGGTTTTATGTAGATCATATGACTGCTTACTTATTCTAAAAATTTTAAATTGTTTCCTGCAACACTTAAGGATGCTTCATTAAAATGGTTCACGAGCTTAATAAAAAATTCTATTATGACATGGGAAGAAATGAAAATTGCATTCTTACAAAAATACAAGGATTACTGCACACCTCATAATTGGAGCAATGAATTTTTTAGGATGATGCAAAAAGAGGATGAAAAATTATAAGACATAATTGAAAGATTCAGTTACAATCTAAAAAGGGCTAGGATGGAAAATTTGGATGAAGATACTTTAAAAGCTCTCTTGTTGAAATCCATTAGAGATGACTGGATAGATATTCTTAATATGATGGGAAAGGGAGACATATCTCAACTATCATTATCTGATATCTTTAAATTATGCATATATATTTCAAGAGGAAAATGAAGAATTGGAAGTAGTCAAAGACATCCCATTCTCTCTAGATTCAGCAAATTTGCAGCTAGAACAGTAAGTATAGCTGGAATAGGAAATCTTCTTCCTGAGTTTAAAACATATATTTTATGGATTCTTAGTGAAAATAGAAACCTTAAAACTACAAAACAAGTGAAGAGAAGAAAGTAATTCCTTATCAATATTTTTTCCTAAATGAAGGAAGCAACATGCCTTAAGAGAATGTCCTCTTGAATTAAAAATCATAGAGACATGTGTCATATGTACAAAAAATCATGAAACAAATAAATTTCCTTCTATACCAAGTCTTAATATTTTTTTCCAAGAGGAGCTAGCCCCACATGCTGTAGATCCTCTTTGTTTTGTTTCTAGAAGACCATGGAAAGGCCCACAAACTCAGGGTTTTAACACTCAGATGTACAGTCAACCGCCACAAAATAACTAGAATTCATCAATGCCATGGAAACAACCTTGGTCTCAACCTCAACCTTCGGCACAAGGAATGAAAAATACTTATGGTAGATATTCTCAATATCACCAATATCCACAATCTTATCCGAACTATCCTCCACAACATTTTCCTCGAACTAGTCAACAACCTCAATTTTAAAATCATAATCCACAAATTTCATTTCCATTTCCATAAAGGCCAAAACAACTACTTGCTCAGCCACTCCCAAAAAAAAAAAATAGAAATTCACAACCTATTTATAGCATGGAAGGACACAAGTTTTAGGCTTATATGATAATGCCACTAGATCTTAACGATGTTCAACTTAGATATTGTAGGATATTGGAAAATAAAAATCCCTACGTTGTTATCTAGGAAAAAGTTAACAACCTTGATGAGGAAATTTCTATTGGTCAACATTAAAATCTTTAAAATAAAAATAATCATTCTGGAGAAGTGACAACTTTTCATCAATCTAATCAAAATTTTCAAAATCATACACAAGAAAATCGAATAAACCTAAATCCTATCATAGAGCAACCTTCAATATCTATATCTAAACCTCCTTTCCCTGAAATATTATAAATAGACAGAGGAGTAGAAGAAAAAATCATGTTTCCTAACTATGATATATTAGATGAATTAAATAATTTTTGTTTCAAACTTCCTTTGTTACCAGCCATTAAGGAAATTATGATCCTTGAAATTACAATAAGAGAGTTGTGTACAAAGAAATCTGGAAGAAAAACAAAGGAAGTAAAAATAATACAGTTAGTGGGAAAAATTGCAGATATCACGATGGGAAATCCAACCATATAGAATTATTTGGATCCAGGAAGTCCCATTGTAAAAACACACATCAATTGTATTGAGATCCAAAATACATTGATCGACTTAGGAGCAGCCATAAAAATCACGAGTAAAAAAACCATCGAACAACTAAAACTTCCAAATCTTCAATATACACCAACACTAATACAATTGGAAGACAGATCAGTAATAAAAATTGATGGTGTATCAGAAGACATTTATGTATCCTTAAATTATTGGAAATATCCGGCTGATTTTATGATATTAACTCCTAAGAATAACTTAGGAGGACATCATTGATATTAGGAAGGCCTTGGTTAGCTATAATTGATGCCTTCATTAGTTGTAGATCTGGTGATATGTTTATCTCTAATGGAATTTCAACAAAGAAATTCACTTTATATCCTCCAAAAAAAAAAATGATAGAAGTAGAAAATGAAGAATGGATGGATGATGACAATGACGTGCAACCTATTTTTATTATCTCACACATTAGTGAAGTAATTCAAATTCTAAATTCAATAGAAAATAATGAATCATCTTCACAATGTGAGAATAGTCACAATTTTCAAGAATAGTGTAATATTGAATACTTATCATCTAGAAAAATGTCTTTATAGAATATGGAAATTCTTCAATTGAAATATTTCCAGGTAAAACTTTAAACATAAAAAAACACCTAGAAGAATTTAAAAAAAAAAGAGTTAATAAAAACAACGCAAAAACATTCTTCTGCATATGCATGGGAATAAACTGACATTAAAGGAATAAATCCTAGAACTTTCAGACGTCATATCTATATTGAGAAAAATTCTACAGCAATCAGATAACCTCAAAGAAGAATGAATCCAAATCTTAGGTAAATTCTAAAGGAAGAACTAAAAAATATAATGAATGTGAACTTTATTTATCCAATATCAGATAGTCGGTGGGTTTTACCTTTAGTAATTGTCCCTAAAAATAATGGAAAGTGGAGAGTGTGTATTGATTGTAGGGTGTTGAATAAAGGTACCTTATAAGATAATTTTCCATTAACATTCATATATCAATTTTTATATATATTAGCAGGGAAGAAATATTTTTCATTCTTGGACAGTATTCGTGGGTATAATCATATTCAGGTAGCACCTAAAAACCAAGATAAAACCACATTTCCTTGTCCATGAGGAACTTATGCTTACCAAGTACTTCCTTTTGCATTTTGCAATGCACCTGCAACATTCGAAAGAGAAGTATTAGGTATTTTATCTAATTCAATTCATGATTGTGTGAAAGTGTATATGGAGGAATTTACAGTCTATGGAAATTATTTTAAAGAAGCCCTTGAAGGTTTGGAAAAATTTCTCATCAGATGTAAGGAAGAAAATATCTCATTAAGTCATGAAAACTATTTTATGATGTCTACTAAAGTAATTGTTTTATAAAACCATATTTCACGGAATGGAATTAAGGTGGACTCATCTAAAGGTGAATTTATTTCCAAATTATCTATCCCAAATTGTCAAAAATATGTTAGGAGTTTTCTTGGTTTTACAAGATACTATACAGGACTTATAGAAAACTTCACAAAAATTTCATCTCCACTCCTCAAACTGTTCACAAATGATTTTGAATTTAGTTGGAACCCTGATTTCCAAAAGGCATTCGAATCTTTGAAAGTGAAGATATCTGAAGCGCCCATTTAGAGAGGACCAAACTGGAAATGACATTTTGATATCTCAACTGATGCTTCAGATACAACTCTGGGAGTTGTATTAGGACAAAAAGACTTGACCCCTTATTCCATCTACTATACAAGCAAGAATTTTCCTCCCGATGAGTTAAATTACACTATTACTGAAAAAGCATTTCTAGTTGTTGTCCATGGTAATAAAGATTTTAGACATTACATCACTGGCTATGAGACCTTCATTGACACAGATAATTCTACAATTACATATCTAATGAATATATCTATCACTAATGGAAAAATCACAAGATCGTTGTTGCTATTGCAAGAATTTAATATCACCATTTTATATCGACTTGGAAAGCAAAATACAGTCGCTGAACTTTTGTCTAGAATTCAAAATGATAATAATGATACATCAGTAGAAGATATTTTTCCTGATGAATATATTTTTTCAATATCTACTAAATCTTCATGTTTTTCAGACATTTCCAATTACTTAGCCACATGAAAACTGCCATCATATTTGTTTCTTAGAGAGAAAAGAAAGATAATTCAAATGAGTGTATCATATTCATCGGTAAATGATGAATTGTACAAGAAATGTCGAGATCTCATCATTAGAAGATGTGTATGAGAAGATGAAATACCTAAAAACCTGAAGGCATGCCCTCATGAGCCATGTGAAGGACACTTTGTTGATAAAAGGATTGTCTACAAAATCCTTCGTTTAGGATATTATTGGCCTTCTCTTTTCAAGTATGTCAAGGAATATGTTAAAATATGTGCAAATTGTCAGAGAATGAGGAAACAAAACTGTTACCAATGAAATAGGTAACCTGACCTCAAAACGGGAACTCTAGCCCAAAAAGACTCAAAAAACATGAAAAAACACCCCAAAAACAAAAAAAAGTGTATTCTAGAATGCACTTGGTTTTTTTTGAAGGTCAAATTTCAACATTTTATAAAATTATGCTAAAAACAAAATTGTTTCTTGAAAAAAAGATTGAAAAAACACCAT
This sequence comes from Pinus albicaulis, assembly GCA_034641835.2. Classification (NCBI taxonomy): domain Eukaryota; kingdom Viridiplantae; phylum Streptophyta; class Pinopsida; order Pinales; family Pinaceae; genus Pinus; species Pinus albicaulis. Next base: position 1,152,962,582 of record CM076581.1, read on the forward strand.
AAAAACAAAACCAGTTGATGCTGGAATAACAAAAAAAATAAATTGTCATATTTTTGATATTTTTAAAAATAGAAATAACATTTTTTAATTTTTAAAATTCAAACATTAAAAAAAGCCTAAAATTTAAGAAAAAAATAAATTTAAAAAATAAAAACATTTTAAAGCTTAAAATTTAAAAATATATATCAATAAAAAATAAAAATAAAAAATCTAAATAAAATTTTAATTTTAAATATTAAAAAAAAAAAGATAAAAATAGAAAATAAAAAATAAATTTAAAGACTAAAATTTCAAAATATATACAAATAAAAAAATTATAAAAAAAAACAAAATAAAAATATTAAATTATAAAAAAAACAAGATAAAAGAGAAAGAAATTAAAAAAAAAATAGAAATTAAATTTAAAAAGAAAAAGAAAATGTTTATTAAATTAAAAATAAATAAATAAATAAGTAAATTTTAAAATAAAAGAATAAATTTAAAGAAATATATTAAAATTTAATAAATTTAAAACATAAAAAAAAAGAAAAAAGAAAAAACTAACATTATTGAAATTAAAAATAAAAAAATGAAAAATTAATTAAAAATAAAAAATGAAAAATAAAATACAATAAAAATATTAAATTTAAAAAAACATATATTAAAAAAACAAATAGATTTTAAAAAATAAATTAAATTTAAATTATAAAAAATAAAATATATATATATATAAACTTAAATTAAAAATATATATATTAGATTTTATTAAATTAAAAAAAAACAATTGTTAATATTAAAACAACAAATTAAATTAAAAAAATTAAATTAAATTTTAATAAATAAATGAATAAACAAATAAATTTTCAAATAAAAAATAAATTTTAAATATAAAGAAAAAAAAAAAAAAAAACATTGTTAAAATAAAAAGTTAAAAAACTTTATAAATCAATTAAATTTGAAAATTTGAAAAAAATATATTAAATAAAATATATTAAATAAAAAATAAAATAAAAAATAAATTAATTTGAAAATATTAAGTTTAACTTAAAAAAAAATCTAATTTTAAATACACAATTTTAATTGAAATAAAAAATATATAAATTTTTTTATGTAATTAAAAAAATAATAATAAAAAAATAAAAAATTTAAAAAAAATATTAAATTCAAATAAATTTAAAAAAATACAAAATTTACTAAATTTTAAAAAATTAAATGAAAAAACTAAACATAAAATTTAATAATAAAAAAAAAAATGAAAAAAAAATCAATTAAATAAAAAAAAATACAAAATTTAATAAAAATTATTAACAAAATTTAGAAAAAAAAAATTAAAAACAAAAAAATGAATAAAATTTAAAAAAAATTAAAAAAAAAAAAAAAAAAAAAAAAATTAAATTTCAATATTAAAAATTAAATTAAAAAAAAATTAAATTTTGAATTTAAACTTTTAAAAAAACAAATTAAAAAAAATATTAAAAATTAAAAATATAAAAAAGAAAAGAATTTTTGATTGTAGGGCGCTTGCACCTACTTCCTGGCCAGGTAAAGTGGAGGCGATTCCGATATCCGGGCCTCCCGCGGAGAGAGGGCGATTCCGGAATCACCCCCGCGCGCGCGGAGGGGCCGATTTTGGGAATCTCCCCCGATTCCCAGCGGGCGGGATTCCGAGAATCGGCAATCGCCATCCCGCCGCGAGAGAACGCCTCCCGCCGCAGAGGTCGACTTCGTAATCGCCCTCTGGCGGTGGGAGGCCGATTCTCGGAATCACCCTCCCGCGACAAGAGGACAATTCCAGGAATCGCCCTCCTGTGACGGGAGGGCGATTCCCGGAATCACCCTCCCTCCGCCGCCACCTGGGCGGGAGGCCGATTGGCGGCGCCACCACGATCAAAAAATTCTTTTTTTTTTAAATTTTTTATATTTTTTTTTAATTTGATTTTTTTTTTATTTTTTGTAAATTCAAAAAATTTAAAATTAATTTTTTTTAATTTAAATTTTTCATTTTAAACTCTAATTTGTTTTGATTTTTTGTTTTTTTTTTTTTTATTTTGTTTTTAAATTTAATATTTTAGATTAATTATTTTTTAAAATTTAAAATTTATTCATTAAATTTATTAAATTTTTATTTAATTTAATTTTTTTTTTAAATCTTTTAGTTTATTTGGTTTTTCATTTAAAAATTTAAAAATTGTTTCATTTAAAAAAAACAACAAATTTATGGATATTTGTTTTTTAATCATTTTTTTTTGTTTTTTAATAATAATATTTTTTGTTACAATTCTTTTATTATGATTTTCTTTTTCAATTTTAAATTTAGTTTTTTTTCTAAATTTGTTTTTTTTGTTAATTTTAAAATTTCTATTTTTGTTTTCATATTATTATTATTTTTTTAATTTAAATTTTTAAATTTAATTTTTTCTTTTTTGTATATTATTTTTTTTATCTAAATTTTAATTTTGTAATTTAAATTATTTTTAAATTTTCTATTTTAAATTTTTTTTTGTTAATTTTTATTTTTTTTCTTTAAATTATGTGTGTTTTTTTTAAATTTTGTCATTTCTTTTGATATAATTTTCGAATATTTTTGTTTTTTTTTGTTTTATTTATTTATTTTTGTTTAAATTTTTTATTTTTACGAGTTAAATTTTTTTTTTTTTTTAACATTTTTATTGGTTTTTTATATTGTTTATATATATATATATATATATATATATATATATATATATATATATATATATATATATATATATATATGTGTGTGTGTGTGTTTTTTTTAATCTAAGTTTTGTGTCTTATTACCTACATTATCACCACTCTAGAAAAAAAGGTTGATGCTGCATCAGTACGTTTCAAAATTAGCAGGAAAATCACCCCTCTAAAAAAAACAGTTGATGCTACATCAATACGTTTCAAAATTAGCATGAAAATCACTAACATTTTAAAACAAATATTCATACTTCAGAAATAAAAATATTAGAGTGTTAAAAATGTGATGAAAAAAAAAAAGGTGATTCTGCATCACCACTTTTCAAAATCGGGTGCCTTTGATGCTACCAAAAAAAAGTAGGTAACAGTGTGGTTACCTATTTCATCGGTAATAGTGTTAAACGTGTTATTTCAGATGAAATTCCTTTACAACCACAGGTACTCATCAAACCCTTTAAAAAATGGGCTCTCCATTTTGTTCGACCAATAAATCCCCCATCAAGACAAAAGAGGTATATTCTTGTATGCATTGATTATTTCACTAAATTGGTAGAAGCTAAAGCACTTTATTTTTCTAATGAAAATGTTGCAGTTTCTTTCTCTTGTAGGAAATTGTGAAAAATCAAGGAACTTAGTTTACATCCAGAATGGTGAAAAATATCGTGGAAGAGTAAAAAGTCAAGCACAGAAAGTCCACTCCCCACCATTTGTGGTTGTGGTTTGGTGCACAGGTGTACCAATCCATGCGTTCTTAGGAGGAGTGGTCGCTACCTCTAAGCTTTGGCCACAGGAAGAAAAAAAAAAAGTTAGCAGGCTAGTGAACATGCTATAAAATATTGAACACACTAAATCATGATATAGTATGCATAAATAGAGAGAAAACATAACTAAACTAAACATAAACACAAAATTTCATAAAGGGTCAAGCTTAGCAATAATACTAATGACAAAATCTAAGTCCCCTGTTATTGCTTGTTGTTAGGAATAAAGATACTACATTTACACTCTTCCAAAAGGGCGCTTAGAACTATGGAGTTCTAAGAACCAGTGCAAGGACATTTTTTCCTTTTTTCTGTTGGAGAAAGGTATCTCTCTCTAATCCAAAGGATTGAAGTTGTTGGGTGGCCAATAATTGAAGCCCCTCTCTACTTCTGCTCTGAATTGCACACTGATGGATTTCTCATGGGAAATTTGGCCAGAATAATAATGTTCTCTCCCTTACCTCATCTCTTGGTGGCATTTTATAGGTGAATTTGAATTCTCCTTCCCTCTCTTGGTACATTGGTGGATGGTGACCAAGGAGAGAGGGTTGATTCCTTTGCGCTCGATTTATTCCTTTCTGTGCTCCCTTGAGGTCCGAAGGTGGCTTAGGCAGCTGTCCTTGGGAAGCATCAGGTGTGGGATCATCTCCTGGAGTGTGCCGAGTGGTTTCGAAATGTAAAAAATATGCAAAAAGATGCATTTTTCCTGAGTATTTGGTGCACAATTTGATTTTTCCTCTTGACCTTAGAGATTTAAAAAAATAAATTAGATCCTCTAATGTGCCTCACCCTTGTAAATCCTTTTTCCTAACATTAAATAATGTCATGTTTTTTGGTTTTATTTTCCAGTGATAAAAATTCCCCCCTAATGTGTGAGGTCTAGGAAGAACTATATAACTGAAATACATAATAGTTTGTTTTCTATGTACTATCTGGAGAGAGAGAGAGAGACTCGCGTATAGCTCAAGGTTGAAAACCCCTTACAATGGGTATAAGAGTGACCATGCTTTGTGGGAACCCTGCAAGAAATAGTGTGATACAATAAATAAAAATTTTCTATGAGGCGGGCAAGTCCCATGCTCGTCATGGTTTGGTTGTACAGAACATATGCACGGGTGCCCCAAAACATGAAAATGCTTGCTCAATTATGATGTGAGGAGGGTTTTTTTGCTGAGGGTGGTGGGCCCATTGGCTGGTCTCTTATGTGGGGGTTATGAAGCGGATGGAAAATATCGCATATGGGCTATGCTGATGGAGGGAAGGTAGGCCAAATGCGAGACACAATGGTGTGTATTCGATCTTCTTGCAAAAAATGGTAGTCTGGGAAGGGGGTTTTATTTTGATATGGTAAAACTTTACTTGATGCATGGTTGATGAATGGGCATGAAGAGCTTTCCGGACTGAAGTGGTATGGCCATGGCGTCGTGAATTTTCTTATATGTAGTCTACTTTAAGTGATGAATGCCATGGAGGGGAGGCTCTACCAACCAACATGGATTTTTATGGTGTGCAAGGTGGGGAGATGATAAACTAGAACCTATGGTTAATTTCTTGTGGAGAAATGATGTCAGGATATGTAGAGTTTTTCTGGGACTCCATCATGCTGAGGCTAGAATAATACCTGCTCTAGAACCTTCAGTGCATAGGGCAACGGATGGTTTGTACAATACATGCAACAAAATACCGCAAGTGAAAGCATATTCTCATTAAAATATTATTGAAAAAATGTGGTGAATGAAAAGAAGATAAGAGAGGGCATACGTGTCGGCACTGAAAATTTATTTTTTCAGAGGTGTGAATGTGTGGGGCCTTCATCGCACATTATGAGGTGTTGATCACTGTGTAGAAATTTGAATAATAGATCAATTATTCACTGATATTATCCCGATCACACACTATTTGAGCTTCATGCATAATACATAACCTCTTCTACTATTGATCATCAATTTGCAGAATTAAAAACAATCGCATGCGCACATTAAAACCATAAACAATCACACATATAAACACAGTATTTATGGGAAAGATTAAAGCTGAAAACCCCCAACTATCTGTATATTATAATGATAGAGATCATGTAACAATCATTGTACAAACTCCTCACAAGCTCTCAGTACAATCTCCAATTGTTACACACTACACAAGCTCAGATCTAACAAAACACATGCTCCAATCTGCTCCACCTGTTAGCCTGCCTCTACTACACAATCCCTGATGAATATTGGCCCTGAGTGAGTTTGAATCCACCTGGTATGCACTGTGAAATCCTCATTGGCATCTCCATCAATGTGTGGTGCAAAATCATGCACCATTATGGTTAGAACTGATAGTCACACTTTCTCTTTCACCTACCTCTCCACTGGTCTCCATTGAAACTGTCCATGCACTGAAGTTAACTGATGTATTCTTTATTTGATTTATGAGTTAATAATTAGTGAATTAATTAATAATTAATTCACACCACTCTCACTAGTGTATCAATCAGTTAGACTAGATACAACTAGCTCAACTATGTTTAACTGAGTTAAACTGAATACAACTCCACTAACTTCCTTAATCAACTCCACCAAACTCTTTCACCTGAGTTCTAACTAAATTCTCCATGCAATAGCTCCACTAAACCCTCAGGAATAGCCTAATTCCTTCTGTCAGCTGCATGTTCCACATATGTGCACTTAACTGAAGTGCTCCAATATGTTAGAAAATTAAATATTACAGAGCAATGAAACACATAAAATATGCGGAAAATACAAGCACACAAAACACATAAAACCAGAGAGACACAGATATACGTGGTTCACCCAGTTTGGGCTACGTCCACCCCGAACAGCCAGTCCTTCCTTTATATTATCCAACAAAAATGAAGAGACAAAACCTATAGCAGATCCGCTGTAATATCCTCTGTTCTCTCTCACAGTCTCCCTCTCTGTTTCTCGCTCCGAGAATACACTCATAATACACAGCCGCAATACAATGCCCTCATATATACAAGGGGGTTGCCTTCTAGGGCAAAAAACCCTAATCTAAACATAACTTCTACCGTCAGATCATTTGCCTAATGAACGGCCTAGATTGACTAGAATTTACTATACTTTTACAAGGCAATTTTACATCTGTTTTTAGCTTCGGGGGCGCTGCCCCCGAACCCCCGCCAGGGGGGGCTCCGAAAAGCATTGCCGCCCCCCCCTGGACCCCCCATGGCAATGATTAAATTTTAGGCGGCGTTGCCGCCCCTTTTAAGGTACAGGGGTCTAATGCTGTGGTACAAAGTAAACAAGATAATCAGGCTCCACACCCAACAATCTCCCACTTGGAGACTGATTGTAGCAACTCCATCGCTGCTTCATTTGCTAGACAATGACTCCTCTTTGGACCTGGCTATTCCTCATCTTCATCATCATCCTTGAAGACCAATTGAAACTAAGCATGTTCTCATTTTCTCCCTGGTTACAACTTTTGTTAGCATATCTGCAGGATTCTGGCTAGTGTGTATCTTTTCCAGCTTCAACTCTCCATCTTCCAATACTGACCGTATGAAATGGTACTTGATATGTATGTGTTTAGTCCTAGAATGAAATGCTGAGTTCTTTGCAAGATGAATAGCACTTTGGCTATCACTGTATAGTGTGCCCATATCATGCTTCTTACCTAATTCATCCATAAACCTTTGTAACCAAATCATTTCTTTACTAGCCTCTGTAGCAGCAACATACTCGGCTTCTGTTGTTGAAAGTGAAACAACACTTTGGATTTTTGAAACCCAACTGACAGTTGTTCCACCTACAGTAAATACATATCCTGTAGTGCTCCTCCTATTATCTCTGTCACCTGCCATATCTGCATCAACATATCCCTGTAGAGCAATGTTTGAAACACCAAAGCATAATGCTTGATTTGTGGTACCTCTCAAATATCTGAGAATCCATTTTATTGCCATCCAATGTTCTTTTCCTGGATTATTCATGTACCTGCTTACAACTCCCACTGCATGTGCAATATCAGGCCTTGTGCAGACCATTGCATACATTAAGCTTCCAACTGCTGATGCATATGGAACTTTAGACATATAATCCATGTCTTTTTGGGTCTTTGGGCACATCTCCTTACTAAGTTTGAAATGGCTAGAAAAAGGTGTACTAACTGGTTTTGCATTGTGCATATTAAATCTTTTCAACACCTTTTCTATGTACTCATTCTGAGACAGTGTTAATTTGTGATTTTTCCTATCTCTAGTTATCCTCATACTAAGGATTTGTTTTGCAGCTCCCAAATCCTTCATTGCAAATGAATTTTCCAATTTTCTTTTGAGCACATTTATTTCCTGCATGTTAGACCCTGCAACAAGCATGTCATCTACATACAATAACAATATAATATAGCTGCCATCATTTTTCCTTTTCAGATAAACACAATGATCAGAGTTACATCTAGTATAACCTTGTTCGTACATAAACTTGTCAAATTTTAGATACCACTACCTTGGAGCCTGTTTTAAGCCATACAAGCTCTTCTTTAACCTGCACACCAATTTTTCTTTCCCTTTTACCTCATATCCTTCTAGTTGCTGCATGTATATCTCTTCCTCCAAATCTCCATGGAGAAATGTTGTCTTTACATCTAACTGTTCAAGATGTAAATCTTCCACTACTACAAGACTTAAGATAGTTTTGATTGAATTCATCTTAACAACAGGAGAAAATATTTCATCAAAATCAATACCTTTCTTCTGTGCAAACCCCTTCACCACAAGTCTAGCTTTGTACCTCTGTTTTCCTCCATCTTCTTCCTTCAGCCTGTAAACCCATTTATTCTGCAATGTAGTTTTACCTGTAGGAAACTTGACTAAGTCCCAAGTCTGGTTATGCATTAAGGAGTCCATCTCTTCTTCCATGGCTAGCTCCCACTTCTTCCTACTTTCAACCTGCATTGCTTCTTCATAACATTCAGGTTCACCAGAATCATTCAACAATAAATAATATAATGAAGGAGAGTATCGTTCAGGGGGTCTACTTATCCCGGTAGATCTTCTAACACCACTTTCAGGTGTTTGAGGTGCCTGTTGCTGTTGTGGTGGTTGCTGCTGCTGTGGTTGTTGATTATTATTATTTTCAGGCACCTTTACTTTTTCAGTTATCTCATCAAGAACCGTGTATTCCTTACTTTCTTTTTCATGTTTCTTTTTTTGCAGCTGATTCTTATACAAGACATTTTCATTGAATATTACGTCTCTGCTCCTAATGATTTTGTGATTTTCATAATCATATAAGCGATAACCAAAATCATTAGCACCATATCCAATAAAGGTACATTTCTTTGATTTTGCCTCAAGATTTGTTATGTTTTCTTTATTAATATGGACAAAGGCCTCACAACCAAAAGGCTTTAAAAAAGAGTAGTTTACCTTTTTACCTGTCCATGCTTCCTCTGGAATACCACCATCCAAGGAACTTGAAGGCCCTCCGTTTATTAGATAAATAGAAGTATCTACAGCATCTGCCCAAAATTGTAAAGGCAATCCTGCATGCAATCTCATGCACCTTGCACGCTCCATGATTGTTCTGTTCATCCTTTCTGACACACCATTTTCTTGTGGTGTTCTTGGAACTGTCTTCTCTCTACGAATTCCATGCTCTGAACAGGACCTATCAAACTCTTTGCTACAATATTCACCTCCATTGTATGATCTGAGACACTTCAACTTCTTTCCTGTCTCAATCTCAACCAAAGCTTTCCATTTCTTGAAAGTATCAAATACATCAGATTTATTCTGAATACAATAAATCCATGTTTTTCTAGTTGCATCATCAATAAAAGTAACATAATAATGAGATCCACCGAGAGATGATACCTGAGCAGGTCCCCATACATCTGTATGCACAAGCTCCAATTTTTCGCTCTTCTTTTCTTTCCCAACTCTGAGAAATATGACTCTCTTTTGTTTTCCATAAATGCAATTCTCACAAAAATCCAAATCAACATTCTTCAAACCTGGCAACAAATTTCTTGAGTGAAGAATCCTCATTCCCTTCTCACTCATGTGTCCGAGCCTATGATGCCATAATGCTGCATCTGCTCCTTTGGAAGTTAAAGCATTAACAGAGTTAGAAATACCATTGCATAAGTACAATGTACCAACCTTTTCGCCTTTTGCTATTACCAGGGCTCCTTTGGTGACCTTCCAAGTTTTATCTGTGAAAGTTGTCACACAACCTTCACTGCCTAACTGCCTTGTTGAAATCATATTTTTCTTCAGATCTGGAACATGCCTTACCTCCTTTAGTAGCCATTGGTTTCCATTCTGTTTTTTTACAAGAACTTTACCCATTCCAACAATTTTACAGGGTTTATCATCACCCAAACGAACTTGTCCAAAATCTCCTTAAACATAGTCATGAAAATATTTCTTATCAGGTGTGGCATGGAATGAAGCCCTTGAATCTACAACCCAAGAATCAGTAACATTTTCGAAAGAAAGAATCAAAGAATCTTGTAACACATCACCTGTCACATTTGCTTCATGATTATTTTCTTGTTGTGCATCTCCTTCTTTTCCCTTCCGAGATCTACAGTCTTTCTTTAGGTGTCCTTTCTTTCCGCATTTCCAGCACACTATCCCCGATCTGGACTTGGATCTGCCTTTCCTTGATTTACTGTGATATCTCGAGCTCTTTCCTCTTTCCATTCTTCTTCCCCTAGACTCTGCACTCAAAGCATTACCTGATGTCTCACCAGAGCTTTTCCGTCGCATTTCCTCGCTAAGGATAGCACCAACAACATCATCAAAATTTAAAGTACTAGATCCAGAGACAGAGTTACTAATGGCCATTACTAAACCATTCCAACTCTCTGGCAATGAGCACAAGAATAACAGAGCTCTAACTTCATCATCAAAGTTTACCCTTACAGAACTTAACTGACTGGTAACTGTATTAAATTCATTTAAATGGTCTACAACAGATCCACCTTCCGACATCTTCATATTAAATATTTGTTTCATAAGAAATACCTTGTTTGAGGCCGAGGGCTTTTCATACAGTTTCGCCAACGTCTGCATCAAACCCTCTGTTGTTGTTTCCTTCGAAATATTGAAGGCGACTGACGCCACAAGACACAACCGTACTGTTTCGAGTGCCTTTCTATCGAGAATGTTCCATTCCGCGTCTGTCATGGTCGCCGACTTCTTTGTTTTTTCGCTCAATGGTAGGTACAGATCTTTCTGATACAGATAATCTTCCATCTGCATCTTCCACAGCGCAAAGTTTTGGCCGTTAAATTTCTCGACCCTAAACTTACCATCGTCTTCCATTGCTCCCACTCGAACCAGGAACCCTTCTTTCCTGCGAGTTTATCAGCCAAATATACCTTCGGCTCTGATACCAGTTGTTATAAAATTATATATTATGGAGCAATGCAACACATAAAATATGCAGAAAATACAAGCACACAAAACACATAAAACCAGAGAGACACAGATATACGTGGTTCACCCAGTTTGGGCTACGTCCACCCCGAATAGCCAGTCCTTCCTTTCTATTATCCAGCAAAAATGAAGAGACAAAACCTACAACAGATCCGCTATTACTGTATTATCCTCTCGTTTTCTCAAGGCCTCTATTTCTTGCTCCGAGAATACACACGATACACAGCACGCCCACAATACAATACCCTCATATATACAAGGGGGTTGCCTTCTAGGGAAAAAAACCCTAATATAAACATAACTTCTACTGTCAGATCATTTCCCTAATGAGCGGCCCAAATTGAATAGAAATTACTATACTTTTACAAGGCAATTTTACATCTGTTTTTAGCTTCAGGGGCGCTGCCCCCGAAAACCCCTGCCAGGCGGGGGGCTCTGGACCCCCCACGGCAGCGATTAATTTACGGGTGGCATTGTCGCCCCTTTTAAGGTACAGGGGTCCAATGCTATGATACAAAGTAAACAAGATAATCAAGCTCCACACCCAACATAAGAGGATAAGATAATGTTTAGAGTCCAAATATTATTAAGAGCTAATAATATTCGACATATCTATTTTTAGACTAGCAATCTAAAAATAGATTCCGCCCAGTATGTCTAAAAATATAAGTCCATCTATTTTTTCTGACTTGACGAACCATCCACAAATAGCATCCTGCAACTCATAGAACATGATCCATATGTCTAAAAATAGACATAGTCTAAAAATAGACTTTGCGCCAAAAATAGCCTGCGGGCCCACTTAGTGAAGGCGACTTCTTTCCACTAAGCTCATCATCTTGTTGCAATCTCAACACTCCCTCTCAACAATATATGGATTATCTGCAACCCCTATCCTGCCTCTGTGGTATTCGAATTTTCTCCTGGTGAGCGCCTTCGTCAAGATATCAGCATCCTGATCCTCCGTGGGAATGTATGAAAGTAACATGATTCTCCGCTGCACACAATCTCTGATATGATGATACCAATCCGTGAAGCCATGCCGCCTCAACTGATCCTCCTGTCTGTACCATGAACCATATCCCGATGTGCCTCTAATATAGCGCAATACATGCTTGCCTGCCTTCCAAAAGAGCTTGGTAGGCTTAACCATAGCTTGCGAAAGCTGGTTAACTGCATAGCATATATCGGGTCGTGTATTGACCAGATACATAAGCGACCCCACCAATTGTTGATAGACAGTGGCATCCACTACCTCCGCTGAAGTAGCATCCTCCTTCCTCCAACCACCAGGAAGAGGAGTGTCAATAGGCTTGCAACCTTGCATGTTGAAATTCTCTAGTATCGCCCGGTGATACTTACCCAAGAAACAAATAGGTCCATCATTGCGCCCGCCAAATTTCCAATCCCAGGAAATAATGAAGGAGGCCCAAGTCCTTCATCTCAAACTCTTTTGCAAGATCATCCTTGCATGAGAGTATCAACAGCTCATCACCTGTCAAAATCAAATGATCTACATAAAGTACAATGATCAGCAACTTACCCTCCACCACAATCTGGTATAGGTTAGGATCCGCCTCACTCTTGGAGAATCCAAGTCCGGTGAAATAACTGTCTATTCATGTGTACCAAGCACGAGGTGCTTGTTTCAACCCATACAACGCTCTCTCGAGCCTGCACACATGCGACTAGCTGTTGAAGATCTCGAAACCTTCGAGCTGCTCTATGTACACCTCCTCCTCAATGACTCCGTTGAGGAACGCAGTCTTCACATCCATCTGATGAATGTGCCACCCCATCTGCGCTGAGAGAGCAAGGATCGTCCGTATGGAAGAGTACCTTGCGACAGGTGCAAAGGTCTCCTCATAATCGATCCCCTCGATCTGTGAGAAGCCACGGGCGAAAAATCTCGCCTTGTACTTCTCCACACTCCCGTCAGCCGCCTACTTCACTTTGTAGATCCATCGCGAACCCACCACTGATTTCCCCTCCGGTCTTGGGACAATCTCCCATGCACTGTTTCTGACAATCGAATCATACTCTTCCACCATGGCATCTACCCATGCGGGGTCCTCCACAGCTTCCTCGAAAGAGGATGGCTCTGTCACGATACACTTTCTCACAAGAGCCATGTATCCAGTGTACCGATCAGGTGACTGTCTCTGTCTATGCTGTGATGTAGGTGCTCCTACAACCTTCTTTGTATCTTGAGCCAGTCGCTCAGCTTCTGTAGTGCGCTTCCGCCCTCTGATGGTTGGCGCTGCCTGAGTGGTCTCTTCCACTCCATGAACCTCATCTTGTGGCTGATCCACATCCTGAGACTCATCCTTAGGAACTAATAGCTCTTCATCTGCATGCAAGTGTGGCTCCCTCTCAAGCGAACACTTCATGGCTTTCTCCTCCTGAAATTTGATATCCCGTCGCACAACAGTCTTGCGACTGTCTGGAAAATACACACGATAGTTGTGGGGCGTATCAGTGTACCCCACAAATATCCCAACCTCTGCGGTTGGCTCTAGCTTCTTCCTGGCATCCTTCGTCACATGAATGTAAACAGGTGAACCAAAAATCCTCAAATGGGAAATATCAGGCTTCTTACCAGAAAATGCCTCCTCGGGTGTACTCATGCCAAGTAGACCAGAGGACATTGACAACAGTCAAGACATAAATCCGCCCTACCCAATGGGAGGACAAGAGAGGGCAAGGCAAGTTCCAGGGATGCCATAGAGAGCCCGCATCAGCTAACGCCGACTGCCCAACCAAGGGGACAAGATTCGACCCCTAGAGGTGTGGGAAGGGGTTAGAGTGATCTATATATTGTAATTTCTCAATCATTTTCAGAGGTTGGAGAGGTTGGACTCTTGGGAGACTTTTGATATCATTGTACATATTTTTCATATTTTGGCTAAGGAAAGATCAGGGGTTTTGCGGCACTTGTTGGGATCCTTGTGGTGTTTTGTTCTTGATGGTGTTTCCTCTTTGTTTACTGTAATTTTCTTCATGTTTAATGTATGCCATCCTTTCATATGCTTCTGAACTAAATTGAATGAGTAAGTGAGGTTGAATCCATTGTTTACAGTGCTCTACCTTTGAATTCAGTTAGTTCTATATGTTTTCAGTTGTTTGGAGAGGATCCTAGTTCTTCTTTTCCCTCTTCAGCTCCTCGTCGGTCTGATCTGTCCATATATTCAATCAAAAGCATCAAGACATTCACCTACCTCGCCCCAACTCGAAATCTGCAAAGGTCTGACCTTATCCTCGGACCCAAAATCTGTTTTCCCATTTCTCCAGCGAAAACCCAAAAACCAAAAAATCAAACATACCTATCTCTTTACTAGCCTAAAATCAGTTCTTATTGTAAGTCATCTCGCATCCTATTTATCATTTTCTCGAGATTGACGGAGAGAGCCCTCTCCTGCCCTCGTAGGGCTAGCTACGAGGCTGAGCGTGGTTTGATGTAGCCGTGAGTTTTACTTCATTTCAGCCTGAGGTAGATTTGAGCGCTAACACCTTCAATACGAAGGGTTTACCAGACTCCCTCTCAAAAGAAATGGTATCGATACCAATCGCACTGTATCTACCATCATCACCCATCTCAATGTGCACTCCAAGATCTTTCTCATCCAGATCAGTAAACAAATATCGATCTCCTATCATGTGAAAAGACGCACCACTGTCCAGAAACCACACTGAACCCATCATACTTGAGACCAAGCATGCGATCAGTGAAAAATCCAGCTCAAACTGCGAGGCTAAGGCCTCTCCAGCTGCAGATCCAGCAACCTGCTTATTTTTCTTCTTTTGTGGACAATTTGTGGCATACTGTCCGTGTTGGTGACAGTGAAAGCACTTCACCTTGGACATGTCCTGCTTCTTGCCTTTTGCACCGGATTGAGAAGCTTTCTTTTTCTTCCCCTTATTTGTGTTGGTAGCCAAAGCGTAATTCTCTTCATCAGAGTTCCTTGATGAAGATCCATCCCTGGTACTTCGCCTTATCTTTTCTTGCACAAGATCCGACCAAAGTCGCTCCCATCCTGGCAATTTCTCCCGACCATTGACAGAGTCCTGATAGGAATTCCAACTCTTCGGAAGCCCAAGGAGAGCCAAGCTCACCAAGTCCTCGTCATCTACAGTCACCCCCACACTTCCTAGCTCATCCCTGCATTGGGTGAAATTCGTGAGGTACTTGGGCATACTGTCGCCTTTCTCCATCTTTATGTTTCTGAGTTTATCCTTGAGCGCCAACTTCCTCTGGTCGCTCTCGCTTTGGAATAAATCTATCAAGGCTTTCCACATCAAGAATGGAGAAGCCTTACCATGAAGGCTGGACACTATGTGATCCTTCACGCCCTCCAACAAAATCCTTTGACACTTTGCTGTCTTCTTTTGCCATGCGTCAAGTACAACAGCATCAATAGAAGTAGGCTTTGGAATTTCTGCATCTATGAACTCCTTCAACCCATTGTCATCTAGCACCGCCTCCATCCTGTCCTTCCATGCAATATAATTTGAGCTTCCCTCAAGGGCATACTCCAATCGAAATCCGTTGAAATACATCTCAACTTCAACACCAAGAAAACACTGCTGCAAATTCGAATTCCACCAGCACAAAACTCAACCGCTTCAATGTCTTGCAATTGCTCCAATGATCAATATAGCTCTGATACCATGTAGAAATTTTGAATAACTGTTATATTATTCACCGAGATTATCCTGATCACACACTATTTGAGCTTCATGCATAATACATAACCTCTTCTACTATTGATCATTAATTTGCGGAAATATAAACAATTGCATGCGCACATTAAAACCATAAACAATCACACATATAAACACAATATTTATGGGAAATCTTAAAGCTGAAAACCCCCAACTATCTATATATTATAATGATAGAGATCATGTAACAATCATTGTACAAACTCCTCACAAGCTCTTAGTACAATCTCCAATTGCTACACACTACACAAGCTCAGATCTAGCAAAACACATGCTCCAATATTCTCCACCTGTTAGCCTGCCTCTACTGCGCAATCCATGATGAATATTGGCCCTGACTGAGTTTGAATCCACCTGGTATGCACTGCGCAATCCTCATTGGCATCTCCAACAATGTGTGGCGAAAACTCATGCACCAGTATAGTCACAACTGATAGTCACACTTGCTCTTTCACCTACCTCTCCACTGGTCTCCACTGAAACTGTCCATGCACTGAAGTTAACTGATGTATTCTTTAGTTGATTTATGAGTTAATAACTAGTGAATTAATTAATACTTAATTCACACCACTCTCACCAGTGTATCAATCCGTTAGACTAGATACAACTAGCTCAACTATGTTTAACTGAGTTAAACTGAATACAACTCCACTAACTTCCTCAATCAACTCCACCAAACTCTGTCACATGAGTTCTAACTGAAGTCTCCATGCAATAGCTCCACTTAACCCTCAGGAATAGCGTAATTCCTTCTGTCAGCTGTTGTGCCACATCTGTGCACTTAACTGAAGTGCTCCAAGAGAATAAGATAATGTTTATAGTCCAAATATTATTAAGAGCTAATAATATTCGACATATCTATTTTTAGACTGGCAATCTAAAAATAGATTCTGCCCAATATGTCTAAAAATAGAAGTCCATCTATTTTTTCCGAATTGACCAACCATCCACAAATAGCATCCTGCAACTCATAGAACATGATCCATATGTCTAAAAATAGACATAGTCTAAAAATAGACTTTGCGCCAAAAATAGCCTGCGGGCCCACTTAGTGAAGGCGACTCCTTTCCACTAAGCTCATCATATTGTTGCAATCTCAACACAGACCACGTTTCATCAATTTTCATACTGGATCAAACAGCTTCAACACAACCCTTCACTTAACATCAACAAACATATTTTTCCCAATACTTCAAACAGAACAGTGAGACCACTGTAACTAGAATATCAGAAATAACCCAGACTTCATAATAGATATGCAGATACAAAATCAACCCTGAACATTCATTAATTCAAATAGCATACACTACTTTTATTCACTGAAGTTGCGTGTATACGCGCTTTCCTGCTCACCAACTTGCGTATGCCTCTGTGCATATTGTTTTTCATAACATGAAATGCTTATGCCACTTCTTTTTACCGAAGTTGCGTGTATACGCGCTTTTCTTCGTATCAACCTGCGTATACTTCTGAGAATACTGATTTTTAGAATGTGATCAATCTCAGATTCAGATCTGAGGCTTTCAGTCAGATACCTTCTCAGCAATGCAGAACCTTTAGACAATCAGTCAGATTTAACCATGTTTTCTCACTTATTGATTAGATTTGTTCATTATCAAATCAACAGCATACTCCATATTCAATCAACCTAGAACTTCAAGTAGACTTCATTGACCGACAGCAGAGAGAAAACAGAAATCACAGAAGTAATATCTGTAAATAAGCTTCAAAAACCATAACTTCCATACGCGCTTTTACCGAGACAAACTAGTGTATAGATCTGTAAAAGATAATTTTTGCAGAACAGACTAGATCTATAAACTTACCCAGATTTCTTCAATTTCTTCATCAGACTTGCGCCAGGTCTTCATCATTTCTTTTGCAGATCATCCTAGAGATTTGTCATTTCTAGATCTAGAGATCTTGAACCTTCATCATATCCATAGGTGCATCATAGATTCAGATCTATCAATTAAGAACAGAGTTCAACCATGCAGATATTCCTTAGAGGAATTTATTTATCAACAACCCTTACACCTGAACTCCTTGCACTATGATCCTCTTCTCCTTATATAGTTTTAGCCTTTACCAATACCATGAGCCAAAACCACACAACTTCCAATGGTATTCTTGGACGGAATCAAATAAACCATACAGTGCTCAATACTATGTGCCAAAACCATGGTAATGCCCCTTGGTATTATAATTTTGGAGTGCAAAAGGGCATACGCGACTTGGGACGTACTTATCTGTGTGCATATTCGACTTGGCCTTTAAAAACTTGCGTATACATTGTGACATATTATATTTATCATTTCTCCAGCATTTACTGGAATTATTTTCTATGTCACATCTGAACTGAACTGTAGATACATCATTCTTACATATGTAATACATAGGTTGCTATCCAAAGACAACTCAGCAAGTCAGTTTCCATCAAGGACAACTCATTGCATCATATTGCCAACATTTTCCACATGTGATGATTCTGGCCTTTCTATCATCCCCTAAGAAGACATCACCGCCATCATATTTCTCATACTCGCAGAACCACTCCCTATGAGGAGTGAAGTGAAAGGATGCACCTGAGTCAATCAACCATGACTCATGATCTACATGTGTATTTGAAGAAGAAGCCAAAAACACATCCCCACCTTCATCCGATGTGGTTTTTGCCTCTATAGAAGGAGAAACATCAGATCCCTTTCCTTTCTTAAGAGCTTTATATCTGTAGTCCTTTTTGTAGTGCCCTTCCCTTCCGCATTTCCAACACACCTTTACAAACTTTCCAGGAGATTTAGATCTCCCTCTAGATTTGGATCTCCCACTCGAAACCTTATTCTTGTTTCTGTTATGGGACCTTCCTCATACAGATAAGGCATCTCCATTCTGAATGTCCATATTTCTCCGTCTCATTTCCTCTAACAGCAAGGCTGAGATAATGTCACCAAAATTTAAGGTTGTTGTATTGCTACCTATTGCAATAACCAGACTGTCCCACGAATCTGGTAGAGAACACAACAAACTGATGCACTTATCTTCATCTGAGATTTTTAAAATCAACAGATGATAGCTGGCTTACCACAATATTGAAGGCATTTAGATGCTCTGTCACCGAGTATCCATCCTTCATCCTCAGGTTATACAAATTTTTCCACAGGAACAATTTATTCACCAAAGACTTAGATTGGTGAAAAGTCCCAAGTTTTTCCCAAGTTTGTCCCACAAATTCTTCACCGTAGCTTCACCAAATACATTCAACAATACTGAATCTGAGACACACAACCGTATTGTGATTTTTGCCTTTCGATCCAACTTTTTCCAGTCTTCATTTGACATTGATGTTGGCTTCATACTTGAATCTACCACGATCCACTGGTGTTTGTCCACCAGTAGATCCTCCATCTTGAGCTTCCACAACTCAAAACTATGACCATTAAATTTCTCAATCTCTATCTTTCCACTGCTCGCCATCTTCTTTCACCGCAAGAATCGATCCCGGAGATCTGACACTGAACAGGTTCTACCACTGGCTCGAGCAAAAAACCCTCAGCAGCAAAGGCATTCCCTTGAAGCCGAAACAAATATGATACCAAATGTAGGTTTTAACCCTGTACATAAATTATCTGCAAACAAATATTTAAAAAAAATAGAAAATAAACAATAGCGAGAGCATAAAACATAAAACAGATATACACAGAGATTTTCCCCTAGATCCCAAATTGGGATGACCAGCTTGATTTTTCATTATTTTCCTTTTAGTGTTACAACACATATATATACATGTCAAAGCATACATAAACCCCAATCCATTAACCTTGGATTAGAAAATAACCATAGTTCCCTTGACCAGATCTACAAAATACCAGGGGCCGAAAACCATCATGCCCCGAAACCATGTGAAAAACCATGTGCAAACCCATGCACAAAACCATGGGCGAGTCCGCCCACTAAAAAATAAGGTCCAAATTTTTTTTCCTGAGGCACTGCCTCAGACTCCGAATAGGGGGGGCTATCGTCCCCCCTGTGACCCCCCTGCTACGCCCGGTGCTATGTACAGGGGTGTTTTCACCCCCCCTGTGACCCCCCTCGCGCATGACTAGTCGTGGAAAGAATATAACACATACCCAACATAGCCAATGGAATTTTCACCCAATTCCTTTATTTTACCTTTTCCTTGCTACAATTGAGTCTTACTATGCATTGTCACATCACCCAATTGTTTTTTATATAAACAAATCAACTATTACCTTGTCATAGTAATGCCAAACATGTTGCCCTGCAACTGATCACACATGTTTCAAAGGTCAAGACATCATATCTAGTATTTGAAATCAACTTGTTACCTTTACCAAGACTAACAACCATCTCATAATCAACTACTATTCAAAATCATAATACTATAACTAGCCCACACTTACACTTTGTTGGGCCGTTAATATGCCATTATTATTATCACTTGTGAACGCTTATTCCACCCATTTCTACCATTCTTCATCACGTCATTTATTATAATTTATTATTTAAATCCATTTTATAAATGATTTATGCTCTTATGGATGAATATTATTTATCTTCCTTTATTTCTAATAAATTGATGATTATGAATTATTTTATCAATGATGGTTTTAATAAGTTGGTTATAATATTATTCACCATTTTTAGCCTCCAAGATAATTTCCAGATTGAAGATTTGATCATTAAAAGTGCCAACTCAGAAATGCGCTGGAATAAGGAGTGACAGTTTTGCGGTTGAGATTCTGAGCAAATGAAGACGAATCTGGAAAATCCGGAACATGGGTTTTGTCCAGAACAGACCCAATTAACTTTAGCAAAGAACGGTTTGCCCAAATTCGGCCTGTGTTGAGAGATTCGCAGAGTTCTTTAAGCACGATTTTCTCAGTTCTGTTGTTGCGGCCGTCCTCCAAATCTCAGCTGCAAAGCCAAATTCGCCTTCTTCTTGTTGATCAATTGGTTGGAAACAATCTAATTTTGTAATAGAAATCATGTTGTACTTATCTTTATTGTAACTGCTCTCTGATCTCTCTTTATTTAAATCAGAACAGAGATCAGAGAGGGGGATGATGATTTGGAGATACGTTTTTTATGTAATTTTCTGTTAAACATCAGTTCTGATTATTGAGTCTCGTTGAGAACTGGTTCATTGTACTTTTGTCTGATGCATTAATATAAGCTTGGTGATTCTCTCATCTCTGCGTCTGGATTAACTTAAGGCGGTGTCCCCTTGGAGGCTAAGGGCCCGGCCCCGGAGGACACTTGCTTCTGTATCACTACGATTTGATTTCTGCGTGGTTTGTTTATCGTTGTTATTTGGTAATCTGATATGCTTTATAAGTTGATATTACATGCTCTGTTAAGATTAAATCCTTGATTACTTTTGGTTACATCAGTTTCCAAAGGGATGGGCTATTGTTGTCGAACCCTTGACTGATACATTGCTTATTTTTCCGAATGAATGATTTAGGCTTCAAGGTATTTTGTTGTTGATTTCCGAATGAATGAATGATTGTCTTGTTCCGGTTTGATTTCAATTGCATCAATATCCAGAGGAATGAGTTATTGCTAATGTATCCTCGATCGATGGTTGTTTGAGTAAATGATTTAGTTTAGAACATTTCCGTTTCTTGCTGTTCTAATTAGATTTTGTTTCCAACTTTCATTTACTTTTGCATTTTAAGCACTATACTGCAAAACATTACTCTTGAGTAAATATCCGCCTCAGACTGAGTACACTCTTGAGATAAAAAGTCGTCCCTGGGTTGATAATTAATGTGAAGGTAATTAGGAGTTAAAAAGACCCTTTTTATCGCTCCACATTTTGGCGCCGTTGCCGGGGAGAGTGTAGCCATTTCTAAAGAGTAGTGTGAATCTGATGAGTGCCTGCTAGAGAAGAGTTGGATCTTAAAAACGGAAGGTAAGAACCTACGTGCGGAGCATGTAAAAGCCCTGCTCCACTATCCGCTTTCCTAACAGATTTGTTGTTGCTTTGTTGGGTAGAAATAGATGTTTGAATTTTTGTGTGAATGACTAGGGAAAAAATAGAAATTTTGAAAAATGGATCACATGATCTCATGCAAGTGGTGATGTAAGCACCACCCATTTCACTAACCGATTGACAGGAACATTTGAAGAAGGAGCCTCGAAGAAACACATGAAAAACATCTTATATTATGGTAAGAAATGGCTCACGTTTTTACTTTTGAATTTCCTATCAAAGATCTAGGAGGAGTGATACAAATGCACATAATTCCCCCATCTTTACCAAATTTTCATGGTTTAGCAAATGAAGATTCGGATACATTCTTATTTGAGTTCGAAATACTTTGTAGAGGATATGATTATTGTACTAATGATCAAAGATTGAAAGTGTTTCCTCTTACTCTAAAAGGAGCAGCTCTCCGATGGTTCATGAGCCTAGGTGGGAATTGCATCCAATCATGGGAGGACATGAAGAACATATTCTTGAAGAAGTACCAAGACTATTGCAAATCCAATGAAGATATTTTCGGTATGATACAAGGGGAAGATGAAATTTTGGAGGACTATGTTGATCGATTTCATTATAACCTTCAAAAATCAAAGCATAAGCATTTGGAAAAAGAGATCTTAAAAACACTCATTCTTAAAGGAATCAAAGATGAATTTTTAGAACTCTTAAATCTGATAGGAAAAGGTGATGTTTTTCAGTTATTATATGATGATGTTTGTGAGTTGTGCATAAGGTATTCAAGAGGAATCTCCAAGGCTGGTAAGAATTCTAGAGATGTTTGTTCTTTCTTTTCCAAATCTGCTACAAGAATAGGAGACATAAGAGCTGAAATCAATGATTTATTTGAAAATTTTAAAGTTGGTTTTATTAGCTCTCTAAGCTCAAAATTGGACGTTTTGCAGGTTCATAAAAATGAAGAATTTGATGAAGTGTTTTTCCCTCATGACCGAAAGGAGCAGCCCATAGATGGTTACTCTTCCTTATCTAGGATGGAAGTATCATATCAAAGAGGTGAGGAAGCTACAACAAGGTCAAAACCATGGAAATCATGGCCTACAGGTATGGTTCAAAACACTTATTCTCCATTCTCTTACTTGCATAATCCATTATGGAATACTCATGTTCTAGGGCAGCCATGTCAATTTCAATATAACCATCAATCTTATCTACAAGTTTGGCATGGTTCAGCTTATGATTGCATGACTACTCTCCCTCATCTTGTAGCACAAACACATTCTCCATATTCTCCACCAGCTCTTTCACAACATCCTGCTTACATATCAAATTTATCCACTCAACCCAACCAACCACATCATCACAATGCTCCATTCCATACACAATTTCCTGCTCAACTAATTCCACACCCTCACCGCAATAAACCAGTACAACATACTTACAGTGTTGAACTGCCAAATTTACCCTCCCTTCCCACCCATTCTATCTCACATGCGCCATTAGAGAAAACTTACAATGAGATTCAGAATGTTTCAAATTCAAAAATTGTAGAAGTTATGGAAGAAAATGAGCTTACTTCTAGTTTGCATCAACAAGTCATTTTAAAAGTTCAACAACTTCATGATATGATGGCTATGGGAAATCAAGAAAGTAATGGATATATTGAAGATTGGTTTCACTCCATCACGTGTTTGCATCATCACTCCATACTTCAACAATTTTTGACAACATCTTTTCAAGGGAAGTTGGCTTCTCATACCCTAATTTTTATCAACATGCATTTTTCAAATTTGGGTATGTACATATTTGAAGCCTTATTTCAAAAATGGTTCCATTGGAAGTACTCCTATACATAGTCATATTCATATTTCAATCAAAGTAGGTTAGTGAAAAAATAAAATAAAATAAAATAAGAACATAAATAAATGCATTTTGTTTTTTTTGTAAAAATAGTTGTTTGTTTGTTGCAACACGCTATCAAATCGACATCGGTGATAAATATTTCAATTTATTTGTGTATGTAGATGAATTATATTTCAAATAAAAATTCTATAAACACTTATATTCATTTTTTATCACCAATTTGAAAAAATGCTTGAATATCATTTTTTTGGCTTGCGGGCTTGATGAACTTTCTGGAAAAATAGTCGGGACAGTCATGTTTTGAGGGACCAAAAATGAATATTTTTAAAACCTGTTTCTACCCTAGATAGCCCTTAATGTCTACTTTCTAACCCAATTTGAATCAGCCAATTTAGATTTGAAACGAAAAAGTTAGAACCAAAACATTGACCGGATGTCTAGCGGGCAGCTCAGGAACAGAGTTGGGACAGTCAGTTTTTGGAGGCCTAAATGACCATATTTTTAAAACCTATTTCTATGGTAGATTCCCCTATGAATCTAGTTTCCAATGCAATTGGAATCACTCATTTTCGATATCGTATGGGGAAGTTATGATCAAAATACTGACTGTCTATCGTAAATCAGCACCCTTAAAACTCTGTTTTTCCGGATGTTCCTTACAGTATTTCACCTATCAATTCTTTCTTTCTTCAAAATCTGTTTCTATTGGAGATAAATAAATGAATCTACTTTCATTTCCAATTTGAATCATTCGAATCCGACATCAAACGAAGAATCTATGCTTAAAACATTCACTGTTGTTCTAAGTGGGGTAAGCGAAAATGACTCTGTTATGCAGGTTGTTCTAAGTAAAATTGACATATAATATCATTGAATTTTTAAAACCCGTTGTTATTGGAGATTAAACTTTGAATTAGCTCTCATTTGGCTTTGGAATCACTCAATTTGGATGAAAAACAAAGAAGTTGTGACTAAAACACTGCAGGTTAGCATGATTGGCCACTGCTCTCCCGCAGGTAACAAATAAATTTTACTTTGTTATTTTCTCCGTGGATTTGTTTTACAGAGTAACTACTTGTTATTTTTTTGCATAATTTTTGGATTAGGGGAGCCCGCGCACCTCTCTTTCTCCATGATTTAATGTTTTCTTGCAGGTAGACACTCGTTTTTTGCAGGTCTTGGGAAAATAAAGAAGGTCAATTTATGAACGAGTGATTTTTGAAAGAAATTTTATGAAACAAAGGAATTTCATCTAACTCATTACCCAACGGATTCGTAATAGAAGAAATGAAGAATTGATTTCCATTTGAAGATTCATGTCATGTCTTTGCTGCCAAAACATTTTTCAAAGAGATCATTTTTTTGACATAACATCATAGCTGTTGTAACTCTATTTAGTTATTTACATATTGTTTTTAAATAAAATGTTGTTTCTTTTCTAATTTATCTTATATTTTGTGTTTCAGGTGTTGCTTCATTCAAAGTGTAACTCATCCTCAGCATCAATGCTGTGAACAGCGAATTTGTTTTTTTGCATGTTTGCATTTTATGATCGACATTTGCATTTTCACACTTTTTTTGTGTGTATTTTTGTTTTTTTTATGTGCATTTCCTTTGAGGAACACCACTTTTTGAGTGTTTTTGCTGTTCATTCAAAAGAGCAACACTTTGGGATTATTTTTGAGAGCAACCTTTCCTTCCTCTTGTGGGACTATTCCTAGTTCATCTCAACCACATTTTACTGATTCCCCTTCATGGCATGAAGTACACTATTTTTACGAGGACAAGAATTATGGATTCTATTGAAGCGAGTTAATATCCTTCACATTATGATCTTTAACAGGACAGCTCCTTAATGATAGATGATTTTTAAAAAGGGACACAATTATTTATATACTACTTTACTGCATTGTTTTCTGTTGAACATGATATTGATTGATCATCTTAATACCATGCTGGTTCCACCCTTCTGGATTATAATCTTCTCTGTCTGTAATAAATGAGATTATGGGTATATTTTTCTATTGACATGTTCAAATTCTTCCACCATCCCTGCTCTTAAGGAGTACTGAGCCTCCCTCTTTTTATCATAAAAATGTGTAATAATAACAAAATTTTGTTCACAGATGGAGGATAGGGGGTCTCATTACGAGCCAGCCTACCATGTTCATAAGGTTGTAAGAAAGTGACATTCCCATTATGGCCACCACACCAGGGTTATGATCGATTGGATAGTCAAATTATCCTTGGAACAGGAGGTCTCATCACGAGCCGGCCTGATCACTTTTGCTACATCCCAGTGAATGGCAGTGTGGTTATCTGGTTACCACGCCAGCACACTGGTCTCTTCTGTAAGAACAGCACTGAAACTCTCTAGTTATAAATTGAGGATTCTGGCTCAGATGGGTTAAAAAGCAACCCTGCCGAGGCTATGGACGCCTGCTGGCAGCAGCGACTCTGCTTATGGTATTGAAGTTATATCTTATCGTCAATTATTATTATAATACCCTTTTCTTATTTTTTTTCTTTTTATCAGAGAAGCTATTCCCTTAACTTTTTCCCTGTTTTGAACCTTTACGCATGAGAAATTGTTTTCAGATCAATCACATCATTTTTCAGCTAGAATACCGTCAGTAAAGCATCTTTTTGACATATTGTCGTTCTTTTTCTTTTTCATAACTTATCATCAATTCAAAGCGTCCTATCTCTTATTCATAACTATCTTTACACACTCTTCTCTCATTATAATCATAACTCTCGTTGTCCTATCATTGATATGTGTACTTTGCTTCATTTACTGATATATTGTTCATTCTCGTGCCTTACCGTCAGCATAACCCCTCTCATACGCTTTATGGTTATGGCATTCATTTTCCACTTGGAGGGGGGAATGTATGCATTATGGGATTGCATGCGATATGATTACTGCACTCTGCCATAACTTGTTGATTTGATTGAAAGTTTTGCATGCATCTTATCTGTTGCTATTCAAACCTAACACTATGGATTCAAGAACATTGTATGCCAAATAGTGCTTTGTTTACAGGAAAACAATAAGTATGGGCAGAATTCTATTCACAGCATGACCACACTATTGCAACTAACAGAAGAGGCTCGAGCAACTCGTGAACGTGAACAATTCTTCCTTCAGACATGATGTGCTTACCTGGATTCCACCTTTTGCATCACTTTCAGCACCAACTCTGCTTACATCAGTTTCAACAACTACCAGTCCATATATGTCATTCCACATTTTTGGAGGTAAAACTTGAGGTAAAATCGCATAATTTTCTGATTTATTACGAATTTAGGAGAATTTCATAAAAATCCATTTTGAGCATCATTTATCATCCTTCAGTCCACATCTATACCACTCCCTATTTTTCAGCGGCATATCATTTTCGAGTATGGGGGAGTGTTCCTTTCATTCATTTCTTTCTTATGACCATGTCATCCATATTCTTTATCATCCATCGTTATTCTTACTCATTCTCAACACCTCCATTATTCCATGTTGTTTTACACCAAGCATAGAATTCAACAGATGGTAGCAACCACCTCTATTTGTTTTCTAGCATTGCATGAGGGCATGCTAATTCTTCAGAGAGGGGGAGGAATTGCTACGCATGATGGATGTTTTCAATTTTCTTTCTCATTTAAGGCATACAATTTCATTTTTACACAATGCAGAAATTGATTTCCATAATATTTTTAAAAAAACCATGAACTCAATTCTTGTGATTTTTGGAAAACATAGACGTATCATTAATACAAACTCAGATAATTTCAAGATAAATTGGAAATCATGCACTCTCACCTACAGCCATTTTGTTTATATCCCATGATCCGTGCATCAAAACGATCTGATTTTTGGATCATAAAGGCATTCATATATTATAAATTTACTTGCCAAATTTCAACAAAAGCTGGTTTGTAGTTTTTGAGAAAATGGTTAATGAAGTTTGCTGTTACTTATATCATATTTTGTTGCAACTTCATATATACATATAGTTGAATGTCAATATAAAAATTGTTATGCCTTCATCAAGATTACTAAAAG
Organism: Pinus albicaulis; assembly: GCA_034641835.2. NCBI lineage: Eukaryota > Viridiplantae > Streptophyta > Pinopsida > Pinales > Pinaceae > Pinus > Pinus albicaulis. The sequence continues at coordinate 1,152,990,058 of CM076581.1, forward strand.
TGAATATTCATTAATTAAGGAAGAATTCATTTGTTCTATCCATTTCATGAGCCGAGATGAACATATATTTTTTTATTGCTTGGTTAACACATGGGTTTTTGTCTTTGGGTTGCATGAGGACATGCAATATATTCAGTTTTCGTTGCATGAGGACATGCAACATATTGAGTGTGGGGGTATGTTGGGCCGTTAATATGTCATTATTATTATCACTTGTGAACGCTTATTCCACCCATTTTTACCATTATTCATCACGTCATTTATTATAATTTATTATTTAAATCCACTTTATAATGATTTATGCTCTTATGAATGAATATTATTTATCTTCCTTTATTTCTAATAAATTGATGATTATGAATTATTTTATCAATGATGGTTTTAATAAGTTGGTTATAACATTATTCACCATTTTTAGCCTCCAAGATAATTTCCAGATTGAAGATTTGATCATTAAAAGTGCCAACTCAGAAATGCGCTGGAATAAGGAGTGAAAGTTTTGTGGTTGAGATTCTGAGCAAATGAAGACGAATCTGGAAAATCCGGAACATGGGTTTTGTTCAGAACGGACCCAATTAACTTTATTAAGAACGGTTTGCCCAAATTCGGCTTGTGCTGAGAGAAACGCAGGGTTCTTTGAGCACGAGTTTCTCAGATCTGTGGTTGCGGCCATCCTCCAAATCTCAGCTGCAAAGCCAAATTCGCCTTCTTCTTGTTGATCAATTGGTTGGAAACAATCTAATTTTGTAATATAAATCATGTTGTACTTATCTTTATTGTAACTACTCTCTGATCTCTCTTTATTTAAATCAGAACAGAGATCAGAGAGGGGGATGATTTGGAGATACGTTTTTTATGTAATTTTCTGTTAAACATCAGTTCTGACTATTGAGTCTTGTTGAGAACTGGTTCATTATACTTTTGTCCGATGCATTAATATAAGCTTGGTGATTCTCTCATCTCTGCGTCTGGATTAACTTAAGGCAGTGTCCCCTTGGAGGCTAAGGGCCCGGCCCCGGAGGACACTTGCTTTTGTATCACTACGATTTGATTTCTGCGTGGTTTGTTTATCGTTGTTATTTGGTAATCTGATATGCTTTATAAGTTGATATTACATGCTCTGTTAAGATTAAATTATTGATTACTTTTGGTTACATCGCCTAAAGGATGGGCCATCGTTGTCGAACCTCGATCGATACATCGTTTATTTTTCCGAATGAATGATTTAGGTCATGGTATTTTGCTGCTGATTTCCGGTTGAATGAATGATTTTCTGTTCTATTGATTTCAGAACCATCAATATCCGCAGGAATGGCTTCAATCATTGTATCCTCGATCGATGGTTGTTTATAAATGATTATTTAACTTTTCCGTTTTCGTTGTTCTTCATTAGATTTTGTCAGCCTTTTCATTTACTTTTGCATTTTAAGCACTATACTGCAAAACATTACTCTTGAGTAAATAGCCGCCTCAGACTGAGTACACTCTTGAGATAAAAAGTCGTCCCTGGGTTGATAATTAATGTGAAGGTAATTAGGAGTTAAAAAGACCCTTTTTATCGCTCCACACACTTTTCACTTAGGCGCATATCATTTGTCTTAACACATATGTGTTAGTACAACCTTCTTAAAACAAGATCATTCCTTCATGAAATCTTACAGGCACACACTAATATCATGCAATTAATAAAACATTCAAACAACTTGCAAATATACCATGTTAAATAAATCGACTAGTTGACATAATCAAACATTCAAACACCAAATAGATGACATAATAAAACTCATATCTTGATGTATCTCAGGGGAGGCTATCTTGTATGCACAATCAATCTAGTTTAACATGATATAACTTAAAAACACATCAAATCAAACATAAATAAGGTCATGATATCCATAACAGTAACTAGATAACATAATTGAAGAAATATCTAGATTATCCACGGTATTATAAAACAACGGTAGACGTTTCGAATCCCAACGGGGATCCTTCTTTAGGACAACTACATAACATGCTCACCTCATAAGTTCATAAAAAATTGTCATTCATGCATAACAATCACATTTTCACAGTCAATCCAAATTAGTACGACACAATATCACAAATATGTCGGCTCATACCTGAATACCGTAACAATAACCAATTGCATAGTTAAATCTAGATTAACATGATACATATAACATCAAGATTTTAAATGCAATAAACCTAATCGTCAAGTTAACTAACATATAAAAACAAGAATTTAATCATATAACATAATCATCAACAATATATAACATATTCATCAAGTTAATACCATGCATGACTAACCAACACATGTACATATGATCACATTGATTAACAAATATTTATCATGTATTTAACCATAACATTAATAGAATGAAAATAATACACATAACCATAATGCATATAACAACCCTTAACCTACATATTTGCATACCAAACATAAAATACATGTATGGCGATCTTCTCTTACCCCAAAGTCTAGTGTTGCAACCTCACTCTAATAGTCTACATCTCCATCTCTATCTTAGCCAACATTATCAACATCATATATTATAAAAAAAATCATGATGAAATAACTACATACAATAACCTCACAATGCATGTCTAACCTATTATGCATACATAACCATAACCATAACAATGCATGCATAACAAATGCATAATCGACATACACTCATGACGCCCACATCCAACAACAACACCATAAAATTTCACATGGAAAAACCACTGTAACTATGACCAACGCCTTGCATACACAACAAGTACATAAACCACAAGAATAATGAACACATATGCAACCATCATGTAGGCATGACCAACACACTACCCATCCAATCCAAGGGTTGAACCATGCTTTGATACCATTCTATAACACCCTCCTCCCACATTTACCCAAGATAACCCATCCACCGGGGTAAACATACGACAACGAGTTACTATGATATGATCAAACTCCCTAAGTATAGTTAAGCAAGTGGAATCAACGAACCAACACTTTACAGACCTCCCTAAAGTGCTTCAGGACCCCCAAGAGCTAATCCACCACTCTAGGTACCCAACCCCTAAGTTAACCTATCCTTTCATTTTATTAAACCTCGAGTTTCTCCCGTGAGAAGGCCTCCATGCGACTGAAAACCTCCAGTCACTCCCACAATGCTTGCAAGGGAGAGACTGTAATTTTTTTCAACCAGTTCTGTGGTAGATATTGCGAGATTTATGCCACTTTTTCAGGGCTAGTCTCCATACCACTTTTTAGAACTTGATTAGACTTTCCAAGACAATAAATGACACCAATACAAAGCCTCTAACATAAAACTTAATCAAGGACTCGACCTAACCAAGCCTAACCATGACATACATTTCGTCAAACACATCATGAACATGTAATATATTAGTCATAATAACATATTTGAGCATATATGTCTCATACTTATCTCAGATTCATAAGGAAACATTGTTCTCATATCACAATAGATTTACTATCATCTATTAGTTCATATATTCATTGTTTATTCATTTATCAACCAAAACATGATGAGAGCCATACATCATAACTATCATAAAACATGCTCATAGCCAACATATAACCAACATAAATAAAAAGGATACAACAACCATAAATACCACATATGAACCAATACATTTACACATGAAATACCAAGGAGAAGGAAATCTTATTAATGAATGCATAACAAGATGATGAGCTTAGTGAAAAGAGTCGCCTTCACTAAGTGGGCCCGCATGCTATTTTTGGTGCAAGTCTATTTTTAGACTATGTCTATTTTTAGACATGTCGGTCATATTCTATGAGTTGCGGGATGATATTTGTGGATGGTTGGTCAAGTTGGAAAAATAGATGGACTTCTATTTTTAGACATATTGGGAGAAGTCTATTTTTAGATTGCCAGTCTAAAAATAGATATGTCGAATATTATTAGCTCTTAATAATATTTAGACTCTAAACATTATCTTATTCTCTTGGAGCACTTCAGTTCAGTGCACAGATGTGGCACAAAAACTGACAGAAGGAATTACGCTATTTCTGAGGGTTTACTGGAGCTATTGCATGGATGACTTAGTTAGAACTCAAGTGGCATAGTTTGGTGGAGTTGGAGAAGTAGTTGGTGGAGTTGTATTCAGTTTAACTTAGTTAGACTCAGTTGAGCTAGTTGTATCTAGTCTAACTGAATGATACACTAGTGAGAGTGGAGTGAATTAATTAGTTAATTAATTCACAAATAATAAATCATTTATCAACTGAAGAATACATCAGTTAACTACAGTCCATGGCAGTTTCAGTGGAGACCAGTGGAGAGATAGGTGAAAGGGTAAGTGTGACTATCAGTTGTGACTATAGTGATGCATTGATTGCATCCAACACTTCGTGGAGATGCCAATGATGATTTCGTGAGCAAGGCTGGAGTAATTCGAAATCATTCAGAGCCATTCTTTAGCAGGGATTGCGCAGTAGAGGTAGGCTAGCAAGTGGCAAAGATTGGTGCATGGATTTGCAAGATCGGGCCTGATTAGTGTGTAGCGATTGTATTATACTAAGAGCTTGATATGATCAGCTTTGTATGAGGATTGTTACATGATCTCTATGACATATATTATATACAGATAGTTGGGGTTTTCAGCTTCAGGTTTTCCTGTTAAACAATTGTGCTAATGTGTGTGAATTTTTATTGTTTCATGTGTGCATTGCAATCTTGATTTAATTTCCGCAAATGATCAATGGTGGAATAGATTCTTTATTTTGCATGAAGCTAAAATAGTGTGAGATTAGGAGAATCTTGGACATATAACACATAAGTTATATAATTTCTACACCAACGGGGTAAACATACGACAACGAGTTACTATGATATGATCGAACTCCCTAAGTATAGTTAAGAAAGTGGAATCAACGAACCAACACTTTATAGACCTCCCTAAAGTGCTACGGGACCCCCAGGAGCTAATCCACCACTCTAGGTACCCAACCCCTAAGTTAACCTATCATTTCGTTGAATTAAACCTCGAGTTTCTCCCATGAGAAGGCCTCCAGTCGCTCCCACAATGCCTGCAAGGGAGAGACTGCAATTTTTTTCAACTAGTTCTGTGGAAGAGATTGAGAGATTTATGCCACTTTTTCAGGGCTAGTCTCCATACCACTTTTTAGAACTTGATGAGACTTTCCAAGATAATAAATGACACCAATCCAGGTCTCTAACACAAAACTTAATTAAGGAATCGACCTAACCAAGCCTAACCATGACATACATTTCATCAAACACATCATGAACATGTAATATATAAGTCATAAAAACATATATGAGTATAGATGTCTCATACTTATCTTAGATTGGTAAGGAAACATTGTTCTCATATCACAATAGATTTACTATCATCTATTAGTTCATATATTCATTGTTTATTCATTTATCAACCAAAACATGATGAGAGCCATACATCATAACTATCATAAAACATGCTCATATCCAACATATAACCAACATAAATAAAAAGGATACAACAACCATAAATACCACATATGAACCAATACATTTACACATGAAATACCAAGGAGAAGGAACTCTTATTAATGAATGCATAATTCAACCGGGTTTGAGACTTCCATGTACCACCCAAATATATATTGGTTGAACCAAATATTTCTTTGAGCCAATCACCCCCATACCATATTCCAAGCATGAATATGGGACTCATAACCAAAAATCAACCAGGGCTTCTCGAGGTTAAGCCACCTCACCCTCATCAATAGAACCATGATTTACTGCAATCCCCACTAGATCACTAGGCCCTAAACAAGCATGGATGCTACCAAATTTCTCCACCTATACCGTGAGGAATTCTCCTATCTCCTATTATCTAGGATTTACCGTACATCCTTCCATACAATGGTTGATGATCCCTAGGTCTAATTGAAACTCCACCCCCAAGATTTACCGTATATCCTACCATTCACCGACTAAGGATTCCTAGCCCTGATCGAGGGAACCCACCTCTAGGATTTACCATATATCTTTCCATTCATCGGTCGACGATTCCTAGGCCCACCGAGGCACACAATATCTATCTTTACCACAACCCACAATCTGTTTCAAGGGTTAGTGGGATGGGGCTTTATCGAAATCCATAGTCCAGTTCAGGGATCACTAGGCCATGTGTTCTTTCTTTTAGATACCACCACACTCAGTTTTGAATCCATCTGGAAATCTAGCTCAATCAAAACATGAGAACTCCATCACGCCATGGCTATTTGGAAATGGAAAGGCAAGGCTGAAGAACACTATCACACTTGGAAAAACCCATGGCCATGACATCAGGAGAACCAAGAGTGACACATGCATAACCATGCATTCCAAAAATAGCAAGGAAGTTAGACATGCAACTCAATACTTGCAAATAATCCCGTTGTAGCTACTAGATCCTACTTTTCCTTTCTTGATCTTTGCTTTCCTTGATCCAATGCCGAAGTGATCCAAGAAAACTCAAAGTGTCCAAGAGTGAGAGAGAGAGAGACTAGAGAGAGAGCTCCAAAACTGAACTGAAAAAATTCTATGAACTAATCCTCAAAAAGCATTTTTATCAATATGGCCTTTATTTTATTCAATTTCCATTATTTTTCCTTCATTTTCCTCATGCAAATATGTGACCTTTTGCCTTCCTTTTCTCCTAGTTTCCATTATTTTCATAAATGAAATGTCAATTAATGCCTCATGCTTTTTCAAAGCCTTTGCCATTGCATTTGCCAATTTCCTTAGCCATAATAAACCAACTGAACAGCCACACTAGGATGCCTTGCCCAACATTCAACTTGGAATATGTGTCCCATGACCTTGGTATTATATGTATATTTTACATAGATTTTTGACTAGGGCTATTACATTAAACTCAATGATTTATATTTAACCCAAGGACTAATATTAAAAATCCTATGAATAACATTATATCCTACGAATATGAACTCTTAGATTAATAAACCCAAGTGATTGATGTTATAAACCCAAGGAAATAATAAACGCAAGGGATTTAAACCTAAGGAAATAATATTAAACCCAATGGATCAATATTATAAAGTCAAGGTATATAAACACTAAGATAAATAATATAAACCCTAAAAAAACCATGGTTTACCATAGTTTATTTTTATATTGAGACAAATTTTTTCACAATGCGATGTTGGACCATGGTTTACCATGATTGATTTTCATATGGAGACAATATTTGCAACAATACGACATTGGACCATGGTTTATTTTCATATTGAGAAAATATTCGTCACAATGTGACGTTGGACCATGGTTGACAATGATTATAAAGCCAATTGATTTATATTAAAACCAAAGATTAATATTATAAATCCTATGAATAATAGTATACCCTAGGAATATGAACCCTTATATCAATAAACCTAAGAGATTGATATTATAAATCCAATAGATTAATACTAAAAACCCAAGGGAATAATATTAAACCCAAGGAATACAAAATATTATAAACCCTAAAATAAACATAGTTGACCACGATTACTTTTCATATTACAATATTTGTCACAACGAGAAATTTGACCATAGTTACTTTTCATATTGCAATCTTAGTCACAGTTAAAAATTTGACCATGGCTAACCATTCTCTTAATCCCATTAGATAAATTGGCTCCATAATTTTCGGTTAGATTGACTCCATGTTTTTACTATATGCACATTGGTTTAGTAAACAAAAAGAACATAAGAAAAATATTAAATTCTTTACAAAGGATTTGTGATCACAACCATATGCTCCCAGTTCTGATTCCAATTTACACATAATTCCTTACTTCTACATAATCCGCCGAGTTGCTCTTTCACATATCGGTATGTGTCCTGGTAAAAAATCTTATATTTGGGTTGATAGTTAAATTTATTATCAATCTTACTTAGTTTTTGCAGGCTGAGGCCCTAACCCATAGCGTAAATTATTTTCTGCCAAGTAATTTTGCACTGTACAAATCAAATTAATTATGTCTGTAAATAATATTTGTTCAAATTCATAAGAACTTTGACGGAAATTATAAAATTTGATGATCCCATCAATGTTGTTTTTTACACGAAAGCTAATCAGTTATTATATGATGCGTGCAATTTTACCAAATAAGAACATGTAATTTTACAAAATAAGAACAATTTCTATACTTTTACTAGTTTTAATTAAAAAAGTCACCTGATCTAAGTAAAACACTCCCTTTTGATATTTTAACAAGACGAAAATTGAAAAGGGAAAAATTAGTTAACCTGTTCTACTTCTTGTTCATGGACTCTCTCATAAATATATAGTGTTTGTGAAAAAAGAGTGCAGGCTTATGCCTCTCATTGTGTGTAACACAGGCATTTTCAACGAAATAATATTAATTGTTTTTTTCCAGAAGGAAAATATAATAATAGTAATTGTTACGTAAACTATCAGAAAACATTGGCTGAATTTTATGTTAATGAGTTGCATTATAGAAAATCTTGATATTATCAAAGTATAACGCATCGAACGATTAATTTTCTGAATTGTAGCTATGTTTATTGAATTAATTTATGCACTTGGGAGCTTTGCTTTGCTTTTCCGAGAGTTATAAGATTGAATTATTTTGACTTTGAATTTGACCCTTAAATTTCAGCATTTGATTGGCATTGGAATTTAAAATGATATTGGTTTTCATTGCTTAAGAGTTGGTAGTTATAATATTGATATTGGTTTTCATTGCTTAAGGGTTGTTAGTTATAATATTATAAACCAGGTATTGTTTAATAATATATAAACTAAATATTATATATATTATTATAAATTCTATATCTTTTGCCCATACGGTTGGTTTAATAATATATAAACCAAATATTATATATAATATTATAAATTCTATATTTTTGACCGTAGTGGTGGTTTAATAATATATAAATTAAATATTATATATATTATTGTAAATTTTATATTTTTTTGACTCGTTAAAATTGTATAGTGATAAGGGTTTTTAAACTTATTGTTTAATTTTATCTTTTATTATAAAATAATTATTGATTTGAGCTATGAGGACATTAAACTTACACTTTGATTGATATAGAGTGATAGATGTATATCAAGTACATGCATATTCGTATTAGTAAATGTAATTGAATTATTAAGTATATGACCAGAATTTAATCCTAATTTTAAACCCAATATTATAAATCCCTACCATAATTATTAATGTCTTTGATATGCCATATATTAACCACATTACTAGTAATATGATTTCTATCACTTAGTATTAAGTCTATATATCGTCGGATAAAACTCCCTAATTTATAGGCATTGTGAATGAATGTACGGTCTTTACACAACTTCACACACATTCACGAAATATATGTGCAATTTATGTTAGAAAAATGTGACGAGCACAACTTATTATTTGTTCATAATCATAATATTACGAACATGATATGTTTGTTTGATGTGGATTAGTAACATGGTTCAAAATTGAACATGTCATATCCCTTCAAGAGGGGTTAGCATATCCTAGAAGTGCGAAGCTAAAATTAAGTGTAAAACAAATGTTAATTTTTATTTATATTGGTTTAAAAAAATAAATAAATAATATCACAAAATGCCCCATCAAGGGTTGTCAGATAAATTGCCTAATATCATGGGGTTGGAGGTTGAACTGTTGGACCCCTACTACTTGGTTGCCTTGTAAAAACATTGACGTACAAAGTACATAACCAGAGTTTCAAGGAGTATTCTAACGAATTGTATGAAAATGGTTCATCAGAATATTTCACAATGGTGATTTAATTCTTAGGGTGGCGGGTTGGTGAGGATGAAAAATCAAACAAAACCCAAAAAAAATTTCCCTAGTTCTCCTTCAACTTCCAAAACATTTTTGCAGCCACTTATTTGGCACGTTATTTGGCTTCATTCAAGGTGATTTTTCATTAGCAAAAATTGGTAAGAGTCAAGGAAGTATCGACACATTATAAAAGGCACAGGTCAACATGTTATTTGGCTTCATTCCACACAATTCTACATCAGGAAAAAATGGCAGGAGTCCACCTTCGTACATATACACCACCAACAGAGGGACCTGATGAGGACTTTTTGAAGCTCACAGACATATTCTGGGCTTAAGACTTTAATTCTAGGCAGTGGAAAAGATTAAAATTTCCCTTTTATTTATTAATCTGCATAAATGACAGCTGCATAAAAGTAGGCTGCATTGAAGACAAATTAGTGGTCCATATAGCTAATAAATTAATTGTCCATCGAGAGGACCCATCATACGATAGAGATGATGAGAATTTTAATTTGAATTTATGTCCTCTTTTGAGGAGCAAGACTTCCCTCAAAGCCATATTGGAGTCATCGATGTGGATCACTGGAGAAAGTGGGTCAATCTATGAAAGGTTTTGGAATGGAGTACAGTGGGCAATGCTCCTCATGAACTACCTTCTTTTGCGGATATACCATTTCATTTTTTTCTTTCAGGTAGACATTCATGGCCATATCTAAATCCGGAATTATGTACCAGGTGCATGAATGATTATGACTCTTAGACCTCATTTTTATTTTTAAGTAAGTTTTATGCCTTTGTTCTGAGATATTTTTCATTTGATTTTGTAAAACCTCATATGGATATACACAATGTAATTGGTTGATGGCTCCTTAAGGAAAAAAAATATTATAATAATTTTTTTGAAATAAGAGGTTTTCATTTCTCAAGCACATATTTCATTAAAAATCATTAACTTGGGCTACGCCTACCAGTCTACCAAGCCTCCCTTCTTCGGAAAATATTTTATTGGCTCTATGGATTTCTTCCAATTTTGTTAATTTTAGGACTATATTTCCAACATAAACAAGCCAGACAATATTTCATTCATTCGTTTTGAACCAACAGAGATCTTAGAAGGTCCACACCGGCCACTTGTGAATTTTCAACCACAATGGTCTATCTATTTAATTTTTTTTCTCATAGTGGACCCAATGATCTGAGGTGTTGTCCAAATCACTTTTATGTTTTTTTTATTTTCTTTCTATTTTTAGAAGATTCAATTTGAGAAATAGTATATACATACTAATTGAAAAATTGAGCACTTGGTTAATTTAGTGAAAAAAACATAAAATGACAACATACGCTAATGCACATTTTGCAGATAAAAATACATTTATTAAACTGTTTGGATTTTTAAAAGAGAAGTCTTTGCAATTAGTCCTGCAAGGAATCCAAATGTTAGAAATAATAAGAGGGGAGGGCAGTGAATCAATATTTCATTCCCATTAATTTTCAATTGCACATTCAGAAATTTATACATAACTTTCCTTTAAGAAACTCATGTATGCACATGCTATTAATGAAGACAAACAACATATATGCATATTACTTGATTTATCACAGTTTTACAAAGTTATCTGAATAATTATATCATTACCCATACATTATGTAGTAAACATGACAAGTATTCATCATAAGAGAAGATAAATATTGATAAATAAATAAAAAATCAACACATAGGGACGCTGAGATTTTAGGTGGAAACTGAATTGAGAGAAAACCACCGCTATTGTTGTCTTTGTCTTATTTCTTATTATAAATGAATTTGTTTACATCTTGTACTAGTGAAAAATCTTACCTGTAAACAGACTCATACTTGTAGGAGGCTACAACCTTCATAAATTCTCCAGTGTTGACTGGAAGGAAGCTACTACTCCCTAATCAATTTTATTGGCTCCTACCGAAAGGAAACTCTTACTCTCTTACTGAAGTCTAAAACCCTTAGTACCTCTATGGACCATGTTTCAAAATATTTCACTCTAGACACACATGTCCCAAATACACATTAAAAACCTGCAGACCATGTTTCATCCAAGTTTTAAACTGGAGCCACAACCAACAATATGCTCAATCATAGAATACCAATAACCTCTCTGAAACCAAACACTGATCAAACAAATATGCTCAAACTGTATAACTAAATACCAAGATAACAATCACCCCTTTGCAACCAAATCACTAATATACCAAGCCAAATCTCAACAACCTAATGAAGTCAAACTATTTGCTCATCAACCAAGCCAAACATTGTCTGATATCAAGCCAATTTCTAACCTTAGACTCATCCATGTAACCATTACCATACTATGCAACAAAAAAATCAATGCAACATCTTCAATAGACAACCATGAGTACAATATAATTAAATTCAATAAAAAACGAAAAAGAAACATTAGATTTATAATTCTCTATCCTCTACCCTGAATGCAACCTCTACAACAACCATTGTCGTACAAAACTATGTCCATGATCAAATAAAGATATATACGTGACTGTCATTAAGGAACCTTTCATATATACACACCTTTTATGCATAATAACAATGTACATATCTCAAATCACTATGTTCATGCTTTTTATCTAACCCTGATAAAAAACCATACATTGTGAAATTTTCACTATTGCAACAGCTAAAAATTAGTCTTCTAACTGAACATTATTATGTGTCCTTTATTTGTTATTACGACAAACAATGAATAAAATCACTACTGCAATTTTCACCAAAAATAAGATGCAATGTGAAAGTAAAACTAGAAATGTGAAAATAATGCACGCACACACACAATAAAAATGACATGATCGTTGTTTTTAGACAAAAGTCCCCAAAAAACCCAACTACAAAAATCAGTGCAACAAATGAGGGTTTATTTTACTCTATACAAAATAAAAATTCTGAGTACAATAATCTGGATGCAAAAATTAGAATCCTCTCCTATGAAATCATTGGAAAAATATTTGAGATATTTTTTTCTATCTCCATAAGAAATCCAGCCTCAAAATTTGGATCTTGGAAAACCCCTATGCATGATTTGCGCAATTTTTGTACACTCTCTCACACAAAATCTCTATATCTACCACTGAATCAGATGTACTATCTGTTGTTGCCTCTAGAATTGATTCACTTAGCCCCCTCAAAAATTTTCTGAGCTCTAGCACCTGAATCAACCTCCTGTTTGGTTGAATCAAATTGCCTCCTTGAGGCTCCTACGTTTCCCCTGCGCAACCTATCTGTGGAATAAATAAACCTCTCTCTGTTGACTCTTTTGGAACTAGAAAATCCTTTGGAATCAGTCTAATTATGGTCCTCAATCTTTGCTACTCAATCTCTGGCTCCAATTATTCCCTTGTTGAATTTATGATCTCCAGGAAATTCGTTCTGCTTATATGTCCCTCCTACTCGATGTTGTTCATCTCCATCCTCATTGTCCTGCCCTTATAATATCTTGTTGGTGAACCAATTACCATGATTAGATATCCATAAACAATTAATATCATCTCAAACTTAATCTGTGTGAGTTTCTAAAGAATTCCCACCTATCCTTAATTAATTGCTATCAATTAACCAATTTTCCAAAGTTAGACTTAGGAAAATTTTAAATGATGGTCAATTAATTTAATTAAGGTGTTTCACAATCTTATCTCATGAACATTTTCTGTATTTTGAATATATTTTGTTCTTAGCCTCTTTGACACAATTCGAGACTAGAAGACTTGTCTGATGCTACAAAAACTAACATTCCCTCTTAGTGAGGAAGGTGTTCTATTGAATTTTTCCTGTAACATCCTCCCTCACGTTGCTGATGTTTGACACCTATAAAATCATTTCATCGTCCACCAAGCCACTATTCATACTCTGATTCATCTGCCAACTTTTTAGTTGAATCACTTTGCATTTATGCTTTTTTTTTACACTACACCGTGACTCCCTACACTGCTTCCAACTCTACTATGTGTTGCATCTGATCTCATGATGCTACTACTGTTGTAACTACTGCAACTGAGAACCAATATTTGAATCTAGCATGTCCTATAATAGCTCTGCAATTGTCTCCTAAGTCTCTACCTATAACTGCACTGTCCCTCAAGATATGACTACACCATGTTGAACATCATGATCCATTTTCTAGTGGGTCCTTGTAGCTAAGGTAATAATATGTGAGGAAACATCCATCTAATGATATCCTCCATGGATCCTACTCGAATCTATGAATTCCAAGAACTAGAATTGAAGGTCTCCCCACCTCTCTCCCGTAGGTATAACTGCATACAAAGTGAATTCATCCTCCAACATATTGGAAAAATTATATATATTTTCCAAATTTGTTGCCTGCTCTTGCTTCTCCTTCTTGTCCTTCTTCTTCTTGGGACATTAGGTATTGTAGTGACCAAACTCACCACATCTAAGGCACTTGATATTCGAAAAATCCTTCATCTTCTTTTATTCTCCCTTTCAGCCTTATCCTTGACTGGAATCTTTCTTCACCTTCCCTTTAGATGCAAGGGATACATTCTGCTCATATTTCACACTCTTCGGTAATTTTCTACTATTGCTACTAATATTACTCTAAAAAAGAGTAAGCCGTGAATCTCTTCTCGAGTTAAATTGCTCCACAACTGATCCCATCTAGGTATCTAATATTTTCTAGTGATACCTTGGAAGAAATTTACCCAGTCCTTGCCGAAAGCGTTGAGAGATATACACACTAGCTCACTATTGGGAGGTGTCTCTCCAATTGCTACAATATCATCTCGAACATTCTGAATTTTTGTGAGGTAAGCAGTGACTCCTTCAACCTTCTGCATCCTCGTGGTCCTCAACTTATCACTCAAGAATATATTCCAATTCTCTTAAGGATCCTGGAAAATATTTGTGACAAATCCCATATTTATTTGGAAGTGTTCTTGCTAGGTAGATGCATAACTATATGATATCAAACTCCATCTAGGTTCATCCTCTTCGCATTGGCCATCTCATTCTTGTATTTCTCTAACTATTGTTGATCTCTAGGTATGGCTACAACATTTTCTGCATAGGTTTTCAGACCATACTCACATAGCAGGAAAGTCATTTTGACTTTCTAGATATAATAGTTAAAGGCTCCATCAAGCTTATCACGGTCTCAAAGTCCTGCTAAGGATATTTATTCAAAACTCAAATGTGGGAAAATAAACACTAATATCCCCCCTCTCCTACTCGAATTCTTTTTCTTCTCTTCACACTCTCTCTTAGAATGCGTAAATCTGCTACTATTTTCCTCTAGATGTCCTTCTTTGGTCTTCACATTTCCTACTACCACAAGTAGGAAACTCGTTTAACCTTCCATAATTCCTTCTCCAAAATATGGAACATGATTATTTGCTCCTAAATTTTGCACTGGATGACTAGAAAAAATTCTACGACCTACTACAACTGGCAATCTCTCATCTCCTTCCTAAATATTGGATCTGAAAACAATCTGAAAATTTCTAGAAATTCCTTTCTTTGTGTGTTTTTTCTCTTCCACCCAGTACTAATTTGCTGTGAAAAATCACTATGCTTAGATCTGCTCAGTGAAATTACTGACCCATTCACCGAAATTGTTGTTAGGCAACACCACTAACTCCAAATCAATGCAACCAGGGCTCTACAAATTTTATGTTGCCTGCAAACTACAAATAAAACCCTTCCTCTACTAATTCGCACTTCCTGTTGGTGGTCTACGCAGATCCAAAAATTTCTCCTAGAGACTCCCTTTGAGATAAAAAAATATCTTCCTCATTACTGAGCCATTGATTTTTCTTCAAACATGATTTGATACCACGTGAAATTTTCACTATTGCAACAACTGGAAATTATTCTTCTACCTGAATATTATTATGTGTGGTTTATTTTCTATTATGACAAACAACAAATAAAATCACTACTGCAATTTTCACCAAAAATAAAATTCATTACGGAAGTTAAAATTGGAGCTGAGAAAATAATGCACACACATGATAAAAATGACATCGTTGTTTTTTGACATAATTCTCCAGAAAAACCCAACTAGGAAAATCATTGATATAGGTGAGGGTTTATTTTATTATATGTAGCAGAAAAATTATGAGTACAATAATCTAGATTCCAAACTATAAACCCACTCTTGAGAAATTATTGGAAAAATATCTGAGAGATTTTTCTCTCTCTCCACAAGCAATCTGACCTTAACCTGGCCTTAAAATATGGCTCTTAGAAGACCCCTACGCAAGCTCTGCATAATTCTTACATAGTATGTCATGCATTCTTTGGATCTGGCTTTGAATTAGATGTACTACCTATTTCTACCTCTGGAAGTGATTCAATTCCCCCCTGGAAATTTTCCTAGCCTCTATCACTTGAAACAACCTCCTCTTTGGTTGAACCGAACAGCCTCCTTGAGGCTCCTGTGCATCCCCTTCATAACCTCTCTGTGGAATAAATTTACCTCTTTCTAATAACTCTTCTGACACTGGAAAATCCTCCGGAATCACTCTGTTTCTAGTCCTTAATCTCTGCTACTTGATCTCTAGCTCGAATTTTTACTCTCTCAAGGAAATTTGATCTTCTTAGATCTCCCTCTTACTCGATGTTGTTCGTTTCCAACCCCATCTTCCTGCTCTTATAATCTATCGTTGGTGAACAAAAAACCATGATTAGATCTCCATCAATGGCTAAGATAATCTCAAACTCAATTCATGTGAGTTTCTAGAGCATTTCCACATTTCCTTTATTAATTGTTATTAATTAACGTGTTTTCCTAAGTTATACTTAGGGAAATTTTAAAATATGGTTAGTTAAATTAATTAAGGAATTTTAAAATCTTATATCACGAAACCTTTTCTATGTTTTGAAGATTTTGTGTTCTTAGCCTCTCTAACACAAATTGAGACTAGAACAACTATATGATGCTACAAAAACTAACATACATCACAATAACTTCATCAAGCTCTGACATTCATCAACCAATAGTAACAATGATCATACTCAACAACAAGTAGCATCATTAATCAAGGCCTATTAACTCAGAATGCATACGTGATTGATCATAATAATAATCACGCATGTACACATTATTCAGGAACACAATAAGCGTATAGATCTTAGAAGAATTAATCATTAAATGTTTTATGAAAAAAAGCATAATCGCTATGCAGAAAAACTCTCAAAATTCAGATCTACAATACTCATAGAAACAATAACATATTCTCTCCATCATAAAACTTCCTTCAACCAATATTAGGTATGACCACTGGTTATTGAATAGACACAATAGATCTAAAGCAATATCTTAGGTTAAAAAATAAATATAGACCATACAATAGATCAAAATATTAATATCTATAGATTACTAAGTATCTGACCCCTGCAATAGATAGATCAACATTAGTTAGCCACTAGAAATAATAGATCTAGTTCTGCCTCATATTGTCTCCTTCATTTGCATCAGATCTACACACCCATATAATTTTCAATCCTTGTGCCCTCATGCACACCTGTTCCATAGAAAAATCACACAAAAATAAGTCATCAAATGTACACACAAGGATTTGATCTCCTTCTCCTTTTATAACTTATTTTCCTTGCCAATACCATAGGAAAATCCCTTGTATTTGTTGATGGGAATAGTTTATGGCATCAAATAGATGTGGTTGACTCAAAACCTTGGGAAAATACCATGGAAAATGCTCATGGTATTTCATGTATGTGCACAAATCGGGATGTATACACAAGTTTAATGAATTAAAGTTGTGTATGTACATGAATTTTACACACAATAGTAGTGTATATTTTGTAAACTTCAAATTATTCAATTTACTTCAGACGAAACCTATGACTAGGCTGCCAATATACTTCCTCATCCTCTGGAACACATGTATTACCTGAAAAACTTCAAAAAAATATTGTAGTTATTATATAACCATAAGGAATCTTGCAATACCTATACAATCATTAAGAACATTCTTCATGTAACAACCCTGGTGAAAATTCCAAGTAATAAAATTTAATAAAGGAAAAATAATAACCACAGCTATTGGGACACTTATTCCATGATGAATGTCGGGCAAGACATCCTATTTTGGGTGTTCATTTCTATTATTATGGCTAAGGAAATTGGCAAAGGCAAAGCCTTTGGAAAGGAAAAATGTCATTTTTGGCAATGTGTTTATGAAAATAACGGAAATTAGGATAAAAGTAAGGTGAAAGGTCACAGGTTGGATGTGAGGAGGAAAGTGAAGGAAAATAATGGAAAATGAAGAAATTAAAGGCCTCATTGATAAAAAGGATTTGGAGGATTAGTTGGTACATTTTGTCAGTTGAGTTTTGGAGATCTATATCTATTCTCTCACTCTCACATTCTTGGACACTTAAAGTTTTCTTGGAGGAATTCAACATTGGATCAAGAAATGAAAAAGAAGGCAAGAGGAAGAAAATATCAAGTGAAGAAGAGTAGGATCAAGCAGCTACAATAAGATTCTTTGCAGGTATCGATCTTCATGTGTGGTTTCCTTTCTAGATTTGGAATGCATGGTGTTTCATGTGTGTTATTGGTTCTATTGTTGTCATTGGCATGGGTTTTTATAGGTGTGATAATGTTCTTCAACCTAGCCTTTCCATTTCTGGATAGCCATGATGTGATGGGGCTCTCATGTTTTGGTTGATCTGGATTTTTGGATGGATTCAAAGTTGAGTGAGGTGGATCTTTAAAATAAATAACACATGGCCTAGTGATCCCTGAACCATATTGTGGGTTGTGGTAAATCCATTGGCCTAGTGTTAGAAACTTGTAATTGAACCTCTAGGAAAAGAAAATGATTACACGGGTAACCACAAACCACTTTTGGTTAGAAACTGGCCTTTTCAAACAGGAGGGGGCACCCTCACTCGAAATAGTGTTAGATTTTGTAAAAAATAAGGCTTAAGGACATAAGAGAAAGGCCATATCTATAAAGGTAAAATAGGATTTCATGATGGTGGTGTTAGTCATAAGTAATTTTTACTATCTGAAGATGACTAAATATCAGTCTTAGATTTCTAAAAACAAAATTCATGAATATTGTGAGTTTTAGAAATCTCACTGCCTTCATTATCCTTAAAACAAAATTTTCACTATTTTACTACTCTGTCATTCCCTATTTAAATTATCACTCCTAAAAGGCCCCTCCTGGGCTTATGCCACTCATCTAGTTTGTTTTTCCCACCTATCACCCCAACACTCTATTTTACCTTTACCCCACTACTTCACTTTCATCTAGGGTTAAAAATCAACCTATCCTTTACCATGTTCATCAGGTTCCTCGAACCTTGAACCTTGATGGTCTCAGAAATACCTCTATGAGCTCTTTAGATCAGTCAAGTACATCAATTTTTATAGGTTCAAATACACTAATTGGTCAAAAAGCTCTGTTTTTACACTATTAAGATCCGAAGCCTGATTTCAGTCAAAGGACCAAGTTAAAACCCTACCACTAGATCATTAGGTTTTCCCTGAGTTGTAGGATCTTCATTAGTATTTTAATATCTATTCTTCTTATGTTAAGACTCGTTTCAAATGAAAAAGAAGAGCAACACACGATTTCCCAAGAAAACGCAGAGGATCTCAAAAGAATGCTATTTTTTCAATTTCAAAGTTGTGAAAAAAGTAACTGTGATTGACATTTCTGCGGGAATGTCATGAAGTAAATCAACAAAGGAAATTGATAGGGTAAATGATGAGTTTCTAAAAGAAAGCAGAGAGCACTGTGTCTAAAGGGGAGATCAAAGTTTCTAAACCTAATTAAATCAACAGTGTGCCAAACAAAAGCCCAATGCAGCAAGACTCATAAAGGAGGGTCAAGCTCTCATTTCAGTAATTTTCATTCAATGGTGAAAAAATATAAAAAAACATGGTATGAGCTCCAAGGTATATATGAAAAGTTGTGAGGATGCTACCACTGTGTGGATGTCTAAAGTTATCAAAGTGATTACAACATTTTCAAGAATTAGAGAAGAAAATTCACTTCAGGGTTTTATAACACCTGCTAAAGTAAAAAAGGTTCAAGAACATGGATCACCCAAGGAAAGTAAGCCTTGACACTCAAACAACATCTGCAGAACAAGGAGGTGAAAATTATCCATGTACAAGTTTCAAGTTATAAAATAAAACACCTGCAAAACAGAAGTGGTCAAAGAAGGTAATAAACATGATTTTAAATTTCATAGTGCTTGTCAAAAGGTGATTTTATCATGCCTAATGATAAGTAAGAAGAGGCCAATGATTAAGTTGAAATAGACACATGAAGTAGCAAAATACCAACTTCATCATCTGTTCACCTACAAAAAGGGTCAAAGAAATATTAGTGAAAAGTTAAAAGTTTTGAAAACATTAGAAAGGAGGTTTTGATAATTCAAAAAATAAAATTTTTAAACCTATAAAGACCCTCTTCACCCTTCAAAAACTCACTTTGCTTTCACAAAATCATCGAAGAAACACTCAGAGTGAAATTTGTGAATTTTTGGTAAGTTTGGGAAAATATACCCTATGTTATGCACCTGGAATCATGCGCTATGCTCCTGGAGGTGTTCCGTTGTGTAAAGTTCAACTTTGCACCGCGCCCCTGTGATTGTGCGCTCCACGTTTTCTCTATGCATACCCAATAGCCAGAGGCCTGACAAGCCAATATGCTATGCGTTTGAACTTGCACGAGAGTGTGTGCAGAAAACCCTTGTGCTACACATTTTAACCCTTCACGAGAGCGCGTTCAGCCTTGCCCATCCGGAGACCCGACAGACCAATGTGTTGCGTGTTCACAAGAGCTCGCCCGACTGGCCCCTATGCTGTGCTTATAACCCTACACGAAGACTGCCCGACAGGTCCGGCAGTGCTGCGTGTTCAACGCTACACCCTCTGCTGACCCGACAACATGTCTAGAGACCCAATAGTGCATTCAGTGCTACGTGTTTGGCCAGGAGGGCCTCTACACTGGTACAAGCTTTCAAACACCTAAAAAAATCCTCCAGTTTTATGCTTGGTGCCTTTCTAGCATTTTTTTTTAGAGGTATCTGGATGCCTTGCCCCCTTTCATGTAGTTTGATAATGAGAAGTTAGTGAGGAATGTAAAAACCCTAAAAGAAAAGGAAAATCTAGTCTCCATGCTAAAAACACTACTGTTTAAAAGACACTCATCCATCTGTATGCTAAGGGCACACTGAGACTTCCCTGTTGAGAAGTTGTTCATCTACCAAGATATTATCTCCATTTTCAAAATCAATCCCCACACTGCCAAGCATTGACATTACTTTTCCTCACCCTCTCATATTGTTATCATTACTAAGCTATTTTCACAGCAAGTTTTGGCATATCAGTTGGTTTGCATTCAGAATTATTTTACCTTCTCATTTTCCCCAAATTTCCCTTTCACTCATCCCTCCCATCCACTTGCAAAAAACTACCTTTCTCAGCACCATCTCATTTTCCCTCTTCATATCATTTCACAAGCAGATTTAGGGTTTTGATTTTCAAGGGAATAGTAAAAACAAAATTTCAAGGGAAGGTAATAGTGACAATGGTGAGGGAGGCCAAGGGCCTAGAAGACAGCAGCACAAAGGTGGAAGAGTAAATAGGTTTGAGCCACTAAACACCAAGGAGTTGATGGCCTCTCTTATGAAAGTTTCCTATTTTCAGAATATGGTTTGTTTTGACTTCTGTCAAAGGGTACAATAGGTCCAAAGTCACCCTGAGTTGACCAGGCTTTTTATCCTTAACCTCCATGACCATCAAGTAAATTTAGCAGGAGTAAAATTTGAGTTATCTTCAAATATCATTTCTGTGGCCACTGGGATACCCAGTATGGGAGAAAAGTGGTTCTAGCAGGCTAATTTGGACCTGAGCCATTATCAGCCTTTCCTAAAACCTAGATACCAAGCTGACTGTAAATCCATTTTTCCCTTTTCACATTTACTAGAGAGATATGCGCCCTTGATGAGAGTCATCATGAAATATTTTACATGTGAGGGTAGGTTTTCTAAGCTTTATTCATAACATATAAGAATGCTCATGCACTTCACTAGGGTAAAGCTGCTACATTTTCCCTATTATCTCTATAGGAGTATTGATAAGATGTCTTATATTGTGCAAAAAATACATCCTTCACAGCAAATGTAAAGTATTTTTCACCATTCTCTTATCAAGATGATTGTGTTACATCAATTGGAGTAATATGGTATTCCATGGGAGGTGTTCATCGCCCATAAAGTTTTCACAAACCCATAGCCCATCCTCAACAAAATTTTCCCTCATCATCTCATCTTCCCCCTTCTACTCCCCCATCATCGTCTACCGACCATGCTTCACCATCTACCCATATACCCTCACCTCAAGAAAGCTCTTCTTCCTCACCCTCTCCTAATGCATCAAATCAAGAGGGAAGTGGCAGTGAAGAAGCAAGTGATGATGAAGAAGAAGGCAATGATAAAGAGGTAGATGATGAAGAAGAAGGTAGTGATAAAGAGGACAGTACAGAGGCAGATGACGGGGAGGAGGAAAATGATGAGGAAGAGGAAAAAGATGAAGAAGAGGACCATGAAGAAGAGGCAGAGGATGATGAAGAAGAGCCAGAGGTCAGCAATGAAGAAGAAGGTTGTGATAAAGAGGCAGATGATGAAGAAGAAGAGAGTAAAGAGAACAATAAAGAGGTTGATAATAGTAGTGAAAATCACAATAATAATACTAGCAGTAGTAATGAGGGAGGAAATGACAAAAATAACAACAGTCCTAATGGCTAAGAAGGCAGTGAAAACAATGAGTCTGATAGTGGAAATAATGATAGTGTAGAGAATAGTGCCAAAAATAGTAAGGCTCCTAGTAGTATTGAAGGAAATGAAGAAAGTGGCCAGGGTAATGATAATGATGAGGGTGAAAATAGCTCACAGAACCTAGATGATAATCAAGCTGATATCGGTGAAGGAGAAAGGGATGATGACACAAATGAAGATCACAACAGTGATGTTAGCATGGAAGAAAATGAAAGTGAGTCTCAAGAAGGCATTCAAGAACACAGTGCAGAAGACATCAATGCAGAGATCAATGAGCAAAAGAAAGGCTGTCTTGAGGTCACCTATGGTGAGGGAATTCAGGTGGAAAATCTTGAGCTTTTCCCTCTCACATATCAAAGAGGAAAGAGGCATGTGTTTGCTGCCTCTAAAAGGTAAGGGACCATGCCATCCTCCTCATCTACGAAGCTTGAAAAAGGAAAACAAAATATCAAATAAGACGAAGGAGAAGATCAGCATGAGGTTGAGAGAGAGTTTGAAATCATTCATATTGACAATGATGAAAATGAATCAAGGATCACAAACTTTCTCCTCCAGGAAAAAAAAAATGCCCAAATTGAAGACCTCCAAGCAAACCTGGATAGGGCCAAGACTGTGAATAATGCCCTTGAGATGGAGAATAGACAGTTAGGGGCACAAAAATCCATTTATGAAGCTATATCAATTAGAGCTTGGAAAGAAGATCAAAGGACACAGGTAAAGTTAGAGGAATTCATGGGCACCTATGAGGAAAGCGAAGATGAGGAAGGACAATCCAGAAGAAGACCAAGAACCACAGGTTTAAAGAAAGCCTTGGTAAGACAAAGAGAGCAAGAATCTGCCTTGGCAGAGCAACTCCCTCTAAGTGAGCTGCTTGCCATGGAGATAGAATATGATTGGGAGCCATGGCTAGAAAGATAAAACACACACTTGGAGGCAAAATTGGATAAGGCAAATAGAGACCTTGACCTCCAAAGGAATATGACCAAAAACTATGCACTTAGAAACCAAATTGCAAGGGCTAAGCTCAAAAGAGCCCTTGCCAAAGTTCAAGACCTCAAGGAGGCAAAAGGTCAAAGAAATCTCAACCTTCTTACTGATGCTTCCATGCAAGCATCCCAGACATAACAAGGAAGATAAATGAAAATTTTGGGAAATTTTTGGGAATTTTGGATTTTTGCTGATTTGGAGGGCCAAGGGGGTAGCACCCTTAGTGCTACGCTTTTTCTCAGGGCATCCTTAGGAGGTGAGGCTTACATTTTTTGAATCCTCAGCTTAAGTACAACATGCTCACCAAGTATCAGGTCAATTGGAGTTGTTTTGGTCCTCCAAAAGGGTCAAAAACACCCTAATTTTCACCTTTCTGCCTAGATTTCAGGGCATGTGCTGAGCGTTTACTAGTATTGGGAGTTTTGTTTTTTAACAATTTATAGGGGTCAAATCAGAACACCAATGGTAGTTCTAGAAATTAGACTCAATAGGCTTTCCAATGAGCCATCACGGAGCCCATTCCGACATCGGGAAGGCCTTCAAAACCTTGTTGCAAGATGGCCCAATTTTCTTTCTCATGTGTTGCGCCCTTGGCATGGAAATGCATCCTAAAACTTAGTGTTGTGCCCTAACAGTCAAAAAGTCAACAATTTACGGTTGGAAATTTCTTGGAGGTTTGGCAGAGCCCAAATGTCAATTCTTTTTGCCAAAAATGCTCGAAAATATATTTTGTATTAGATATTTTGTGCCTTGGGCCTTACAAGGTCTCGAAGGAAAAAAGTGACATTTATGATTAAATAATAGGCTTCTAGAGACTTAATTAAGGTTTAGTCCTCCAATTCATGATAAATAGAGCATGGAGGTTTCATTTTATTTGTTGGATATTTGTTGAGCACGCTATGAAATAGACTTGGAGTTTATTGGTGAAACTGGTTTTTGGTGCCTTGTGATAGTGTTGGATTGTGCTTCTATGGATCAAGCTCACTCTTAGGATTCATTAATCTTGTTCAAATGGTGATGTATTCCATCTTTATGTTTGTTTTCTTCAGTTATTCATTGTGTTTATGGTTCATTTAGTTATAGAACATAAATAAAGAATAGGATTTACCTTCTTGGTACCCTACTTCTGCCTACTTTCTTAACTTCCGATGTTTTATTCCTCAAATTTTTGCTAAAGAAATCCTTAAATTTTCTTTTGTGTTACTGATATGTTATGTTAGAATGCTATCTGTTTGCAAGTAAGTTTCAAATAATCCTTCACTGCTCTCTTAGCTTACTTAACTATTGTTTTTAAGACTTGCTTAGCTTAGTTGATATTGAGGAATCCTTCATTGCTCTTCAAGTTTTCATTATGCTATCATCTTAGAAGTTTTTTTCTTGTTTATTGGTTTGTTAAAGGATCCTTTATTTCCCATTTAACTCACTATGTTCATAACTCCATGTTACTTCACTCTCCCTTGACTTGATTAGATCCATTTGATCTTGCGAACTTGCCCTTTGAACTATCCTTGACTCATATTTACACATTTCAAGACTTGTGCAGACTCCATAGCCCAATGGATTGATATTCCCCACTCTATTGACATACTTAACAACTTTTCCAACCAACCAACCAAACAAACAAACCCTAAAACTTAACAACTAGCCTAAAATCAAACCTAAAAAGAAAACAAGTTCATATCCTTTGCACAAAATAGAGAAAGCCCTCTCTGATTCCAGGAAGTCTAGGTCCTAGGACTCCGAAGACTGGTATGATGTTATCCCTGTTCATTTGTTCTCACCAGTCTAAAAAATTACGAGGACCTAACATCATGGAAATTATGGTGGGACCCTGAGAAAATAACATCCTAAGCACTCCTTAAAACCTCAGAAACACTCTTGTCAAGTAGTATCTACTGATTTATCGCCACCTCATCGCCTAACATAATGGCGATCATGGTGGGACATTCTGAGTAAGTAACAAGCTTATACATCCTTAGAAAATTCAGAGGACCTTGTCTAAAAGATTCTAATTGTTTCACCATCCTAGCAAAATCATGACTTAACTGGAGGACACTCATTAAAACCTTAGGGCTACATAAAGGAACTCAAAAAACCCCAAAACATCCCTAGATTGGTTTTTATAAATTGTTGGTAGTGGACCAAAAATAATTATCTTCAAAACAGTAAAAAACATCCACCTAGCGACTACACTAGCCTCCAGTAGACCTACTAACTTTACTAGTTCTCGTAGACTTCCCTGGGATTGTGTCAAAACAACCTTGAGCAGTTTAGAAGCCTAGTCACACACTGTGCGAGTTTAGAAAACATTTAGAGAGGTCACATTCTGAAATAAATCATAAATTTTCAACCTCTCTACACTTTGGGTTTGAAATCTGGCTTCACAAAGGATCAGTACCAGATCTCACCCATAACCAAATACTCCTAGCATAGTTGATGACCCAGAAAGGATTTTGTGGAAAACTTCTAGGACTGAAGATTCAACTACTGTTAGGACCATTCATAGAGCAATTTCTATCCCTGAACATCTCATATCCTTGGGAGATCCCCAGTTTGACTTACACCATACAAGAAACCTTTTCTGATCTAAGTCATACAGTGGGATTGACCAGACTGACCTTGAGCCCATAGATTTGTAGCAGAGTCCTAGCAGAGAAGCCTCTCCTTCCACTCCTCCTGATTTTCAACTTCTCCACCACTTTGGCTCTTTTCATTCCAAGTTTGCTCAAAATCAGTTTGTTGGTCCAAGTACTTCCACCACACCCATTCATACCACCATTGTGAAAAACACACCAATTCATCCTACACCCACTCTCACAAAAACTCCCCTTGTAAATCCTCCTTGGATTCCATTAGCTCCCATCATGGCAGCATGGTATGCCCCTCTAGTACTACCACAACCTCTAATACCTTTTCCAAATGATTACCAATCCAAAATCCCTCACTTCACCGGAGCTAACTCTACAACTTCCCAACAACATGTAGATAGAATAAGTGATGGTTTTGATTACATGGAATTAGAAAAGGAAACCATGAGTATGAGGATGTTTGCCCAAAGCTTAGGAGGAGAAGCTAAAAAATGGTTCAAAATCTTGACTCCTAACAACATAAATGATCTCCCTTCCCTTTACCGAACATTCATAAACAAATGGGAGATTAAGAAAAATCCTCTCAAAATTCTCTCATAATATAACAACCTTGAGAGAAATGTCGGGGAAAGCATCCAAGACTATTGCACTAGGTTCAGTACTATGTACAATGCCCTCCCACCTCACATGAAACCCCCACAAAGCCTAGCACTAGTGAAATTTCAAGAAGGCTTTGATCTAGACATGACCTACCAATTAAGAGATAGGGATCCCCAAACTTTAGAAGACATGAAAAGGGGATATGTTAGTGCAGAGTTCAACCTAATTGAAAAGATGGATAGGATGAGATCAGAAAAGAGGGTTACATACAAAGATGAAACTATGGCCTCAACCTCTTCATCCGATGCCAAAATTGACATCCTAGTTAGAACAATGGAGAGAATGATGGAGAGGATAAACTTGAATGAAAGAACACCTCCTAGGGAAAATCAACCAAATCCCCAAAACAAAAATAGGAATCCGAACTTTAGAAGAGACCCACCCCAAATCAGACAGAGAGACAATGACCAAAAAATTAGGCCTCCTTTCCAAGGCAATTATGTGGATGAGAAGGAAAGAGAAACAAAACAACCAGAAGAAAACCATGTAAACTTGATAGGCTCTGACAATGAAGGTGATGTTTTTCTCACAAAAGAAGAACAAGGGTTCTTTTCCTCAAATCAAAATGATAGAAAAAACTATGAGGAGTCTGAAGAGTATAAGTTGGGATTTGAGAATGCCATAATGGAGGTCCATAGACGATATGATCTTAGGAGTAAGAAAAACCAAGAGGCCTCCAAAACAAACAAACAAGAAACTGCTATTAAAAAGACCCCTGTAAATATAATGAAAAAGACAACAGAGAACACAATCACCATGGCTAAGAAACCTGATCAAAACAAAGATAAAACTAGCCAACAAAATGGTGACCCAAGCTGCCCTAATACCTCCACTATTGGCCCTGAAAATCTGCTCAAAATGACAGTCCTAATAAAACTCAACAAACCAAAATTGCTAAAAGAATTATGTGCGACAAAACAGATGTAAATATGCCAAAAACACTAACACCTTTCAACTTTGAGGGAGATATTGCCAATATCAAAATAAGCATGCCCCTTGCTGAACTAGTAACTCAGGATGTATACAGGAATCAAGTCTTGAAAGCTTTGAATATAGGAAATGACACCGACTCCTTGAACTTAACTGATGACAAACCAGAGCTATTGTTTGGACCTGAAGTGGAGGGAAAGTATCAAGAAGGATTTGTCACTCCTCTCTATGTTAGCTTAAACATTCATGACAAAATCTTTCACAATGTTATGCTAGACTCTGGTGCCTCACACAATATCATACCCAAGGTGGTGATGGATATATTAGGCCTAGAGATAACCAAACCTTACAAGGACTTGTACTCTTTCAATTCAAGTAGAGTCAAATGTTTGGGTCTAATCAAAGACCTGTGTGTCAATCTGGCACAGATACCTGCTAATATTCTAGTCATGGACATAGTGGTTGCTGACATTCCCCCGAAGTATGGCATGCTTCTATCCAGATCATGGGGAGCCAAACTTCAAGGGAACCTCCAACTGGACATGTCATATGCTACCATCATGATTTTTAACCAAACAAGGACATTGTACAGGGAATCACACATGAACTATATGGTTAGCAACCTAGACAAGCCAAACAACACACCTCTTTATTCCATCCATTCAAACCTTGACTCATTTATCTTTTATAATGAAAATGACATTGATGAACAAGTAAATGAAGAGGGGAAAGATCTAGGCCTTACACAATAGCCAAACCAAGTACTGAATGAAGAAACTGACAGCCAAAACTCTAGCGGCCCTGAACAACAACATAATGTCAAAACTAAATTGGATGTTCTACAATTTGAGAATGAATTTGCAATACCAAAAGCAAGCTTAGAGCATGAACAATATTTCCCAAATAAAGAACAAACACTAAAAACAGGACTATCTCTTTTTGTTGATGTAAATATGCTAGAACATCTTCATGAGGCAGAATGTTCTAGGGATTTGGATCAAAAGGACCTTAAGGTATTGCAAAACAAAGATAAGTCATCACCAAAAGGTTTTGTCCCTTCAAAAGAGTTGTAAGACTTCAGTGAGGTTGCTAGAGAACCTAAAGTGGTATCTACCGAGGCTGACATAGAAGAATACAACATAAGCAGCCTAGAAAAACCCTAGATGATCAGGTTATCCAAAACTCTGTCACCTCATATAAACAGAAATACATAAGACTATGAAAATAATTTAAATATGCTTCTGCATTTGGTGATGAGGGCTTATAGCCTTATGAAACAAACATTTTTCAAAGTAGGATCCCTTTCAAGAAAAACCAGGAATATTTGGAGCAGATTGTGTCACTAACAGAGAAAGCAAAGGGGTATAGGCTATGTGTAGACTTTAGGTACCTAGAAAAAAACCTCCCCGAAGGAAAAATACCCTTTTCCTAAGATAAAACATACAATGCAAAGGGTAGAAGGTTCTAACAAGATGTCATTGCTTGATAGTGTTTCAGGTTACAAACGGGTGATAGTGCTTCCAACTGATCAACACCAAACCACTTTTACAACACCTTGGGGCGCCTACATGTATGATAAAATGCCAACTGGGTTGATGAATGTGAGGGTTTCTTTTCAAAGACCTATGGACACTAATTTTTCTAATGACTTAAGTTACTTCATCATGATATACCTGGATGCAACTGTTGTCTATTTTAAAACTAATGAAGAATACCAATTTCACCTGAAAAGGGTCTTTGAAAGAGAAAAAGGGGAGCATGGCCAATTTGAAAATTTGTGGAAAAATCCTTACATCATGCATTCAAATGGAGGTAGCAATGCTTTCTGTTTACAAGAGTTGGATGGAGAAGAGTTATTTGGAGATCATGTCAATGGCAGGATGCTCAAACACTATTTTTATCAAAGTTCCTAGTTTGAAGCTTTCATTCACTATACATAACATTGATTGATGAAAAATCAAGAAAATTAAAAACAAAAAAATAGAAAAAATGATTGAAAAAGAGGGCAAGAAAAGAATAGGTACAGCCCCATACCCGAAAAAGAGTTTTGTTGAAAGTGAGCAAGGCTAAATGCCACTACTTTTCTGGAAGGAAGAGTCTTGTTCAGTCATCTAGCCTAATCATGGATGAACTTGTTTTGAATTTCTACTGATAGGTTAGTAAAAGAAGACTTGTCAAACCATTTAAGCTTGAATTGTCAGTAGAATATATTAGGAAGAAAAGATGGTGGTTATAAATGCTCAAATCTAAAGCAAAGAGAAAGAGAGGAATGCCTGACAATTTCTAAATCATAACACTCATGCTTTCTATTTTTTTATTATGAAAAATAATGTCTATGTGCAGTTTGTCTGAATGCCACAGCCCATGGAAAATCATATTGCTCAATCCTAGTTTAGTCATTTTTTTCAATTCCATGTCAGTAGATTAGAGAATAAAAGTTTTTCAAACAGCTTAATCTTGACAAATAAGCAGACTAGGTAGAGAATAAGAGAGTTCATTAGCCTAATCTGAACTCTTGGGAGTGATAAGGGTACAAGTAGGTAGTTTTTTTTTTATGCTTTCAAAGAAAAATGAATGTCAAGGGTTTTCCAGTCCAAGTGCACCCAAAGGAAGAAAAAAATGTTAGGCGAGGTATGATGGGTAGGTAGATATGAGGTTGAAGCAAGCATGTCTTTAAGATTATTAAGATCATAGCTTCAAAGAAACAACAGCAAATGAAAGAAGAGAAACATGCCAAATGGATGAGGCATTGGTCTTCAAAACTCATAGATTTGAGCTCTGAGGTCTTGGACACCTCCTGAAAAGGAGCTTCCCTCCCCAAGTGGAGCCACTGTTAGTCATGAGTAATTTTTACTATCTGAAGATGACTAAATATCAGTCCTATATTTCTAAAAACAAAATTCATGAATATTGTGAGTTTTAGAAATCTCACTACCTTCACTATCCTTAAAACAAAATTTTCACTATTTTACTACTCTGCCATTCCCTGTTTAAATTATCACTCCTAAAAGGCCCCTCCTGGGCTTATTCCACTCATATAATTTGTTTTTCCCACCTATCACCCCAGCACTTTGTTTTTCCTTTACCCCACTACTTCACTTTCATCTAGGGTTATCAATCAACCTATCCTTTCCCATGTTCATCAGGTTCCTCAAACCTTGATGGTCTTAGAAATATCTCTATGAGCTCTTTATATCAGTCAAGTACATCAGTTTCTATAGGTTCAAATACACCAATTGGTCAAAAATCTCTGTTTTTACACTATTAATATCCCAAGCCTAATTTCAGCCAAAGGACCAAGTTAAAACCCTACCACTAGATCATTAGGTTTTCCCTGAGTTGTAAGATATGCATTAGTATTTTAAGATCTGTTATTCTTATGTTAAGACCTGTTTCAAATGAAAAATAAGAGAAACACATGATTTCCCAAGAAAAAGCAAAGGATCTCCAAAGAAGGCTATTTTTTCAATTTCAAAGTTGTGCAAAATGCAATTGTGATTGACATTTCTATGGGAATGTCATGAAGTAAATCAACAAAGGAAATTGATAGGGTAACTGATGAGTTTCTAAAAGAAAGCAGAGAGAAATGTGTCTAAAGGGGAGATCAAAATTTATAAACCTTATTAAATCAACAGTGTGCCAAACAGAAGCCCAATGCAGCAAGACTCATAAAGGAGGGTCAAGCTCTCATTTTAATCATTTTCATTCAATGGTGAAAAAATATAAAAAACATAGTATGAGCTCCAAGGTAAATATGAAAAGTTGTGAGGATGCTACCACTATGTGGATGTCTAAATTTATCAAAGTGATTACAACATTTTCAAGAATCAGAGAAGAAAAGTCACTTCAAGGTTTCATAACACCTGCTAAAGTGAAAAAGGTTCAAGAACATGGATCACCCAAGGAAAGTAAGCCTTGACACTCAAACAACATCTGCAGAATAAGGAGGTGAAAAGTATCCATGGACAAGTTTCAAGTTATAAAATCAAACACCTGCAAAACATAAGTGGTCAAATAAGGTAATAAACATGATTTTAAATTTCATAGTGCTTGTCAAAAGGTGATTTTATCATGCCTAATGATCAGTAATAAGAGGCCAATTATTAAGTTGAAATAGACAAATGAAGCAACAAAAGACCAACTTCATCATCTGTTCACCTACAAAAGGGGTCAAAGAAATATCAGTGAAAAGTTAAAAGTTTTGAAAACATTAGAAAGGAGGGTTTGATATTTCAAAAAATGAAAATGTTAAACCTATAAAGACCCTCTTCACCATTCAACAACTCACTTTGCTTTCACAAAATCATCGAAGAAACACTTAGAGTGAAATTTTTAAATTTTTGGCAAGTTTGGGCAAATCTACCTTGTGTTACGCGCCTGGAATCCTGCAATACGCTACTGGAGGTGTTCCACTGTGTAAAGTTTAACTTTGTGCTGCGCCCCTGTGATTTCGCACTGCACGTTTTCTTTGTGCAGACCCGACAGCCAAAGGCCCGACAAGCCCATATGCTACGCGTTTGACCCTGCACGAGAGTGCATTCAGAAAACCCTTGTGCTGTGCATTTACACCTTGCACGAGAGCGCATTTAGCCTTGCCCAGCCAGAGACATGACAGATCGGCATGCTGCGTGTTCACAAGAGCTCGCCTGACTGGTCCCTATGCTACACATTTAGCCTTGCACGAAGACTTCCCGACAGGGCCGGCAGTGCTACACATTCAACGCTATGCCCTCCGCTGACCCAAAAACATGTGCAAAGACCCGACAATGCATTCAGTGGTACGTGTTTGGCTAGGAGGGCCTTTACACCAGTAGAAGCTTTCAAACACCTAAAAAACTCCTCCATTTTTCTGATGGGTGCCTTCCTAACATTTTTTTTTAGAGGTATGTGGATGCCTTGCCCCCTTTCATGCAGTTTGATAATGAGAAGTTATTGAGGAATGTAAAAACCCTAAAAGAAAAGGAAAACCTAGTCTCCATGCTAAAAACACTACTGTTTAAAAGACACTCATCCATCTGTATGCTAAAGGCACATTGAGACTTCCCTATTGAGAAGTTGTTCATCTACCAAGATATTATCTCCATTTGCAAAAACAATCCCCACACTGCCAAGAATTTACATTACTTTTTCTCACCCTCTCAAATTGTTATCATTACTAAGGTATTTTCATAGCAAGTTTTGGCATATCAGTTGGTTTGCATTCATAATTATTTTACCTTCTCATTTTTCCCAAATTTCCCTTTCACTCATCCTTCCCATCCACTTGCAAAAAACTACCTTTCTCATCACCATCTCATTTTCCCTCTTCATATCATTTCACAAGCATATTTAGGGTTTTGATTTTCACGGCAACAGTAAAAAAAAATGTCAAAGGAAGTTAATAGTGATAGTGGTGAGGGAGGCCAAGGGCCTAGAAGACAACATTGTAAAGGTGGAAGAGTAAATAGGTTTGAGCCACTGAACACCAAGGAGTTGATGGCCTCTCCTATAACAGTTTCCAATTTTCAGAATGTGGGTTGTTTTGACTTCTGTGAAAGGGTACAACAGGTCCAAATTCACCCTAAGTTGACCAGGATTTTTATCCTTAACCTCCATGACCATCAAGTAAATTTATCAGGAGTAGACTTTGAGCTATCTTCAAATATCATTTCTACGGCCACCGAGATACCTAGTATGGGAGAAAAGTCGTTCAAGGAGGCTAATTTGGACCTGAGCCATTATCAACCTTTCCTGAAACCTAGATACCAAGCTGACTGTAAATCCATTTTTCCCTTTTCACATTTACTAGAGAGATATGCACCCTTGATGAGAGTCATCATGAAATATTTTACATGTGAGGGTAGGTTTTCTATGCTTTATTCATACCATATAAGACTGTTGATGCACTTCACTAGGGTAAAGCTGCTACATTTTCCCTATTATCTCTATAAGAGTATTGATAAGATGTCTTATATTATGCAAAAGAGACATACTTCACAACAAATGCAAATTATTTTTCACCATTCTCTTATCAAGATGATTGTGTTACATCAATTGGAGCAATAGGGTATTCCATGGGAGGTGTTCATCGCCCATGAAGTTTTCACAAACCCACAGCCCCATCCTCAAAAAAATTTTCCCTCATCATCTCATCCTCCTTGTTCTACTCCCCCATCATCTTCTACCAACCATGCTTCACCATCTACCCATATACCCTCACCTCAATAAAACTCTTCTTCCTCTCCCTTTCCTAATGCATCAAATCAAGAGGGAAGTGGCAGTGAAGAAGCAAGTGATGATGAAGAATAAGGCAGTGATAAAGAGGACAATACAGAGGTAGATGATGAGGAAGAGGAAAATGATGAGGAAGCGGAAAAAGATGAAGAAGAGGCAGAGGATGATGAATAAGAGGAAGAGCTCAGGAATGAAGAAGAAGGAAGTGATAAAGAGGCAGATGATGAAGAAGAAGACAGTAAAGAGGACAGTAAAGAGGTTGATAACAGTAGTGAAAATCATAGCAATAATACTAGTAGCAGTAATGAGCGAGGTAGTGATAATAATAACAACAATCATAATGGCCAAGAAGGCAGTGAAAACAATGAGCCTGATAGTGGTAATAATGATAGTGCAGAGAACAGTGCCAAAGATAGTAAGACTCCTAGCAGTATTGAAGGAAATGAAGAAAGTGGCCAAGGTAATGATAATGATGAAGGTGAAAATATCTCACAGAACCTAGATGATAATGAAGCTGATATCGATGAATGAGAAAGGGATGAAGACACAAATGAAGATCACAACAGTGATGTTAGCATGGAAGAAAATGATAGTGAGGCTCAAGAAGGCATTCAAGAACACAGTGCAGAAGACATCAATGCAGAGATCAATGAGGAAAAGAAAGGTAGTCCTAAGGTTAGCCATGGTGAGGGCATTCAAGTGGAAAATTTTGAGCTTTTCCCTCTCACATATCAAAGAGGAAAGAGGCATGTGTTTGCTACCTCTAAAAGGCAAGGGACCATGCCATCCTCCTTAACTAAGAAGCTTGAAAAATGCAACCAAAAGATCAAAGAAGAAGAAGGAGAAGATCAGCATGAGGTTTAGAGATAGTTTGAAATCATTCATATTGACAGTGATGAGGAAAATGAAGCAAGGATCACAAAATTTCTCCTCCAGAACAAAAATTCCTAAATTAAAGACCTCTAAGCAAACCTAGATAGGGCCAATACTGTGAATAATTCCCTTGAGATGGAGAACAGACATCCAGGGGCACAAAAAGCCATTTATGAAGCTAGAGAAATTAGAGCCCAGAAAGAAGCTCAAAGGGCATAGGTAAAGTTAGAGGAATTCATGGGCACCTATGAGGAAAGTGAAGATGAGGAAGGACAATCCAGAAGAAGACCAAGAACCATGGGTTTAAAGAAGGCCTTGGCAAGACAAAGAGAGCAAGAATCTGCCTTGGCAGAGCATCTCCCTCTAAGTGAGCTGCTTGTCATGGAGATAGAATATGATCGGGAGCCATGGATAGAAATAGAAAACACACACTTGGATGAAAAATTGGAGAAGGAAAATAGAGACCTTGACCTCCAAAGGAAGATGACCAAACATTATGCACTTAGAAACCAAATTGCAAGGGCCAAGCTCAAAAGGGCCCTTGCCAAAGTTCAAGCCCTCAAGGAGGAAAAAGGTCAAAGGAAACTCAAACTTCTTGTTTATGCTTCCATGCAATCATCCCAGACCTAACAAGGAACATAAATGCAAATTTTGGGAACTTTTTGGGAATTTTGGATTTGTGCTGATTTGGAGGGCCAAGGGGGTAGCACACTTGGTGCTACGCTTTTTCTTAGGTAATCCTCAGTAGGTAAGGCTTAAATTTTTAGAATCCTCAGCTCAAGTACAACATTCTCACCAAGTTTCAGGTCAATTGGAGTTATTTTGGTCCTCCAAAAGGGTCAAAAACACCCTAATTTTCACCTTTCTGCCTAGTTTTCAGGGCATGTGTTGCGCCTTTACCAGTCTTGGGAGTTTTGCTTTTCAAACCAATTACAGGGGTCCAATTATAAAACCAAGGGTATTTCTAGAAATTAGACTCAACAGGCTTTCCAATGAGCCATCCCGAAGCCCATTTTGACATCGGGAAGGCCTTCAAAACCTTGCTGCAAGATGACCTAGTTTTCTTGCTCATGTGTTGCACCCTTGGCATGGAAATGCATCCTAAAACTTAGTGCTGCGCCCTAAGAGTCAAAAATTCAACAATGAAAGCTTGGAAACTTCTTGGAGGTTTTGCAGAGCCGAAATGTCAATTTTTTTTGTCAAAAATGCTCGAAAAGATATTTTGTATTAGATATTTTGTGCCTTGGGTCTTGCAAGGTCTCAAAGGAAAAAAGTGACATTTATGATTAACTAATAGGCTTCTAGAGACTTAATTAGGGTTTATTCCTTCAATGAATAATAAATAGAGCATGGAGGTTTCATTGTGTTTGTTGGATATTTGTTGAGCATGCTATGAAATAGACTTGGAGTTTATTGGTGAAACTGGTTTTTGGTGCCTTGTGATAGTGTTGGATTGTGCTTCTATGGATCAAGATAACTCTTAGGATTCATTAATATTATTCAAATGGTGATGTATTCCATATTTATGTTTGTTTTCTTCATTTATTCATTGTGTTTATGGTTCATTAGTTATAGAAAATAAATATATAATAGGATTTACCTTCTTGGTACCCTACTTTTGCCTGCTTTCTTAACTTCCATGTTTTCTTCCTCAAAGTTTTGCTAAAGAAATCCTTAAATGTTCTTTAGTGTTATTGATATGTTATGTTAGAATGTTATCTGTTTTCAAGTAAGTTTCAGAGAATCCTTCACTGCTCTCTTAGCTTAATTAACTATTGTTTTTAAGACTTGCTTAGCTTAGTTGATATTGAGGAATCCTTCATTGCTCTTTAAGTTTTCATTATGCTATCATCTTAGAAGATTTTTTCTTGTTTATTGGCTTGTTACAGGATCCTTTATTGCCCATTTAACTCACTATGTTCACAACTCCATGCTACTTCACTCTCCCTTGACCTAATTAGATCCATTTGATCTTGCCAACTTGCCCTTTGAGCTATCCTTGACTCATTTTTACATGTTTCAAGAATTTTGTAGACTCCATAGCCCAATGGATTGATATTCCACACTCTATTAACCTACTTAAAAGCTTTCCTAACAAACCATAAAGCTTAACAACTAGCTTAAAATCAAACCTAAAAAGCAAACAGGTTCATATCCTTTGCACAAAATAGAGAGAGCCCTCTCTAAGTCCAGGAAGGCTAGGTCCTAGGACTCCAAAGACTAGATTGATGTTACCCATATTCATTTATTCTCACCAATCTAACAAATTACGGGGACCTAACAGGCAGTTTTCTGTCTTAGGAGGGGGGGGGTCGTTGGGCATGGAAGCATGATTCATATTTTTACACAAAATTATCAGAACTTACATGAGACACTTATGAAAAAAGAGGCAAGACAGGTATAATTTCAAGTCATAACATCTATCATAGCATAGTGAGTGAGTTTTGAAAGTAACTTGAAAATACACAAATTTATCCAATCGCATGTAAGAGAGCATGAAATGAATTCTAAAAAATATATATTTTTAACCAAATATGGAGAAGAATACCATAATGGAGCACCTAACTGAGGGTTAATTCCATCATAGTTTAGAAAGGAAAACTGTTTGGAGCCAATTTAAAAGTGAAAATTTAACAAATACATAGAGACTAACATGCACATAAGAAGAGACATAGAAACTTGAAATCCATACCACAAGAATCTCTGGTCAAGTTGCAAATTATCTGCACTAATAATTTTATTTCAGCAAAAAAAACACACACATAGAACTTCTCCCAAATCCAAACCCTTTTTCCATGTTCTGTTCGGTTTAAATACATTTTGGCAAAGTGAAAAAACATAACTAGATACAATGTACCTGATATCCACTAAGAGGATCGAAACCAACTAAAGTCAGAAAAATCAAGTTTTAAAATCTAAAACTAAGATAAAGATAAGAATAAAACTGCAACATATTTTAAAAAAAAATAAATCTGATCTTATCAACCTATTTCATCCCTATCCAATCATTCCTATCTTGATCACTAGCATAACAATACAAAGGTCTGATCATAACTGAAAAACACAACAACTGAGTGACGAGATGTGTAGCAGTTGCACAATATACTCTAGCTAAGCATAGTCATGGGCTGTACCGATTGAAACCGAGCTGATGGAGATGATGAAAAGAATACTGAGTTGGATTAGGACCCACCAGATGCCTCTTTCCATGCATGTAAACCCTGGAAATGTCCAATCACCATTTGTGTAGCAGTTTCGCAACAAAATTTAAAACTTATGGGTTTGACTATCATTACCTGATCCAAAATAAAGAAATGTTCAAAAATCCATCATATATACCTTATGACTTCCAGCAAGCATCAAAATTCCAAAACTTTCACATTTACAAATAAAATTTCAAAAATTTCAGAATTCCTCAAATTCTTCCCCATCTCCTCAAAATATGCTCCCCAAAATCATGACTAAAACAATAAATTGTACAGTCTGAAAAATAGGCTTTGAAGATGCATTTGAATCTCCCAATCTATGACACGTGTAGAAAATGAAGGATATTTTTTTTATTTATTATTTTCTTGAGAAAAACCTATTTCAGTTTTACAAAATTCAGCTCCGTTTGGTTGAAAACCACTTTTGAAAATGATGACTAAAACAATCATTTTTCACAACCATTGCACAATCACTCTGTGAGTTGAGTTGAAATCCTTTCCTTGAATCTACCTGCAACCTTCTTGGTGCCTCGAAATGCTTGAGAGCTTGAATTATTCTTTGATGGCACCAATAATCTAGAATAAATTGCATCATGTTTTCTAGGGATATGTTGGAGTTCGAAATTCAATGCTAGTCCTTGACAAATAAGCTCTTCATTCGAACTTGTATTCATAAGTTGCACCACTCATTTCTTGTAAAATCCAAAGCATTTAGCATTTCCAAAAAAAAATCCATAATACCTCGAGCATTATGAATCACTCTCAAACTCAAACATGGAATATTATAAGCCATGGACGATGGGCTGCTTCACCATCATATTCATATCATTTGGAAAAAAACAACCACTGCTACTTAGGCTAAATAAAACTACTGTCCCAACACTATAGCACATAGGATCTGAACATTACACACTCCAAACATAGCCTCTTTAAGTTTCCATAAAAGAAAATCTATGCCGTGAGTTGTTGTGCTGAAGTCATTTTATAAAAAGTTGAGGTATATTATTTCTTATGGCCTATGTGATACCAATAACCAAAGTGCGCTCTTTGTGATAAGAATATGGGATCGAAAACTCATATATAGTATTAATGTAGAGCTCCCAAACCATAGTGATAAAATGGGTTCCCTACAAGAACAAACTTGGATGCACCATAGGATTTGAGGCTTCGTTAACTCAAAATCATTGCCACCAAATTCCTTACAACAAAAAAATGGCCTTAATTCCATAGGCAGATTTCCTACTATCACCTTTTGAATCCAAACTCATGCAATTTCTCTTTATGATCAACATAGGCAATGAATTTGCTACAAATATAGCATATAAAAGAAGCAATCCACATATGCCTGGAATAGAAATGCCTTGCGCCTTGAGAAATTTAGTTGATGATGGAAGATGTCTTAAGATGAATGAAAATGAATATGTCTCTGCAAAATATACCTTTCAAATGTTGCATTATTGAAGACAATTTTTGAAGATTAACCAAGGTTAATAAGAGGCTTGACCATTAATCTCTCGACACATTCTTGAAAAATCAGGACCATTGAGAGGGTACATTGGAGTTATTTTATAGAAGTTGAAGTAGGCTCCTTATCTCTTTTGACTCTGTTTTCATACAATCCTTTGTGACTTTGAAAACTAGTGATTCATAGGCTAAATTTACAAAGTGACCCCTGAAATGAAATAGTAAGATAGGAACACTGATTCCTAGATTATAAGACCCTAACATTGGCTCCAATGGGGATGTAATCCACCCTGTTAGGTTCCAAGAACACTGCAAACTAGTAGCATAACCATTGGGAAATGGATTCAAACCCAAAAATACTAAACTCGTTGTAGATTTTAGGCTTTCACGAACAATATTTTGTGTAGTGGTGTTTTCCGGGTATGTCGCATCCATGTTTTTTATTTTTGACGTTTCGAACCAAACACCGTGGTTCATCTTCAGGAAAATATCCATGAGTAAGTAAGATCTCACATTGCATGAGGTATAAATGGGAGAAAGGGAGAGGTGAATGGAGGGAAAATGAAAGGGAAGCCGACATAAAAATAATATGTTTAATCTATTTTTTTTTTTTTCATCGATCTCTGAGCTTCTATTTTTTTTTTCTGAATAAGTCTACTTCTATATTGATACAAAAAGATTACAACGAGGCAAAGGCCTCCGAGTGGCTAGCCCAATGATGTGGCATTCTAGCATTGCATTGCTGCACATTGACACTTAAAACCAACGACTGAATACAGACTATGACAAATACTGAAGACCAGGACCTTGTCCGACTGTTATACCATTGATACTTATGTCTGTTGTGACTGCTGAAAGGAAGGACAATTTTCGACTTATAAGACCACAACAGACAAAACCAGAAACAAAAATTACAAGTAATTTTAGTATGGCCATGAAACGCTGTCCTGAGGACAGTAACATCTGTAATCCTAGTATGAAACCTGTATCTGAGAGGCCTGTGATAATTCGATGTAGAATGACAATCAATAACCTGCAAAAAACTGAGAGGAAGAAGGAGGTTTAACCCCTTCTTGATACCTGTAGACCAAAACTGTCGAGCAGAATCCAGAGGGCTGAGCTTGAGCATTCGAATTATGGCCAGAGAGCAAAGACTGAGCGACAGGATTAGGCCTCAGAGTGATGGAAACCTCGGCAATAAACTCATGATGAATGAGGGAGCAGGGGTAGATGAAACGGGCGGAGTGAGAGTGAACATTAGAGGAGAGGCGAATTTGCGCCCCACGTCCACGACCACGTCCACGCCTGTAAACAACATTGCGTCCAGCTTCAGGATCAGAAAAGTCCGACGGGGAGGATGAGGAAGGAGACACTGGCTGTCTCATGACAAGCCCTCGAGAGGAGCCTCGCCTGGCGGTCATCCTAGGTCGCAGGCGAGGCATAGTGAGCCTGGCAGGGCGGAGAAACACTGGAGGGCGACTGCAGACAAAGGTGAAGCCACTGTAAAAGCAAAACGGTCCCGAGGAGACTTGAATACCTTCTGAAAGCTGATGACCGCACTGCAAATAACACCGTTTCCCTGTACTGGTCCGCAGGCAGGGCTCTGAAACGACCTGTGAGTAGCAATAGTTCAAAGGTAAAACTCTGTGGATCAATGGAATGGGTTCCATAGCGCCGAGGAGGGCAGGTAAACGAGGCGTAATGAAATGAATTGAAGCCGCATTAACTGATGAAGCCTGCGAGATGGGCTGTCGCTTTGAATGCAGAGGACTGGCGGTGGTGGTGAACCACGTGCCCAGCCACCTCCCCATCTGCAAATAATAACTAACTACGTACACCCGCATCCGGGGAATATGTTTAATCTATTAATTTAATAGAATTTCTTTATTAGTTATTTAGTTTGATAATTATTAATGTGTTAAAAATGACTAAATAAATAATTTATTTATTTATTTATTTTAATTTGATAATTATTGATATATTAATTTAATTTATTTGTTACTTGTTTATTTAATTTGTCAATTATTTATATTAAAATAGTTTTTAATAATTTTAATAGTTCATTCATAATATTAATAATGACAGATCTAAATTAATGATTTTGGTAATAATTTTTAAGGAATTTCAAGAATTTAATTTTAATAAATTGATGATCCTTTTAATTGTGAATGATTCAAAGGGATGTTAGTGAATGGATTATCGTGATGAATTAATTTGAAAGTTTATTGAGAAATTTATGAAAAATATCAATGAGTGAAGAAGCATTTTAATTGAATTATTATTCCTAAGGAAAGGATTTAAAATATTAAAGGTTGTTTAAAGGACATAAATGTTCAAAAGATAAGGTTAAAGTTTAAAGGGAGCTCAAAGGTTGAAAGCTAGAAAGGATGAGGTAAGTGATGATCAAGGGGGAGGATCTTAGGTTTAAGGTATGAGAGCCACCTATAGAGTATAAGGGTGTAGAGATGAAGAGGGAGGAGTGATGGAACCATGGAGTGGGTGAACTATGATGCAGGTATGAAGAAGAAAAGAAAGTTAAGGAGAAGAGATGGAACAAGAAGAAAGAGGAAAAATAAGAAAGATGGTAATGGTATGTGTTAGGTGTGGGTAGGTTTATTGTTTTAGCATCATAATCCAATTGTCGCTTATTTTCTAGCCCTCGTCATGATTAAGGTTATTAGGGTGTTTCCCAATTTCTATGGCCTCCCTAAATTTTATGTTATGATAATGATCTATTTTGGCCAACACACAATAGTTCTCAATACAGATGAAGTGATTAGTTTTGCTGGAGTGCTCAACCAGAGATGAGGTTTTGAGGTGGTTATGTTTTATATCAGTAGCATGTTATTGAATTATTGTTAAGATAGATCGACCTATTTCTCCAATGTATGGTTTGCCACATGAACATGGAATCAAGTAAACAGAGGCCATAAAATATTTTACTTGATTCCATGCTCATGTGGCAAACCATACATTGGAGAAACAAGTCGATCTATATTAACAATAATTTAAGAACATGCTACTGATATCAAACATAACCGCCTCAAAACCTCAGCTCTGGCTGAGCACTCCAGCAAAACTAATCACTTCATCTATATTGAGAACTCTTGTGTGTTGGCCAAAATAGATCATTATCATAACATAAAATTTAGGGAGGCCATAAAAATCAGGAAACACCTTAATAACCTTAATCGTGACGAGGGATGGAAAATAAGCGACAATTGGATTCTAATGCTAAAGCAATAAACCTACCCACACCTAACACATACCATCACCATATTTCTTCTTTTTCCTTTTTCTTCTTGTTCCATCTCTTCTCCTTAACTTTCTTTTCCTCTTCATACCCACATCATAGTTCACCCACTTCGTGGTTCCATCACTCCTCCCTCTTCATCTCTACGCCCTTATACTCTATAGGTGGCTCTCATATCTTAAACCTAAGATCCTCCCCCTTGATCATCTCTTACCTCATTCATTCTAGCTTTCAACCTTTGAGCTCCATTTAAACTTTAACCTTATCTTTTAAACATTTCCATCCTTTAAACAACCTTTAATCTTTTAAATCCTTTCCTTAGGAATAATAATTCAATTAAAATGTTTCTTCACTCATTACTCTTTTTCATAAATTTCTCAATAAAATTTCAAATTAATTCATCACAATAATCCATTCACTAACATCCCTTTGAATCATTCATAATTAAAAGGATCATCAATTTATTAAAAATAAACTTTTGAAATTCCTTAAAAATTATTACCAAAATCATTAATTTAGATCTTTCATTATTAATATTATTAATGATCTATTAAAATTCTTAAAAACTATTTAAATATAAACAATTGAACAATTAAATAAACAATTAACAAATCAATTAAATTAATATATCAATAATTATCAAATTAAAATAAATAAATAATTTTATTTAGAAATTTTTTACACATTAATAATTATCAAACTAAATAAATAATAAAGAAATTATATTAAATTAATACATTAAACATATTATTTTTATGTCGGCTTCCATTTCATTTTCCCTCCGTTGACCTCTCCCATTCTCCCATTTATACCTCATGCAATGTGAGATCTTACTTACTCATGGATCTTTTCTTGAAGATGAACCACGTTGTTTTGGTTCGAAACGTCAAAAATAAAAAACATGGATGCGACATACCCGAAAAACACCACTACACAAAATACTAAACTCAACTGACTAAAAACTGATTACAAAGCTAAAAAATTCAAAGGAAATAATAATTTTGACAACACATCACCAAAGTCTTAGGGCCTTCTCCCCGAGCTTCAAACGTTGATGATAGTTGTCCACACCTTGCTGAGGAAATATATACACTCATGCGAAATTATCCCTCTAGTGTATCCAATCAAACAAATTACCGTTTGACTTATGCTTGTATTCAGCTCCACCAAGCATAACGAAAAATCTAGAAAATGGCGACTCAAAAATTCCAGTGAAATTTTGCTCATGATCTATAAATTCTACAACATTCTTCTGCTCTAATTACTATGATAAACTAGCCACGAGATCTTGAAAAGCATAAGAAATTACCTATTGTTGACTTGGAGAAAATAAAAGGTTTTCTTCTCTTAATCTTCAAAAACATGCTTAGTTACCTTTACCTGATGATTGGAAAAAGAAATGGGAACATCATATTCATCAATATTTCCATGTATATCTTCAATCAAGACAAACACATGATCATGAATAGAAAATATGTCCACATCCATAAGCTCCATGGGATGTATGGTCGCCACAATCTTCTCTTCTTCATAATTTTCGTGCAATCCTGGGTATTTATCACCATGAACAATTTCACTGTCTAAATTTTTTGTGCATACAATTTCATAAATTTGTTCTTCATAAGTCTATTCATGTTGTACATTGTTGTTGAACTCAATGGATTAATCGTGACTCTTTAATGTCTCTATGTGAGCAAACTCAAAATTCTTATTTTCACAAATTTCTTCCTAAATTAAAATATCAAAAAAGGAAGAGAATGAAGGGTTGCTAGAACAACCATCTTCATATATATTAGACCGGTAAAAATTGTCATCAACTGCAGAGGATGGAACATGATTGTCATTATCGGGATCCTACTCGATTTCACTTTCATCTAAGGGAGAAAACACATTTTCTTCTTGGTGATGGAAAGGGTTTTCATATAAAGGCTCTAGGA
The DNA here is from genome assembly GCA_034641835.2 of Pinus albicaulis. NCBI lineage: Eukaryota > Viridiplantae > Streptophyta > Pinopsida > Pinales > Pinaceae > Pinus > Pinus albicaulis. Next base: position 1,153,034,803 of record CM076581.1, read on the forward strand.
TTTCTTCATCCATGAACTCTTCATCACCATAATAATTCTCTAGATTTTAAATAAAAACCTCAAAATGTTCACAAAAATTCACAACCAATAACAAAGAAGGATGGCATTCTCTGTATTTTTCAAAAAATGTTGAATGAAAATCTTTAAGAGAATGAATACTAGCAAATGGAAAACCTTCATACCAAGATCTTACTTTCCCTTCTAGAGTAGCCAGGAACATCTTCATTAGACAATCTTCATGAAATTGAAGCCTCAGCTTACGTGTATGCATGTGAAATTTAACCAGATGTAGAGCAACATCCTCTTCATCCTCATCTTTGACTCTTGGCAAATAATTCTGCCAATCTACACAACGCATGCGGTTTGGAAATCCTAGAATATGATCTCAAATCATGGGAGCATACCTTTTAGATTGATAACTCATCTTGAAAATGTGGAGAGACCAGTGGAACTTGAAAATTTGGGTTCTGCTTGATTGGATTCACCAAGTGAATGGTTCATCCTTCTTGTGTCTCACTATTTTCCACCATCAACAATAAAATCTAAACTTTGATGATCTTTCCTGGGGAAGATGAAACCTTTCACTCCCCCACAATGGCGCCAGTATGTTAGCACCATGTAATTGAACCTCTAGGCTGAGAAAAGGTTTACAGGGGTAACCAAAAACCTCTTTTGGCTATAAACTGGCATTTTCTAATAGGAGTGGGCTTCCTCACTTGAAATAATGTCAAATTATGTAAAGAATAAGGCTTAAGGACATAAGAAAAAGGCCATAACTATAAAGGTAAAATGGGATTTAATGATGGTGGCTTTGAGATTTAGGAGGGAGGGCCACTGGGCATGGAACAATGATTCATATTTTTACACAAAATTATCAGAACTTACATGAGACACTTATGAAAAGAGATGCAAGGTAGGTATAATTTCAAGTCATAACATCTTCCATATCATAGTGAGTGAGTTTTGAAAGTAACTTGAAAATACACAAAGATATCCAATCATATGTAATAGAGCATGAAATGAATTATGAAACATATATTTTTTAACCAAATATGGAGAAGAATACTAGAGCACCTAACTAAGGGTGAATTCCATCATAGTTTAGAAAGGAAAACTATCATTCACAACATCAATATAGATGAATTCTGAAAAACGTTTAGAGCCAATTTAGAAGTGAAAATTTAACAAAGACATAGAGACTAACATGCACATAAGAAGAGACACATAAACTTGAAATCCATACCACAAGAATCTATGGTCAAGTGGAAGATTATCTGAACTAATAATTTTATTTCAACAAAAAAAAAACACAAACATAGACCTTCTCCAAAATTCGAACCCCTTTTCCATGTTTTGGTCAATTTAAATACATTTTGGCAAAGTGAAAAAACATAACTAGATACAATGTACTTTCTATCCACTAAGTGGATTGAAACCAACTAAATTAGAAGCATCAAGTTTTACAAGCTAAAACTAAGATAAAGCAAAGAAGAAAACTGCAACATCATTTTTAAGAAAATTAACCTTATCTTATCTACCTATTTCATCCCTATCCATTAATTCCTATCCCGATCACTAACATAACAATACGAAGGTTTGATCATAACTAAAAAGCAGAACAATTGAGTGATGAGATGCACAGTAGTTGCGTAGTAGACTCCATCTAAGCACAGTCATAGGTTTTATTGATTGAAACTTAGCTAATAGGGATGATGACAAGGTTTTTGAGTTGGAGTAGGGCCCACCAGATGCCTCTTTCCACACGTGCAAACCCCAGAAATGCCCAATCACCATTTGTGCAGCAAAATTTCAAATTTATGGGTCTGACTGTCATTTCCCGCTCCAAAAAAAAGAAAATTTCAACAATCCATCACATGTACCTTATGACTTCCAGCAAACATCAAAATTTCAAAACTTTCACATTTACAGATCGAATTTCAAAAATTTCATAATTCTATAAGCAAGGAATTGTGAAAATGGGTCTCCGAGTGATACTTGTAATTCCAAAAATATACCACTTGTGTAAAAAATGAGATAGGTTTTTGTATATGAACTTGTTTTAGAGACAAAACTCTCTCCATTTCCTTAAAGTATGCTCCAACTACTCATAATATGTTACCCAAAATAATTACTAAAACAATAAATTACACAACCTATAAAATATGCTATGAAGATGCATTTGGATATCCCAATACATGACACTTGTGCAGAAACTTAAGGAGTTTTTTGGTATTTGTTCTGTTCACGAGAAAAATCATTTTCATTTTTTCAAAATTCAGATCCATTTGGTCAGAAAACCACTTTTTAAAATGGTGACTAAAACAATCACTTTGCGCAACAATTGTGTGAGTTGAGCTGAAAGCCTTTCCTTGATTCTCCCTGCAACCTTCTTGGAGCCTCAGACTACTTCAGAGCTTGAATTCTTCTCTGATGGCACCAATAATTTGGAAGAAATTGCATCATGGGGTACACTAGAGGTTGAAATTCGATGCTATTCCTTGACAAAAAAGCTCTTTATCGGAATTTTCATTCACAAGCTGCACCACTCGCTGCTTGTTAAATCCAGAGCATTTTACATTTCCAATAAAACCTCCATAATACCTCAAGCATTATGAATCACTATCAAACTCAAACCTAGAATATCATAAGCCAAGGACAATGAGCTGCTTCACCACCATATTCACATCATTTGGAATAAAACACCCATTGCTACTTAGGCTAAATAAAACTAGATGTCCCAACTCTATAGCACATAGGATATGAACATTACACACTCCAAACAAAACCTCTTTAAGTGTTCAAAAAATCAAATCCATGCCACGATTTGTTGTGTTGAAGTAATTTTCTATAAATTTGAGGCATATTATTTCTTATGCACTATGTGAGACCAATAACAGAAGTGTGCTCTTTGTGATAAGCAAATGGGATAAAAAATTCATATACAACAAAAAATTAGAGCTCCCAAACCATAGTGAGAAAATGGGTACCTTACAAGAAACAAATTGGATGTGCCATAGGCTTTGAGGCTTCGTTAAATCAAAATCGTTGCCACCAAATTCCTTACAACAACAACAATGGACTTAATTCCATAGGAATACTGCCTTCTATCACCTTTTGAATCTAGACTCGTGAAATTTATCTTTATGATCAGCATAGGAAATGAAGTTGCTACAAATATGTCATATAAAATAATCAATCCACATATGCATGGAACAAAAATGACTTGCATCTTGAGAAATTTAGTTAATGAATGAATATGTCTTAAGATGAATGAAAATGAATACATCTTTGCAAAATATACCTCTCAAGTGCTTCATTATTGACGAAATTTTTTGAAGATTAGCCAAGGTTAAGAAGAGGCCTGACCATTAATCTCCCTACACATGTTTGAAAAATCATGACCAATGAGAGAGTACATTGGAGTTATTTTATAGAAATCCAAGTAGGATCCTTAGCTAAGTTTGACTCTCTTTCCATACAGTCCTTTAGACTATGACAACTAGTGATTCATAGGCTAAATTTACAAAGTGACCACTAAAATGAAATAGTAAGATAGGCACACTGATTCCTAGATTATAGGACCCTAACAGCTTGTAACCCCTGAATCAGATGGTGGGTTGTGGTAAAGCTAGGCATTGTGTGCCTCGATGGGTCTAGGAATCCTCGATCGATGAATGGCAGGATATACGGTAGATCTTGGAGGGTGGAGTCTCGGTCAGGGCCTAATGATCCAGTGTGGATTGCGGTAAATCCTAAAGACTAGGAGGCAGGAAAATCCCTCATGGTGTAGGTGGAGAAATACAGTGGCATCCATGAGTTTTTTGGCCTAGTGATATGGTGGAGATCATGGTAAATTTTGGTATTACATGTTTATTGTTTTGGCCAAGTGATATGGTGAGGATTGTGGTAAAGCCAATTTCTATTGATGAGGGTGAGGTAGTTTAGCCTCGGGAAGCCCTGATTGGTTCTTTTAGCTTGATTCCAACATTCATTCTTAGAATATGGCATGGGGATGATTAAATGAAGAAATATTTCGCTCAGCCAATCTATGGCCGAGTGGTTTGTGGAAGTCCCAAACCTAGTTGGACTTAGCATACATCAATAATAGATTCTTTATCATTGTTATTTCAAGAGTAATATATTGGTTTTTATGTGGAATCTATGGATGTTGTATCCTTAGTATTTGTGTTGCTATTATGTTGGTTATGAGCATGTATTATGATAGTGATGATGTATGGATCTCATCATTTTTTGACTTGCAATTGAATAAAAAATGAATATATGACCTAATAGATGAGAATGTAGCTAATGTGCTAAGGGAACAATGCTTCTTAACAAACCTCAAATAAGTATGGGACCCTTATGCTCAGATCTACTATTTGAACTTGTATATTACATATGTTATCACTCCACCGGATCTCCGAAGCTAATAAGAGACCAGAAAAGGTAACCACATACTAATATTTTGCTAAGTAGCTACCTACTATGAAAGCGAGGGCTCTCTCCAATGTATCTCAGTCAATATTGATAGATCAATGAGATATTAGGCTATGTATAGTAGCACAGGGGTTTGATTGATTGAATTTGAAGTGCTGGATGGTAAATAGGCCAGGGAAGAAATTAGGTCGGGGAAAACAAGGATCAGAATTGCAGGAATCTGATGGAGAAAGGTACGTAAGCATTTCAACACAAGAGGATATCTGATGAAATGGTTTAGACTGATATGGTTTGAGAACATAGCATAATAGATATGAATTATTTTCTACTAAGAAGAAAATGAAACAAACTGTAATTATCCCTCCAAAACAGAGCATAAGTTTAATGAATTCTATCTTTCAAACTTAGGAAACAATTACATTTAGAAATGGAATGAATATGAATCACAATATATTCACACATTTTCATAACATAATAAGAAACAATGTCAAATTACTTTGCCACAATAATTCCATCAAAATAGCTGCAACACAATCTGTTATTACTTGCCAAAAGTTTGATTACATAAAGTGTTCCAAGATCAATCCAAAAACATCCAACCATTGTTATGAGGAAACAAGTGAATAATATAGACCAAAACTAATTCTCCCCAGCTCAGGGGTTGAATCCCTAACTTGCGGAGCTGATCCACAAAGTACTCAACTGGAAACCCAAAGACAGGGGAGGTCAACAAAGTCATCCCTAACTTTGGTGAAACTGATTCATTTGTCCAAAAATATACTTTTTAGCCAATGTATCTACCCTCTAGTAACTATTTAGGACATAATTACATTTACATGGATGAATTACATCAGTAAAAACTCATAGATTCTATCACCAACTGAGAAATATGGTAATTTTGAAAATATCAGGCAACTGGAAAAAGAGCAGTGCCAACTTCAAGGAGATTTTTGGAGGACTTCCTAAAGTCCAACTTGGGCTCATGATATCTTATTGGAAAGCTGCTCCTTTATAGTTTCCAAAAATTCCCTTAAATTCTAAAAAATATTATTTTAAGGCCCTAAAAAGTTAAATATCCCAAGACTGGTCAAAAGCACAGCGCCAACGTGAAAAATGAGGCAGAAAGGTGATTTTGGCCATTTCTCCCTGTCAAAATGTCCAAATTTGATGTCCCTATAGTCAAAATTTGATGTATGGGGCCTTTGGAATCCAATAGGTGTGGCCATTTGTCATTTGGAGGCTCCTAGAAAAAGCACAGTGCCCTAATCACTGTGTTTTTGACAGGTGGACTCCGTTGAATGTCTGTCAAAATTTTCTGAAATGCCCAAAACTGCAAAAACTTACCCAAAAACCTTAAAAATTGGTAGATAGAGTTATGATGATGTGTCTCAAGCAATTAGGGAAGCATAATCAAGGATCTCAAGTTTATCCTCCTCCTTTTGTTTGATTAGGGTTTGCTTCTATTTGTCCTTCAATTGCTTGAGCTTGATGTTGCAGATCTTGTTTCTAGTGATGTACCTGTTGGACATGTGTCTGAGCATATCATTGCATTTTTTTTCATTATGGCGGATTTTATCAAGGTGGAGGTTAACTCTATCAAGCCACACCTCTATGTCGTCTTTAACTTTGCAATCCTTTCGTCAAAACTAAGTTACTCCGACTCATGTTTTTCCTACACTAAAGCTCTCTTAAGACCTCTTGTTTTTGGTCTTGACTTGATGATTTTAGTATCATCATGGTCAGGGTCACTATGTGCCATCGTTGCCTTACCCTTGATGTCTTGTCTTTTTGCCTTTAGTAGCTCTAGCTCCATGAGTACTTGCTTGTCTTTCAGCTACTTGTTCTCTTGTTCAAGGAATGATATGAAAAATTGGGCTCTTTCCATGTTCTCCCACAATTCTTTGATCATGGCATCCTTCTCTTTGATGATCAACTTTGAGGCCTCATGACCATCTTAGTCATCTAAGTACATCAACTCAAAGTCTCTTTCTTCCTCATGAAGGTCTTCTTCTTCATGGAAAACTATCTCATCCTGCTCCTCATCCTAATGTACCTGCTTTGTTGATGAAGAAGGAAAGGCCGCTTCCAAAATCTGTGGAGCAAACACTTGCCTAGGTCCCCTCTGGTAGGGTTTTACCTTTTTTTCCTCTTTGACTTCTTTGGCTGATGGAAACTTGAGTATGAAGCTACCTTGGAACCATGAGAACTTATTACATATTAAGAAACATAAAATTACATATTGAATTGAAATTAAATTTAGAAATCAAAATTTCATGATAAAATGTGTTTATTGTCACTCTTTTACTTACTGGTATTTTATGCATGCAAATGGTGATTTGATGGAGCTTAAAAACCCTAAGACCTAATGGAGACTCTAACTGAATGAACTTCATTATGAAAAGAATTAAATGATAATGACAACTCATGATTGATGTACACTTAGGAAAGTGGTGAAATGATCCAACAAGTAATGAAATTCATGAAATGAGTGAGGTTTGACCTTGGGCTACCTCCAATGACAAAATTTTTGCATGATCACCTAATGGAATGACAAAAATTTCAGAATGGGATGCTACTATGATATGAAAAGATATTTTTTGATCACTGGTGGCAGGATGAAAAAACTGACTAACATTGGCTCCAGCTGGGGGATGAAAACTCCTTGGAGGTTTCAAGAACATTGTAGAGCAAGTAGCCTATCCATTGGGCATTGAGTCAAAACCTAAAAGCCAGAATGAATATTGAAAACTTGACTCGATAAATTGACTCAAAATTGGACTGACTGAAATAAAAACTTACTAAACTTATTGATGGTAGCATATCACCGACACTTAAGGGCTTCAAATCCTTATGAAAACCACCTGCCTTCTGAAGACATATGTAAAATCATGTGAAGTGATCCTTCCAGTGTAACCAATCCAGCAGATGGCTACTTACTTGAGTTTTTCTCTCACTTTCTTGGAGCAGGTAGAAAATACAAAAGCTAGGCCACTCCAAATATCTACTGAACATGTCCTCATGATCCATACAAACAAGAAAATATATCTAACTTGCTAACTATAGAAAATTAGTAAAAGGATCTTCAAAAATATGAAATGTTACCTTGTCTTGAGATCCAGCAAAAACACAAGCACACCCTTCATTCTAATCTGAAAGAACACTTGGTTGTTGATCCATAAGAAGGCATAGGGAAGTATAACTTTCTATTATCTGAGTGTTGGTTGTAAATTCCTCAAGCATGGGAAACTTTGACTCTATCTCTTGCACATTGTCTATGTTAGGCTCATACTCAAATTCATCATCTAAATCATCTTTGAACATACAAAATTATTCAAGATTGTCAAACATGAAAACCCCATCCTCTTCATGAAAGACAACAGTCTTTGTTAGCTTATCTCTTTGGAGGAAATCATCATCACAAATTGGCATACTCATAACAGCTTCCTGTATATTTTCATCAGTCTGATGACTATCATCATTTAAAGTCATATTTTCATTTTCAATGATAGAAGAAGTTTCACTAACACATTTTTGACTATGTGAACACTGAAAACCTGCATTAGCTTGGGCTGTAACATGACTTCTCAGGACTTGATCTATTTCATCTTCATATAGAGGAGAAACTTGATTTTTATAGTAGTTAACATTGGATTGATTATTTTCATTTTCAAGATCAAGAATAATCATTTTTCTTTCTTGGTCCGAGTCTGTTTCATCCAAGGAAGAATCTACTGATTCTTGTTGGGAGGAAAAATCATATAGGGCTTCTATGATATCATCATCTAGAAAATCTTCATTCCCATACAAATTTTCAAGAAACTCAATGAAAGTATCAGAGATCTCACAAAAACTATGATTCATCGACAAGGAATAATTAGAACTCTAATAATGTTGAAAGAAAAATGAATGGAAGTCCTTTAGAGAATATAAACTAGCAGATGGTAGACTCTCATCCCATGATCTCTCTTTTTCCTCCAAGGTAGCCATAAACATATCCATTAGGAAATCTTTAGGAAACTCAATCTTTAGTCTGTGAATATGAAAATGAAATTTTACCAAATGCAAACTAGCATATTCTCTGTCCTAACCTTTAAACTTTGACAATCCTGTTTTCCAACCTATACAAGGAATACGGTTCACAAAACTAGGAATATGAGCTCGATTCACAGAAGCATACCTTCTAGAAATTGAATCCATTTTGACAATAATGAAGTCACCAAGAAGTTCTTCAAACTACCAGTTCTTGAAAAGTGGAGTCACCATGAAAATTTCGAACCTTTTGGTTCTTCGACACTGGAGTCACCAAGAGAATGATTCAGCCTTCATATGCATCTGACCACTGTCCACCATCAACAATCAGATCTAAACTTTAATGACTTCCATCTTGGGGAAGATATTTCACTTTGTCCCCAGTATGGTCACCAAGATGTTATCACTCCATTGGATCTCCGAGGCTGAGAAGAGACTAGATAAGGTAACCACAGACCAATATTTTTCCAAGTAGCTATCCCTACTAGGTAGGAGAGGGCTCTCTCCAATGGATCTTAGTCAATATGACTAGATCAATGAGATATTATGTATATTAGCACAGCGGTTTGATTGATTGAATTTTAAGTGTGCGATGGTGAATAGGTCAGGGAAGAAATTAGGCCAGGGAAAACAACAATAAGAATTGCAGGAATTTGATGGAGAAAGGTAGGTAAGAAGTTAAACACAAGATGATATCTCATGAAATGGTTTATATTGATAGGGTTTGAGAAAAGAGCATAAGAGATATGAATTCTTTTCTACTAAGAAGAAAATGAAACAAACTGTAATTATCCCTCCAAAATAGAGCATAAGTTTAATGAATTTGTCTTTCAGACTTAGGAAATAATTACATTTAGAAATGAAATGAATATGAATCAAATACATTCACACGTTTGCATAACATAAGAAGAAACAATGTCAAATTAATTTACCACAAGAATTCCATCAAAATAGCTGCAACTTGGTCTGTTATTACTTGCAAAAAGTATGAATACATAAAGTGTTCCAAGATCAATCCAAAAAAATCCAACCATTTCTATGAGAAAAGAAGTGAATAATATAGACCAAAAATTATTCTCGCTAGATCAAGGGTCGAATCCCTGACTTGTGAAGCTGGTCCACAAAGTACTCAATTGGAAACCCAAAGATTAGGGAGGTCAAAAAAATCATCCCTAACTTTGGTGAAACTGATTCATTTGTCCAAAAATATACTTTTTACGCAATGTATCTACCCTCTATTAACTATCTAGGACATAATTACATTTACATGGATGAATTAAATCAGTAAAAACTCATAAATTCTATCACCAACTAAGAAATATGGAAAATTTTGAAAATATCAGGCAATTGGAAAAAGCGTAGCGCCAACTTCAAGGTGTGTTTTGGAGGCCTTCCTGAAGTCCAATTGAGCTCATGATAGCTCATTGGAAAGTTGTTTCTGTCTAGTTTCCAAAAATTCCCTTAAGTTTTTAAAATGATGCATTTAAGTCCTAAAACGTTAAATCTCCCAAGACTGGTCAAAAGCACAGTGCCAACATGAAAAATGAGGTAGAAAGGTGACTGTTTGGGTGATTTTGGTCATTTCTCCCTATCAAAATGTCCAAATTTGATGTGCCAATAGTCAAAATTTGATGTATATGGTGCTCTAAATCCAATGGTGGTGGAAATTTATCATTTGTAGGTTCCTATAAAAAGCGCAGTGCCCTAGGCGCTGCATTTTTTATAGGTGGATTGTATTGAAAGTCCGTCAAAATTATTTAAAATGCCTAAAACTGCAAAAACTTACCCAAAACCCTTCAAAATTGGTAGATAGAGTGTTGAGGATGTGTCTCAAGCAATAATGGAAACATCAACAAGGATCTCAAGTTTATCCTCCTCCTTTTGCTTGATCAGGTTTTTCTTATATTTGTCCTTCAATAGCTTGAGCTTGATGTTGCAGATCTTGTTTCTAGTAATGTACCTGTTGGCATGTGTCTGAGAATCTCATTGTATTTTTTTTCCTTATGGAGGAGTTTCTCAAGGTGGAGGTTAACTCTATCAAGCCACACCTCTGTGTCATCTTCAACTTCCTTTGCAATCCTTTCCTCAAAACTAAGTTTCTCTGCCTCATGTTTTTCCTGCTCTAAAGCTCTCATAAGACCTCTTTTCTTTGTTCTTAACTTGATGGTTTTAGTATCATCATTTGTCAGAGTCATTAGGTTCCATATTTTCCTTACCCTTGATGTCTTTTCTTTTTTCCTTTAGCAGCTCTAGCTCCATGAGTACTTGCTTGTCTTTCACCTTATTGTTCTCTTGTTCAAGGAATGATATGACAAATTGGGCTCTTAGCATGTTGTCCCACAATTATTTGATCATGGAATCCTTCTCTTTGATGATCAAATTTGAGGCCTCATGATCATCTTGATCATCCAAGTACAACAACTCAAAGTCTCTTTCTTCCTCATGAAGGTCTTCCTCTTCATGGACAACTATCTCTTCATGTTGCTCATCCTGATGTACCTACTTTGCTGATGAAGAAGGTAAGGCCTCTTCCAAAATCTATGGAGAAAACACTTGCCTAGATCCCCTCTGGTAGGTTTGATATTTTTGTCTTATTTTACTTCTTTTGCTGATGGAACCTTGAGTATGCAGCTACCTTGGAACCATTACAACTTATTACATCCTAAGAAACATAAAATTACAAATTGAATTGAAATTAAATTTACAAATCAAACTTTCATAATAAAATGTGTTTATTTTTATTCTTTTACTTGCTGGTCTTTTATGAATGAAAATGGTGATTTGATAGAGCTTGAAAACCCTAAGACCCAATGGAGACTCTGACTAAATGAACTTCATTATGAAAAGAATGAAATGATGATGACAACTCATGATTGTTGTACACTTAACAAAGTGGTGAAATGAGCCAGCAAGTAATGAAATTTCTGAAAAGAGTGAGGTTTGACCTTAGGCTACCTCCAATGACCAAATTTTTTCATGATGACCTAATGGAATGAAAAAAAATTCATAATGGGACCCTACTATGATACGAAAAAATATTTTTTGATCACTGGTTGCATGATGCAAAAACTGACACTAACAACATATTTGTGACATGTTTGATGAAATGTATGTCATGGTTAGTAGGAGTGAAGTCAAGTCCTTTTTAAAGTGATTGCACTTATATCATTATTCAATTGTCATCTCTCAGTTATGGAAGTGTCATGGAATTATAGGAAGCAACCTTATCCCTAGGCCTGAAAAAGTAGCACATAAATAGGGGTTGCAGGCTCAAAACTACCTGGAAAAGTCCCCAGTTTCATGCATTCCCATGTTGTGGGAGTGACTGGAGGGTACCAGTCACACTCTTTCCCATATCAAGGGAGAGATTGAGGGATTGATGCACTAAAAGGTCAGCCTATTTCAGGGGCTAGAAACCTGGAAGGTTTGGATGGATCCTAGGTGTCCTGTAGTAGGTGCAGAAGGCCTATGTAGTTGTGTGGTGTCGGTTCCACTTCCTTAAGGTGATCTAGGAGGTTGAATCAGATCATAGTAACCTCTCATCACATGTTTACCCCAGTGGCATAGGTATATTGGATAAATGTGGGAAGAGGGTGTTACAAAGTGGTATCAGAGAATGGTTCACCCCTTGGACTATATGGGTGGTGTCTGTTGGTCATGCATTCATTTCGGTTGCACATGCGTTACTTATCCTTTTGGTCTATATGGTTGTTGCATGTGTGTGGTGTTGGTCCTGGTTTTAGTGATGTTGCCATGTGAAAGTTGATGGTGTTGTTGTGAAATGTGTCATCATGAGTGTATGATTTTTTATGCGTTGTTTATGCATGTTAGTGCTTACATATTGTCAAGTGTACATTAGTATGGTTGTTGTTGTCATGCATGAGGTCATGGTATGTGATTGATATGGCCATGAATTGATTACTGGACCCTAGCTATAATGATGTCTATATGTAAATATGTATATATGTTATATACCTATATGTTGTTATGATTATGTTTATACATGTATTACGTTGATTTGGTTTATCTTGCAGATGAGATATCCTCCCCAAATTATGCTAAGGTACGTTGGTTGGTTTATGATTTGGTTTAGATGACATAAGATGCTTTGTAGGAAGATATCAAGATGAATATAAATATGGTAGATTAAAATTCATGAGACTCTACTTATGGATCAGATGAGCAATGTGGTGGACACTCTTCTGACTTGGAAAACACAATGATAAGCTTGAAGGAAAAGATAAGGAATTGTAAGGCAGAAAATGGAAGAATCATACAGGCACAAGAGACGCAAGTAGAGGTTAATGTAGTAATCCTTCAGAGTTTGTCATAATTGCAGCGACAAGGAAAACTTTGGATGAGCCATGGGTAGGAGGACAAAACTAATGGGGCATATGACAGTAGATCTCATGGTAGGTAGAGATCAGATAGAGATGACACGATTAGAGATGGAATATTGTTGTATACTTCAGATAGGAGAGGTGATGGACATAGGTACTACTCTAGTTATTTTTGTGACATGCATTATCATCATCATCGTTATCATCCTCATAGAAGGAGTGATAGGGGATACTTTCTAGACGAGTTTAATAAAGAAAAGCCACCTACTTTTGATGGATATTTGAAGAAGCCGAAAGATTCATAGGCTTGGATACTTGGGATGAAGAATTTCTTTGAGTTTCATAATTACATAAATAATATGAAGTCTAAATTAGCTATCTACATCCTAAAAGGTAAAGCAGATATGTGGTGGGAAGATGTGAAGCGGGTCAAAGACATCGGGAAAAAGGACCTGAGCTGGAATGAGTTCAAGAAACTTTTCAAGAAGAAGTACTTGTTAGAGAGGTACTACGATAGTAAGGATAAGGAATTATATGAGATAAAGATGGGATCGATGGAAGATGAAGAGCATACGACTAAATTTCTGGAGCTATTGAGGTATGTACTGTATCTTAAAGATGAAAATGCCAAAGTTTAGATATTTTTTAGTGGATTTCCATTATAATTTTGAGATTGGATTGACTATGATGAGCCTCAGTCACTTGAGGAAGTTATTGGGATTCTGAAGCATTGTTACAAGCACTAAAAGCGTAAGAATGAATCTCAACAAGGATGGAAAGGGAAGGAAAAAGGTAAACGTAAATCGGAGCCGAAAAGAACAATGCCAAAGAATTCAAAAGATAAAGAGACTATGGCACCATACAAGAAGTTTAATGTATCCATAAAGGGACATAGGTCACAACAAAAACATAGAGGTGATGGTATGGGATGGTTGGAGTGTTTGGGACATGTGGCAAAAAACATCTTAAGAGAGATTTTCCATAGAATTAGGGTGGAAGGCCTCAGATCTATAGTGCACAAGAGGCACACACTATTGGGGATGTTGGGCAGAGCATTCCTCATATCTATGCAGCACTGGATAACAGGCAGGTAGATCATTAAGCATTTATCATTAAGATGGATGGTAAGCTTTGTGATCACGTTGTTTCTATTTTGATTGACCCTAGATATAATTATAGTTATGTTAGTCATGACTTGGTGGATAAGTGTGGTTTGAATAAACAAGTGCATGCAGAATCTTGGTTAGTGCAGTTGGATACATGTACAAAGAAAAGAGTCCAGATTGTTAGGGAAAATCCATTGAGTGCTTGGATGACAATGGAGAGAAGAGAATCTTGTAGGGTAAGAAGAAAGAAATGCCAGTTAGGATGGTGACAACTATGCAGGAAAAGCATAGTCGCAGACAAGGGTGTGTGTTATTTGTAGTGCATATTTCTAGTGACAAAGTTAAGGAGGATGAGGATTCTGAAGTGTTGAGCAAGTACCCGATATTGTAGGAGTTTCAGGATGTATTTCCCCCAAAGGTTTCAGAGTCTCCAACTCATAGAGAGGTAGATTTTTCTATTGAGTTGGTACCAGTGGGAGTGCCAACATCTAAGGCACCTTACAGGATGAGTACATTGAAGTTGGTAGAGTTTAAGTTGCAGTTGAAGGAGATGCTTGACAAGGGATACATTAGGCAAAGTGTATCACCTTGGGGTGCACCAACATTGTTTGTGAAGAAGAAATATGGCACTCTCAGATTATGCAATGATTATAGGCAATTGAAGAAGGTGACCATCAAGAAAAAGTATCCATTTTCGAGGATTAACAACTTGTTTTATTAGTTGAAGGTAGCAACAGTGTTCTCAAAGATTGATCTAAGATAAAAATATCATCAGTGATCCAAACTGGATCAAGGACCTAAGTGATATCTTAAAATTCAAAGTGTTTGGAAGTGTTCTGAACCTGAGTTATCGGATAGATCTCTTGTTCCTGATTTCGACACTGCGAACGGTTCGAAAAACCAACACCATATGAAGAAGTTATCGCAATTTGAAAAGTCCAATAAACTATAATTTTTGGACTTTGACCAGGTTTGACTGGAATTTTGGGAAAATTAAAAAGAGAATATTCTAGGGAATATTCCTCAAAATGTTCTCTAGAATATTCCCTGGAATATTCCATTTGCACCATTCAGGTCATGCCAAGTGTCACCATGTTGATCGTAGTTGGGTGCACGTGTTTTAATTCAGGCCGATCATGAGCTGCCATGTGGCAGGCTTGGAGGCTGCCATGTGGCCCAGTTTCATGGTGTAAAATTATGGTCAGACTCCCCAGGAGTCGACTGCCTAACCTCCCTGCCTACACGTAAAGGCTCTTACCAACTGGTCTATGTATATGTCTTAACATACATGGTGCATTGGATTGATTTATGTTGTAACGAATATGTGTTTGGGGTTCTGGAGGGGCCAACCCCTCCCCGCGTGACCAAGTTCCCAAAACCAAGGGCTTAAACCCAGAAATGGCCAGCGTAAAAAAATAAATATAACCATTTCGTGTTATGATATGTGGTCACATTCAACTTTAATGCCATGGTTGGCACAACTCTCGCTGACTTTTATGTTAACCGCCCATGAAAACCGTGTGGTAAGGGGCCATGTGGCCACCCTAGTGGTAAAATTTAATTTAACGGTGGTTTTGTTAGTTAAATTGGAACGCGCCCCAAAAATGGCAGAGATGCCATTTCTATCTGCAGTTACGTTCAGTCCCTCAATTTTTGGTGGAGGATTTTTAGGGGTCATTGGGCAAAATGAGTTCAGGCTCTATCTTGAGCTAGATTCGACCCATTTTGGAGTGCCAATAGTCAATTTAGAATATCTCAAAAATTCAAGACTCATTGGTGAGAGTTGGAGAGCCATAAAAGGAATTTTGAGAAGTTTTTTTGCTTCAGAGAAGTTCTAGGGGCCACAAGGGCCACCATGGGCCAACAGCAGTTTGAGGCTTAGCCAATGCATCTAGAGGCCTTATTCAGAAATCCAATAGTCAATTTTGGATGCTTCAGATGTTATGGAACTAATGGTGTGGTTTTTAGAGCCTATAGAGGAATTTTGAATGCTGATATGCTTAAATGAAGTTCCAGGGGCCATTAGGGCCAATAAGTGCCAGCAGCAATTCGAGGCCTAGATAGGGGAGCTAGAGGCCTCATGCAGCAATCCAATACTCATTTCTGACTGTAATGAGAATTATGAATCCATTGGAGGAGTTTGAAGAATATTTTGAGGAATTCTAGAGGTCGAGAACCCACAACGAATTTTTCTTTGACCCTAGAGCCACGGGTGCCACCATGTGTTGGAGGCGAAACCAGAGCAACCAGAGGCCAATTTTAGCGAAACAATAGTATATTTTGACTATTTTTTACATTCTGAATCCATGAAGGGATTTTTAGAGACATTTGAATACTTCTGAAGGTTTAAGATCCATAAGGAAGTTTTGGGCAGCCCATGGCCATTAGTGGATGGAGGCCTAGATTGGGGAGCCAGTGCTTATTTTGAGAAAATAATCAGTCCATTTTGGAGGTCTGATATGTGTTGGAGATAGTAGGTGAGGTTTTAGGGACAAAAAAATAATTCTGAAGGAGTTAGTGCCAAAGAGAATCTCAGGGTAGCTCAAGTACACCAACAGAAGGAATCAAGTCTAAGGGAGCCTAGATCTGTTTGTAGAGTGAGGAAAACCATGACAGGGATATATATGGTATTCTAAACCCATTGGTTAAGTTCGATAACCATTGGATTTGAGTTTGGAACTTGTAAAAGAAACTTTTCCATAATCCCAAATAGCCAAGTCAAGATGACAAGAGCTCAAGGAGATGTAACCCACGATATTCGGGTGAACTCCTAGATTAAAATTTCTGTTATGTGTTGATGTTTATTTGCTGAATTATATGGCTATTACACATGTTTAATTTCAGCAAAAACAAATGGACTTAAAGAACTTAAACAATTAAAAAACATACACCTGTTTCAAGTATAAAATTCTGCAAAAGTCAAGTATAAGCTAGATCTTTTATTTGTTTAACTGAGTGGGAGGTTCTTGAAAATCATAACAAGTTATCCAACCCACTTTTAGATCAGGTTGGTATTGGAGCATAGTTTCTTGCTTAACAGAGCACAATTTTGCTTGTTTGACTTGAAAGGTGTTTGCAGTTAAAGAATTTGACTGTTTGCAAACTGAATATTGCTTGAGTTTTCTAGAGGTGAAGGGAGAGATACTGATAGCTAAGTCTAGAAGAGAAAAATAAGGAATAAAGGGCTGAAGGAATCTTCCTTACCCAAAGGACCTCAAGAAAACCCTTGAAGCACAAGAGGTTTTGTTTGCAAAAGGCTGCTTGAAGAAGAGCTTGACTCTACAACCATTTTGTTTAGAAGCTTTCTCAATTGTTTTTGAAAACTTTATGAATTTTGTTGAAGTTATTTTGTTCATTTTCATAATGAAAACTTCAGCAAGTGAGGTTTCCAAATCCTCCTCATTCACAAGATTCTTCTATGAAGACATGAAGCAAGACTTCTACATGTTGAAGGAAATTGTCCAAATCTTGTATGAAGACAGAAGAGAAAGAACAAGACTTCATGAGAAATTGGTTGCTATGAATAAAGAGAAGGAAGAAATTCTTCAAAGAATTCATGAGATGGAGATGCAATTCCATTGAGCCCAAGAGGCTTTGACCAAGAACATGTGTGAAGCAGAGGTAATTCACTCAAATTTGTCTTCAGTTTTGTCATCAGATAGATGTGTTGGTTCATTTGAAAAGCACACTAGAGGTATAGGGTCCACGTTAATGTTTAAAATGGGCTATGAACGCAAGGGTTTAGGCAAGCATGCACAAGGCATGATTGATCCTATTTTGGTTGAGGAGAGACCTAAGAATTTTTGTCTTGTTTATGTCAATCTAATGGAAAAGACTCCAAAGCCATGAAGGCGTATGAGGCAACTTCAAAAAGAACTTTTTTTCCAAGTTCTAAACCACAAACATGTCAAGTTTTTTTTCAAGTTGATTGCCATTGTTCGAAGCCTCAAGAAGATTGTATACAAGCAGCTTATGGCGATCATGTGAGTTCAGACAGCTATCAAGACAAGAACGTTGATGTTAGTCTTAAAGAGAAAGCTGGAACCTCTACTAGTTCATCTCCTCAAGAAGGAAAAAAGGATGGACATGCAAAGTAGCATGTGAGGTACAATTATTCCCATAGTAAGGTTGATTATGTTTTTGATAATCATGTCAAATATGCATGCTTGAATGGAAGAAAGAGTTGTTGTGCATATTGTGGTCTGTGTAACCATGTTGTTTCAAAATGTTGGAAGAGGATGAAGGCATACAGGAAGCAGTTGAAGCAAAGGCAACTTGCAAAGAAGGTGCAAAATATTTGTACACATTGCCAGAAGAGGGGACATGTTGTTACCCAATGTTAGACATTGCATCCAACTAAGCATCCTAAGCATTTGAAGTAAGAGGATAGAAAGACTAGTGAAATTGGAACCAAATATTCCATCATTGATGTGAGAACAGATGTTTCACATGAATAATATTTTCAGTAGAAAAAGTCACCGTGGAAGTGGCTTGTTAAGAAGTGGTTTGACTTCTTGACACAGTAAGACATATACTCATTTGTACATATGAAAATTTCAGTTATGTAAGCATGTTTTATGTTGTAATCTCATGTTTTTTTGAGCCACCTTAGATCGATGATCAAGGAAGCGATGTTAGTTACCTTCTCTAAATTTCTTGCCAGAAATTTCTGAGTGAGTTCAAGGAAGACGATTCTTGACAGGAGGAAAAGCGCATCTAGGAAGGGAAGTGTCAACTACCTTCAAGTTGTGGTTCAAAGGCACAAGCCATGCAAGGCAAGTGTATGGAGGCTGAAAAGAAGAGGGTGTTGTACTCTCATCTACTATACAAATCAATATATCAGTCTTTTGGGGTCCAAAAGATTCCCAATGGGGAGGTGTGATCAGAACTGGATCAAGGACCTAAGTGATAGCTCAAAATTCAAATTGTTCAGAAGTGTGTCAAACATGAGCGAACAAATATATCTCGTCTTCCTGATTTCAGCACCGTGAACGGCTCGAAAAACTGACACATTATGAAGAAGTTATCACAGTTTGAAAAGTCTAGTAAACTACAATTTTTGGACTTTGACTACGTTTGACTAGAATTTTGGGAAAATTAAAAAGAGAATATTCCAGGTAATATTCCTAGAATATTCTTGGAATATTCCTTTTAATATTGTAGAAATTTACTGAATAATGATCAATTATCCACCGAGACTATCCTGATCACATATCAATTCGAATTCATATGCAACACATAATCTCTTCCACTCAGATCATCACACATGCGGAAATAAAACAAGCGATAGCACATCAAATCATCATACTCATTAACACAGTATGTATGGGGAAAGCTTATAGCTGAAAACCCCCAGCTATTTTGTATAATATAATGGAGAGAACATGTAACAAACTCAGTACAATACTCCTCACAAGTACTCAGTACTGTCTCATGAAGTTACACACAAACTAGCTTGGTTTTGAACAGGTCACTGGTTCAAAACACATCCACTAATTGCCTGCCTCTATTGCACAATCAAGGCTGGTCTAATGAGAGATCCAAGGTTCGAATATCCTTGGCTTGACAGTGCAATCATCATGGGAAATTCCTCCAAGTGTGGTGCAAATCTCATGCACAACTGATGTCACAACTGATAGCTATCTCAATCCTTTCATCTACCTCTTTCACTGGTCTCCACTGAACTGTCCATGCACTGTAGTGAACTGATGTGTTCTTGAGTTGAATAATGAGTTAATAATTAGTGAATGAAATAATATTTAATTCACTCCACTCATTACTAGTTGATTAGCTAGTTAAACTAATCTCAACTAGTTCAACTAAGTTAAACCGAACACAACTCCACCAACTGTCTCATCAACTCCACCAAACTTCTGCCACTGAAGTCCTAACTGAAGTCAACCATGCATGAGCTCACCAAACCCTTGGGAATAGCGTAATTCCTCTGTCAGATGCATGAGCCACTTCCAAGGCTCGAACTGAAGTGCTCCAAGAGAGTAAACTGAAGTTTATAGTCCAAATATTATTAAGGGTAAATAATATTTGACTTCCCTATTTGTAGGATAGGCAGTCTAAATATAGACTTCGACCTATAGGTCAAAAAATAGAGGTCCATCTATTTTTACCAACATGACCAATACTCCAATAATAACATACTGCAACCCCTTGACCATGCTCCATATGTCTAAAAATAGACATAGTCTAAAAATAGACTTTGCGCCAGAATTTGCCTGCGGGCCCACTTAGTGAAGGCGACTTCATTTCACTAAGCTCCATCATCTTGCTGCATTTTCAACACTCCCTCTCAGCAAGATATGGATTATCCGCAACCCCTATCCTGCCTCTGTGGAATTCAAACTTGCTCCTGGTGAGCGCCTTCGTCAAGATGTCGGCATCTTGATCCTCCGTGGGAACATATGAAAGCATCATGATTCTCCGCTAAACACAATCTCTGATATGATGGTACCTGATGTCGATATGTTTGGACCTATCATGAAATACTGGATTAGCCGAGAGCTTGATGCAGCTCTGGTTATCACAGTAGATCACCGTAGGCTCCAAATGCAACCTGAACAAACCTGCGAGGATCTTCCTCATCCAAATAGCCTCACATGCAGCAAAGCTAGCTGCCATGTACTCGGCCTCTGCTGAACTGAGTGCCACGGATCTCTGCTTCCTGCTGTACCAGGAAACTGCTGTCGACCCAATGCTGAAAACTTCTCCAGAAGTGCTCTTCCGGTCTGTTGGGCTCCCTGCCCAATCTGCATCAGTGAAGCCAGAAAGCTTCACTCCATCCTCCTGTCTGTACCATAGACCATATCCCGATGTGCCTCTGATATAGCGCAATACATGCTTGCTCGCCTTCCAAAAGAGCTTGGTAGGCTTAACCATAGCTTGCGAAAGCTGGTTAACTGCATAGCATATATCGGGTCGTGTATTGACCAGATACATAAGCGACCCCACCAACTGTCGATAGACAGTGGCATCCACTACCTCCGCCGAAGTAGCATCCTCCTTCCTCCAACCACCAGGAAGAGAAGTGTCAACAGGCTTGCAGCCTTGCATGTTGAACCTCTCCAGAATCTCCCGGGCATACTTGCCCTGAGAAACAAACAGTCCTCCACTGCGCTGCCAAATCTCCAATCCCAGGAAATAATGAAGGATGCCCAAGTCCTTCATCTCAAACTCTCGTGCAAGATCCTCCTTGCATGAAAGTATCAATCGCTCATCACCCGTCAAAATCAGATCATCTACATACAGTACAATGATCAACAGCTTCCCCTCCACCACAATCTGGTACAGGTTAGGATCCGCCTCACTCTTGGAGAATCCAAGCCCGGTGAAGTAGCTGTCTATGCGAGTGTACTAAGCACGAGGTGCTTGCTTCAGCCCGTACAGTGCTCTCTTGAGTCGGCACACATGCGACTCACTGCTGAAGATCTCGAAACCTTCAGGCTGCTCTATGTACACCTCCTCCTCAATAACTCCATTGAGAATGCGCTTTCACATCCATCTGATGGATGTGCCACCCCATCTGCGCTGAGAGAGCAAGGATCGTCCGTATGGAAGAGTACCTTGCGACAGGTGCAAAGGTCTCCTCATAATCGATCCCCTCGATCTGTGAGAAGCCACGGCGACAAATCTCGCCTTGTACTTCTCCACACTCCCGTCAGCCGCCTGCTTCACTTTGTAGATCCATCGCGAACCCACCACTGATTTCCCCTCCGGTCTTGGGACAATCTCCCATGCACTGTTCCTGACGATCGAATCATATTCTTCGATCATGGCATCAACCCATGCGGGTTCCTCCATAGCTTCCTCAAAATAGGATGGCTCCGTCACAACACATTGACTCACAAGAGCCATGTATCCAGTGTACCGATCCGGTGACTACCTCTGTCTGCGCTGTGCTGTAGGTGGTCCTACAACCTTCTCTGCATCTCGAGCCAGTCTCTCAGCTTCTGTAGTGCGCATGCGCCCTCTGATGGTTGGCGCTGCATGGGTGGTTTCTTCCACCTCCTGAACCTCCTCTTGTGGCTGATCCACATCCGGAAGCTCCTCCTTAGGAACTAACAGCTCCTCATCTGCATGCAAGTGTAGCTCCCTCTCAAGCGAACACTGCATGGCTTTCTCCTCCTGAAATTTTATATCCCGTCGCACAACAGTCTTGCGAATGTCTGGCACATACACCCGATAGTTGTGAGGTGTATCAGTGTACCCCACAAATATTCCAACTTCAGCAGTTGGATCCAGCTTCTTTCTTGCATCCTTCGTCACATGCATGTAGACAGGAGATCCGAAAATCCGCAAATGGGAAATATCAGGCCTCTTGCCAGAATAAGCCTCCTCTGGTGTACTCATGCCAAGAACCTTGCGAGGACAACGGTTCTGCACATACACTGCTGTATTGCATGCCTCAGCCCACAAGTGAAGGGGTAGGCCCTGATCATGCAACATCGCCCGTGCAGCACCCACGATCGTTCTGTTCTTCCGCTCAGCCACCCCGTTCTGCTGTGGGTTATGGGGTGTGATGAGCTCTCTCCGAATCCCTTCTGCGCTGCAGAAATCCTTGAATTCAGCCGAGATGAATTCACCACCATTGTCGCTCCTTAGAGCAATCACCTTCTTCCCCGACACCTTCTCGACCAGTGCTTTAAACTCACAGAACTTCGCGAATGTATCGCTCTTCTTCAGCATGAAGAAGATCCATCACTTTCGAGAGAAATCATCAACAAATATCACGTAATACTTGTGCTTTGCTGTCGAAGCAACTGAGAAAGGACCACACATGTCTGTGTGAACTCTCTCAAGGATCGTCGTGGCGTGACTATCCTTCTCGTGAAAGGTGGCTTTCACATTCTTCCCTAAAGTACACCCCTTGCACTAATCTGACTGCATAAGAGTGCCCTTAGGAAGCCTAGTAGAAATATGCTGCAGGATCTTCAAAGCTCCATGGTGAAGGTGGCCCAATCTCCTGTGCCACAGTTCGCCCTCATCATCCTGGCTCACCACTTCTCCTGCCTTGCATGCCATTGCTGCGCAGCCATCTACTTGTAACTGATAAAGGTTCTTGGTTCGAACCCCTATCTTCCGGGTCTCTCCAGTAGTCTTACTGCGCAGGAAAGCCTTTCCTTCGCTAAAGACCACATCATACCCCTTATCTTCCAACATCGCCACAGAGATCAAGTTCTTCTTCAATCCAGGTACATACATGAAATCCTTCAACACGAAGGGTTTACCAGACTCCCTCTGAAAGGATATGGTACCGATACCAGTCGCACTGTATCTACCATCATCGCCCATCTCGATGTGCACACCCAGATCTTTGTCCTCCATATCTGAGAACAAATCTCGTTCTCCCATCATATGAAATGACGCACCGCTGTCCAAGAACCACACCGATCCCATCACACTTGAAACCAAGCATGAGATCAGTGAAAAGTCAAGCTCGAACTGCGAAGCCAAAGCTTCTCCATCTGCAGATCTTCCTGCTTGCTTGTTTTTCTTCTTCTTCGAACAATTGGTAGCATAATGTCCGTGATCATGGCAGTGAAAACACTTCACTTTCGCCATATCCTGCTTCTTTCCCTTTTCACCGGAATGAGAAGTTTTCTTACCCTTCCCCTTCTTTGCTTTGGCAACCAAAGAGCTATTTTCTTCATCAGCTCCCTTTGATGAAGATCCGTCCTTGGTAGTCCTCCTTATCTCCTCCTGCATGAGATCCGCCCAAAGGCGCTCCCATCCCGACAACTTCTCCCGACCATTGACACTATCTTGATATGAATGCCAAGCCTTCAGAAGACCAAGGAGAGCTAGGTCCACCATGTCCTCATCTTCGACAGTCACCCCCACACTTCCCAGCTCATCTCTGCATTGAGTGAACTTCGTGAGGTATTTGGCGATACTGTCGCCTTTCTCCATCTTGATGTTCCCGAGCTTATCTTTGAGCGCCAGCTTCCTTTGGTCGCTCTTACTCTGGAATAGATCCGTCAAAGCTTTCCACATTAAATATGGAGAAGCCTTTCCATGCAGGCTGGATACAATATGATCCTTGACACCCTCCAACAGGATCCTTCGACATTTTTCCATCTTCTTTTGCCATACTTCGACTTCAGCAGGATCAGTGGGCTTTTGGACATCCGTATCTACGAACTCCTTCAGTCCATTATCTTCTAATACTGCCTCCATGAGATCCTTCCATGCAACATAATTCGAACTGCCTTCAAGAGCATATTCGAGTCGCAAACCGTTGAAATACATTTTCAACTCTGGCACCAAGAAAACAAAACTGCTGCAAAATTCGAATTCCAACTTAAAGCTCAACCGCTCTGGATCTATGAGAACAAATTATTTCTAGCATATAGATCAACTGCAGGGGCATTTACTGGATATATCACCTTTCAAAGGAAAGGATGGATCCAGAGGCTACCTGGCCCGCATGCAGACTTTGTCTACCGAAATAAGTTTGTAATCACTGTGATGATCAATCTCTACTTCAATAGCTCCGATACCATGTAGAAATTTGCTGAATAATGATCAATTATCCACCGAGACTATCCTAATCACATATCAATTCGAATTCATATGCAACACATAATCTCTTCCACTCAGATCATCACACATGCGGAAATAAAACAAGCGATAGCACATCAAATCATCATACACATTAACACAATATGTATGGGGAAAGCTTATAGCTGAAAACCCCACAGCTATTGTGTATATTATAATGGATAAAACATGTAACAAACTCAGTACAATACTCCTCACAAGTACTCAGTACTTTCTCATACAGTTACCCACAATCTAGCTCAGTTTTGAACAGGTTACTGGTTCAAAACTCACCGCCAATTGCCTTGCCTCTATTGCGCAATCCAGGCCTGTCTATATAGAGATCCAAGGTTCTAATCTCCTTGGCTTGATAGCGCAATCATCATGGGAAATTCCTCCAAGTGTGGTGCAAATCTCATGCACAACTGATGTCGCCACTGATAGCTAACTCCACCCTTTCATCTACCTCTTTCACTGGTCTCCACTGAACTGTCCATGCACTGTAGTGAACTGATGTGTTCCTGAGTTGAATAATGAGTTACTAATTAATGAATTAAATAATATTTAATTCACTCCACTCATTACTAGTTGATTAGCTAGTTAAACTAATCTCAACTAGTTCAACTAAGTTAAACCGAACACAACTCCACCAACTGTCTCATCAACTCCACCAAACTTCTGCCACTGAAGTCCTAACCGAAGTCAACCATGCATGAGCTCACCAAACCCTTAGGAATAGCATAATTCCTCTGTCGTATGCATGAGCCACTTCTGTAGCTCGAACTGAAGTGCTCCAAGAGAGTAACCTGAAGTTTAGAGTCCAAATATTATTAAGGGTAAATAATATTTGACTTCCCTATTTTTAGGATAGGCAGTCTAAAAATAGACTTCGACCTATAGGTCCAAAAATAGAGGTCCATCTATTTTTACCAACATGACCAATACTCCAAGAATAACATACTGCAACCCCTGGACCATGCTCCATATGTCTAAAAATAGACTTTGTGCCAAAATTTGCCTGCAGGCCCACTTAGTGAAGGCGACTTCATTTCACTAAGCTCCATCATCTCGCTGCATTTTCAACAAATATTCCTCAGAATATTCCATTTGGACCAGTCAGGTCATGAAAAGTGTCACCATGTTGTTCGCAGTTGGGTGCACTTGTTTTAATTCGGTCCAATCATGGGTTTCCACGTGGTAGGCCTGGAGGCCGCCATGTGGCCCAGTTTCATGGTGTAAAATTATGGTCAAAATCCCCGAGAGTCGACCGCTTGACCTCCCCACTTGCACATAAAGGCTCTTACCAATTGTTCTATGTATATGTCTTAACATACATGGTGCGTCAGATTGATTTATGGTGTAACAAATATGTGTTTTGGGTTCCGGAAGGGACAGCCCCAAGGGCCAACCCCTCCCCACATGAACAAACCCCCCAAACCAAGGGCTTAACCCTAGAATCGCCGGTGCAAAACAATCAATATAATCGTTTCGTGTTATGATATGTCAGTCACGTTCAACTTTAATGCCATGGTTGGCACAACTCCCGTCAACTTTTACGTTAACCGCCCACGGGGTAAGGGGCCATGTGGCCACCTCGGCAGTAAATTTAATTTAACGGTGATTTTTGCGGTTAAACTGGAGCATGCCCCAAAAATGGCGGAGATGCCATTTCTATCTACATTTAACTTCAGCCCCTCCATTTTTGGTGGAGGATTTTTAGGGGTCATTGGGAAAAATGAGTTCAGGCTCTATCTTCAGCTAGATTCGACCATTTTTGGAGTGCCAATAGTCAATTTTAACTATCTCAGATAGTCCAAACTCATTGGCGAGGGTTGCAGAGCCATCAGAGGACCTTTGAGTAGGATTTTTTTGGTCTCTAGCTAGTGCAACTAGAGGCCTTATTCAGAAATCCAACAGTCAATTTTGGATGTTTCAGATATTCTAGAACTAATGGTGTGGTTTTTAGAGCTTGTAGAGGACTTTTGAATTCTGAGATGCTGTAGTGAAGTTCCAGGGGCCACCAGGGCCAACAAGTGCTAGCAGAAATTCGGGGCCTAGCCAGGGTCGCTAGAGGCCTTATGCAGCAAACCAATAGTCATTTCTAACTATAATGAGCATTATAAATCCATTGTATGAGTTTGTAGAATATTTTGAGGACTTATAGAGTTTGAGAACCCACAAAGAAGGTTTCTTTGACCCTAGAGCCAGGGGGTGCCACCAAGTGTTGGAGGAAAAACTGAAGCATCCAGAGGCCAATTTCAGTGAACCAATAGTCTATTTTGACTAATTTTGGAATTATAAATCCATTGAAGGGATTTTTAGAGCCATTTTAAGAATTCTGGAGGTCGAAGAGCCACATGGAAGTTTTGGGCAGCCCATGGTCATCAGTGGATGGAGGCCTAGATTAGGGAGCTAGTGCTCATTTTGAGAAAATGATCAGTCCACTTTGGAGGTATGATATGTGTTGGAGATAGTAAGTGAGGTTTCAGGGATAGAAAAATAATTATGAAGGAGTTAGTGCGAAACAGAAGCTCAGGGTAGCTCAAGTGCACCGACAGAAGGAATCAAATCTAAGGGAGCCTAGATCTGTTTGCAGAGTGAAGACATCCATGACAGGGATATATATGGTATTCTAAACCCATTGGTTCAGTTTAGTAACCATTGGAGTTGAGTTTGGAACTTGTAAAAGAAACTTTTCCATAATCCCAAAGAGCCAAGTCAAGATGACAAGAGCTCAATGAGACGTAGCCCACGATATTCGGGTGAACTCCTCGATTAAATTTGTTGTTGTGTGTTGATTTTTATTTGTTGCATTATATGGCTGTTACACATGTTTAATTTCAGAAAAAAAAATGGACATAAAGCACTTAAACAATTAAAAAACATACACCTGTTTCAAGTATAAACTTCTGCAAAAGTCAAGTATAAGCTAGATCTTTTATTTGTTTAACTGAGTGGGAGGTTCTTGAAAAACATAACAAGTTATCTAACCCACTTTTAGATCAATCAGGTACGCATTAAGGAAGAGGAAATTTACAAGACAAATTTTCGGACCGTGTATGGGCATTATATGTTTATTGTAGTTCCATTCGGTTTAACTAATGCTCCAACTAGTTTGATGTGCTTGATGAATAGTGCATTGCATCTGTATTTGGAAAAATTTATTATTGTATTCATTGATGACATTTTTATATATTATAAAAATGAGGAAGAGCATGTTGATCATTTAGCAACAATATTGAGATTTTTGAGAGAGAATCAAT
>CM076581.1:1153062628-1153221938 GCA_034641835.2 Pinus albicaulis
TATATGCCAAGCTCAGCAAGTGCAGTTTAATTCAGACCGAGGTACATTACTTGGGACATGTGGTTTCCAATGAAGGCATAGAAGTGGATCTAGAGAAGATAAGGGCTATCATGGAGTGGGAAAATCCTAGAAATGTGGAAGAGGTAAGATCATTCATGGGGTTGGAAGGCTACTATATGAGGTTCATCAGGAAATTCTCTCAAATTGCTTATCCTATTACATAATTGAAAAGGAAAGGTAAGAAGTTTGAATGGACAGAGGAATGTGCACCTAGTTTTGAGAAGTTGAAGTAGTTATTGACACATGCTCCAGTGTTAAAGATTGCAGATATGAAAAAAGAGTTTGTCATATCTACATATTATTCTAAGAGAGGAATTGGTTGAGTCCTTATGCAGGAAGGATAGGTGTTATGCTATGAGTCATAGAAATTAAATGAACACGACCAGAAATATACGACACATGATATTGAGCTAGAAATGATCATCCATGCTTTGAATATGTGGAGGCACTATCTTCTTGGTAGGAGGTTTGTACTGATGAGTGATCAAAGTGAGTTGAGATACTTGTTTGACTAGCCAAATCTGAATGCCAGGAAAGCTAGATGGTTAGCCATGATTAGTGAGTTTGGTTTATTAAATTAGGTACATCAAGGGAAAGGAGAACATCGTTGAAAATGCTCTTAGCGAGCGGATACAATTAAATCACCTTCCAACTATGAGCTCCTATGGGACAGACTTGCAAGATCATATTTTACAATCAGGTTGGTAGGATGATAGGTAAAGAGGGCTCATGCATAGGTTACAAAAGAGTACAAGTACAGGTAGTGGTATAGGTGCCGGTTTAGGTGCACAAGATGTGGACTACCATCTCTCACTAGATGGCATGATTAGATCTAGAGATAGGATATATGTGCTAGAAATTAGTGAGCTCAAGAAGGTCATCTTGAAGGAGTTTCATGCGACACCATATTTAGGTCACCTAGGCTATCAAAAGACATTGACCGTAGTAAATAAATTCTATTATTGGCCAAATATGAAGAAGAATGTGGTAGATATTGTGGCTAGATGTTTATATTTTCAGTAGGTAAAGGCAGAGTGTAGGTATCTAGGTGGACTACTACAACTGACTGCAATTACAGAGTGGAAATTTGAGGTCATTTCCATGGATTTCATCATAAGTTCTCCTAGGACATCTAGACAACATGACTTCATCATGGTTGTGGTGCATAAGTTGGTTATGGTAGCACACTTCATTCCAGTGAAGACTATGTGTGGTGCATAAGTTGGTTATGGTAGCACACTTCATTCCAGTGAAGACTATGTATTCAAATAGTGATGTGACACAGGTGTTCATCAGATATGTGGTTAAATTTCATGATGTTACAAAGAATATTGTTTCAGATAGGGATGTGAGGTTCACTTCCACGTTTTGGAAGGAGTTGTTTGCAGGTTTAGGTACAGAGTTGGCCTTCAATACAACTTATCATTCACAGAATGATGGATAGATAGAAAGGGTCAACATGATATTGGAGGACATGTTGAGGATGTATGTGATATATCAACAATGAAAATGGGAAGAGTACCTTTTTGTTGATTGAGTTTTCTTACAACAATGATTACTAGGAATAACTGAGGATGAGTTTGTTTGAGGCATTGTATGGGTGGAGTTGTAATACTCCTGTAACGCCCTCTTCCCACATCTCCCCAACTAACCAGCCAACCAGGTTAAACATGCAACGAGAGGCTACTAATATGAGATTCAACCACCTATATGACCTTAAGGAAGTGGAACCGACGAAAACCTGAAAAAAAAACATTACACAAAATCAACAACACCTCCAGGAGGTAACACAACCTCCCAGACCCCTGAACCCTAAGGGGGGACTTATTTTTTACCCTTTTGAGCCTTATCCGCGAGCATGTAAGGGTAAGGGAGTATATAGAAGCCTATAGCCATGGGAATGCCAAGGCAAGGTAGCGGCCAGGGCCCGGTTTGGTCAGTTGTGTGCCTGCAACTCCGGGATTTGTGCCACCTTTTTAGCCCCGGAGCCCGGGTGACTACCCAGAACTTCATGAAAATTTAGGGGAGGATAAATAACATTAAAAAAAAGGTACAAAAGAATTCACATCATCGGGAATGCATCTGGACCCCTCGTAGCCATGACAATAATTTCGTTAAACATGTGACAAACATTAGATCTACAGGTATAAACAACATAATTAAACATGGGGGTCTCATACTTATCTGAGAATCACTAAGAAGCATTTCTCCCCTACATCATAAGCTACAAGACAATCTATTTGACCATAGATATATTGTGTATTCATTTACTACTAAAAACATGGGTAGATCCATACACAATTACAGATCAAATAAATGCTTATAAACAACAATAGTAACAACATAAATGCAATGGATACAACAACAATAAAATCCATACATAAACCCCTATGTTTGCAACATTTTTCCAACCAGGGCTTCCAGGACTAGTAACTCAACCCACCTAGGGCTTCCAGAGCATTTTTTCAACCAAGGCTTCCAGGACTAGTAACTCAACCCACAATTGTCTATTGGGCTTCTAGAGCGCTTGTTCAACCAAGGCTACCAGGAACTAATAACTCAACCCAAAAATAAAGGAATCATGAGAATCAACCATAAGAAAATCAATGGAAATAAACCCACAATACCATGGTTTTCCATGAAAGGGAAACACTACGAAAATCCACCTGCATACCCATGCATGCCAAAACTAGTGAGGAAAACATACATGCAACTTGGTACCTGCAATCAAATCCCACTGTAGCTGCTGATCATGATTTCCACCTGCGCTTTCCTGCTCTTCCTTTGCCTTCTTTCTCCAAATCACCAAGCATCCACACCCTCCAAGATTACTCCAATAAAACTCTAAGTATCCAAGAGTATGAGAGAGAGAGAATAATGAGAGAGCTCCAAAATTGAAATGACCAAAAATCTTACCAAATGATCCTCATAAGCCTTTTTATTAATGAGGCCTCTAATTTCTTCGATTTTTCATTATTTTCCTTCATTTTCTTCCTCACATGAAACATGTGACCTTTCACCTTCATTTTCTCCTAATTTCCATTATTTTCATCAATAAAATGCCAATTAATGCCTCATTCCTTTCCAAAGTATTTTCCTTTGTCTTTGCCAATTTACTTAGCCATAATAAACCGAAGTGAACACCCGCTAGGATTTTTTTCCCACTATTCAGCTTGGAATATGTGTCCCATCACTGTGGTCTTATATATTATTACATGGATTTTAAACTAGGGATGTTACAACTCCCATTAGTTGGAGTGATTTGGTGAACAAGGTATTGATTGGACCAGACATGTTAGAGGAAATGGAATAAGAAATGCAGGTAATCAAGAAGAATCTAAAGGCAACATAGGTCAGGAAGTAAATCTATGCAGATCATAACAAGTTCTTTAAGGATTTTTAGGTTGGGGAATAGGTGTACTTGTGCATCAAACCAAAGAAGAGCTCCTTGAGGATTGGATAATGTGCCAAGCTCGCACCTCAGTATTGTGGACCTTTCAAGATTCTTGAAAGGATTGGGTCAGTAACCTATCGATTTACACTGCCTCCGGCAGTGAAAGTCCATGGTGGTTTCTATATATCATTGCTTAAGAAGTATGTTAAATATGTTGATCATGTGATTAACTGGTCTATATTGTATGTGGAACCAGAAGGAGAATTCCAGTTGGAACCGCAATGTATATTGCAGGGAAATATGCTCATGATATAGAACCAAGAAATAGAGAAGGTTAAAGTGTAGTGGAAGAAATTTGGGCCCAATGAAGCTACATGGAAGATGGTAGACCAAATGCGAGCTATGTATCCTTCATTGTTTTCCGGTTGAGGCAAAGCAGTTTTGGTATATGTTTTAGCATATGTTTTGGTATATGTACATATGTATATGGGTGTAAATACTGCCATGAGATATGTTATAAAGCTCCATTAAGAAGTATGAGTGTCATGTCATTATGGTTGCCATGCATTATGTTTTCATGTTGGTTTTATTTTCAACAGGGTGATCATTGTAAATACCACAATGAGCTAAGCTATAAAACTCCATGGGAAGTATGTTGTGCTTACAACAATCTTTTTGGTTTTAGGTGTCATTGAACATCGAGGACAATGTTCCTCCTAAGGGGGAGAGTTTTGTAACATCCCTGATGAAAATTCCATGTAATAAAAGTTAATAAAGGAAAAATAATAACCACTGTTATTGAGACCTTATTCCAAGCTGAATGTTGGACAAGACATCCTAGTGTGGGTGTTCATTTCGGTTATTATGGCTAAGGAAATTGGAAAATGAAAA
Organism: Pinus albicaulis; assembly: GCA_034641835.2. Taxonomy (NCBI): domain Eukaryota; kingdom Viridiplantae; phylum Streptophyta; class Pinopsida; order Pinales; family Pinaceae; genus Pinus; species Pinus albicaulis. The sequence goes on from CM076581.1 coordinate 1,153,066,974, forward strand.
GACTTTAGAAAGGAAAAATGACCATTTTAGAAATTTATTTATGAAAATAATGGAAATTAGGAGAAAATGAATGTGAAATTTCATGGGTTGCATGTGAGGAGAAAAACGAATGAAAATAATGAAAAATGAAGGAATTAGAGGCCTCAATGATAAAAAGGCTTCTAAGGATCATTTGGCACCTTTTTCAGTTGATTTTTGGAGCTATCTCTCTCTTATATCTCTCTCACATCCTTGGACACTTAGAGTTTTCTTGGAGCACTTCAAAATTGGATCAATAAAGGAAAAAGAAGGCAAGAGGAAGAAAATATCACGCAGGAAGAGTGAGAATAAGAACCTACAATAGAATACTTTTCAGATATCGATTAGCATGTGTGGTTTCCTTGATATATTTGGCATGAACGATGTTGGATGTGTGTTATTGGTTCTCTTGTTTTCATTGACATTATTTTTTCGAGGTGTGAAAATGTTCTTCATCCTTGCTTTACCATTTCTGGATAACCATGGTGTGATGGGGTTTTCATGTTTTGGTTGAGTTGGATCACTGGATGGATTTGAAGCTGAGTGAGGTGGATATACAAAAGAAAGAACACATGGCCTAGTGATCCCTGAACCAGACAGTGGATTTCATTAAAGCCATTGTCCTAGTAACCCCTGAGTCAGACTGTGGGTTGCGGTAAAACAAGTATTGTGTGCCTCGGTGGGCTTAGGAATCCTCGACCGGTGAATGGTAGGATATACAGTAAATATTGGAGAGTGGAGTCTCAGTTAGGGCCAAGTGATCTGGTGTGGATTGACGTAAAGCTTAGAGATTGGGAGATAGGAAAATTCCTCATAGTGTAGGTGGATAAATCCAGTGGCATACATTCTTGTTTTTGCCTAGTGATCTGGTGGAGATCATGGTAAAGCTTGGTATTAAATGTTTATTTTTTTGGCCTAGATCTTTGATGATGATTGCGATAAAGCTAGTTTCTATTGATGAGGGTGAGTTGGTTTAACCTTAGGAATCCCTAGTTGGTTCTTTTGGTTTGAGTCCCACAATTATGCTTGGATTATGACACAGGGGTGATTTCCAAAGAGAGAATTGGCTCAACCAATCTATGGTCGGGTGGTTCGTGGAAGTACCAAACCTAGCTGGCATTTTCATACATCAATAAGAGGTCCTTTATCCTTGTTATTTCATGTGTAATGTAATGGTTTTTATGTCGATTCTATGGATGTTGTATCCTTTTTATTTCTATTGTTATTATGTTGGTTATGAGTTTGTATTATGATAGTGATGATGTATGGATCTCATAATGTTTTGACTTGCAATTGAATGAAAAATGAATTTATGACCTAATATATGATAATGTAGCTAATGTGCTAAGGGAACAATGCTTCTTAGCGAATCTCAGATAAGTATGAGACTCCTATACTCAGATATGTTGTTTAAACCTATAGATTAGATATTTTTGACATGTTTGACGAAATGCCTGTCATGGATAGTAGGGGTCCAGTCAAGTCCTTGTTAAATTGATTTCATTTATATCATTATTTTGTTGTTATATCTCAGTTTTGGAAGTGTCATGGAATTATGGGCAGTGACTTGAGCCCTGGGCCTGAAAAAGTGGCACATAAATCAAGGTCACACGCTGAGAACTACCTAGAAAATTACCCAGTCACATGCATGCCCATGGTGTGGGAGTGACAGGAGGGTCCCGGCTGCACTCTTTCCCATATCAAGGGAGAGACTAAGGTATTTATGTACTAAAAGGCCAGTTTATTTTAGAGGCTAGCCACCTAAAAGGTTTGGACGGCTCCTGAGTGTCCTGTAGTAGGTGCAGAATGTATGTGTAGTTTTGTGGTGTTGATTCCACTTCCTTAAGGTGACCTAGGAGGTTGAATTAGATCATAGTAACCTCTCATCACATGTTTACCCTAGTGGACCAGGTAGCTTGGGTAAATGTGGGAAGAGGGTGTTACATTTCATCCATGATCTAGCTACGCACATCAGTTCTGCACTCAATCATAAGGTGTCATAATGTGACAAGTGTGTGTGGAAAACCCATGAGGTTGACATCAAGAATGACACATTGGCCATAATTACAACACCAAATTATTTCAAATAGATATTCCATTTATATTACTCGCAACAAACATAGTTCCTAGTATTGATCCATATAATTTAATGATTTGAAACGAAAGTGGAAAATACATATTCAAATTGTATGTTTTTCCTTATACCAATTATGAGAAAATTAATATGAAATTTCAATGATGATATCTATTTAAAATATATATCAACATAGTAAACCCCCTTGAGGCCACAAAAAATGATAGGAAGGCTCAAACTAGGTTACATATGTTCAGGCCTGAAAATTCCCTAGATTTGTGTAAATTTCTTTGAATATATCCAATCAACCCCTAACTATTTTGAATGGTATGGAAATGTACATAAATGGTTTGAACAAGTGCCATGGATGTCACACTGAACAATTTCCATCTTATCTTTGTACATAAAGATTCACAAGTGATGATCAAATGTGTGTCATTCTATGATACACACATTGAAAGGATTGAACACTTGTATATGAAAGTATCCTTTCAAGATACATTTGCAGATGCCCACACTACCTTTTATAAATATAAACTAAGCATGAAACTATTTAGGGAAGGAAATTATGGATTCTGGGCCTTACAATCTCATTGCATTCTCTCATAATAAGGTTTAGGTTTTAGCCTTTTCCTTGCTCAACCTAACTACACAAATTTCTCTTAAACATCCAAACTAGGATTTCATAAGACTCAATTAATTTCCTAATTATATAGTCAATGAATTTCATAAAATATACCAAACATACACATGCTTTCAACTCAAAATTATTTTATGCACCTCCCTTAGATTATATATAAATAGAAATTTAATTTAATATAAATAAATTTGATTGAAAGTGAAATGTAGAGATAATACATTGTTGTCAATTGAAATATATATCTTTTTAAAGATTTTCATTATGAAAGGGATGCATGAATATATGGAATTCAAATTGAAATTAAGACCAACCTTTCAAATTTGATCATTGGTTAATAAGGTGGTGGGTTTTTGTATTTTCATAGAGACCGTGATGGAGTTTTAAGCTCCCTTTTCATGAAATATTAATGGTTTGTTGCAGTGATAAGGTAGAAAATATTGTAGAGATAAAAAATATGTCTAAGAATCTGGTTTTCTTTCAAGTTGTCTGTGTCCTTCAGAGATGACAACATGCTTAACTTGTGGCTTGAGAAGTCTTGACCCACGGGAATCTAAGCTATCAAAATCACTCGAGGATCACATGCGACCTAGGCGAGTACACCAACTTTTAACATGAATATATTTTTTCCTAGGGAGTTTCAAACTGGTGGCCTTCACATCACAAAGTGACTTAATGGCACACCCTATCACTCTCTATTCTACGCCCCATGGGCTTTGAAAATCTAGAATTTTGAAGATGCAGCAAGAAGATAGAAAAAATTGTAGAGCTAAAGGATTTCTGTGGGACTCTAGAATTTTGAGAATGATAAGAATATGAGAAAAATATTATTTTCAAAATTAAATTTAAATTTAAATTCATCATTTTTTGTAATTTAAAAATTAATAAAACATAAATATTTTTTCTCAAATTATAATTTTTTCTTTTGTAAGTTAAAAATATATATTAACATCACAAACCAGTAATTACATCAGTATCCAAAACAGACTGGCGTGAGAGGGGTTTCAACACCAATAGTCTTTGCAGAGCCTAGTGCCGTGGACTACAATTTTAGCCCTCTGGGAATGATTTTACAGGGGAGTGGACAGAGGGGGGAAATGCTATTAAAAAAAATTGGAGATGCATCCCCAAGAAAAAAGTTTTGCCAGCCTCGCATTTGAAACTTAACATTGGAATAGTAAGAGTATAACTGAAGAACTCTGAACATGAACAAAAAACTTGGAGAATGGAGAAGCAGAAGGCCACGTTAGGCCAGGTCATCCACCAAATTTTCTTCAACACTGATAGGCCGTTCTGGAGTGCTGCCATAATCTGAAGCGTGTTGAACTTTGCCACTGGAAGAGGGGCCTGTGCATGCTAGGCTATCATGCTCGTGGAGGGGCCGAATTGTAGAGGGGCCTGTAGCTTTTGCTTTGAATTCTGGATTGATTTGGCGACTTATTGTTCTGCGTTTAAGGAGGGCATAATGGGAGGATTTTTTCTCTATGAATCTGCAGTGATGAACATCCCTCACATATATTACAAATTTCTCAGTTAGAGCATCAATATTTTTTTCCAAGACATTGTTATTGTCCCTCTGATCCTACAGGGCCAAGGCCAAAATGGTTTTTGTCTGCCAATTCAGCTTAATTGCTCTACTGAATAGGTTTTATCTTGCTCAAGTTAGGTCTAGATCAGGGATCCTGTTGAATGCCGCATCAACTTCCTCAGTGGCAACTCTCTTGCAAACAATTCTGACTCTGTCTTTGAGCATCTCAATTTGATCCTTAGTGTCCTAATTGGTTTCCTTTTCATACACTAGAGCTACATTTATTGCCGCAGCCTCCGCTCTCATTATGGTAGGTCTATTTGGAGTAGACCAGCGTGAGCCACGACCTCTGCCACTCCTCCCTTGAGCGGGAGTATTGGAACGACTGTTAGCCATGCCAACCTCATTATGATGTTGGAACAGGGAGCTGGGATAGATCTGAAAAGAAGGTCGAGGGATACAGAGCAGGGGGCAGAATTGAGGCGGGGAAGCTAGGGGAAAGGGAAACGAAGATATGGGAGCACAAGAAAGAATGAGGCGATAGAGTTGAAGGCTAGGTATACATAGGTGCAAGAAGGAAGGACTTGATGGGATGTCAAGGGGAGTGAAATTGTGGGCTGGAAGTTCAAGAGCAGAGGGGAGTAATTACACCAGGTGCACCTGGAGTGTGAGAGGCCCAAAGGGTGGTTGATAGAGGTAAACCTCGAAGCAAGCGTATAGAGGCTGGTGGGATCAGGGTAGTGGTTGTTACATATCATAATGATTTTGATGGTGGAGCATCTTATCAATTAGATTTATTTGTACATGTATGGCCTTTCCTTATTCATTATAAATAAGCATGCCTCCCTGAATTCCGTATGTGCGATATCTTCCCATGCTTTGGAGAGGAGGTGTAGATTGTGATGAACACTTGCATTGGCCAGGGTATCAACAAGCTGGTTGGCTTTACGCCTGACAACATGGAAGGATACCCCTTTGGCTTGGTTAATATGGAGTTTTATCCTGTGAAGGATTTTGCTAAGTCTCCAATTATCCGAGACATGCAAGGCACTTTTGCCTTGTTGAAGCTTTCTGTAATCTTGGGTAGCGACCATCGAATCACCTTCTGCAATTAGCGACCATAAGTTTTGTTCTTTGGAAATTACCAGACCATGTTCTAGTGCCTGTACCTCTGCTGCATTATTGGTGGAGTGACCAAGATTGCCATTATAGATCCATATGGTCTACCCTGTATGGTTTCTGAAAGCTCCTCCAAAACCAACTTTGCTAGGGTTGTCTTCAGCTACTCCATCATAATTTAGCTTGACGAAATTGGGTTTTGAAGGCAACCAGTTGAGATCTGAGGTCTGGGCAGAGGGGAGGTGAGAGGTCAGGGGGGATGGAGATGGAGAGGTATAACAAGGACAGAACGTGGAGGTCCTCCCAAGTGGGGGGATTGGTGGGATCAGGCAGCTTGGAGATGGCAACCATTTCGCAGAGAGTCTGCTTGATGGTTGAGATAATATGTTCCTCCTTTTTATGTTGATCTCTGAAGATTCTAACATTCGTTTCTTTCCAAAGGGACCAACAGATGATACCTGGAAGGAGATTCCATGCCTGATTAATCAACGGATTAGAAGAGAAGGAAGAGTGCCATTGCTCCAAAGAAAGGAATTGAAGAGGGGTCCCAAGCTTGGTTCCATAAGCAGAGCCTTTGATTGTGCCACTTAAATGAATGAGAGTATCATATTGGTGGGATGGGGCATATTTTGCATTCCATAAAGCCACCCACGAGGTTTGAGAGTTTGTGATCCATCACCGCCATGTTTTGGCAACAAGAGATTTTCCCATCAGATCTGGGTCCCTAAGACCCAATACTCCTTGCTTGGATTTACATATTTTATCCCATGATACTAAGGCCCATTTGCCTTTTTCTTTTTTTCCTTTCCAAATAAATTTTCTTTGAATAGCCTTGAGTTGACAGGAGATGGATTTGGGGGAAGCCATGACAGAGTATTGGTAGAGGGGAATGGCTTGCAAAACGGATTTGACAAGAACTAAAAGACCCGCCAGGTTTAAGGAACAAAAGGTAAAATTGGCAAGCATTTTCTTCAATTTGGTTATAAGATTTTCCCAATTTGATTTGGCAAGAGGTTTGTTAGTAAGAGAACACAAATTAGAATTTTGAAATAATTTTTTTTTTTTTTTACAGTTTAGAATTTAATAAACCATAATTTTAAAATATAAGATTCTTTTACAAATTTAAAATTTAATGAATCATAATTTTGAAATATAAAACTCTTTGAAAAATCCAAAATAATAAGAATTTTATAATTTAAAAATGAATAAAGTATAAGACTGGAATTTTTTTGAAATATATATATATATATATATAGCAATTCAAAATTTGGCAAACTAAATTCAAACTAAGTTTTTAAATATAAAATTTCTCTCGGGCAGAGGAAGCTAGAGGCATTGAGGGAGCCAGGAGGGGCGGCTAGAAACCTAGTCGCCTCCTCCTTAGTTCATGCATTTTAAGGTTCATTTTCCACTTGGCTATGAATCTAAGGCTCCTATCTCAAGTTTCATTGTCTTTGATGTTTATCTTCACTTGCTACGTCTTGGTTGATGTCCTCTATGTTGGTTTCTATGTTGGTTTCGTAGTGTTGTTTCTTCGCATTTCCATTTTTCCTCAGCGCTAGAACCATTTCATTTCTCCTACGCGCCACCGTTATGACCTCGTCGGTGGCCAGCCATTTTTGCTAGCTTATTGGTGCCTCGACATTGTTTTTTGGTATGGGCGTAGTTGCCAAGTTCCATGTCTTCAGATGAAAATTTATGAGTTGCATTTCTCTGGGCTTCACGAACAACCTGTTCCCTATGCTTTGGTATGGGAATTTTTTCCTTGTTCCATCTTTGGATGCCCGTTTTTGGGTTGCGTTTCTCTGGGTTTTGCGAGCAGCCTACGCCTTGTGCCCTCTGCAGGGTTTTGGCCCCTTTTTGCTAACTATTTTTTGGGGTTTTCACCCCATTTTTGAAATGTTTCGTCCCTTTGATCGATGTTTCCTTCGGGGTTTTTGTTGGCGGGCCTACGTGCCCTATACTTTGTTTTTAACAACTCTCTAGCATGGGTTTCAACCACTTGGATTGCAATTTGAATGCAATGTCTTATTCCATGGTCGTCGATGACATATGTTTCCTCATGCTTGCACATATAAACTGTAATTTTTCTTTTTTTCGATAAATAAAGTATATTTTTTCTATGGAAAAAATAAAAATTCTTAAAAAAATCTAGAATTTCAAATTCCGAGAATAATAAAAATAGAAAAACATTATAAGTTTTTTCAAAGAAAAAATTGAACTTTCTATTAAGTAATTAAAACGTTACAGAGTATATGCCCCATGGCATTCAATAAAAATGTATGTTTTTTCCCCGAAGAAAAAAAGACATAGAGTTGTCAGGTTGAGAAGAAAAGCATAAAATGATTCCCTCCCACCCCATATAGCAATGACAGATAAACTGCGCCAAAATCGACTCCCAGACCTCCTCTACAAGAGGAAAACAACCCAAAACAGGAAACGAGAGAGCCCTAAAAACCACATGTTTGACCTTCAAAAAATATTCGAGGTTTAAACAACATACAAATAACGAGCCCATAGATGATACCCGGGCCTCCTTTAGAAGAGGAAAACAACCTGAAACAATATCAATACCGTATATGTTTTTTTAGTGAAAATTACTCCATAGCTAGAAAAACCAATAATCTTATGCGAAACCTGTGTTGTAGTGAAAAGAAAGGATCAGATGGTAACAAAAAACAAAAAGGACTTCAACGGACACAGAAAGGACTATATGTCCCAAAAACTGAAGTATGAAAAGACATGTTAGGGAGCAAAAGGAAGTTCTTCTGTGACGTGGATCATTCCTCCTTCAATTTCTTTTATGGACCAGATGCCCATAGCATGTTGTACGCCATCCTTAGATAGGAGGTATGCATCCATGTTTTGTTCCCTATAGATATGGCATACAAAGAGTTCATTAAAATAATGTTTCAAATTCAAAACTTCTTCTAATAGAGGAAGCAACATATAATTTTGACATTCGAATTCTCCATTAAACCATTTGGTGATATTCATAGAATCTCCAAATATGTGCCAATTTCACTCCTAGATGGATGAGCCAGTAAAGAAGAAATTTTAGGGACTGAATTTCAGCAAAGTTGTTTGTTCTGGATCCTAGACCCACTGGGGCTTTTAATAACTTTCGAGAAGGGAAATGGATTGTTATCCCTGCTCCACATCTGTTTTGTGGGTCCGAAGCACCGTTAAAGTAAGTCCATGGAATATCTCCTCTGATCTCTTCGACCCTAATGACCCTCTCTTTTTTATTAGTATTGGGCATGGGAATATTCTAAAAAATGGACACCCCTTCCACTGCTAAAAGTTCCGAGGGAAGGACAATGTCTCTGAAGATGACCCTGTTCTGAGCTAGCTAAGTGCCCCAGGAGACAATTAGTAGAAGATTTTTCACTCTATCATCCTTTGCTTCATTCTACCAAGTATGCCATGCTTCATTGAGGGAAGGCCCTCCCCAGCTCTAAGTGAGATTTAAAAGCCTTAAGGAATCATCCCAAAGTCTTATGTTGAAAGGGAAATTTAGAAAGAGATCGTGTATTGATTCCTTGTTTCCCTTACACAGAGAGCACCAACCAGGCCCTATCTTAATTCTTTTTTGGAGATTGTCCCATGTTCGAACTTTTTTCTTAAGGATGCACCAAAAGAAGAGCCTAGATTTCGCTGGACTTTTTATTTTCCATAACAATTTGTACCACCATTCAAGAGAAGCCCACCTTTTTTGTGACATTAGCCAGTTGTAGCCAAAATTTGGGGAATACTTACCAGAGGGAGAGTGGACCCATCTCATAAAGTTCGGGCGCTCATGGAGATGAACATTGGATCTTTGCAGTTCCATTATAAACCCCCTCAATTCCTCTTGCCAATGTTCATCAATTTGTAAATCCTCTCATGATTTCCACACTTGTCCCCAAACTGTAGATTGACTTACTTGCTCAATCTGGAATAGTCGATGAATCCCTTTATTGGAAAGGTGGTCGATCAACTCCCTAGAGATGAAAAGAACCGTTGCACCCCACCCAGGGATCCTATCTAGTTCTGACCTGTTCTCCATTCCCTACATGTCATGCCAGTCCTTGTTCACTGATGTTATCGATTCCAACATAGCTTTCCATACAACTGAAGCCTAAGAGTCTCTTTTGGACAATGTTCTAAGCCATTCTCCAAATGGAGTTAGGTCAATATATTTCCTTTTTACAACCATGGTCCACAAATTGTCTAGAGAGATTAGCCTGCAGCCCAGTTATGTTGCCAAGGAGGAGGCGAAAGCTGTGAGATTCTTGATGCCCTAACCACCCCACTCCTTCAAGTGTGCCACTTACTCCCAAGCCACCCAAGGGAGTACCGAGTCCTCCTTTGACCCTTCCCACAGGAATTTGCTACATATCCTCCTTATTTCTGAGAGGATTCCTTTAGGTGCCCAAGTTAGGGTAGTCCAATAAATCAGAATTTCTAGAACAACAAACTTAATCAAAACTAATGTTCCTGTCGTAGACATCCATTTGAAGCTCCAGTGCTTTATCCTGGATTCAATCTTCACCACTAGCTAGCATTAGGGGAATTTTGAGGTCTAAAATGGGCCTCCTAAGGAAATTATAAAATAATAGTGGAAATAATAAAATAATATTTGATTACATCATCAAATTTTAGAGGGAAAAAAGAAAAAACTGCTTTTTTCAACTCATATTTTCAACTTATCTCCCAAAGTTTTTACTCAAATTTCGAGCGGGAGTACTCGTTGGATTCAAAATTTAATTCCTCATCCAAGAAGTACCCATGTTGCATACTTTCGATGGGTCTTGCAACATGGAAAATTTGAAATACATGAAAAACATGATTGCAATCATGTTTTTTTTTTTTTTAAAATGTATTTCTCATTTTTCGTGTAGCAGGGTCCATCGAAAGTATGCAACATGGGTGCTCCTTGGATTAGGAATTAAATTTTGCATCCAACGAGTACTCCCACTAGAAATTTGAGTATAAACTTTGGCAGATAAGTTGAAAATACGAGTTGAAAAAGTAGTTTTATTATTTTATTATTTTTTAATATTTTTACCCTTTACTTAAAAAATGGTGAATCATTCCCCATGGTTGACATCATCATCTTGAATCTTATTGGTTCTTATAAAGTTTATTTTTGTTGTAAATTTTTCTTAGGAGGCCCATTTTAGACCTCAAAATTTCCCTAATGTGCTAGTACTGAATCTGATAAGAGTCGGGTATTAAGTAACACCCCAAGTATTTGAAGCAGTCAGGAAATTTTTTGACTTCGAATGGGAGCTCTTATGAAATCATTCATATTTCCACCCTTGAAAAACCTTCAATTGTTACGAAGGATTTTTGACCTTTTATACTCAATCTTGTTTCTTTTAGGAATAGGTCTAGAATATCTATAATTTTCCAGATTTCAGGTCTACTACCAGAACCAAACAAAAGGATATTGTCAACGAACAACAGGTGTGTAATATTGAGATTGACAACTACTTCGATCCCTTTGATGTCTCCTCTCATTTTTGCTTCAAGGAAGATAAGGGGGGAGAGAGGACACTTGTGGCGTAGGCCTCTCTGGCTCTAGAAAAAGGGGGTGGCTGCCCCATTAATCAGAACAACAAAAATTATATTTAAGATGCATCCCATCACCCAGTTTATAAAGCCAATCCCAAACCCTAGGTGGGTCAGGAGAAGATGAAGATAAAACCAACTTATGTGGTCGTATGCTTTGGATAGATCAATTTTAACAATGAGTCCTTTCTTCCCGCTCCTTTTGAGGCTATGAAGAGTTTCTTGAGCCACTCCAACCGCTTCATAGGTCTGTCTTCCATCCAAGAACCCAAACTGCTATTTTGAAATGTTCCTAGATAGGATGGGCTTTAGACAAACAACGATTAACTTTGCTATAACTTTATAGATACAGTTATATAGAGAAATTGGTCTTAAATCCTCAAAATATATTGGGTCCTCCTTCTTGGGGATAAGAGCCAAGAAGGTTGAATTGAAAGGTTGGTAGATGGAGCCTTTAACCCTTGATTCTTCAACCACCCCTGCCAACTCCTCCCCCAAGGTCTCAAAAAAGAGTTGAAAGAATTCCACTGTCCACCTATCCAGGCCTGGGCTTTTTTCATTCTATGTTGACTTTAGGATCCCCTCAACCTCTTATTTGGACATAGGTTTCATAATATTTTCATTCTCCTCCTCTGCATAGCGGTTGAAAAACTGTGCCACTCGAATCACCTCCACAATAGATGAGGGGCTTTAAAGAGATTTTTGAAGTGATTGTTTCCAGGAGGGCTAGCTCTTCGAATGATTTTTATATCCTCCCTTCCTCCGAATTCATGCCCCAAATAGTGTTAATATTATTTCTTCCTTTTGCATAATTATGATTTTTTTTTTAGTTTTCTTCCCCCGCTGTCAACTAGATAGCACGGCTTTTAAGTCTCCATTGTTCTTCCTTTTCTAGTAGGATTTTCCTTCAGTTTGTTTCCAGCATCTTGATTCTATCCTATTTCCGTAATATCCCAAAAGGGAGAATGCAATAATACTGAAACACAATATAAGAACTACAAAAAAGTAAACAATAGATCTATATACACACCATAATGCACATAAATAGTTGAGCCATTTTATTATATTGGAGGTGAAAAAGTAGGTACAACAGTGCTCAAAATATGAGACACTCAAGCCACAAGGGTGGCCTAGAATGGCCCTGCAATGATTTCCAAAGAGGGACTGCGTAACTGCTGAACTGCTGGAAGGTAAAATGCGTTGTCCCTGCTGCAACTGTTGGGACTATAACTTCCTGAAATATAGAAAGTCAGATCTAGGCAGAATGGGAGCTCCAATGACGCTGAAATTGTATATCTAGGCTCAATGATGGATTCCCAAGATAACCCAGGAAGGGTTTCTCAAATCTGTAAGTCTAAGAAAACCACCCTCATAGGGCTTCACATATATGCTGGTGGGAATGGAGATCTGAAGCTAGATCTGATGATATGATGGCTGCAATGATGTAGAATCAGATCTATACAAGAAGGGATGATCCCTTCACTAGATCCTTGGGCTAAAAGCTCAAGATCTAGCTCCTCTAATCTCCTCCACTAAAAATAGCTGCTAGATGAACAAAAACTTCAAAAAACTACACTGTCAGAGCGGGAGGCTCATTAGCCTACTGCTAGATGTGTCAAATCAGCTCCTGAGTGATGGAAACAATAGATCCAATTTGAGGATATGATCCCTCAGAGGATTTCCAGCTGAATTACTGGAAACTTCCTTCCTCCAATAGATCTATACGATTGCACTGCGTAATCCTTGAAGGGCCTGCTGCTACATGGAGGTAAAACCCAATGGCCTAAATGCCAGATATAGATCTCCTGCTCCTGAAAGGCTGGATTTGAAGAACAAGTGGTAGGATTAATCCTCCACTGGTTTCCTAGCTGAATGATAGAAACAACCTCCTGAAGATGGCACTAATGCCTGATAAGGAATGAAGAACAATCCTCTTTCCAGAGCTACTCAAAGAAAGAGGTGGGATTCCCGCTCAGGAACACCCTATGCTAAAAAACACTGCAAACTCTACTAAATAGCCCAAGCTTGCATAGAAATGTCCTAAGACAAATCTAGATCTAAACAGATCAAGAAATGAATAATCCAAATCATGCCTTCCATTGTTCCTTCACCTTCATTATATACATGAGCCTTCCATAGCCTAGGCCCACTCCAAAACTACGCTGTACATGTGGACAAAGTCTCCATGTTTGACTGCGTTGTTGCTTCATGTCCTCCATTATGTTCACATGGGGTGTTCACCCTCTCCATCATATGTGCATTAAATGCATCACTTCCTCCACTATCTTATCATAAGTGCTTCATGATCTTCTATGAATGCACTATGATATTAGTTGACCTTATCAAGGGTCCTCATGATTTTATATTTAAGATCCATGATCTTATTTGACTGTTTCATCCTCCATAATCTATGTCATAAATGAGACATGATCTCCATTAATGGAGTTGCTCCACTACTCCGTGTTTTTAGATCTAGATCTAGATTATCCACATACACACATTAAAAGTGGATTTTATTCATCTTTGAGGTTTGTGGGTCCCTCCACCCTTTTATTTACTTAATTAATTAAGCTTATTAAGGACTCTAATATTCCAAATATGATGTGAAAATTAAGGAATGTTACAATTTCTCACTAGTTTCATATCCATCTTCCTCTGGCTTTTCGAGCTAGTATAACTCTTCTCTTGTCTTACGAAGGGTTTCCTCCTCTGCCAACCACTTCTTTTTTTCCCATTCCAGGGAGGAATTTTTCATTAACTTTAGTTTCTCCATGAAGAGGTATCCTTTGTCCCTTCCCAACTCCTCATCCCTCGACCTCCAATTTGATTGAAATAACACATTGTAGGATTCATCCTTCATCCAATATGGGTTAAAATTGAAGGGGGATCCTAGCTTCTTATTTGGGCCTTTTAGTTCCAGAAGAATAGGAAGGTGATCCGAATCTCCGCCTTCCCCTACCCAATGCCTGAACATCGAGATTTTTCTCACCAAGTCCTCTTTTAGAATAAACTGATCCAATCTCTTCGTCACTCAATCCACCCCAATTCTCCGGTTCCTCCAAGTAGGGCGTGGCTTGATCAGATTTATATCAAAAAATACTCATCAAGACTATTTTGCTTAAGAAAAATTCTGTTATGGGATCAACCTGGGAAGAGGGTCCCCACGCTTCTGATAGCCCCAGGGAGAAGTTCATATCTCCTCTAATGAGTAGGTTTGAGTTCCCAAAAAAGGATTTAGAGAAAAATTTATTCCAGAACAGAACTCTGTCTGTACAGGGGCCATATACATTCACTATCATTAATGATGAATAGAGTTCAAGGGAGTAGACCTCCATTCTGAGAGCATGTTCCGATCCCCATGTATTTACCTCCTTCATTCTTCCATCTCTGTTCCCATCGCCAAACCCCCTAACCTTCCTTTTGCATCTAAGGTCTAGAAAGACCACCCTAGAAACATCTTTGACAAGGCTCCCTTTTATTAGGGGAATTTTGAGGTCTAAAATGGGACTTCTAAGGAAAATATAAAATAATAGTGGAAATAATAAAATAATATTGGATTACATCATCATATTTTAGAGGGGAAAAAATAAAAAACTACTTTTTCAACTCGTATTTTCAACTTATCTCCGTATGGGTTTACTCAAATTTCGAGCAAGAACACTCGTTGGATGGAGAATTTGATTCTGCATCCAAGGAGTACCCATGTTGCATATTTTTTATGGACCCAACTACATGAAAAATGAGGAATACATGAAAAACGTGATTGCAATCATGTTTTTTCATGTATTCTCTTTTTTCTTGTAGCAGGTTCCATTGAAAGTATGCAACATGGGTACTCCTTAGATGAGGAATTAAATTTTACATCCAACGAGTACTCCCAATCGAAATTTGAGTAAAACCTTAAAGAGATTAGTTGAAAATACAAGTTGAAAAAGTAGTTTTATTATTTTATTATTTTTTAATCTTTTTACTTTTTTACTCTAAAAATGGTGAATCGTCCCCCATTATTGACATCATCATATTGAATCTTATTGGTTCTTATAAAGTTTATTTTGGTTGTACATTTTTCTTAAGAGGCCCATTTTAGACCTAAAAATTCCCCTAATGATCTCTTCTCCAACTCCCAACATTTCTTGAAGCTTTAAAACATCAGGATCATAGGACTTGACTAAGTCCCTTAGGGCTAGTTTTTTGGAGCTACTAGCAAACCCTCTACAATTTAAAGACAAAATAATCATTTGCAACCATGGGAGGGGGCCTGCGTTGCTATAAGAACCCCTAAGAGAGAAAGTTGTTTCCAATTGGCTATATCAAGTTTGGCTCTTAATTGGTCTTTGGAGAGATTCGACTTCCTACCTTTGGATTTTTGGGGACCAATCGATATGGGATGAGGGCCTACACCACCCACTGCATCCTAGGGAGGTATTTTCTTCTCCTTGGGTCTAATATTGTAATGGAGATTCTCGGGGGAAAAGGTCAAAAGAGAGGGGCGCTCAGAGCCAGAGGCTACAGAAGGGTGCAAGTTGATCTCAGGTATTGCAGTTATGATACTATCCTAAGCCTCTGATACAGATCCAACATGAAATAAATCCATAATATTAGGCCTAGAGGGAATAGGCCTTGACAAAGTAAAAAACGAAGAAATCAACTGAGAATTTAGAGAGAGGATAGGGTCTAGGATTGTACCCTCCATATGCGATGCCGAGACATCATATCCACCTTCCCTAGGGGGTGGTCAACCTAGATCCTCTGGCTAGGTGGGGTCTATATCGTTGACAATATCAGTCTACATATCCTGAGGATCCTTTGCTTCCTACTGCAATTTGTCCCCTTCCATCCCTTCCATTGCCTCCACCCCCTCCTCTGTGATATTATCCTTTTCCTTATTTTTCCTTGCCACCCCTGCCTCCTTTTTATGCTTCCTTTGTCGCCTGTATCCCAAGGGGAAACCGTTTGACAGATGTCCATATTTGTGACAGCGGTGACACCTAAAAGGCATCTGCTCGTAATCGATCATCTCTGTGTAGGATAATTCCTTATACTTCAGGTTGATTTCCTCCGCCAAACCTTCCTTGGGATTTAAGCTAACCAGGATGCTATCAACATTTTTGTCCATCGTTTGTTGAAAATACATATCAACTTCCAGAAACTGTCACACGGTGTTCCCAATGGCCCTAAACACTGACTCCATCCAGAAAGGGATCGACAACCCTGGAAGCTTTACCCAAACCGGTGACTCTTCCACCTTTTCTCGTTGCACATCAAACAAAAGGTTCCATTTTTTTGAAGAGAATTGGGCTCTTTCCAAAACTTCAGTTGCGCCTCAGAACCCATTCCACCAATTCATTCTTGCTAAATTTGATCATAAACCAACAGCGCGCAAGGGTGGATACTTCGACCTACCACTTTGGAGCCTCTTTCCAGGCTATAGTAAACCATTCTTTGATGTAATTGGCCAAATATTTTTTCCCCTTAGCTCTGCCCACTAATAAGATGCCTCCATTACCTCGTCAATCTGAATATCAACACCTAGCACCAGGCTCGAGTTTGACTCCTTTCTCTCAATTAGCTTAGTTTCCTTTCTCTTACCTCCTAAAACCCTGTTCCCTCCACCTTCCTCGAGCCCCGATGTAGTTCCTTTTGCATTGGGTCCTTCTGAAGTGAGCGGCCTTGACCGCCCTACCTCCCAGCTTGGTACCTCTGTGCAAGAGGGGTAGTGTTAGAAAATTATATATTATGGAGCAATGAAACACATAAAATATGCAAAAAATACAAGCACACAAAACACATAAAACCAGAGAGACACAGATATACATGGTTCACCCAGTTTGGGCTACGTCCACCCCGAACAACCAGTCCTTCCTTTCTATTATCCAGCAAAAATTGAAGAGACAAAACCTACATCAGATCCACTGTAATATCATCTGTTCTCTCTCACAGTCTCCCTCTCTGTTTCTTGCTTTAAGAATACACACATAATACACAACCACAATACAATACCCTCATATATACAAGGGGGTTTCCTTCTAGGGAAAAAACCCTAAACTAAACATAACTTCTACCGTCAGATCATCCGCCTATAAATGGCCCAGATTGACTAGAAATTACTATACTTTTACAAGGCAATTTTACATCTGTTTTTAGCTTCGGGGGTGTTGCCCTCGAAACCCCCCGCCAGGGGGTGGCTCTGAAAAGTGTTGCCACCCCCCTGAACCCCCCATGGCAGTGATTAATTACGGGCGGCGTTGCCGCCCCTTTTAAGGTACAGTGGTCCAATGTCGTGATACAAAGTAAACAAGATAATCAGGCTCCACACCCAAAAATCTCCCACTTGGAGACTGATTGTAGCAACTCAACTGCTACTTCATTTGTTGGACAATGACTCCTCTTTGGACCTGGCTATTCCTCATCTTCATCATCATCCTTGAAGACCAATTGAAACTGAGCACATTCTTAGTTTCTCACTGGTTACAACTGTTGTTAGCATATCTGCAGGATTTTGGCTAGTGTGTATCTTTTCCAGCTTCAACTCCCCATCTTCCAATACTGACCGTATGAAATGGTACTTGAAATGTATGTCTTTAGTCCTAGAATTAAATTCTGAGTTCTTTGCAAGATGAATGGCACTTTGGCTATCACTGTATAACATTCCCATATCATGCTTCTTACCCAATTCATCCATAAACCTTTGTAACCAAATTATTTCTTTACTAGCCTCTATAGCAAAGAACATTACCTTCCGTTCGTCGTTGAAAGTGCAACAACACTTTGGATTTTTGAAACCCAACTAACAAATGTTCCATACAGCAAATACATATCCCGTAGTGCTCCTCCGTTATCTCACACTCGCCATATCTCATTTCAACATATTCAGAGAGCAATGTTTAACCACCAAAGCATAATGTTTGATTTTGTACTCCTCCTCAAATCATCAGAATCATCATCGCCATCAAAATGTTCTTTCCGATTTCATCATGTTCGCTACAACTCCCACCTATGCAAATATCAGTTCAGGCGGTGACTGACAAGGTTATCAAGCTTCAACTACCATGCATATGTGGAATTTATAGCTATATTCCATTGTAATTTGGGCAAATATTCTTTAATCAGCTGAAATGGAGTTGAAAAAGGTGTACTAACTAGTTTTGCATTCTGCATATTAAATCTTTTCAACACCTTTTCTATGTACTCATTCTAAGACAGTGTTAATTTGCGATTTTTCCTGTCTCTAGCTATCCTCATACCAAGGATTTGTTTTGTAGCTCCCAAATCCTTCATTGCAAATGAATTTGCCAATTTTATTTTGAGCACATTTATTTCCTGCATGTTAGACCCTGCAACAAGCATGTCATCTACATACAATAACAATATAATATAACTGCCATCATTTTTCCTTTTTAGATAAACACAATGATCAGAGTGACATCTAGTATAACCTTGTTCAGACATAAACTTGTCAAATTTTAGATACCACTGCCTTGGAGCCTGTTTTAAGCCATACAAGCTCTTCTTTAGCCTGCACACTAATTTTTTTTCCTTTGACCTCATATCCTTCCTTTTCTGCTGTTCACAGATTTCTTCCTCCTATCTCCACAGAAATGCTGTTTACATTCAATTATTCAAGATGTAATCTTCAAGGCATAAGACTTTAAAATAGTTCTACTTAGTTGTTTTGAACAACAGGAGAAAATATTTCATCAAAATCAATACCTTTCTTCTCAGGTAACCCCTTCACCACAAGTCTAGCTTTCAGGCTCTATTTTCCTCCATCTTCTTCCTTCCAAATCAGAAACTCCATTGGACTTGCATGCATGGATTCTAGTAAAATCTTCTTTAAAACCAAGTCTCACAGGCATTAAGGAGTCCATCTCTTCTTCCATGGCTAGCTTCCACTTCTTCCTACTTTCAACCTGCATTGCTTCTTCGTAACATTCGGGTTCACCAGAATCAGTCAACAATAAATAATATAATGAAAGAGAGTATCGTTCAGGGCGTCTACTTATCTTGGTAGATCTTCTAACACCACTTTTAGGTGTTTGAGGTGCCTGTTGCTGTTGTGGTGGTTGTTGCTGCTGTGGTTGTTGATTATTATTATTTTCAGGCACCTTTACTTTTTTAGTTATCTCATCAAGAACCGTGTATTCCTTGCTTTCTTTTTCCTATTTCTTTTCCTGCAACTAATTCTTATACAAGACCTTTTCATTGAATATTACATCTCTGCTCCTAATGATTTTGTGATTTTCATAATCATATAAGCGATAACTAAAATCATTAACACCATATCCAATAAAGGTACATTTCTTTGATTTTTCCTCAAGCTTTGTTCTATTTTCTTTATTAATATGGACAAAGGCCTCACAACCAAAAGGCTTTAAAAAAAGAGTAGTTTACCTTTTTACCTGTCCATGCTTCCTCTGGAATACCACCATCCAAGGAACTTGAAGGCCCTCTGTTTATTAGATAAACAGCAGTATCTACAGCATCTGCCCAAAATTGTAAAGGCAATCCCGCATGCAATCTCATGCACCTTGCACGCTCCATGATTGTTCTGTTCATCCTTTCTGACACACCATTTTCTTGTGGTGTTCTTGGAACTGTCTTCTCTCTACGAATTCCATGCTCTGAACAGTACCTATCAAACTCTTTGCCGCAATATTCACCTCCATTGTCTGATCTGAGACACTTCAACTTCTTTCCTGTCTCAATCTCAACCAAAGCTTTCCATTTCTTGAAAGTATCAAATACATCATATTTATTATGAATACAATAAATCCATGTTTTTCTAGTTGCATCATCAATAAAAGTAACATAATAACGAGAGCCACCGAGAGATGATACCTGAGCAGGTCCCCATACATCTGTATGCACAAGCTCCAATTTTTCGCTCTTCTTTTCTTTCCCAACTCTGAGAAATTTGACTCTCTTTTGTTTTCCATAAATGAAATTTTCACAGAAATCCAAATCAACATTCTTCAAACCTGGCAACAAATTTATTGAGTGAAGAATCTTCATTCCCTTCTCACTCATGTGTCCAAGCCTATGATGCCATAATCCTACATTTTCTCCTTTGGAATTTAAAGCATTAACAGAGTTAGAAATACCATTGCATAAATACAATGTACCAAACTTTTCACCTTTTGCTATTACCAGCACTCCTTTGGTGACCTTCCAAGCTTTATATGTGAAAGTTGTCACACAACCTTTGATCGTCTAGCGTCTGTTGAACGGGGATTTTCTTCGTAATGTGGAACATGCCTTGCATTCTTTAATAGGCCATTGGTTTTACTCGTTGTTTCAAGCAAGAACTTTTACTCATTCCAACAATTTTACAGGGTTTATCATCACCCAAACGAACTTGTCCAAAATCTCCACGAACATAGTCATGAAAATATTTCTTATCAGGTGTGGCATGGAATGAAGCCCCTGAATCTACAACCCAAGAATCAGTAACATTTTTGAAAGAAAGAATCAAAGCATCTTGTAACACATCACCTGTCACATTTGCTTCATGATTGTTTTCTTGCTATGCATCTCCTTCTTTTCCCTTCCAAGATCTACAATCTTTTTTTAGGTGTCCTCTCTTTCCGCATTTCCAGCACACTATCCCCGATCTGGACTTGGATCTGCCTTTCCTTGATTTACTGCGATAACCCGAGCTCTTTCCTCTTTCCATTATTCTTCCCCTAGAATCTGCACTCAAAGCATTACCCGATGTCTCACCAGAGATTTTTCGTCGCATTTCCTCGCTAAGGATAGCACCGAAAACATCATCAAACTTTAAAGTACTAGATCCAGAGACAGAGTTACTAATAGCCATAACTAAACCATTCCAGCTTTCTGGCAATGAGCACAGAAATAAAATAGCCCTAACTTCATCATCAAAGTTTACCCCTACAGAACTTAACTGACTGGTAACTGTATTAAAATCATTTAAATGGTTTGCAACAGATCCACCTTCTGACATCTTCATATTAAATAATCGTTTCATAAGAAATACCTTGTTTGAGGCTAAGGGGTTTTCATATAGTTTCGCCAACGTCTGCATCAAACCCTCTGTTGTTTTTTCCTTTGAAATATTGAAAGCGACTGATGTCGCAAGGCACAACCGTACTGTTCAGAGTGCCTTTCTATCGAGAATGTTCCATTCCGCATCTGTCATGGCCACCGGCTTCTTTGTTTTTCCACTCAATGGTAGGTACAGATCTTTCTGATACAAATAATCTTCCATCTGCATCTTCCACAATGGGAAGTTTTGGCCGTTAAATTTCTCGACCCTAAATTTACCATCTTCTGCCATTGCTCCCACTCAAACCAGGAACCCTTCTTTCCTGCGAGTTTATTAGCCAAATAGACCTTCGGCTCTGATACCAGTTGTTAGAAAATTATATATTATGGAGCAATGCAACACATAAAATATGCGAAAAATACAAGCACAAAAAACACATAAAACCAGAGAGACACAGATATACGTGGTTCACCTAGTTTGGGCTACGTCCACCCCGAATAGCCAGTCCTTCCTTTCTATTATCCAGCAAAAATTGAAGAGACAAAACCTACAACAGATCCGCTGTAATATCCTTTGTTCTCTCTCACAATCTCCCTATCTGTTTCTCGCTCTGAGAATACACACATAATACACAACCGCAATACAATACCCTCATATATACAAGGGGGTTGCCTTCTAGGGAAAAAAACCCTAAACTAAACATAACTTCTACCGTCAGATCATTCACCTATGAACGGCCCAGATTGAATAGAAATTACTATACTTTTACAAGGCAATTTTACATCTGTTTTTAGCCTCAGGGGCGCTGCCCCCGAAACCCCCCGCTAGGGGGTGGCTCTGAAAAGCGCTGCCGCCCCCCCTGGACCCCCCATGGCAGCAATTAATTATAGGCGGAGTTACTGCCCCTTTTAAGGTACAGGGGTCCAATGCTGTGATACAAAATAAATAAGATAATCAGGCTCCACACCCAACAGGTAGCTCCTACCTGACCCTTCCTGCCCCCAGTGTTGGCAATATGATGCAGAGTGTTGTCCTTGATGGCAACCCACTTGATGAAGATGATGGAAACCTACTTGATGAAGTTGTTCGTGACTTGATAGACTTTTTAATGATGTAAATCTGATGTGTCTATAGAGCAGCTCAGATGTAATGATGAAAGAAATATTAGTATGTGCAAGACCAATGATGAAAAGTGTATGTCACAAGGCATACGCGGGTTTGTTTAGGAGAAGTAGCGTATGCACGCGTAAAAGTACGTGCCAAGTCGTGTATGGTCTTTTGCGCTCCAAAATTAGAATACCAAGGGGCATTACCATGGTATTGACCCATTGTATTGAGCGCTGGATTGTCTATTTGATCCCGTCCAGGAAAACCATCGGAAGTAATGTGGTTTTGACTCATGGTATTGAAAAATGCTAAATCTATATAAGGAGAAGAAATTCATTGTGCAAGGTGGGCAAGTGTCTGGGCTTTAATGAATACTTCTCTCTGAAGTATATCTGTATGGAATGGGTAATAGTTTGATGATAGATCTGAATATGTGATGCACCTATGAAGAGAATGATGAAGAAGGGTATCTAGATCTGAAATGTATTTGTACTTTCTATATCTGTTTATGGAATGCTTAGATCTGAGATGAGGCGAACATCTGTCTGAAGTAAAGGGTAAAATCTGAACTGAATATCTAATCTAAAGAGGTATGCTGCCCTATAATGTCTGAAGATCTATACGCAAGTTTGTAACAGAGGAAGCGCATATATACGTGGGTCGTCTTCAGGAAAAGCGCGTATGGGTTGTGAAGTTAGTTCTGTAATATGTGCAGATGTATACGTGGGTTGATATGCATGAAAGCGCGTATATACGCTGTATCAGTGAAAGGAAAGCGTGTATGAAAAACTAGGGTTTGTTGAAGTATGAAGTATGAAATATTTGATCTGTTCTGCTGTGTTACTGCTATCTATCAATGAGTTTTAAGTATCAGTTTGATGTATGATTGAGCTTAAATGTGTGGAGTGGGTCTAGTATAAAAATATGATGAAAAGTGGCCTGCAATTTGTGCTCTATTGAAGCTATTGGACCCAGTGTGAAAATTGATGAAACGTGGTCCATGGTGGTGCTGAGGGTTGTAGCCTTCAGTCAGGGGGTTGTATCTCCCTTCCAGGAGAGGCTGGTAAACAAGAGCAGGGGGTCGTAGCTCCCTTCCAGGAGAGGCTGGTAAATGAGCGTAGGTGGGTGCCTGCGTGCTGGTATGAGTCTGCACCAGCACATAGTTGTAAGGTGTTTTCTTTATAATAAAATTTTGAAGGCTGAGACAACGACAGCGGTGGTTTTCTCCCGACTTGGGTTTCCACCTAAAATCCTGGTGTTCTTGTGTGATGCTTATGTGTGATGGTTTATTCTGTTATTACTGCACATGCTTACTATTATCTAATTATCAGAAGAATGAATGTTGCATAGATCTAAGTAAAGAATTAATGGTATAATAAGATCTCTGTGTATACGCAAGTTTTATGAAGGATATACGCGTGTATACGCTAGTTGGCTTCAGCAAAGTAGCGTATGGGTTTTAGTGAATGGAAAAGTGAAAAGTTTGAGTAAGTCCTAAATACTGATTCACCCCCCGCCCCCTCTCTCATTATTTTTCCCAACAATTGGAATCAGAGCGGGTCCTTCTGGAGAAGCTTGATCGCTTGAAGGAGATCCATCACGATGGGAAGGAAGCAAAAGAAGAAGGCTATTGAAAAGGAGATATCTCAGAAAACATGTGCAGCAGAAAATGAAGAAGATAAAACAGGTATTGATAATAGTTCTTGTGATTCACTTTCCTGTGCATGCAATGGTGAAGATAGTGAAAGTAATGTTTGGGATCTAGAGGAATCTATAAAGAAAATTGAAGATCAACAAAGATCAATTAATAAAAGCGAAGCTATGTACAAAGGGATGAAAGAACAGATAGAAATACTAAATGGATAGACAAAAAAGTATCAAAGGTTGCATGCGTATGCATCCAATTGAATTAAAAGGCTAGAAGCAGAAATCAACGATCTAAATGCAGATCTTGAAAAATCACACAAGAAGAATGCAAGACTTGAAGCTGAAATCATCTCTCTCAAAGAAGATCCAGAAATATCAAATAAGAAGAATGAAGAACTTGAAGCAGAAGTCATCTCTCTGAAAGCAGATCTAGAAGCATCGAATAAGAAGAATGAAGAACTCTTACAAACTTTTGAAGAACAAGAAAATGGGTTGAAAGAAGAGATTCTAAATCTGAATGATCAAGTAGAAGAAGGAAGAAGGGTCGAAGAAAGTATGAAGAATCAATGCCAAAGCTTGGAGGTTGACGTAAACATTCTCAAAGGTAAATTAGAAGAAAAGGATAAACTCTTGAGGTTTCAAGATAGTACTAAGATTCTGGACAATATTCTTAGTAATCAAAGGTCTCCTTCTATCAAACTTGGTCTTGGTTTTCATGAAACAATTAAAGGAGAATCTAGTTCGCAAGGAAGTGCTAAAGATTCAAAGGATGTCAAAGCAAAACCTAAAGGGTTGAAAGAAACAAAAGGTCAACCAACAATCATGAATTCTCAAAGGAAATCATTCAATAATGTTGAATGCTTTAAATTTCATAATTATGGGCATGTTGCAGCAAATTGCAGAAGCAGATCATTTCCGTCACAATCAAACAGATTCTACACAGAAAGGTACTCTGGTTTCTTCAAGGGATATTGTTTTTCATGCAACAAGTATGGTCATAAAGCAGCTGATTGCAATAGAAGGAAGAATAGAAAAACACATTATGATTCTTATGCTTATTTCTCTGGCCACATAAGATGTTATGCTTGTAACAAGTATGGACATGTAGAAAAGGAATGCAGGATGAACAGATCTGGGAAATTGGATAACTTCCAGCACACAATTAGAAAGCTCAAGCAAAGCTGGATAAAGAAGGAGGACCAGTCAGAAACGTAGGGAATACTGACCCTACTACAGTCATCTGCCTCTAAAGCTTACTTCTCTGAATGACTGCAGGAGAGATGTGAGATACATTATAAGGATTAGTAATGTATCATCATAGGGGGAGCAATGTATGATGATTCTCATGGTTAGTTTGGTTATTCTGGTTATGTTTATTTCTGACAGAGCATCTGATGTGAAGAATACAGGTACAGATGGTACAACTTTAGGGGGAGATGAAGGAATGTGAAGTTCTCAATGTTTCACTTTCCATACACTGGTTTAGTGAACTAAAGCCGCGTATACACGCGGGTTCCAGTGGAGACAGATGCGTATGCATTTATGATAAGAAAATTGGTATGACAGCTAAAGATCAGGAGCATAGGTTCAGGGGGAGCATCAGTCTGACTACTAATGATTGTATTATTGGCATTGTATCTGCTTGTTGCTCAATTCTAAATGATGATGACATGATACATGGTTTATTATGATGAGATTATGGATGAGCCCTAATTGCTTTTCGCTGAAGAGTATCCTTTGTTTATGGGATGGAAGTCTTGTGATTCAGAGATAAGAATAGATCATGCAGAGTTTGTTGCTGGTTGAGACCTCCTTTAATTCTTACACATGTTACATCATGATCATGATGAATCTTGAAGATCTTGGTGATATCAGGTCACATGGTTGATTGCTTGACACATATTGTCTGTTCTAGAAATTAATCGGGTATGATAATTCCTCTTGAGAAGAATATGTTGATGATGAAAAGAGTTTGAAGGCTTGGTTACTAATGTACTTATGCTACAACCATTGGATGACACTTGAAAACACAACTACATTGTCCTATCTATCTGCTATCATATATTCCAGGGAAGCATTCGAATTTCTCAGAAAGAAGCTGAAAACTGTCTCTGCCTCATAGAATATCAAATCTGGTTATAATACAGAAGATGGAATTGGATACGCGGATTTCTTGAAACACAGTCGCGTATATACGCGAGTTTATAGAACAAAAGCCGCGTATGGGTGGTTGCTGACAATTTTTCTGCGTCAGCATTCTTCAGCATAGCTGCAGTGCTGTTTGGTATCTCTGGCGATGTTCCAGTACTCATAATTCTGTTTCATTCTCTGATGTTGCTGATAAAGATGCCTTGATGAATTGCTGGTGAAAGTGTTCAGATTGCACAAGCTAAGGGGGAGCCTTGGTCATATGGAAAGGAGGTTTGGATGCACATTTTTAGGGGGAGCATTAGCCTTGCTGAGTATAATGCATTGTTGGCATTATGATGGTTCTGAAATATGATCTCTTTCTTGAGTTCTTTCTGTTATTGGTCATAAAAAGTCATATTTGTAAAGGTCATGTTGAGACCTATGATGTAAAAAAAAAAAAAAAAATTGTAATATTCAGTCATGTAAGAACTTCTTCAATTTTGTAAACCCACTTGGTTGGGTAGTTGAGTTAAAATGTGTAAACCCACTTGGTTGGGTACTTGAGTCTCATATGTAAATCCACTTGGTTGGATATTTGATGTAAGTATGAGTCCTTGGTGATAGGAAGGTCATAGAGTCATGTACTTCATTAAAAAATATGTTAGAAGATTCAGCATGAACTCAGGGGGAGCATGGTAACCTCAGTGCACATAAGATCTTAATAGAAATAGAAATGTGTAATAGAAATTGTGAGAGAGCAGAAATGCACAGGATTCACACACAAATAATTAATTTCTATATTCAATAATCAGAATACATCAAATATATATAGTTAAACTAATGCTAATCTTAGAGAGAGAAGTTGAGAGAATCTCTCAACTTCCTCAACAACCCAATCCAAACTAAGTAAGCACAATAATGGACGCATTATCTCAAACACCCCCCTTTAATGCCTACATTACAAAAATGGAGAACATACTAATTTAATACAAACATTTGTCTGCCCTAGTCTTCATTAACATTTGTACCCACTCTGAGATCTCATAAGAAACGCTCTTTTCTCCACCATTTTCGAGCTACCATTCAACCCATTTAAAATACATTTGTTTCTGACCAGCAATAATTAACTTTGCAAGATTAACAGTATTAACAACTCGGCTCGTCGGGGCTTCTGCGATAGAGTTGACAAGTGATGAACCATCCTATGGACCAATCACCATCTGTCAGATATTTCGCTTTCGGCTATCCATCAGTAGCTAGGAAAATGGTCTGAATACTGAATGTGTTCAAGAGCTAATCTAACAACTTGACCTGCTTCACATCATACTGTAACCTGTAACTGATGCTCCTTGGCTCGTAGCACAACAAGATCAGGATATAACAAATTCACACAATCAAATTAGCCAATTGTTCTCTCGTCCCTGTAGAACGTCAAGAACAACTAATTTAAATAATGCTAATTTGTTCAATAATTGGTTCTCTAATACACAAATCTCACAAATCCTTGCCCAGCAAATAAAATTCCCTAATCCAAAACTCCACTATACAAGATAATCTTTTACTCATAATTCTATATAAACTAACACCCTATGCACAAGCCAAATTAAAAATCCCTATACAAAATCCTATACAAAGTTGAAAACAATGCCCTATTCCCCTATCCATAATTTGATACAAACAACAGACAATTTGAAACAATCTAAAGTGCGTGAAAGTCTATGGATATTTGGCATTGGAAGTGCAGCAGGAGAGATTCCCATTGTCCAGATCCAACGTCTTCTGTACTTGTGACATAGTGCAGCTCTTTATTCTGCCCGCCGATTACAGAAAACTTGACCAACTTATTTAATTCAATGTCAAACATCAACATGAAAGGCGTGGCCAGATCACGAGGGGTGCAGGCCAGGTAGAGGGGGCAAGGTTGGCAGTGAGGTGGACATAATTCGCAATGCCTTCGATCAGCCCTGACGGCGCGTTGCCGTTGCCGTTCCACTGCCAGACGATAGAAAACAACGCTGCACTGTTGCCGAAACCGAGCGTCTTGAACAGAAGGGGGCATAAAATGTGATGATGTTGATCCCCGAGAGTTGCTGGAATAAGTTAATGGCAGAGAGAATACATCAAGTGCTGCCTGAGCAAAAATGCCACTATCAAGAGCTCGCACTAAATCTTCCTCGTCTATTATGCCACCTCTAGCGACATTGATAATTCGGACTCCTTTATTCATCTTACAAAAACTTTCATCATTGAAAACCTTATCTATAGCAGGAGTTAGCGGCATATGGAGTGAAATGAAATCGGCAGCAGATATGGCCCCATCAAATGATACTAGATCCACAACTACAACATGTGCTCGATCAGCAGCAGCATATGGGTCATGTGCAATAACGTGCATCCCCAGCCCCTTTGCACGCCGAGCAACTTCTGATCCAACCTTTCCAAAACCCATACAACAATTAAAATAACAAACACACAAAAAACTGAACCATCTACTTTCCTACAGCAGTGGTATTGCTCTCACATCTTCATGGCTATCCCGTGAGGGATTTAAGCTAGTAGAGGCTCTAATACCAGAATAGAAATTGTGAGAGAGCAGAAACGCACAGGATTCACACACAAATAATTAATTTCTATATTCAATAATCAGAGATACATCAAATATATATAGTTAAACTAATGCTAATGTTAGAGAGAGAAGTTGAGAGAATCTCTCAACTTCCTCAACAACCCAATCCAAACTAAGTAAGCACAATAATGGAGGCGTTATCTCAAACAGTAAGAACTTGTTCAATTTTGTAAACCCACTTGGCTGGGTAGTTGAGTTAAAATGTGTAAACCCACTTGGTTGGGTACTTGAGTCTCATATGTAAATCCACTTGGTTGGATCTTTGATGTAAGTATGAGTCCTTGGTGATAGGAAGGTCATAGAGTCATGTACTTCATTAAAAAATATGTTAGAAGATTCAGCATGAACTCAGGGGGAGCATGGTAACTTCAGTGCACATCAAATCTTCAGCTCTCTTCTTTTTACATGAGGAGAAAAACCTTGTGTTGGTTTTGATCCGCCCTTTGCCCTTGATGTCAAAGGGGGAGAGTGACATGGCGTTTGAATAAGGGGAGAATATCATGAATAATGGCTGTGCTTAATGTATCTATCTGTTATGGTGATCAAACACCATCGTGGTTGCAATCAAGTCCAAAGGGGGAGATTGTTGGCAATATGATGCAGAGTGTTGTCCTTGATGGCAACCCACTTGATGAAGATGATGGAAACCTACTTGATGAAGTTGTTCGTGACTTGATAGACTTGTTAATGATGTAAATCTGATGTGTCTATAGAGCAGCTCAGATGTAATGATGAAAGAAATATCAATATGTGCAAGACCAATGATGAAAAGTGTATGTCACAAGGCATACGCGGGTTTGTTTAGGAGAAGTAACATATGCATGCGGAAAAGTACGTGCCAAGTCGTGTATGGTCTTTTGTGCTCCAAAATTAGAATACCAAGGGGCATTACCATGGTATTGACCCATTGTATTGAGCGTTGGATTGTCTGTTTGATCCCGACCAGGAAAACCATCGGAAGTAATGTGGTTTTGACTCATGGTATTGAAAAAGGCTAAATCTATATAAGGAGAAGAAATTCATTGTGCAAGGTGGGCAAGTGTTTGGGCTTTAATGAATACTTCTCTCTAAAGTATATCTGTATGGAATGGGTAACAGTTTGATGATAGATCTGAATCTGTGATGCACCTATGAAGAGAATGATGAAGAAGGGTATCTAGATCTGAAATGTATTTGTACTTTCTAGATCTGTTTATGGAATGCTTAGATCTGAGATGAGGCGAACATCCGTCTGAAGTAAAGGGTAAAATCTGAACTGAATATCTGATCTAAAGAGGTATGCTGCCCTATAATGTCTGAAGATCTATACGCAAGTTTGTAACAGAGGAAGCACATATATACGCGGGTCGTCTTCAGGAAAAGCATGTATGGTTGTGAAGTTAGTTCTGTAATATGTGCAGATGTATATGCGGGTTGATATGCATGAAAGCGCGTATATACGCTGTATCAGTGAAAGGAAAGCACGTATGAAAAACTAGGGTTTGCTGAAGTATGAAGTATGAAATATCTGATCTGTTCTGCTGTGTTACTGCTATCTGTCAATGAGTTATAAGTATTAGTTTGATGTATGATTGAGCTTAAATGTGTGGAGTGGGTCCAGTCTAAAAATATAATGAAAAGTGGCCTGCAAGTTGTGCTCTATTGAAGCTGTTGGACCCAGTGTGAAAATTGATGAAACGTGGTCCATGGCACTGGTGCTGAGGGTTGTAGCCTTCAGTTAGGGGGTTGTAGCTCCCTTCCAGGAGAGGCTGGTAAACGAGAGCAGGGGGTCGTAGCTCCCTTCTAGGAGAGGCTGGTAGCTTGGCCTTGAGGTGGGTACTGTATCAGTATGAGTCTGCGCCAGCACATAGTTGTAAGATGTTTTCTTTATAATAAAATATTGAAGGCTGAGACAACGACAGCGGTGGTTTTCTCCCGACTTGGGTTTCCACCTAAAATCCTGTTGTTCTTCTGTGATGCTTATGTGTGATGGTTTATTCTGTTATTACTGCACATGCTTACTATTATCTAATTATCAGAAGAATGAATGTTGCATAGATCTAAGTAAAGAATTAATGGCATAATAATATCTCTGTGTATACGCGAGTTTTATGAAGGATATATGCGTGTATACGCTAGTTGGCTTCAGCAAAGTAGCGTATGGGTTTTAGTGAATGGAAAAGTGAAAAGTTTGAGTAAGTCCTAAATACTGATTCACCCCCCCCCCTCTCAGTATTTTTCCCAACACCCAGTACATGTAATGCCCACCTCTTCTCAGGCAAAACCCAGAACCCTTTCCTGTTCCTCTGCTTGATCCGAAGGAAAAACCCCTCCGAGTTGATCACTTCTCATTCCCCCTACTGAACCAAGGTTTTGCAGAAACCTCTTATCTAATTCCAACCAACAATCCACTGCCTCGACACCCTGGCTTGGGTAAGGAGGCTCATGCAAGACCCTTTCCTTCATCTGAGATGAGATTTATATGCACTTGTGGAGTCTAAACGAAACCGCCGAAACTCCCCTCCTTCCAACGCCATGGGATCTAAAAACTTTAGCACTCGCTCGACTTCGACTGTGACGAATCCTGCCTCCGCATGCTCCGGTTGGATTTTCATCATCAGAGCAGTTAAGGAGACAGATTTTCTTGGTATGGGAAGGACGGACTTGGCGCAAGTTGAGGCCTGTCTCATGGTGGATGGGTACCAAACGCAACAGGTTAAATATCACATGGTCTCGGCTTTCTTACAGAATTGCATTGGCGCTGTAAGTTGTTGTATGCATCGTTGGGAGAGGGTCTATCAATGTTTGTTGCGTTCTGTGCAGAGGGAGGCTCATCCTCCAGGGAAAGTTGCGTTGGTGCTGCGACTTCATCCGAGCTCGGGCCACCCTTTGCTGGCTTTCTCAGTTGTCCTAGTTGCGTTCTAGACCCTGCTTCTTCTCACAATGCCGCGGATTCGACACCGTTTGCAGAGCAGAAGAGGTAGCTCTCAGAGTCATCCCTCTCATGTTCATTCCAGCCCCTCTCTGGATTCTTCCTCCTTTGGCGAGGGCTCGAGCCACTACCCCGGGACTCGAAGCGGTCGGGGGCGCTCTCAAGATTTCCGCCTGTTCTGGGATCCCCATTCGCATCGCCCTCCAGCCTCCTCTGCTCCTACTACGGGCACTGCTCGTTTCATCTTCAACAGTTCCCTCAACCGCCCTCGGATTACAGCCATTATCTCGGTGGTTTTTCTTGAAGATAGCTTGCCAGGGGAGTCCAGCTCGCAGCCGGCCGTTCCTGAGGCGAATTTTGCAGTTCCTGACACCCAGTTCTCGAATTTCAATCTGGGCAGTGGCAGTGTCCCGTCGCATCCTCCGTCTCGCCCTGTAAGTTCAGTTCCGAATGAAGACATGCTCTCTGCTGAACCTGGTCCCCCGGCTTCTCACGAAGGGCTTGCGCCTGACATGCGCACCACCAGCTGGTGCAGGATTTTGGAGGAGACTCCTGATGATTAATGGGTTTGTTGCTTGGTCTTTTCTCTGTTTGTGTCACCCAACTTTTTGGGTTTTTTTCTGTTCTGGTAGCTATGAAGCTTTTCTGGCCCCCTTTTGTTCCTTCTAGGTCAAAGCATTTCTTGGAAAAATATAGCTCTGCAACCCTGCATGGGTTTCGCCAGTCTACTACTCTGTTTTTTCCTGAATTTTCTGCCTCCAAGGCAGTGGTCTCTGACTTCGGTCTCGTTGTAATTTAATCCACTTGTTAATAGATCAGTTTTACTTAGAAAAAAAAAAAATCATTAAAATATAAGACTTTTTTGAACAATTTTGAACTATAAGATTTATCTAACAATTTAGAACTTGACAAATTAGAATTTTAAAATATAATTTTTTTTTTTTATAGTTTCGAATTTATAATTTTGAGAATAATGAAAAAAAAAAATTTATGAACTTTGAATGATTTTAAAATAATAAAATATAATGGATATTTTAAAATTTTAAAAATAAAGGAAAAATGGTAAAAATGTTATAATTTAAAAAATAATTAAATTTAAACAATTTTATAATTTAAAAATAATAAAATATAAGATTTTTTTTTTAAATTATTTCAAAACTACATAATTATAACTCAAATCCTATCGATTAATTTATCAATATTTCTGTGGAAGTATACTAAATTGGTGATTTCCAATATTAAGTTCTAGCTCACGACTAGAGTCCTTATAATTCAACTCTCTACGTATGAACCCTAATATCAAATTCAATAATTATAAAGCAACATATAATTGTAGTTTACAATGAAATTAATCGGGAGATTGGAAATATTCACATAGACAAACCTCGATTTGAATTTCATTAAATCTTTTATAATTAATGACTAAATTGCACAAAACTCTTCCTGTTATAATTTACACAGAACTAGGGTTTAAAATAAACATAATAAAATTATGCATATACATAACTATGAGTCTTTGATTTAGGGTTTATAACAAAGCCAACATGTAAATTATAAATGCATAGTGGAAATATAGTAAAATTTCCATAATTATTAAACTCGGCACATAGATATACGACACCACATAATACACAATAATTCCAAATATTTAAGCATAGAACCCTTAAATCTAGGGTTTCGAATACCATTCCATAAATACACCAACCAAATAGGCTCTCCACATTCCACCCTTATATTTAGGGTTTCAAATACCGACTGGCTATAGATTTTCCATATTCCACCCTACCATAGACCCCACAGTTCCATAGTTTCAACCACGGGTCACCCTCAAGCTGGGTCTGTAACTCCATGGGAAATAGTAAATGAAAATAACCATACATCCATGCCAATGTGTGAACCCAACGATCATGTTTTCCAGGGCTCCAGGTACCATCTAGGCTAATTTCCAAGGTGCCAACCCACAACCATGCCACTCCAGAGCTCTAGGCACCTTCTAGGCCACACAATATATAACCTATCTATATGGGCACACATGCCACATATCATAGACACATAGGCACATGGGCCGAAATATACATATGAATCATGACTCACCAACATAATAACAAGTACATATATTTACTTCATAAATAGGTGGGAGTATTACATTTGTCTCCCTTTTATTTTATGCACTGTCCTCAATGCATCTTACTCCCATAAGATGAACCTGCTATGAAAAAACCATGCCTCTGTATCACTTCATCTTGGGGCATCCTTTGCACTTTTATTTCCATCTACACATTTGCATAATCTGAAGATCATTTCCCCTCATTAATGAGCGTACATTCTCCACACTGTCAACCTCATACATCTAGTAGGAATCAACAAATAATGTCAGTTTCTGTAGAAAATCCCCCCCGCATACCTAAGTGTATGTATAACCATGTACTTATAAACATTTTATGTTTTTCAGTAAGGCCAATCAACACTCATGGATATATAATTAGGAATAAAACAAAATTATGAAGAGTGAAATTTTATATAATGCAAAATCCATAGTCAATGTTGGATTTTAGATACTTAATCACAAGTACTGGCCATGTAGACAACTTTCCGCAAACAAAATATCTATCCCTTGATACTATTCTTTGCATTTTCAATTGCCCCCACTTTTTCTAGTTCATGTCCCTACTAGTTTGCTTATTTTCTTCATTATAGTGATTAATGAGAGCTTGAACTACTAGCTGAAATTGATTCAACTCTCTGTAGCAGATCTATTATCAGTCATTGCAACTTATCACAAACCTACTAGTCCTATAATTTCCATATATAACTTATCATAAAAAATAACATGTTACTCTTATTATTATACCTACCAAGACTCGTCATCACACCTAAAAATATTCTTCAAAAGACTAGTTACAATCTACCATAAATCTATGATAATCTTTTTGCAGACATGCAATAACCTTTTATCATCCAATGATAAGGCAAACATGAAGTATGCTATAGAATATATTATAAAAACTCGTTACTTCCCATAACCAATCTCTTGGTTGTAACCTATAATGATTGTGTCACCTACCTGGGACAAAATATGTGGTTACCTATGTATACACTTGCTATAAAACATGTATTAAAATTGTCATCCACCTATGAAAATATTGTCATAAACTTGTAAGAAATCTTGTGACTGACCAATCTTCTTGTAGCACTATGTTACTATCTATCATATAACCCACAATACACCTGTCACAGACTTGTGACTAAATCCAATACAACCTATTATCAACCCATTATTCCTTATTAGGAAATTAGGTACACCACCTTTATGCTTGAAATAAAAACCTATATATGTTCCTATTATAATATTGATCTTAAATTTCCATCAATCTGTGTTAGGCTTGTTATCAACTGACAGATACCTAGTATAAACCTACATAACGTTCATGTATTCCATTCCTATTACAAATATGTAATTATTTTTCACAACGTTATATATGAACTTGCTTTTCATCCATGCATGCTACATCTCTAATGCCTACGTTGTGAGAATACATAGCCACGTAAATTCTACACCACTTTGACCTTCCATTTCCGAGTACCAAACAACATTCTTAGTGTTATATTTACCCAAAAAAATCCAGGGTTTATGTCAGATTATTAAAATAACATGCCCATAAAACCAATAACGTATCCATAGATATGTTATTCCTATTAATTTCAATTCATACTCATATTTTCATAGCATACAAGATTTAGACTTGAAAATTGTATAAAATTAGATATACATTGTCTTCCTCAGTAGCTACATCACAAAAACCATGACTAGTTTCTCATCAACTATTAGATACATGTTATGGCATAATGTGCTCAATTAGCATAAAATCACCAAGGACATATTCATACTTCACATTCATATATGTGTATATATAATAATGTCATTTTATGATTCAATAGTAAGAGAAAGTTTAGAAAATTTTTCCTTCTTCTTTTTCTTGTAGTTGGTCACATAATTCAATTAGCATCATTGTTATGTTATGTGGTTTTCTTAGTATTCATACTCCTTTACCAATCATCTATATCTTACTTTTCCATTGTCATCATTGTTGTACCCACATATTTCAATTTATCATGGTTTTCTATTCATCTTAAGTCTTTATTATACAAACCTTGTCACATTGACCTAGGCATATGTATCCACTTCAATTATTATCATGGTCTTAATATAAATTTAATTTATTTTAGTCATCACCAATTCTACATTATCTACCGTACCCAATTCAAACCCATGCTTCAGTGATCATAGTCCTATCAAAACTCATCCTATTCCTATGGTAATCGTGTAGCTTTCTTAGAGTGGTTTCTTCAAAATTTCTGCTTAGATTCACATTTTTCATTTTCCAAAATATTCTTCTCATCAACACATTCCCATTGACTATTCATTTTCTCAATTTAGGTACTTAGTTTGAAATTTATTCCTTCCCCAAGTTAAGCCTATTAAACATAACTTTTGCGGCAACTTTCTCTGTAATCTCTGTGATATTTTGGGTTGCAACCCAAAAATATAGGTTTATCACTTTATTTTTTTCATAATTGCCTTTCCTTCAACTATTCATGAGCCAAATTATGACTCTTAATCATAAATATATTCCATTTGTCACATATAGTCAAAAGGCCTTCAAACATGATTATTCACATCCTTTGAACACTTTGTCATCCTCCCTACATAAAACCCTAAGCATGAATCTCTCATATCCTTAAGTTTCTACCTGAAGCTACTTCATTTTAGTCATTTTTAGGTCCAACGCACCCTAGTTCCTCATAGACCCGTGTTCACTAGCAGGTTATCCCTTGCTGGGGTGAGCTGATCACTGGAAGGTTACGCCTTGTTGGGGTGTGTTGATTCTAGAAATTCGGGAAAAATAAAAATAATATCGAAGCTTCCTCTTCTAGAATCTTCCAGGAGTTGTTTTAAGTATTTACCTTGAATGAAAGTCTCGAATCATGTCCTATCCTACCTTGGAGTTTTCATCCCTTATTCCTTGAGCTCATCCTGCCATCATTATGGAAATTTTGAGGTCTAAAATGGGCCTCCTAAGTAAATAATAAAATAATAGCTAAACCAATAAAATAATATTTATGAATTTTCATTTTACTTTTTGCACCACAATCCATGTAACCATGGTTAAATTCAATTGAAAAAGTATACCGAAATAAAATTAATAAAAAAATGTATTGATGTGACTATAAATAAGAATGAGCTTTTCAAGAAAATGCCATTATCATAGAACAACTAATGCATTTGTCCTTTGTATTTAAACAACTTACAATAAATTATAAATATAAATTCATAAAATTTTGATTGTATAATATACTATTAATTAAAATTTATATTGGTTAAATTATATAATAACATGTAATTAATATACTATATAAAAATAAAATAAAATAATATGATATATGAAATATATTATTTTATGTAATTTTTTTTGTATTACATATTGAATTGATTTGATTTATAATATAAGAAAAAACAATATATAATATAAATGAATTTAATATATATTCTATAGCATTTTGATTATTTTTCATAATATTATGTATAATAATATACACTATTAATATAATCATAATGAAAGTAATTTAGTTGTATTTAAAATTAAAAAAAGAAGAAGAAGTATTGAAATAGATTTAATTTATATTTATGAGTATAATATAAGATTTATATATATTGAAATTTTATATTTTTTTTGGCCCTAAACTATGTTGAAGTTAATATACCTTTTTTTAACAAACAAAACTAATGTACATTTTTTCATCATACAAAACTAATCTACCTTTTTTCTTTAATTTTAATATGTTTGTATTGTTATTAATATTATAATAATATTATTCGTAGATTTGACTTATCATATAATTACAAGGTTGCATTTTTATTTATCTTCATTTTATATGTATAATATATATGCATAGATATTAACTTATAATTAATTTGAAATTATAATATTAAATAAAATAAGATGAATATATAATTTAAAAATAAATATATGAAAATATATAGATATAATATTTATTGAAAAATGTGTAAAGACATGAAGATTATGTAAGGATATGCATTGTTTCTTTCAAAAAATATGAAATGACAATAATAATATTTTATTCAAAAAGTGTGAAATGACAAATTTCTTATTAGTACTTTACTTTATGACTTTAAATGTACTTAGAGCATTACCATGGTTAACCATGAGTTTTTATCCACCATTGAGAATGTAACAAGTAAGTTCCTTTACCTCAAGAAATGCCACATCAACCATTGGAGATGATGTCATCCCCTAAAATGTGATTGGTTCTCATAAAGTGAATTTTGATTGTACATTTTCCTTATGAGGCCCCTTTTAGACCTCAAAATTCCCCTAATGCCAGAGTGGTTCTCAAGCATAGGTTGATAAATGGATAAGAACCCTCAACTTACCATCCTCTTATATATATCTGTGACCATCAACAAGCTAGGGGTTGAATTTTGGAGATAGATTCTACCCTCATGTTGTTGATATGAGAGTCATTATTCCATTCATTCAAGGTGACATAGAGGTACACTTTGTGGTAAGGAAGGAAAAGTCAACTTGGAGGAGCTCTTTTACAAGATCAACTCCTATATTTGGTTGTAAATCTCTCCATTTCTATTAATTCAAAGAGTTATTTTTTTCTTATATGTGTTGTTATGATTTCATATATTTCGATGCCATGTTGATCCATTAAATAAATTGATTAGATGATGCTACATAGATGTCGTATATTGTTGGCTTGTGTTGCTTAATTGTGTAGGTTCTAATTATAGTGATCAGAGCAAGGATTGGAGAGTAAGAAAGGAGTGAAGAATACAACAGATTTTAGGTAGGATTCATCCCATTGTCTATTTACTTTAAGGAAAACATTAGCTTCTTTCTCTTTCTGGTGTTCTAGGCCAGGCCACCAAGTATAGGGAAGATACTTATGTCCGCAGTCGTAGATTATGTATAACAAATTGGTGACTCTAATGGGCTATGGCGTATTCCCTTGGTGCTTTTTCTACCTCTTCTTGAGATCTTCACCATCTTACTGAGTCCTGAATAGACCTAGGAAGACCTTTAATTGAGATTTACTTGAATTTTTTGTGTTGAAACTTGGTTTTCCTTGATCAATGCACTCTCTGGTCTAAAGATAGTGTGCTACAATGCACCCTAGCCTTCTCTGCACCTGCGTTGCAATGCACCACACCTGCTTTGATTCTTGTTTGACAAAAAAAAATATTTTTTGTGATTTAATATCAGATTAAATTTGTTCGAGTTGGTCCTCCCTGTGTCCCTAAGTGTGTCTTGGTATCTCATAAGCCTTCATCTTGTTTTATTTCGATTTTGAGTTCTTTTGATAAGTATTTTTTTATATTTTACTTTGTTCTTGTCATTAGGTCATTAGCAAGTTGAATTGTTTGATCATTGAGGGCTTGAAAGAATTAGTGTTTTAGTCATCGTGTAGTTTCTTTTATCAATGATTAGGAAAATATCTTAGTTTTCATCTAAAAATTAAGTGGAATCCAAAAGAAAAATCTTATGCATCATGCATTACATATAGTGATTTGATTTTGAGTGGAAAAGTGAAGTTGTAGAGATCGATTGTTGCATTACTTGTTTGTTGCATTGTTTATTGATTTTGTATTCCCCTACTTAGTTGGGCCTTTCATTGTTGAAAGGAAAATGAAAAGAGTTATTTTTTTCATATTAGTTTCATCATAGGTGTGTTCAAGTGACATTGAGTTTTGAGCCTTTAAATTGAAACATAATTCAAGATCAACTCTAAAATTCCTCTCAATTAACCCAAGAATAATTTGAAACTTAACAAAAAAAAATTATATGTCTAAGATAGACATATATTTTGGCATATTTAAACATAGGAGCTATCAATTTTTTCTCAGTGTTACAATCTAGGGGTGATATCTCATTCCACATACGTAAGTGTATTAGATCGTTCTCCATGTACCTTAGGGTATATCGGATGGTGCTCCACGCATGGTAAGTATACGGGAACACTCTCATCAAATGGTTACACATTACACAAAACTAATACAAACTGCACTTCCACATGTTGTTGAGTATATTTTGGAATTCCACCATAGGTTTCTATCCTCAACATAGGTAACCAATTTGGTCGCATTGTATATTGTGATACATCGATGACAACATTCGTGGATAATTCCTGCCAGTACATAAATACTTGGTTCTCCAAGGTGGTATATTGCAGTTCACAATGACTTGGTAAACCCTTTTTTCTCGATACCCATTTTTTATTTATTTTTGTTGTTAATTTCTAAAATCAATTAATTGACCGTGAAAAAACATCCTTACTTTGGGATAACTCCTTAGTAGATCTTAGGTTGAGATTAATGGCGACAGTTCCCAAGTTCACCAGTCAAGGAAACATCTCTAATGAGAATCTTGGTCCATTACAAGGAAAATACCCTCTAGCGGAGGTTATAACAGAGGTTTTTAGTGTTATATAATTGACCAAAATTGTAAAAAAAAATAAAAAAATTCTACAACATCCGTTTTCAGTAACGGAGGTTTTGGCGGAGCTTCTAACGGAATTTCAACACAACTAAAAAAAATTGGGCAGCCGAAGGTTGTTACGGATGTTTTTCTCATTGATGCGCTAATCAGGTGTCAACGTACCGGTGTGTTTTACAATGAATGCACCGGTACTGTAAACCTACCAAGCACTGGGACGGAAAAAAAATTTAGGACGCCCCTAGGCGTTTAGCAACGTCTCAGTACATGTCATCCAGATAGTCACCCCGAGGCAGTTGAAGGTACATGTACCAGGCAGTTAAGGTCTAAAACCGCACTGGGTGCACTATAGGTGATACAACGCACCGATCCGTTCTAATTGGTATTGCTATTTTTGCGGTGCCCATAGCTCGTATCAATGCACCGGTGCATAGTATTATAAAAACACACCAGCGCGCAGTATCCCACAAATGCACTGAGCCTTCTAATTGGTATTGGTATTTGTGCAGTGCCCATAGGTTGTAGAAACACACAGGGAAGTAATCTCACAAAAACGCACCAGTGCACAATATCACACAAACGTACCAAGCGCTCTAATTGGTATTGGTATTTGTGTGGTGCCCATTGGTTGAAACACACTGGTGTGCCTTAGCATACAAATGCACTGGTGCACAGTAACTAACATGCGTCGGTGTTCATTTTGTATTTTTTAGAAACATCGACCTGTGATAGTGCAATTATTGTGATTTTTTAAAATTCATTATTCATCAAAAGTCGACACATATCTTATAACAGTATTCATATGAATTAAATTTTTATTAGTGCATTTGAATGTGATGTTTGGATTAATTTGTTATATCATATCATAATTATTGTGATTTTTTAAAATTCATTATTCATCAAAAGTAGACACATATCTTATAACAGTATTCATATCAATTAAATTTTTACTAGTGCATTTGAATGTGATGCTTGGATTAATTTGTTATATCATATCATCATATTTCAAATATATTCATTATAATATTTAATCATCCATATATTTAATCAGTGGTGTTACATTTCACAGCGACAATGGAGAACGCAATAGAATAAATTAAAACATATTCTATTATATATATATATATATATATATAAGATACTCTTTTTCATACAAAATGGGACAGTTATTGGTATCCCTCTGTCTTTCAATTGGGACAATATATCCAATACATTAAAAAAAAAATGTCTGATTTCACAGACAAATATTTAAAAAAATACAATGCATGTAATGAGTTTATATACATTGGTGAGAATAATGAAAATTGCAATATTAAATAATATACATCAATGTAAATTGAAAAGAAATGACATACCATAGCAAGAATTGACTCATGAACTATCACTAGAAAATTTGG
Source organism: Pinus albicaulis (assembly GCA_034641835.2). Lineage (NCBI taxonomy): Eukaryota > Viridiplantae > Streptophyta > Pinopsida > Pinales > Pinaceae > Pinus > Pinus albicaulis. The sequence continues at coordinate 1,153,108,252 of CM076581.1, forward strand.
CCCAATTTCCGACGGCCACTTCGTTGCTATTCCGACACATAGTCGTTGCAAGAGCGACAGTTCGAGGCCGGAAAAAATGTGGTTAGCCATTACATCGCAATTCCGACGCTTTGCCAAATTTTTGCAATACCGACACTTTTTCCAACGTTTCCAAACAACCGTCGCTCTTTCGATGTTTTCCAAACCGTTGCTCTTTCAACGTTTGTAAAATGTCGCAATTATGATGATATGCGCTCCGACATTTTGAACGTCACTCTTCCAATGTTTGTAAACTATCGCTCTTCCGACGTTTGTAAATTGTCGCAATACTGACTCTATGGCTAACCATGATTTTAAAGCGTTGTAAAACCAACGCTTTGAAGGTGTCTCTCTTCTGACACTTTGAAGGTGTCACTCTACCGACGCTTTGTAGGTGTCGCTCTACTGACGGTTTGAATAGGCTATGTTTTCCTACACCAACGCTTTGAAGGTGTCGCTCTACCAATGCTTTGTAGGTGTCGCTCTACCAATGCTTTGAAGGTGTCGCTCTTCCAACGCTTTGAAGGTGTCGGTCTTCCGACACATTGATAAAATAAAAATAAAAATTAAACATGGGGTATCATCTGTATATCACATTTTGTTAGTGTTTAAAATGGACATATAGAATATAATATTGTCATCCCTATTGTTTAAATTTCATACTTTATAATCTCCTGAAGCAAGCAACTAGACGCAAACCACATGTACAACATATCAACCATGCAATGCACAACCATGGTGGTATTTTTTATCAGCTGTAAACTTGATGACATATTTTATGAGATTCCCTAGGTCATATTCACTGGCTAGTTGGAAGAGTGATTTGTAATTTGTTTAATAACGATTATGTTAGCTGGACTCTTTAATGTACTAGCTGATGAAAATGTTTATAAATACTCTACTGTCATAGTTTTGGATATCCTCATATGCTATCTCAGACTCCATATTCACTCTTTGTTGGGCCCTAACTGTCCAACATCAGCTACACTGTATTTCTTTCTCGCAATATGCAAAACTCAATGGCTGATGTATGTGAATTCAAAAAATTTGGTTCTTAAGCTTCTAGATCATGTCCATAGTGTTTTTGGACTGGAATGGTAGCCAAAAAATTAAACATGGGGTATCATCTGAATATCACATTTCATTAGTGTTTAAAATGGAAATATAGAATATAACATTGTCATCCCTATTGTTTAAATTTCATACTTTATAATCTCCTGAAGCAAGAAACTAGACGCAAACCACATGCACAACCATGGTGGTATTTTTGATCAGCTGTAAACTTGATGACATCTTTTCTGAGATTCCCTAGGTCATATTCATTGGCTAGTTGGAAGAGTGCTTTGTAATTTGCTTAATAATGGTTATGTTAGTTGGACTCTTTAATGCACTAGCTGATGAAAAGGTTTATAAATACTCTACTGTCATAGTTTTTAATATCCTCATATGCTATTTCAGACTCCATATTCACTCTTTGTTGAGCCCTAACTGTCCAACATCAGATACACTGTATTTCTTTGTCGCAATCTGCAAAAACTAAATGGCTGATGTATGTGGATTCAAAAAATTTCGTTCTTAAGCTTCTGGATCATGTCCACAGTGTTTTTGGACTGGAATGGCTACCAAAAAATTTAAAAAAAGAAAAAAACACGGGGTATCATCTGTATATCACATTTTGTTAGTGTTTAAAATGGAAATATAGAATATAACATTGTCATCCCTATTGTTTAAATTTCATACTTTATAATCTCCTGAAGCAAGCAACTGGAAACAAACCACATGTACAACATATCAACCATGAAATACACAACCATGGTGGTATTTTTGATCAGCTGTAAACTTGATGACATCTTTTTTGAGATTCCCTAGGTCATATTCACTGGCTAGTTGGAAGAGTGCTTTGTAATTTGTTTAATAACGGTTATGTTAGCTGGACTCTTTAATGAACTAGCTGTTGAAAATGTTTATAAATACTCTACTGTCATAGTTTTGGATATCATCATATGCTATTTCAGACTCCATATTCACTCTTTTTTGGGCACTAACTTTCCAACATCAGCTACACTGTATTTCTTTCTTGCAATCTACCAAACTCAATGGATGATGTATGTGGATTCAGAAAATTTGATTCTTAAGCTTCTGGATCATTTCCACAGCGTTTTTGGACTGGAATGGCTGCCAAACAATTTTAAAAAAAAAATTAAACATGGGGTATCATCTGTATATCACATTTTGTTAGTGTTTAAAATGGATCTCAATAGAAAGTTAAATGTCTTCCAATTGTTGATTTCAATAGAAAATCCACATCCATTTCTGTTCAATCAACTTGAGAATTTGCAAATGAAATTCAGTAATGAAAAAGGAAGAAAATGGCAGGTCAGAGAAAGAGAGAGTTTGCCACAGAAGATGGAAAAAATAATCTATTAATTTACAAGAATGGACTCCAGCAAAATGAAAAACCAAACTCAGAAAAATACCAAGTATCCATTCGGTTTATACACAATTATGCTAACTACTGTAGGTGATTGAGATGCAAATTAGCACCTTTACAAAGAGCTACACGTGGCTAAATTTTCATACCACCCATTGGTCGTTCCCATATCAGCTACAATTCCAACCCAAGTAGTGGTGATTTATAAAAATGGTTCCCTTTGAACGCTTCTAGCCATAGTAGAAACTCAGAACATATTGTGTAGGATTGAAGCTATCAAGTACCACTAAACATACAATGCACAAACATATAATGTTCATTATATCGAAAATATAACACATAAAAAACATTGTATAGTTAGCAGAACAGAAAACTTGAAAGTTCAAAACCAAATTTGAAAAGACTGAAAGAAATATACATTTGCAGGCTCTCTGAATCACTTACAGAATGGAAAGAGAATAATAATAAAGCCAATAGGGTAGAGGAAAAATGTTGTCTTATCTAAGAAGGGTAACACTGTAGCACATGCATAGAAATATCTGAAGTATTAAAGATAAACGTATAGAAACAACTTAAAAAATGGAACCTTAATTCAGTTCAGATCTAATAACTTTTATCAAAAGAAAATTACCATCATAGCCTAGAAATTTCAGGTAATGGTAGTAAGATAAGGCTACCATAAAGAGCAAATTTGACAGTAAAATAGGAACGAATCCTTCTGCAACCAACATCAATTTTAAGGCAGTTGCGGCACATCTTTCATTAGAAAAATCAACAAAACATAACACTAGAGGTTCTCCACCAGGCTGCAAAGCTCACAAGATCGCCAACATTTCATTAGACATCGTTAAAATAATTTGAGTTTCTATCTATTAATAAATAAACAAACTATATTCTGCTTCAATAGAAAACAAGCATTTATAAAAACTTGACACATAAATTAAGATCCAAGCTATCATTTTAAGCTTAATTTATCAATGAATACTCAAAATTTAGATTGTGCTTACACGTCTAGGCTCCTTTTGTACCAGTCAAACTTCTTTGAAACCAATGAATGGATGGAAAATTTTTGTTGTTAGGTTAAGAAAAAACTCTCTAAAGGACAACCATACATGCATGACTAGATAAAAATCAAGACACTCTACACAACTGAAAGCCTACCTAAAAGCATAATAGAACAATCATACATAACAGAAAACTACTGTCAGGTTAAGAAAAAAAACAATACAGAATATACATAAACAAATAACAGCGCAAAACCTACCAAAAAACACATACCAGAAGCATACATGGCAAACTACAAAAAAAAACATATAATACTAGACTACCCAAAAGCCACAAGGATACGTGCAGCTTCCCTACGTCAGGCGGAAGGTGCTCTTCAGGCCTTCTTAAAGGTTCTCTCAATCCCTGTGGCTCTGACCTTTGATAGCCCAATCCTAGGCTCCCTAACTTCCCTCCAAGTCCAGGATTTGCACTTCCAATGCCTGACCTCTGACCCATTAAAACAGATTCAGGAAGGGACAAACCTGAAAATCATCCAGAACCTCCACTGCCTCCCAACCTTGACCCAAGGGAGCCTCCCAACCCACCAATATCACCAGATATTAAACCCCCACCAGAATATAGAAGCTGTACCCAGAACAAAAAAATAAAATATTATAAAGTATCGAATATATACAACATATAACAGAAGAAAGAAAAACAGACATTTTTAGAATAATGACTGAGATAATTAAGCAAATACCCCATTTTTGAAAACTCACCTGCTAAATCTCAATCCCTTTGAAAACCTAGTAAATCATCCATGGTCTTCTCTAGCAGAACATAAGGAAGTATGAATGGAAACAAACCATCCTTGCCAGCGGATCTACTATACATAAACCCTCATATTCTAAGTTGCAAGGAGTAGGGAAACACTAAGAAAGACTAGGGCTTAGGGCTTTCCAGGTATTAGGGATTAGGAGGAAATAGGGTTTTCTAGGTTTTAGAGATAAAAGAAGAGATTGTTTTCCTTTCGCTGGGATGTGCCTCCGCTGAGTTCCACGGATTTGCGATGACCTGTGATGGGTTTCGCATGGCGGAGTGGTAATACTTTTGGAGAAGAAGGTGCAAGAAGATCAACCATTGTTTTCCCACTGTCGCCGCCCCACTCCTTCTTCATGCGAACCAGAGACATTTTCTTCGTTCTGTCTATCTTGCCCTCGTCAACTGGTATTCGAAATGGATGGTTGTGAACAGTAACGAATGAATAAAAAACGAGCACCAAATTTTCCAAATTAGAATTATATAATCTCCAATTTTAACCACGACATAAATAAGGCTGTGTACAAAGTCAAAGGGAGAGGTAAATGATTTATTTGATTTCCTAGGGGCTTCAAACTCAACCCAATCAAGAGCCAACATATGATATTAGGTATAGTTATGATAATCATAACTAGGTGTCCTTATGTATATGACCATTGTTTTGGTTATGTAGAAAAAAATCACTTATTTATGTAATAATTTAAATGTATTATGAAATTTGTCTTTTTCCAATTATTTAAAATAATAAAATAAATATTTAAAATAATAAAAAGTAAAATTGATATTTTTAAGTTAAAATTAGATAGGAATATTTTATATATTTTTTTAAAAATTAAATTTAAAAAAATGACTAAGGATTATCTAAGTAAGATTTAATGATGGAATAGTGGATATTGAAAGTTTTTTTTAAGGTGGATTATGTGGATGTTCGTTATAACCTTTAAGCTAATGCTAATAATTTGAAAATTAATATTTAATCTAAAAAAATGTACGATATAGTAAAGGTTGAGACATCTAAAAACACAATTACAAGTAATGTCTATTTTTTAGCCATGTTATAATGAGCTAAATGTTTTGTTGGGATTTGAATCTAGGTAGTGAAATTGTCTAACCCTTCTTCTAATGATTCGAGCTATTGATCCTTGAATTAAAAAATATTAGATGTTCAAAAAAGACAAAAAAATCTAGAAAAATTTGTAACTAGTTGTGATTATCTCAGTAGTATTTGGTTGGTTGCCAATATAACCCCTAAGCTAATACCAACAACACACAACTGTTACACTAAAAAATGTCACCTCTTTATTTTTGACAAGCTTGAGGAGGATAACATTTGCTTGGTTATAAGCTCATCCTTCGGATGAGTCCAACTTAGTTTAAGATTCGAACCCTAAGAAGGAGTGGTTCGTTCCTGTTGAAAATTAAACAGGTCCTTTACTGTTAAGTTTTAACGAGTCCAATATAGGAGAAACTCGGTGTTTTTCAATTTTAGGGAGTCAGAAGAAAAAACTTAAGAAAACTCCATGGGTGTACTTTTTCGTAAATTTAGTCTCTCGAGCCCGAAAAAGGATAAAATAATGCGGGAGAGAACTCTGTTGACCGTAATTAGTCAACGTATACCTTTTTCGTAAATAGTCCATTTCAGTCCGTAAAAGGGGTAAACTTATACTGAAGGGACGACTGTTCATTTACTTTAACGAGTTCGAATAGTCAAGTACTCGGCAATCTTTTCATGTTTAGAGAGTCTGAAAAGGGCTTAAAAGAGGACTCTAGAGTTTCGCTTTTTCAGTAAGTTTTAACGAGTTCGAAAAAGGGATAAAAATGTACTCATGGTTTTCACTTTTTCGTAAGTTTTAACGAGTTCGAAAAAGGGATAAAAATGTACTCATATGGCCGACTTTCAATTTAATTTACGAGCAGGAAAAGACGGAAAGAACTCGACATTTTCATGTTTTTTACGAGAATGAAAGATAGCAAAATAATCTCGGGATTTTCATGAGTTTAACGAGTCTTGAAAATAACCGAAATTGACTCAAGATAGGTTTCATTTTTACAAAAGCTTGAAACAGAGAAAAACTATGCTTTAGAGTGGTTTCATTTTTACACAAGCTTGAAACAAAGAGAAAATTGTGCTTGATGCCCCCTAAGCGTAACTGCTAGAGCGCATGCCCCCCCAGCTTCATTTCATTCAACTAAGTACACTAGTAATAAATAGCTGGATGGAATGAAGGTTCATTTACGAGATCATATGAAAGACCCGACCTAAAAACTAACCTAAATATACTACTTAACATTTACGAGGTCTATTCAAAGACTCGACTCAATTAGGGGAGGATTTGTTTCATTTTTTAACGAGCTTGACACAGGAAAAGAACTATGCTCATGGCAACATGTTTCATTTTTTAACGAGGTTGACACAGTAAAAGGAACTATCCTCAGCTAACTACTTATTTCTAATCTACCTACATAACCTACTAATTCATTTTTTAATGAGGTTGACACAGGAAAAGAACTGTCCTCATACCTAATTCATTTTTTAATGAGGTTGACTCAGTAACAGGAACTATCCTCTGACCAACTGATTCATTTTTTAATGAGGTTGACACAGGAAAAGAACTGTCCTCAGACCTAATTCATTTTTTAATGAGGTTGACTTAGTAGAAGGAACTATCCTCTGACAACTGATTCATTTTTTAACGAGGTTGACACAGGAAAAGAACTGTCCTCATACCTAATTCATTTTTTAATGAGGTTGACTCAGTAACAGGAACTATCCTCAGCTCACTATTTCATTTTTTAACGAGGTTGACACAGTAAAAGGAACTCTCCTCACTCACTGATTCATTTTTTAACGAGGTTGACACAGTACAAGGAACTCTCCTCACCCTCACTGATTCATTTTTTAACGAGGTTGACACAGTACAAGGAACTCTCCTCACCCTCACTGATTCATTTTTTAATGAGGTTGACACAGTACAAGGAACTCTCCTCACAGACATGTTTCATTTTTTAAAGAGGTTGACACAGTAACAGGAACTATCCTCTGCTCACTATTTCATTTTTTAACGAGGTTGACACAGTAAAAGGAACTCTCCTCACTCACTGATTCATTTTTTAACGAGGTTGACACAGTACAAGGAACTCTCCTCACCCTCACTGATTCATTTTTTAATGAGGTTGACACAGTACAAGGAACTATCCTCACTCACTGATTCATTTTTTAACGAGGTTGACACAGTACAAGGAACTCTCCTCACAAAATACTTATTCTAATCTACAGCCTGTTGGAAGTTTCCTCAACACAACTAACAGAAGGTTGGTGATGTTGAGATGGTGAACTCTGTTTAGGTGAAACATTCGGTTGAGGTGGAACAATTGGAGTTTCAGGGCCAACTAAGTTGAAAGTAACCATATCGGTAAACCTATTGTAATCCAGGTAATGACAATGTAGCGACCAAAATTTCCAAAGCAAGGAAAAGGACTAGGATTCTCGTTAAGAGGGGTTCCTTGGTTGGTAAATTCCGGAACAGTTGCCATTCTATTCAACTTCAGTGAATTTTATTAACAAGTTAAAAACTAAAATTAACAATTAACAATTAAAAATTCACACCTAACTATTAAAATTCACAATTCACACCTATGGTCTCTAAAAGTAAAAACAAACAAATTAACACGCGCTATCAAATCTAGGAGTCAAACCACACACAAACAGTAGATTCCCGTACTAAAAACACTAGTTGGTGATGAAATCCAACATCGTAGAATTTAATACAGAAAGGGCGGTTGGAACAGTTACCCCGACAACCTGCTTAATGAAACAGACTGGCACAAGTTTCTTCACAAAACCATCTCGAGTGAAGAGAACCCCCCAGAGAGTCCAAGTGAGTCTAGTCGACGCCTGCTCCAGGTACAGTGGGATCTTCCCTCCACCGTCACCTTAGGAAAGAAACCTATAGATTATGGCCACTAAGGTTACCAACAGAAGCAAATATACCTGGGGGAACAGTCTACGATCTGATACACACGCAAGGGCAGAGTAACAAAGCTCAGTCCCCTTGAAGGCTCCTTGACATAATCCAAGGTTTACCGACAAGTGACCCCAGGCTCCTCGACAATGGTCTATCCGAGGTTTACCGTTTTTAATACGTGTATATCTGCTATCGTTCCCAATGAGGAAGGATTGATTACCCCACTGGTTCAGATATGATCTCGTGCTTAACTCCTTTAAGAGGAGCTTCCCAGAGCATATATGCAACAATTGGAATTTTTCTTACCGCAAGATCGACTACTTGTTTGTTTTTGCTGTCTTGGAGAGTTAACTAAAACCTATTCCAAGACACTAGCCTAAGCTATGTTGGTGGAAAGAGCCCTAAAAATGTAAAAATTACTAGATGAATTTTAATTAAGCGCTGTGTTATTTAGGCTGTTATTACTGAAAAGGGTAAATGGATATGAAACCAATGGTGTTATGACCCGAACCAAAACTGAATGCAATCGAATATGATAATGTAATCTTTTCAATTCGATGAATCCTACCTAAAGTAAGGAGAGAGTTTCCATCCACTTCCAACAATGCAAAGATTGATCACTAAGAGAAAATATAACAAATTCTCTAATGCACTAATTTCATCAAGAAAAACTAATGCAAATCAATCCCAAATTTTTTTATTTTTATTTTTTTTAAACAAACATAAAAACATCTAAATTCAAATCAAAGAAAACTAATCTAAATCTACGATTGATTTTTCAGAATGTAAACTATGCAATTGTAATCTATGCACAATTCACATGAAAAGTATGCAAATGTAATCTATGCACATTTTTCATTCTTATTCTGAAAATTGTAAACTATGCAATTGTAATCTATGCACAATTCAGATGAAAAGTATGCAAATGTAATCTATGCACATTTTTTATTCATATTCTGAAAATGAGAATTCTAATTATGCAAATGTGATCTATGCAAGAGAATTCTCAAACACAAGATGATTCTAATGTAATCTAAGAACCAATCAAGTGGAAGTCAAGAAAATTGGGTGAGAGTTCCAAAGATCAAAAAACACTCAAAGGCGATTAACACTCATACACAATTTAGCCCCCCCCGGCGAATGAGGGGGAAATTTTTTTGCAAAAACAAAAGCAAAAAGATGCAAAATTGTGAAAAGACTGAGACAAACCTTCAATTAATGACCAAAGGAAATCAAATTAAGAATTTCTCAAAAAAGAGACTCAAAACACCCAATTAACTTAATGGAGATTGATGAGATGAAGATTGCTAAAAGAAACTCAGAAACAAGAGATTTTTGACCGAAAAATATAGATCTGGGTAGATGCCAAGAATCCTACAATAAATCTAAACTAAAATAGAAAAAAGAAATCTAAAGTTTTTCCAAAATTTAACAGGGTCCGCAGGCTTCCAGAAGTAACAGGTGCGGTACCGCACTGTTTACTAAAGGAAAGTGCGGAGATGCCCGCACTGTGTGTGAAGACAAAGTGCGGTCCCCTGAAAACTTCAAGAAAAACATAAAAGATTTCAAAATTTTAAAAAAAAAGAAGAAAAACTAAGCTACCCAGGCAGATATCCATCAATCAAAAACCAAGAAAAACTTTTCCTCAAATCAAAATAAAAGAGAACCAAAAACAACAAGTTTCTTTCCCCAGTGGAGTCGCCAATTTGTTGGCCGGATAAATCGTTCTTGCGGACAAGACCGATCTCCCTAGTGTCAGAAGACAATCTAGCAACAAACGAACAACTAAGTTTGTCTTTCTCTAGATATATTCGTTTTACAAGTAAATGCTATGAAAGTGTGGCTCCTACCTTAGATCCAAATGCTTATTTGCTGTCGCAGTGCTTCTGTTGCATCAATAATCCTTCATCGTAACAAGGGCCCTTTTGTCACAAGAAAGTATCATCTTTTGTTGATCTGCAATCACAAACAAGAAAATATTAAATAGCACCTGTATAACAAATAATTATAAAACATACCTATCATAGTGATCAAGGAATCTATGAAATAAATGATCAAATGACAGCTTATTGAAATAAACAATCGAACGACAATTTATTGAGAAAAACAAAACTTGATTGTATTAATCTTAAAATATACAGAAGAACCTTACAACCTTTGCCTTGATGTTCGAAAGGCCTTCCCGGGGTCCGAAGCAGGAATCTCCTCTACTCTGATAAGTCTTGCACTCTTCCTCCAGAAGCATAAAGAGGTATGTGATCTTTCCTCTCAAAAGCTCAGCAGAAGGAAATCTAAATCTCAACAGCACTTCAGCTCAATCACACATAAAGCTTGAACTCTAATCCTCAAACTCCAAAATCTCCATCAAAACTTCAATAGCTCAACTTAACCCTTTGAGGCTACCCAATACCTCCTTTTATAGAGCAGATGAGGAGGTTAGGATTCCACCTTTAAAGGGATAAAACCCTCATTCAAAGGGATAGGCTCCTCACATCAAGGGATTAGTTCCTTAAGGTGTGGGATACATGCACCTTACCAAAGCGTACTCATCCCCAAAAAATCTCATCCAGAACCTTCTAGAATTGACCAAAAATCAACTTTTTTGGTTTAATTTCGCGCTTTTTTGACTTTACAGGGGTACCGCACCTATAACACAGAGAAAGTGCGTTCTAGAACGCAGTTTATCTTCACATTACATGCGTACCCAAGCTAAAAACGCAGGTAGGCTTTATATTAACTGCGTACCCAAGGTTTTTTGAGTTTTAAGGGTTTTTCCTCCAGTTTCAGGGCTTGGAATGAGGAAAAAAGGTTGTAAGACTTGCAAAGGAGGTAAGTATGAGTGTCAATGAGCTCATACAGTCAGCAGAATGTCAAGGTGACATTTTTTAGTGTAACAACAACATAACAACTAAATTGTGACTTAGCAAGGGCCAAAACATACAAAGATACACCTACAAGTGGGTCCCACTCATGGGGGTCACCTACCTATAAACCTTATCAGAAGGGGGACAATGCAAGCCTTATTTTTGGATCATATCATCAAATCAAGCCAACTAGAAAAGTTTATAATTTTTTAAAACCATGGTTAATCAGTAACTTGTTGGAGTAATTTGGGCAAGACCTATGATCTAACCTAGTGGTTTCCATTATAACAACAAGAGTATATCAAATAGCCCATGTGTTGAATATATCAATAACTTGTGACTTAGCAAGAGTCAAGACTCTGTGTGGCAACTGAAATGACCTGACCCGAACGGGTTTGGGTGGGCACCCTCAAACGAAATGGAAAACGGGTCGTATGAACGTGCACAAGGCACCAATGCGGTCACAACTTAGAAAATTTGATACGGCCACCCTCAACCGAAATGACCCAACCCAAACGCGTTTGGGTGGGCATCCTCAACTGAAACGACCCTACCTGAACGCGTTTGGGCAAGCACACACAATAGAAATGACCTGACCCGAATGGGTTTGGGTGTTCGCCCTCAAAAGAAATGAAAAACTGGATGCACGAACGTGCACAAGGCACCAATGCGGTCACAACTTAGCAAATTTGATATGGCCACCCTCAACCGAAACAACCCGACCCGAATGCATTTGGGCAGGGGCCCTCAACCAAAACGACCCGACCAGAACGAGTTTGGGCAGGTGCCCTCAAACGAAATGGAAAATGGGCCACATGAATGTGCACAAGGCACCCATGTGGTCAGAACTTAGCAAATTTGATACAGACGCCCTCAAACGAAATGACCTGACACGAACAGGTTTGGGCGGGTGCCCTCAAATGGTGACCTCACAAGACATGACATGGCGCGCCTGACTGAACGATGCCACAAGGGAGCAAACGGAAAATGGGCCACCTGAATGTGTAGAAGGCACCTGGGAGGTCACAACTTAGAAAAACTGATACGGGCGCCCTCAAAATGGCCTCGCACATGAAGGAATCAACATAAACACTGAATAAGTGAAAAAGGGTTCCACATATGCTTAGATGGAACTATGTCATTATAAACAGAAATTATTTAACATCCAAATGCATGAAACTATTACGGAATTAGAAGGGAAGAGAAAGGCAAAGGCTCAGGTATCATATGAGAGAAGGAAGCAATTGGCAAAATTGAGATACCCTCATAACCTAGTATTGTACTGTGCTAGGAATACTTTCCAAAGAATTTGGCTAGCATCACTATGACACTATTATGGAATTAGAAGGGATGAGAAAGGAAAAGGCTCAGGTATCATATGTAGAAGGAAGTAATTGGTAAAATTGAGATCAAAAGAAGTGGAGTTAGCCGAAAAGCAACTTGCCCCAGAGACGGAGAAGATAAAACTTAACAACACATTGGTCAATTTCCTTGACCCTTTATTGGTTGTTCAGAAAAAGTATGAATACACCGCCATTAATATCAAGGTAACTGGCCCCTAGCAGATCAAGGGCTACAAGTTGTAGTTTTCATCTGAACATCAACATACCACAACCATGCTTACAACCAGAAGCCTTAATGTAACAATTTTGTAAGTATTGTTGCTTGTTGCCATGTCTTGTTGCCATGTCTTATAGTATTTGTTAGCCATTTCTTTACATTTATTGATGAAAATGTCTATTGAAATCAAACCAAATGTATGAGAGAAGGAAGAAATTGGCAAAATTGAGATCATGAAAAGTAGTGGAGTTAGCCAAAAAGCAGCTTACCCCAGAGATGGATAAGATAAAACTTGAGAACATATTGGTCAATTTCCTTGACCCTTTATTGGTTATTCAGAAGGAGTATTGGTTATTGGGGTTTAGGGGGTTAAATGGGTAAGGATTTTAGATGTTTAGGGGGTTAATGGATTTAGCAATTAAGGATTTTAGAGGTTAGGGGTCGTTACAGGTTAATGGGGCTAGGGTTTAGGGGGTTAAATGGGTTAGGGTTTTAGAGGTTTAGGGGGTTAGTGGATTTAGCAGTTAACAATTTTAGGGGTTAGGGGTTGTTACAGGTTAATGGGGCTAGGGTTTAGGGGGTTAAATGGGTTAGGGGTTAAGGGTTAGTGGTTAAGGGTTTAGAGGTTTAAGGTTAAATGGGTTAGGGGTTTAGAGGTTTATGGTTTAGGGGGTTAAATGGGTTAGGCGCCTGACCAAACGATGCCACAACGGAGCAAACAGGCTGCCCAAATTATGTGCATAAGGCACCCGAGCAGTCACAATTACTTAGAAAAACTGATACAGGCACCCTCGAATGAAACGACGAGACCCGAACGCGCCCGGTCGGGTGCCCTCGCATGGCATGACACGGCGTGCACAACCGAAAGAATATGCTACAAGGGAAAAAAACAAAAATGGGCCACTCGAACGTGCACAAGGCACCTGGGCGGTCACAACTTAGCAAAACTAATACAAGCGCCCTCGAACAAAACGGCCCGAATCGAATGCGCCCGGTCGGGTGACCTCTCACGGCGCAACACGGCATGCCTGCCCGAACGATGCCACAAGGGAGCAAACTGATATGGGCGCCCTCAAACGAAATAACCTGACCCGAATGCGCCTAGTTGGGTGACCTCACACGGCGTGACACGAAGCGCCTGACCAAACGAATATGCCACAAGGGAGCAAATGGAAAACGGGCCGCCCGAACATGCACAAGGCACCTGGGTGGTCACAACTTAGCAAAATTGATATGGTCGCCCTCGAACAAAACAACCCGACCCGAACGTGCCCGGTTGGGTGACCTTACATGGCGCGACACAGCGCACCCAACCAAATGATGCCATAAGGGAGAAAATGGTAAACAGGCCACCTGAACGTGCACAAGGCACCTGGGCAGTCACAACTTAACAAAACTGATACAGGTGCCCTCGAACGAAACAGCCCGACCCGAACACGCCCGGTCGAGCGACCTCACACGGCATGACACGATGCGCCTGACCGAACGAATATGACACAAGGGAGCAAACAACAAACAGGTCATCCAAACATGTAAAAGGCACCTGAGCGGTCACAACTTAGCAAAACTGATACGGGTGCCCTCGAACAAAACGACCCGAACTGAATGCGCTCGGTCGGGCGACCTCACATGGCACAACACCGCGCGCCCGACTGAACGATGCCACAAGGGAGATGCAAATGGAAAATGGGCCACCCGAACGTGCACATGACACTCGGGCGGTCACATGAACTTAGAAAAACTGATACGGGTGCCCTCGAATGAAACGTCTCGAACTGAAAGCACCCGGTCGGGCGACCTCACACGACGCAATAGGGCGCGCTTGATCGAACGATTCCACAAGGGAGAAAAATGACAAACGGGCCGCTCGAACGTCCACAAGGCACCCAGGTGGTCACAACTAAGCAAAACTGATATGGGTGCCCTCGAACGAAATGACCCGACCCTAACACGCCCGGTTGGGCGACCTCACACGGCGTGACATGACGCGCCTGATCGAACGAATATGCAACAAGGGAGAAAACAACAAACAGACCATCCGAACATGCACAAGGAACCTAGGTGGTCACAACTTATCAAAACTGATAAGGGGCACCCTCGAGCAAAATGGCGCGAACCGAACGTGCCCGTTCAGGCGACCTCACATGGCGTGATACCATGCACCCGACCGAACGATGCCACAAGGGAAAAAACTGATACGGGCGCCCTTGAATGAAACGACCCGACCCGAACACGCCTGGTCGGGCGACCTCACATGGCGCGACACGACACGCCTGACCGAATGAATATTCCACAAGGGAAAAAACAACAAACGAGCCGCCCGAACGTGCACAAGGAACCCAGGCGGTCACAACTTAGAAAAACTGATACGGGCGCCCTCGAACAAAATGGCGTGACCCGAACGCGCCCGATTGGGCGACCTCGCATGACGCAACATAGCACACCCGACCAAATGATGCCACAAGGGAGAAAACAGCAAACAGGTCGCCCAAACGTGCATAAGGCACCTGGGTGGTCACAACTTAGCAAAACTAATATGGGCGCCCTCGAACGAAACGGCCCAACCCGAATGCGCCCGGTTGGGCGACCTCACATGGCGTGACACGACACTCCTAACCAAAAAAATATGCCACAAGGGAGCAAATAGTAAACGGGCCATCTAAATGTGCACAAGGCACCCAGACAGTCACAACTTAGCAAAACTGATACGGGCACCCTCGAACAAAATGGCCTGAACCGAACACGCCCGGTGGGGCGACCTCACATGGCTCGACACCGTGCACCTGACCGAACGATCCCACAAGGGAGCTACAAATGGAAAATGGGCTGCCCGAATGTGCACACGACACTCGGGCGGTCACATGAAATTAGCAAAACTAATACGAGTGCCCTCGAACGAAACGACCCAAACCAAACAACCCAAACCAAACGCGTCCGGTCGGTCGACCTCACACGACGCAACAGGGTGCACCTGACCGAACGACTCCACAAGGGAGAAAAACGACAAACGGGCTGCATGAACATGCACAAGGCACCCTGGAAGTCACAACCTAGCAAAAATGATATGGGCGCCCTCGAATGAAACTGCCCAAACAGAACGCACCTGGTCGGGCAACATCACACGGCTCGACACCGCGCGCCCGACCGAACGATGCAACAAGGGAGAAAATGTCCATAGGGCACCCAGGTAGTCACAACTTAGCAAAACTCATACAGGCGCCCTCGAACGAAACAGCCCGACCCGAACATGCCTGATCGGGCAACCTCACACGGTGCGACACGATGCGCCTGACCGAAAAAATATGCCATAAGGGAGCAAAGAGAAAATAGGCCATCTAAATGTGCACAAGGCACCCGGGCGATCACAACTTAGCAAAACTGATACGAGCTCCCTTGAACAAAACGGCCCGAACCGAACATGCCCGATTGGGTGACCTCACATGGCGCGACACTGCGCACCTGACTGAATGATGCCACAAGGGAGCTGCAAATGAAAAATGGGCTACGCAAACATGCACATGGCACTCAGGGGGTCACATGAACTTAGCAAAACTGATACGGGCGCCCTCGAACGAAACGGCCCAAACTGAACACACCCGGTCGGGCGACCTCACATGGCACGATAGGGCGCGATCGACCGAACGATTCCATAAGGGAGAAAAATGGAAAACGGGCTGCTTGAACGTGCACAAGGCACCCTGGCAGTCACAACCTAGCAAAGCTGATATGGGCGCCCTCGAACGAAACTGCCCGAACTGAACGCGGCCGGTCGGGCAACCTCACACGGCGTGACACGATGTGCCTGACCGAACGAATATGCCACAAGGGAGAAAATAGCAAACGGGCTGCCCGAATGTGCACAAGGCACTCGGGCAGTCACAACTTAGCAAAACTGATACGAGCACCCTCGAATGAAACGGCCCAACCCAAACGCGCCCGGTCGGGCGACCTCACACGACGCGACATGACGTGCCTGACCGAACGAATATGACAAAAGGGAGAAAATAGAAAATGAGCCATCCGAATGTGCACAAGGCACCTAAGTGGTCACAACTTAGCAAAACTGATATGGGCACCTTCGAACAAAACGGCCCGAACCGAACACGCTCAGTTGGGCGACCTCACATGGTGTGACACCGCGCGCTCGATCGAACGATGCCACAAGGGAGGTTCAAACGGAAAACAAGCTGCCTGAATGTGCACACGGCACTTGGGTAGTCACATGAACTTAGAAAAACTGATACGGGTGCCCTCGAATGAAACATCTTGAACCAAACGTGCCCAGTCGAGCGACCTCACACGACGCGACAGGGCGCGCCCAACCGAACGATTCCACAAGGGAGAAAAATGGAAAATGGGCCGCCCGAATGTGCACAAGGCACCCTGGCGGTCACAACCTTACAAAATTGATACGAGCGCCCTCTAAACGAAACTGCCTAAACTGAATGTGCCCGGTCGGGTGACCTCACACGGCGCAACACGGCGTGCCCAACCGAACGAATATGCCACAAGGGAACACACAGAAAACAGGCCGTCTGAACATGCAGAAGGCACTTGGGTGGTCACAACTTGGTAAAACTGATATGGGCACCCTAGAACAAAACGACCCAAATCGAACGCGCTCGGTCGGGTGACCTCGCACAATGCGACACGACGCACCCTCCCAAACGATGCCATAAGGGAGCAAACTGATACGGGCGGCCTTGAATGAAATGACCCGAACTGAACGCACCCAGTTGGGTGACTTCACACGGCGCGACACTACACGCCTAACCTAACGAATATGCCACAAGGGAGCAAACAAAAAATGGGTCGTCCAAACGTGCACAAGGCACTCGGGTGGTCACAACTTAGCAAAATTGATACAGGTGCCCTCGAACTAAATGGCCTGACCCTAACGCACCCGATTGGGTTACCTCACATGGCGCGACACGATGTGCCTGACCGAACGAATATGCAACAAGGGAGAAAACAATAAACGGGTCGTCCGAACTTGCACAAGGCACCCGAGCGGTCACAACTTAGCAAAACTAATACGGGCGCCCTCGAACGAAATGCCCCGACCCGAATGCACCCGGTCAGGCGACCTCACACGGTGTGACACGACGCGCCTGATAGAACGAATATGACACAAGGGAGCAAATAGAAAATAGGTCGTCCGAATGTGCACAAGGCACCCAGGCGGTCACAACTTAGCAAAACTGATATGGGCGTCCTCAAACAAAATGGCCCGATTTGAACGCGCCCGGTCGGGAAACCTCACAGGGCACGAAACCATGCGCCCGACTGAACAATTCGACAAGGGAGAAAATGACAAATGGGCCACCCGAACCTGCACAAGGCACTCGGGTGGTCACAACTTAGCAAAATTGATACGGGCGCCCTTCAACGAAATTTCCCGACCCGAACGCGCTCGGTCAGGCGACCTCACACGGCGCGACACGACGTGCCTGACCGAACAAATATGACACAAGGGATCAAATATCAAATGGGTCGTCCGAACGTGCACAAGGCACCCGGGTGGTCACAACTTAGAAAAAATGATACGGGCGCCCTCAAACAAAACAACCCAAACCGAACGCGCTCGGTCGGGTGACCTCACATGGCGCCACACCGCGCACCCGACTGAACAATGCTAAAAGGGAGCTGCAAATGGAAAACATGCTGCTTGAATGTGCACACGGCACTCGGGCGGTCACATGAACTTAGCAAAATTGATATGAGCGCCCTCGAACGAAATGACCCGAATCGAACGTGCCCAATCGAGCGACCTCACACGGCGCGACAGGGCACACCCGACCGAACGATTCCACAAGGGAGAAAAACGAAAAATGGGCCACCCGAATGTGTACAAGGCACCTTGGCAGTCACAACCTAGCAAAACTGACATGGGTGCCCTCGAACGAAATTGCCCGAACCGACCGCACCCGATCGGGCGACCTCACACAGCGTGACATTGCGCGCCCGATCGAACGATGCCACAAGGGAGAAAACATAAAACTGGCTGCCCGAATGTGCACAAGGCACTCGAGTGGTCACAACTTAGCAAAACTGATACGGGCGCCCTCGAACGAAACGACCTGACCCGAATGCGCCCGATCGGGCGACCTCACACAGCTCGACATGACACGCCTGATCGAACGAATATGCCATAAGGGAGAAAATAGAAAACGGGCCTTCCAAATGTGCACAAGGCACCCAGGCGGTCACAACTTAGCAAAACTGATACGAGCACCATCGAACAAAACGGCTCGAACCGAACGCGCCCGGTCGGGTGACTTCACATGGCGCGACACCGCGCGCCTGACCGAACGATGCCACAAGGGAGTTGTAAATGGAAAATGAGCTGCTCGAATGTGCACACGACACTCGGGCTGTCACATGAACTTAAAAAAACTGATACAGGTGCCCTCGAACAAAATAGCCCAAACTGAACACGCCCAGTTAGGCGACCTCACACGGCGTGACAGGGCGTGCCCAACTGAACGATTCCACAAGGGAGAAAAACAGAAAATGGGCCGCCTGAACGTGCACAAGGCACCCTGGCGGTCACAACCTAGCAAAACTAATACGGGTGCCCTCGAACGAAACTTCCTGAACCGAACGCGCCCGGTTAGGCGACCTCACATGGTGAGACACGACGCGCCTGACCGAACAAATATGACACAAGGGAGAAAACAGAAAATGGGTCATCTGAACGTGCACAAGGCACCCCAGCAGTAACAACTTAGCAAAACTGATATGGGCACCCTCGAACAAAATAGCCCGAACCAAACACGCCAGGTCGGGCAACCTCACATGGCGCGACACAACGCACCCGACCGAATGATGCCACAAGGGAGAAAACAGAAAATGGGATGCCCAAATGTGCACAAGGCACCCAGGCAATCACAACTTAGAAAAACTGATACGGGCGCCCTTGAACAAAATGGCCTGACTGGAATGCGCCAAGTCAGGCGACCTCACACGGTGCGACACGACGCGCCTGACCGAACGAATATGACACAAGGGAGCAAACAGAAAACGGGTCATCTGAACATGCACAAGACACCCGGGCGGTCACAACTTAGCAAAACTGATACGGGCGCCCTCGAACAAAATGACCCAAACCAAACGCGCCCGATCGAGTGACCTCACATGGCGCGACACCACACGCCCGACCGAACGATGCCACAAGGGAGCTGCAAATGGAAAATGGGCCTCCCGAATGTGTACACGGCACTCGGGCAGTCACATGAACTTAGTGAAACTGATGCCGGCGCACTCGAACGAAATGGCCTGAACCGAACGTGCCCGATCGGGCGATCTCACATGGCGTAACAGTGCATGCTCGACCGAACGATTCCAGAAGGGAGAAAAATGACAAACGAGCTGCCCGAACGTGCATAAGGCACCCTGGTGGTCACAACTTAACAAAACTGATACGGGTGCCCTCGAGCGAAACTGCTCGAACTGAACACACCCGGTCGGGCGACCTCACACGGCGCGACACCGTGCGCCCGACCGAATGATGCCACAAGGGAGAAAATGGAAAACGGGCTGACTGAACGTGCACAAGGCACTCGGGCGGTCACAACTTAGCAAAACTGATACAGGCGCCCTCGAACGAAACGGTCCGACCCGAACACACCTGATCGGGAAACCTCACACGGTGCGACACGACGCGCCTGAACGAACGAATATGCCACAAGGGAGCAAACAGAAAACGGGCTGTCCGAATGTGCACAAGGCACCCATGTGGTCACAACTTAGCAAAACTGATACGGGCGCCCTCGAACAAAATGGCCCGAACCGAACATGCTTGGTTGAGCAACCTCACATGGCGCTACATCGCACGCCCGACCGAACAATGCCAAAAGGGAGCTGCAAACAGAAAACGAGCCGCCCGAATGTGCACACGGCACTCGGGCTGTCACATGAACTTAACAAAACTGATACGGGTGCCTTCAAACGAAACAGCCCAAACCGAACGTGCTTGTTTGGGCGACCTCACATGGTGCGACAGGGCGCGCCCAACCGAACGATTCCACAAGGGAGAAAAATGGCAAACGGGCCGCCCGAACGTGCACAAGGCACCGTGATGGTCACAACCTAGCAAAAATGATACGGGCGCCCTCGAATGAAGCTGCCTGAACCGAACGTGCTCGGTCGGGTGACCTCACACACCATGACACCGCAAAACTGATACGGGCATCCTCGAACGAAATGGCTCGAACCAAACGCGCTCGGTCGAGCGACCTCACATGATGCGACAAGGCGCACCCGATTGAACGATTCCACAAGGGAGAAAAATGACAAACGGGCTACCCGAACATGCACAAGGCACCCTAGTGGTCACAACCTAGCAAAACTGATACGGGCGCCCTCGAACGAAACTGCCCGAACCGAACACACCTTGTTGGGCGACCTCACACAGCACGACACGACGCGCCTGATCGAACGATGCCACAAGGGAGAAAATGGAAAATGGGCCACCCGAATGTCCACAAGGCACTTGGGCAGTCACAACTTATCAAAACTGATACGAGCGCCCTCGAACGAAACGTCTCGACCCAAACGCGCCCGATCGGGTGACCTCACACAGTGCGACATGACGTGCCTGACCGAACAAATATGCCACAAGGGAGCAAAGAGCGAACGGGTCGTCCGAACATGCACAAGGCACCCGGGTGGTCACAAGTTAGTAAAACTGATACGGGCACCCTTGAACAAAACGGCCCGAACGTGCCCGGTCAGGCAACTTGACATGGCGCGACACCGCGCGCCCGACTGAACGATGCCACAAGGGAGATGAAAATGGAAAATGGGTCGCCCGAACATGCACACGGAACTCGGGTGGTCACATGAACTTAGAAAAACTAATACGGGTGCCCTCGAATGAAATGGCCCGAACCGAACGCGCCCGGTCGGGTGACCTCACACGGCGCGATAGGGCGCGCTTGACCGAACAATTCCACAAGGGAGGAAAATGGAAAACGGGCTGCCTGAATGTGCACAAGGCACCTTGGCGGTCACAACCTAGCAATACTGATATGGGCACCCTCGAACGAAACTGCCCGAACCGAACGCGCCCAGTCGGGTGACCTCACTCGACGCACCTGACCGAACGAATATGCCACAAGGGAGAAAACAACAAACGGGCCGCCCAAATGTGCACAAGGCACCCAAGTGGTCACAACTCAGCAAAACTGATACGGGCGCCCTCAAACAAAACGGCCCGAACCAAACGCACCCGGTTGGGCGACCTCGCACGGTGTAACACGGTGCACCCGACCGAATGATGCCATAAGGGAGAAAAGGGCAAACGGGCCACCCGAACATGCACACAACACTCGGGAAGTCACATGAACTTAGCAAAACTGATACGGGTGCCCTCAAACGCGCCCGGTCACAACTTAGCAAAACTGATACGGGCGCCCTCGAACGAGACGACCCGAGCCGAATGCACCCAGTTAGGCGACCTAACATGGCACGACCCGACGTGCCCTAACAAACGATGCCACAAGGGATCAAATTATGGAAAACAGGCCACCGAAACATGCAGTATAAGGCACCCTGGCGGTCACAACTTAGCAAAACTGATACGGGTGCCCTCGAACAAAACGACCTGACCTGAACGCGCCCGGTTGGGCGACCTCACACGCCGCAACACGGCGCACCCAACCGAACGATTTCATAATATAGTTTTAAGAAAATGCTCTTAGCTAGCTCAATCATTGACAAATAATCTCCTGATGGTATATCCTTTCTTTCTGAGAAAGGTTTTTTTAAGTGTCAAGAAAAACTGTCATACATAGGGATTTTCGGCTTTAAAGGAAATATTGTACTTTTTCCTTATTATGTGTTGGATAAATTATTTGTAACAAAGGTGTGTCACCAATTTAAATCCCTAAAACAATTTTTAAATAAATACCAAGAAACTACGACGCATAAACTTTTGTTTGAACTAAAGGAGATTGATGATTATTCCTTTACCATTCAACTCAAACATGAGATAACTATAGAATTGTTATGGGAATTCGTTGAAAAGCATCATTATTGCGACACTTGCAGAGAAGCATTGGAATTTCCACAGTTTGGGCCACAAATGTCGCAATTCCAACACTTCTCTACAAGTGTCGCAATACCGACACTTACCTCTAAGTGTCGGTATTGCGACACTTGTAGAGAAGTGTCGAAATTGAGACAGTTTAGGCCACAACTGTCGCAATTCCAACGCTTCTCTACAAGTGTTGCAATACCAACACTTAGAGGTAAGTGTTGGTATTTCTACACTTGTAGAAAAGCATTGGAATTGCGACAGTTGTGGCCCAAACTGTCGCAATTCCGACGCTTCTCTACAAGTGTTGCAATACTGACACTTACCTCTAAGTGTCGGTATTGCGACACTTGTAGAGAAGCGTCGAAATTGCGACAGTTGTGGGCGGGATTCGAAAAATTGATAAAATTTGGGGAAATTTCCGACATTTGGTCAAAAGTGTCAGAACCAAACTATCGGAATTTCCGATAATATACACATTCTTTCAAAACCAAATTTCATGCCATCTTTCAATATTTCATTTGTTGGCGCAGTTCCATACTTTGTTTCCTGCAAGTTTTATACCCCATAAAAATCATATAGTTAGTATAAAAGTTTTTTTTGTTCTATTAATTATAGATGGAGCTAAGTAAAACAAGATCGATAGATGCTTATAAATTCCACAATTAATTTCTGATATGCCAGCATATACTGACAACCCAAATTTAACCCAATGTCAATCAATTCGTCTCATGGTTCTTCTTTATATGTTAGCACCTGTTTGAAGACATTCAATGATGATTGTTGTAAAACAACTTAAAATATACAAAAATGAAATCTAGTTAAGTTGTTATAAGGAAGTAACAATTACTCATAAACTTAGATATCGACCCTTTTCTTCCTTGTCGTCCTATTTTATGTGCTGAATGGGTTCCATTTTCTTTTCTTTTCTGCAAGAAAATACATGAAAATTAATATTTAATGCTGAAATGTTTATTTATTGTACCTAATCGAATAATTCAATGATTACATATTACA
This sequence comes from Pinus albicaulis, assembly GCA_034641835.2. NCBI lineage: Eukaryota > Viridiplantae > Streptophyta > Pinopsida > Pinales > Pinaceae > Pinus > Pinus albicaulis. The sequence goes on from CM076581.1 coordinate 1,153,131,952, forward strand.
TTTGAAGCACGCTGTTGTTGAGATGGCTCCTCGTGCAATGCAATTATGTCCAATTTTTTGACCATCTCATTGTACACCTTTTTGGACATTCATACTGGCATATTTCTGATATCAGCTAATTCATCCTTTGAGATTTTCATAATCTTCCTGAATATGTAACATGAAAATAAACTATTTAATTTTTATATTGATATATGAAAAGTAAATATAACAAAAGTGATATTTATAAATTATTGCTTTCTAGTAATATATACATATAATTCTAGAAAAACATTTAAAGGAATATTACTTTTTCATTCCTTATTTTTTGTTGTTGTACGTTTTTGCTATTAAAATTCTGACATGTCTCATTGACCAATTCTCTGGAAACTCATCTTGTAGTTTAGATAAAATTTGGTTCTTGGAATCATTGGATTGATTTTTGTATTGTAAGTGGAAAGAACGTCTATACATTCGTTCCACTAGATCCCTCAAAGTTTTGTAAAAGTTTTTTCCCCTTTCGTGAACCTCCAACACCATTCCAGATGAGCTAAGGAGCAATTCATTTTCATTTGCATGTTCTATTTTTTCTTTTATTTTCTTAGAATAACATTCCTTTTCTGAGTTGGTGGTTCTTGTAGAACATTAAACATATGTGAATTAATAGATTGTTTGAAACATGTTATCTAATATTTTTAAGTATATTATTAATGAAAATTAAAAAAATAAACTCATATTGGATCAATAATATTTTTTCATTCTCCTGATTCATCCTTTTGCAATTTTACCATCAAGGTTTTACGCTCTTATGGTCCTAGATCATAAATAACCTTATCGATCTTCGTCATTTTGTGGCTCTGCATGATACACAGTAAACAATACATATTAGTTAAACTTACATATAGTTCAAAAATAATAATTTTTGTAAATAATTTACAAAGAACTTGCCTTTTTTGCTTTTCTCGATGTGTTATCAGTATTTTTGTTACTTGATCTCTTTTCAGTCATTTCTTTATCAATATTAAACTTGTACCATACCATTCATAAATATATTTTATAAATAAATCATAAAATTTTCAGGTAAAATAAAAAAATCAAGAAAACAATGTGCCTTTAATGATGTACGCACCGACGTCAGTGCGATGTGTTCTTATAAGCGCACCGCCAAAACAGTAGAAACACCATACGGTTCTCTCTATCAACAAGGAGATTCACCGGTGCATTATAAGTTAACCAACACACTGATTAACACAGACAATTAATAAAAATCCTATAGTGTTAGTTTTTGTAGCATATGATGTCGTTAAGGGGGCAGTGCGACATATTCTTATAAACACATCGTGAAAACAGGGCACCACCGTATGGTGCTCTCTATGAACAAGGAGACCCAGAGCGTTATATGTTAAATGGTGCACCGATTATCACAAACCTAAAATAATTTTTTTTTTGTCGAACAGTACGTGCGCGGTGCGCTATAATGAAATAGCGCACTGGTGCTCTATTTTAAATATGGTGCACAGATTAAATTTTTTTTTTTTTAATTGCTTTTTATCAAACAGTACGTGCGTAGTGTGCTGTGATAAAACATCACACCGGTGCGCTATTTTACACAGGGTGCACCGATTAAAAAAAAATGTTTTTTTCTTAATTGACGCAATGGTTAACATGGATTGGGATTCGAATTTGCAAGTTGTCCCGTGGGTTAGATGTCATAGGCATATATATATATATATATATATACAAGCCCTATAAATATAAAATGAAAAGCCCTAATTTTGAAGTCACAGAAATAGGAAGAAGCAAGGGCAGAAACAAAAATAATCAAGGGTTTAGCCTAAGAATGGTTTTTTTTTTCCTGAAAATTAACAGTAAAATTTAAATTTTTTACTTACCATGTATTAAATCAAATAAAAAATGTAAAAAAATGATTACTACAGTAAAATTTAATCACCAGATGGTTTGAAATTCTATGCTATAGGGTTTGAATCACCAGAGGTTTGGAATTCTGATTGTCTAAATAGTTTTGTTCGAAAGTATTTCACTACTCCAGAGTGCTCTCCTACTCTCTTGCTCCAGGTATGTCTCTCATGCAAATCTCTCCCTGGATTTTTTTTCAAAATAATGAAATAATGAAAAGTTTTTACTATTTAAAGAATTGTTTTATGAAATTAGATTTTTGAAAATAATTTTCCTCCCATTTTTCAATTTAACATTTTTTTTCACTTTAAAAAAATAAAGTTACGTTTTTTTTTTATTTGCGGTTATTCGGCACTGGTGCGTCGATTACTAACACAGAAATGGTGTGCCGTAACTAAAATGCACTGGTGCGGTTAACTATACATTAGCACTGATAACAATAAGACCATTTTAAGGCACCGAAATTACTTCTAGGTGTGTACACAAAAATTTATTGTTGATTTTTCTCACATGCAGGGAGAAAATATCGTAATTATATTGAATGGAAAATTCTTCAAAATTCAGCTTGTTCCATAATATTTCTCAAAGTCCATCGTGGAGTTCTCCCTATCCATCTCGAGACGTAATATTTACTTCAAATTTTATTTATATTTTCATTATATAATTGAATTTATGTTTTTTATCCATGTCAATCAGCGTAATAAAATTTAATGTATACAAATTTGCAGGTTCATGCAGATTCAGAATCAAGTTCAGATGCAAAAAATATTCAAACAACTCCAAAACGTCGGAAGCTCTTATTAGGAGCAGCATACCGCACGGCACGTTTGGTAGATGAAAATGGACAAATGCTTCACCATGCCAATTGTAACAATATTGCATCTTCTAGACACAATCCTGGGACAATGGTAGTAATAATACTTGTTTGGTATATTAATGTAATTATTTCAATGTCAAACCAATTAATCATGCATTGTCGACTTGCTTACAAATTGATATCATAGATTTTGTACTAAGAATGTTCAAATATATTTTTTGAAATTATTAGGATTCTAGTGATGATGAGAGACCTACCTACCATCTTACGTTACACCCCACGACAATATCAAATCGATAGAAGGCTGAATTAAGAGAAAAAATTGGAGAGGAATGATACCAAGAATGGTTGGATCAATCACCTATTCAATTCCCACTAGGTCCAGATTCACCAATTAGGAATGACTACAACAATAGTAGTTCTTCACAAGCTGGAAATGGAGGCAATAAAATAGGGGTTGGTATGGATGATTACTTAAGGGATACGATTTCCATGGAGACAATGTTATTAGATGCATTCCATAACGATGATCAACTAGGGGATGATGCTCATATCGCTGACACCTTTTTCGAAAGCCTTAAATTTTCTTCCAACACCCCTTTCTTTGGACCTGGCGGTCAGTCAAATTCTACTCAGTTGGGGAAAATGATGTTACTATACAAATTGAAAGCAACGTTTGGCTTGTCGAATGGATGTTTCTTGGAAATATTGAGGTAAGTTAACATAAAGTCCTCCCTTATATTTTGATAAATATAATCACACAATGAAAATTAGAAATGGTCAATTTTATGAATGTTAGTAATTATATCTTCATTAATGTACATTTAATATTGTTAATGATCACCAACTATAGGCTATTCAAATACAAGGTTCTTCCGAGTGATAATTTCTTGCCCCGTAATTAGACAATTTCATTAACAAATTTAATAAAAACAAGTTAAAGAAAGTGTTAGAATAAATTTAAAGAAAACACTAATATTACCTCTCTCATCCGGCGACTCATCAACTATGAAGAGGATGTTGGCACACCCTCACCAATGCAAACCAACATATGGACATGGCACTTGAACGAAGGCATGATCATCAACGCTGGTTAGCAACTCCAATGCATAATCATATATCCTCGCAGAAAAGTCAGACTCGCCCCTCTTGGGCATCATCTGGCCCCACATCTCCATCTGTACGTATAGCATTGACCTACGAGGCTGTCAAAAAAAAGTAGGCTTCATCTCTGGAAACCTCTCAAAAAATAAACAAAATAGATTTGAAGCAAAAGGGAAGTTCACCCTCCCATCTTATGCCCGAGAACAACATCTATCTAAAGTTGTACAGAACTGCCGCAAAAAAATCACAGACCATGTCACAAGTCATGGCACCTATAATAAATAATTAACATAAAATAAAAGTGGGCAACTAATGGGTTGCCCGTCACTGGTATGGTGTGCAATGGTCGACAGGAGTAGTGAGAGGCACCTCACCTCCTCTGCACCAAATGAAGCAATATGTAACTAGCCACCGAAGACTTGAAAATCTGCAGGAGACAGTATATCAGTAGTAATTTATCTCTTGGAGTACACCAAATAACTCCCTGTTGCATAGCCGATGGGGACCTCTAGCATCGAGGGAAAATCATACCCTTTCCTAGATAGGCCAATAATAAAATACAAGTCCTCTTCAGTGGGTGTGTACCACTGGTTATGACTAACACGGAAAGCATGTCGGTGGGCATTCCACTTGAGGATAAGCTATCGCAATAACCCATTATGGACCTTCAGGGATGTAGCCTCCTCATAGAACTTGAGGAGGCCTACCTCCGTTAGGAGCAACTGGGTGGCTGCCATAATAGGGTGAGGGTACATAAGTCTCTCCCTCTCTCGTGCCTCCCACGGGCGAACCACGTTATACTGGTCTGCCATATGTTCCTACTATTCCCTCTCTTCTCTCCTTTGACATCGTTGAATCATTCACATATTAAATACTTTTTTTTTTATTAAATGAGACATATATATATATATATTAAGCGCCAAAAAAAATAGTCATGCACCGGTACCAGTGTGTCTGTTTTTATCGCGCACCGTCCGCGGTGCGCCTAGAAATTTGTAGTGCACCGCACAACATGAAATGTACTTTCTCCTACATTTCATTGATGAAAATATCCATCATGGGGTGGATAATTACATCAACGCATCGCCAAACATTAATTAATGGTCAACAGTGCAGTCGTTTAACCGATCGCACCGATGACTGCACCGTTGACTATGTACAAGTTCTGGAGGGTGGTGCAATGACAAAACTACTCACCCCGGGGTGGATAGTTTCGTCAGCTAATTTCCCTCCTGGCATCATTACATGGTCAACGGTGTAGTGGTTTAACCAACCACACCGTTGATTATGTACTAGTATCGGGAGGGTGGTGCGTTGACCAAACTATGCACCCTAGGGCATATAGTTTAGTCAGTGCACCACCCTCCTGACATTAGTACATGGTCAATGGTGCGGTCGTTTAAATGACTGCATCGTTGACATTGTACTAGTGCTCGGAGGGTGGTGAGCTGACTAAACTATCCACCCCGGGGCACATAGTTTGGTTAGTGCACCATCCTCTCGAACTTGGACATAGTCAATGGTACGGCCGATTAACCGACCACGCCGCCATTTATGTATTTTAAAAAAAACATGGTGTGCCTTTTCAGTACCGCACTAGAATTAGTGTGGTTTCCATTTGCACCGGTCACGGTGCAGCCTGTAAATTTACATGCAGCACCGTGAACCGGTGTGATATGAACGACTCGAGGGTACCGCGCGATATATATTTTTTTTAAGGGTAAATTTTAAATTTTTTTAGAAATCTAATCTGCTAAAATGTTTAATTATGGAGAAACAAGTAAAATACCTATACATTTGGGCATCGAGGATTCATATTTGTTGAATAATTTTCAAAACTAAATTTTCCCACCGTTTTCCAAAATTCAAGATCGAGATGGTGGGAAATCGACGATAGTAGTGCATGCAATGGGAGCACTAATGGCAGGGTGCCTCACATAAAGGAAATTCACACCGCTTCTTGAGAGCTCTAGAGCACTGAAGAAGTGAAAATTCATATTTTTTTGTTGTGATTTTTTTTTATTTAACCCTGTTCCGGTGCGCGGTTTTTTGAGGTGCACCGGGCGGCTTCTTCCAAGCACACCAGGGTTGTTTCAGTTTAGTATGGGTTTTTATGACGCACTGGGATTGAATTTGTGTAGCGCACCAATGTGATATAGTAATGAGACGCACCAGGATGGTTTGCATGGATATCACGATGTCTCGGTGTGCCAATTTGTAGTACGCATTGGTGCTTTTCTAGTTGAACTCATCGGTGTGGTGTAGGATGAGAAACACAATGGAAAAAAAACATCTGTAAAAACCTCCACCAGCTAAGCTCCTCCAGAAACCTCCGCTACAAACAGATATCTGGGCTATTTTTATAAGGGGTTCCTCAAAAACATCCCCTAGAGGGTCTTTTCCTTGTAGTGGTCATTTTCCTTCTTTTGGAAATATTGGTGGTCTTTATATGGCGACGTTGTCCCTTCCTGGATTTACCATTGGTTTTCCAGTGTGGTTATTTTCAACAACTATGGTTCTAAATGTCCAAACTAATCCTCAACCAAGTTCTCCTCCACCTGAACAATATCAACCTCATGTTGATCCTAAACTTGACCCTTTGACTTCTTCACTTGTTTTTTCTTCATCCATTTCTTCCTCCTTGCCTGGTGAAATTCTTGATTCTAGTAACCAGGAAGCTAAGAAAAAGAATAAGAGGACAAATAAGAAGAAGGAAAATAAGCAAGGGGAAAACAAGAAACCATTTCTACCCATGCAACTAGTATGGAGAAATCCTCCAATCAACCTCGCAAAGTTAAATTCCCTTGCAGGTTATGTAAGGGTGACAACTTTCTTAGAGATTTCCCTAGTATTCCATAGGTACCATAAGTGTAGTCCACAAGCTCACATCGACATTTATTGTTAGCTTCTGGAAATCATGCTAGTGATAAACCCTCAACTAGTGACAATAGGTCCATGGGAAACATGGTAAAGTCAAATTTCCCTCTAGGTTATGTGAAGGGAATCATCGTATTCACCTTTTTCATTCTCTAGATGAAGCCTCAAAAGCATTGGATAACCTTACAACTTCTCAGCCTCATTTTTGGGTTGGTTATCAAAATCTTTCCCCTGATCCTCCACTAGTTGATGAAGTGATTTATCAGAATTCATCTCTAGTCAATCCCACTCTCTTTGAATGTGAATCCCATGAGTTCGTTCTCGACCAACCATTGGTTGAGAAAATGGTTGAATCGATTCCATATTTATTTTATTTTACCTTTCCCATAGAGATTGAACTTCATACCGCTTAGGTTCTTCTCATTTCTTTAGGTTCCAATGAACAAGGGGATATTTCTCCCATTCCCATGACATAGGGGGAAAATCCTCGCATTTCCAAAAAAATGGAGAGTAGTTCTCCCATTCCCATAGCACAAGGGGGAATTTATCCCATTCGCACGACACCCCCTCCAATTAGTATGGTCACTTCCTTTGATTGGAGTCGACTGGCAAGATATTGTCTTCCTCCTTACGCGCCCTTCAAGATCACAGTACAGGTTTATAGTGTGGTCATACCTAGAAAAATCATAGATAAAGGCACATCCATTAGTATTCTATTCTCAACTTATTGGAAAGCTTTAGGTTCTCCGCAACTTGTGCCCATCACCCATAATTTTTTGGCCTTTAATAGACGAACCAGTTAACCGTTATGGATCCTTCCTTAGTTGCCTATTAGTTTGGGAGGAAATAATGTCTATATCGATGTGGTGGTAGTAAAAGTCCCTTTGGATTTTGATTTAATCCTTGGGCATGACTATGTTTATGTCATGGGAGCTCTTGTATTTTCACTCTTTCATGTGACCTGTTTCCTGCATGAAGGAAGAATCGTGACCATTGACCATCTTGAATTCATTGGTCCTAATTTGACTCCTAATCAACCAACATCCCTAAATGGTCCTTATATGTAAGTGGTACCTCCCCCGCCACAGATTAATTATGTGGCAACTTGTTCCATGCCCGTGTATATAGATGATCTAATAGGTAATGTAGTGCATCATTTAATGGGGGAATTGGAGTCTTATATTTCCATTGGATCCTTTGATTCTTTCCAGAGTGTTGTTCTCCTATATGATGAGAATTTCTTGGAGGCCATGGCCTCCTAGAGGACATGATCAAAACATTGGAGCAGAGTTACTTGTCTTATGTTAAGCTCATTAAAAAATGAAACAAGGTCTCCGAGCACAATTTCTTTTCTTGTATCAAGCTTGATAAAAAATGAAGCAAGGTCCCTTGAGCATAGTTATATTCCTATGTCAAGCTTGTTAAAAAACGAAACATATCCCCTTCCAATTTGAGTCTGGTATTAGATCTTGTAAATTACCAGTCGAGTCTTTCACTTAATCTCATAAATGAACCTTCATTCCATCCACTTGTTAGCATCCAGTAGTCTAATTAGGTGAATGAAATGAATCTTGGGGGGCATGTAACTCAAATTGAGTAATTATGCTGGGGGCATGAAACCTTATTTCAAGCATAGTTTTTTTCTATGTTTCAAGCTTGTCTAAAAATGAAACCAATTATAAGCATAATTTTTCTCATATTTCAAGCTTCTAAAAAAACGAAAACATCTTCAACCAATCTGAAGCATAGTTTCCCATGTTTTAAGCTTGTGTAAAAAATAAACCATTCTCATCCTATCTCTCGTGATTTCCATTTTTTATCATCCTATTTTCGCCAGATGAGCCTTGCTTTTATCATTCCATCATCACCATTTTCTTGGCTGATCATACACTTTCACTTGGTTTTTACCCTTTCCTGGGGAACAACTGTGATGAGTGGTATTACGAGCCAACCTCTTAACCTCTGTTGGCAATATGATGCAGAGTGTTGTCCTTGATGGCAACCCACTTAATGAAGATGAAGACATGAGATTGTTGGCATATGTTGTCCTTGATGGCAATCCACCTGATGGAGTTATTCTTGACTTGATGGACTTGGTAAATGATGTAAATCTGATGTGATATGATGTTTGTTGGCAATATGATGCTGAGTGTTGTCCTTGATGACAACCCACTTGATAGCGTGTTGTCCTTGAATGGCAACCCACTTGATGAAGATGATGGCAACCTACTTGATGAAGTTATGCTTGATAGAATATGTCTTGATGAAATTGTTAAATGATGTAAATCTGATGTATCTACAGTGGGTACAGAATGTAATGATGGAAGAATTGTCAGTATGTGTCAAAGCATGATGAAAAGAGTATGTCTCAAGGCATACACGGATTTGTCTAGGAGAAGTCGCGTATGCACACGGGAAATAACGTTCCAAGTCGCGTATGCACGCGGGAAATAACGTTCCAAGTCGCGTATGGGAAAAAGCGCTCATAAAGTGCAAAACCAGGGGTAACCACCATGGTATTGACCCATTGTATTGGGTAATGATTCGTCTAAATGACCCCGTCCAGGAATACCATCGGAAGTATTGTGGTTTTGGCTCATGGTATTGAAAAAGGGTAAACCTATATAAGAAGAAGAAATTCATTGTGCATATCATGTGTGTGGGTGCAAGATGTCTGAGCTTGAATGAATACTTCTCTCTGAAGTATATCTGAATGGAAAGGGTTATAGTTGAATGATAGATCTGAATGCATGATGCACCAATGAAGAAATGATGAAGAAGGGAATCTAGATCTGTAATGTATCTGTATTTGCTGGATCTGTTTATGAAGTGATTAGATCTGTGATGAGGTGAACATCTGTCTGATGTAAAGGGTTGAATCTGAACTGAATATCTGATCTGAAGAAGTATGCAGCTTTGTAATGGTTGAAGATCTATACGCTACTTTATTACAGTGGAAGCGCGTATATACGCGTGTTTTATAAAGCGAAAGCGCGTATCTGCCCTAAAGTATAAACAGATGTATATGCTGGTTGATGTGAACGGAAGCGCGTGTATACACGACATAAGTAAAAGGAAAGCGCGTATGCAAACTAGGGTTTGCTGAAGTATGGGGTATGAAATGTCTGATCTGATCTGCTCTGTTATAGCTATCTGTTGTTGATGTTTGACTGTGCTTAAATGTATGGAGAGGGTCCAGTCTGAAAATATGATGAAAAGTGGCCTACAAGTTGTGCTCTATTGAAGTTGTTGGATCCAGTGTGAAAATTGATGAAACGTGGTCCATATTGGTGCTGAGGGTTGTAGCCTTCAGTCAGGGGGTCGTAGCTCCCTTCCAGGTGAGGCTGGTAAACGAGAGCAGGGGGTCGTAGCTCCCTTCCAAGTGAGGCTGGTAAACGAGAGCAGGGGGTCGTAGCTCCCTTCCAGGAGAGGCTGGTAAACGAGTCAGGGGGTTGTAGCTCCCTTCCAGGAGAGGCTGGTAAACGAGCGCAGGTGGGTGCCTGCGTACTGGTATGAGTCTGCGCCAGTACATATGTTGTAAGATGTTTTCTCTATAATAAAATATTGAAGGCTGAGCAATTGCAGCGGTGGTTTTCTCCCGACTTGGGTTTCCACCTAAAAATCCTGGTGTTCATGTGTGATGCTTTGTGTGATGGTTTATTCTGTTGTTACTGCACATGTTTACTGATAACTTAACAACAGATGAATGAATATTGCAAAGAACTAAGTTAATAAATATCTGCATATTTAGATCTCTGCTAATACGCGAGTTGTATGAAGGATATCCGCGTGTATACATGAGTTTACTAAAGGAAAGTAGCGTATGGGTTTTAAGGAATGAAAAAGTAAAAATTTTTGAATATGCAGTAAATACTGATTCACCCCCCCTCTCAGTATTTTTCCCAACAACCTCTACATGTTTTGAGAAGTTCCATCATGACCGAAACTAATTTCTACCCTTTATACCACTCGGAAGATTGGGGGGCGTGTACCTTGAATTGAGTCATTATGCTCAGGGCATGAAAACTTATCTTAATCATATTTTTTCCTATGTTTCAAGCTTGTATAAAAATGAAACCAATTCCAAGCATAGTTTTTCTCATGTTTCAAGCTTGTGGAAGAATTAAACCATCTTCAACCAATCTCTAGCATAGTTTCCCATGTTTCAAGCTTGTGTAAAGCTGAAACCGTTCTCATCCTATCCCTCGTGATTTCCATTTTTTATCATCCTATTTTTTCTAGATGAGCGTTGATTTTCTTATTTCATCATCACTATCTTCTTGGCTGATCATACACTTTCACTTGGTTTTTACCCTTTCCTGGGAACAACTGCGGTGAGTGGTCTTACTAGCCAACCTATTAACCTCTATGTGTTTTAAGCAGTTCCATCATGACTAGAACCAATTGATACCATTTATACCACTTGTTCCTCTAGGAGGAGTCTTCTTTTAGCTCTTTTCAGACTCCTAAAATATGAAAATATTGTTGAACACTTGTATTTTTGAACTTGTAAAAGTAAATGAAAAGGCATCTACTCAATATAAGTTTAACCCTTTTCTAGACTGAGATAGAATATTTATGAAAAATGAATACATTAGTTGAACATGGATAAGATGTTCTCTTGGGTACTATTTTCTTCATTTTCGGACTCAAGGGACTATATGTGAAAATGAACATTTGGAGTTTTATTTTTTGTCTCTTTATCAAACTCTCTAAACATGAAAAATATGTTGATTTTTACCTTCACTGAATTCTTTAACACATCCAACAACTATGGACTTGTCGAACATGATGAGACCGAACCACTCCTTCTCAGGGTTCCTTAAACATACTTAGAGGGATTCATCCCAGGGATGAACTTACAGATCAAACATATGTTATCCTCCTCAATCTTGTTAAAAAATAAAAAGGCATTGACGAGTATGGGTAGGGAAGTTTTTAAAACAAGATACTACAATCGTTAATGGAATCGAGTCACTCTTGAACATGGCACTCTTCCACTTCATCTTTGTGGCTATTAGGTTGGGAAATATGCTTGTCTTTTGGTTCATCATACATTTTCAAAGCCTCCACTTTCGTTTTTGGGTCAATGCTACCAACTCCATCCAGTGTTGCCCATATGTTCAAGAGAAGTCATTCAGTCAATATTTGCTAAAATACTCTTAAGCCTTCATTCCATGTCTACCGTTCTTGATCCATTCATCATCATTATGTCTCAAATCATGATACCCGTTTCGTGTCCTTCATGGGGGATACATCAAGGCCCTCTTGTGATGGGATGCTTCATGTCCTCATCAACTCATCATCCAGGAAGTTGAATTAGAAACAAACTTTTGGTACCTTGGTGCTTGCATACGTCAATGGCAAGTTTCCTCACTCTTGGCAACAGGTTTACATCATTGGATTTCGACCGAAATATTCTGTGTGGTGTTCGAATTCAACTCATTTATTCACACCATATTGACTGTATTGTAGTACCTTGAGAGTCATTAACATCATCTATGGTTTCTCTCATGTTTGTTAACAAATTACATCATTGGTCGATAATAAGATGGTGTATACCATGCTCTAATTCAGCTCATTGATTCACATGGTTAGACTCGTACATTGGTTGATCGAGTGAATGGGATAGAAGACATTAGATCTAGTTTCATCCATCCAGGATGTGATTTCAGGATTAATAGAATATCACATTCTATGATGGATATGATCGTATCTACAATCATCAAGTCATGGGTCCACTGTTTTTAATTAGTGGATGTGTCTCTTGATCATTGTACATGTAATGTTATCTTATGTGTTGAGTATGGGTATGCTCCATTAGAAAATATTTCATGATGTAAATGTATTATAATAGAAGGTGATATCTCTAGTTTTTCTTGATCCCGACTTGTCACAAGGTAAATCACTTCAGTCATTAGTTGTCATTTTTTACTTTGAGCTTTAGGGGGCAATATGTTATTGGAAATTTTTTCGCATCTAGTCAATAGGCCTTAAAAAATGATCATTCACATCCTTTGAACACTTTTTCATCCTCCCTACATAAATGCCTAAGCATGATTCTCTCATATCCCTGAGTTTCTATCTGAAACTACTTCATTTCAGTGATTTTTAGGTCCAACGCACCTTGGTTCCTCATAGACCTATGTTCACCAATAGGTTGTCCCTTGCTGGGGTGAGTTGATCACCACCAGGTTTCCCCTTGCTGAGGTGAGATTATCATCAGCATGTTTCCCCTTGCTAGGGTGCGTTGATTCTAGAAATTCGGGAAAAATAAAAAAAAATCATAAAGCTTCCTCTTCCATAAGCTTCCATGAGTTGTTATAACTATTTACCTTGGATGAAAGTCTCAAATATTTTCCTATTCTACCTTGGGGTTTTCATCCCTTATCCCTTGAGCTCATCCTCCCATCAAGAGTGGATCTCAAGCCTAGATTGCTAAATGTATAAGAACCCTCAACTTACCATCCTCTTCTATATATTTGTGATCATCCACAAGCTAGGGGTTGGCTTTTGGAGATATATTCTACCCTCATTTTGTTATCGTGAGAGTCATTATTCCATGCATTAGGGTGACATAGATGCACACTTTGTTGCAAGGAAGGACAAGTCAACTTGGAGGAGGTCTTCTACAAGATCAACTCCTATATTTGGTTGTAACTCTCTCCATTTCTATTAATGCAAAGAGTTCTTTGTTTTCCTATATGTGATGTTATCATTTCATGTATTTCAATGCCATGTTGATCCATTGAATAAAGTGATTAGATGATGCCACATAGATGTCGTAAATCACTCGATTGTTTTGTTTGATTGTGCAAGTTCTAATTATAGCGCTCAGAGATAGGATTGGAGCGTACAATCTAAGAGAGGAGTGAAGCATTTGACGGATTCCAGGTAGGCTTCATCCCATTGTCTATTTACTTTAAGGAAAACATTAGCTTCTTTGTATTTCTTTTGTTCTACGCTAGGCCACCCAATCTAGGGAAGATACTTCTTTCTGCAGTCATAGATTCTGTATAACAAAGAGATATACATTGTCTTCCTAAGTAGCTACATCAAAATAACCATGACTAGTTTCTCATCAACTGCTAGATACATGCTATGGCATAATGTAGTCAATTAGGATACAATCACCAAGGGCATATTCATATTTCACAATCATATATATGCATATATAATAATGACATTTTATGATTTAATAGCAAGAGAAAGTTTAGAAAAAAATTCCTTCTCCTTTTTCTTGTAGCTGATCACATAATTTAATTAGCATCGTTGTTCTGTTCTGTGGTTTTCTTAGTATTCATACTCCTTTACCAATCACCTATATCTTACTTCTCCATTGTCATCATTTTTTTACCCAAATCTATTGTCAAGTTATGCTAGTTTTATATATTCATCTTAAGACTTTACTGTACAAACCCTGTCACCTTGACCTAGGCATATATATTCACTTTAATTCTTATCATAATCTTAATACATCTTTACTTTATTTTATTCCTCACTGATTCTAAATTATACATTGTACGGAATTCAAACCTATGCTTCAGTGGTCATAGTCCTGTCAAAATTCATCCTATTTTTGTGGTAATCCTGTAGCTTTCTCAGAGGATTTTCTTCAATTTTTTTTGCTTAGATTCACATTTTACATTCTCCATAATATTATTCTCATCAACACATTACCATTGACTAATCATTTTCTCAATTTTGGTACTTGGGTTGAAAGTATGCCTTCCCCAAGTTAGGCATGCTAAACATAATTTTTGTTGTAACTTTCTCTGTAGTTTTTGTGATATTTTGGGTTGAAACACAAAATTATAGGTTTATCACTTTAATGTGTTAATAATTACCTTTCTTTCGACTATTCATGAGCCACATTCCAACTCCCCCTGCAAAGTCCTACATCTCATTCCCCCAACTCTAAGTTGTTCTGGAAATTGAGGAGGTGTCCATTGAATTTTGTGAGTTTTACATTCATTTCAGATTCCTTTATTCATCGCTTTATTTTTTCAAATTATTAAATCAAATCATATGTTTTTGGATGCCAAGCATTATGGTCAAAAGGTATGAGAATAATTTTATGTGTTCCATAAGGCGAGGTGTGGATCACATGCACATTGCCTATGCTATTAGCTTGCATCAAACGAGAAACAAATTGTTTGTTGTATATATAAGATGCATTTAGTAATTCACTTCTAGTTTTAGTTGAATAAATAAAACTGAAGAGTGTTACAATAAAATGATGTATGGAATGATAAGAAGTGTTACCAGTGGAAGATATTTTATACCAAATACCACAACATATGGTCAGTGGAAGAGATTCTAGGTAACCAAATACCTCAACATATGGTTAATGGAAAACATTTTATATAATAATTAGAAGAATTTCCATACCAAAAATGCCAAGCCTCCTCCAAATCAACAAGTGTCCAAGGAATTGAGTGACCAAGAGCATTCTGGCAATGAAGCCACACAATTTGAAAAAAAAGACATAACATAAAAACATGATGAGTATATTCATCATCGTGACAAAGATAACACCAACCTAGACGACTTAAACTTGCTATATTAATTTTAAAGTAATCATGACTTATATAAAATGATTGAATATCAAACCTATTTTAATAACTATTTTTTTAATAAAATAATATAAAAGAAATTATATTATTATGTATTTAACCTATTTTAATAACTATATTTCTAATAAATTATATTATTTAAAAAAATAATATAAAAAAAATTATATTATTATTATCTATTTAAGCAATGCAAAATTAAGTAAATTATATTCTTTACTTCGTTTATTAACCATTATTCTGAGCACTCTCATCCACAATTCAGTTTAACTTTTAAGAGAATATTTATTAGCTATTTCATTTAACTTTATTGTTTAACTCTCAAGAAAACATTTATTAGCCATTTCATTTAACTTTAACTTTAATTCTTAAGAGAATAAATATTAGCTATTCCATTTAACTTTGTCTATGTACTCTCTAACTTTACTTTCGCTTTGGCTTTCACATCATCTATGAAATTGGTGGGTACGATTAGTTCTACTTTAGCATCAGCATATAATGGGAACGGGATTTATGTGGGCACGGCAACTATTGCTTTTACTTTATTTTGAGCATTAGAGAATAATACAAACTTACTGAAATAAATATTCTTAATCAATGAACGTACAACATTATTCTATGAAATTGTGTAATAGACATTTTGGTATAGTTTAACTATCAAAAACTAAATAATCGCCATTTCATTTAACTTCACTTTAGCTTAACTTTAATATCATCAATGGAATTCGTGGGTATGATTACTCCTACTTTAGCATCAGCATATCTTGGGAAGAGGATTTGTGTTGCTTTTACTTTATCTTCCGAGTTATCTATGGAATTCCTGAACGCTGATCACATTCACTTTAGAGATAGCCCTAGAGTGTTTCCTATATAACCAATAATATCGTTCAGAATTTTTGATGCCTTGTAAACTGTGTAGCCAGTATTGCGGTTCATAGTTGTTGATTTTCAACCTTCTGTACTTTTTCTTATTATCATTGTCAGGTTTAAGCTCGGCCTTTCTTTCAGTAAGAATGGCAAAGAAATTATGTTGTTGCCCCAACTTCCTTTCCTGTTTTTCTTGCTTTTCAGTCACAAGTGTAGTCATCATGATGCTTCTCCATCCTCCGCTCCCCCAAATGCTGCTTCTCCAAGAGTTGATACCCAAGCCGCTCTATCTTCTTCAAGAGATATAGAAGGTCCCTCCTCTTCTGGCCGCATTCCCGCTGCTGTAAAGCATGATGACTCCCAACTGTCCTGCTGCTGTAAAAAATGCTGCTGTTTTTCTTGCTTCTCAGCCACAAATAGTCATCATGATGCTTCTCCATCCACCGCTCCCCCAAACGTTGCTTCTCCAGATGAAGGTACCTCCTCCTCTGGCATTTCAGCTGCTCACGTAAAGCAACATGGCTCCCAACTCCCTGAGTCTGAATCAGTTGATGGATCCTCCTCCCCTTCCAATGTTCCATCACCTCCTCCATCCATACCATCTGAGCCTGCAAGAGTGGATACCATTCCAACTGAGGTGCCTAAAAATGAGAAGGTTGTAGAAGGTTGCTCCTCTTCTTCAAGGAATGATGATGCTACACTTCAAACGGCGCCGGATCTTAGCAGCCGGATCTTAGTGAAAGAAGTAGATGGAGAAAGAGTAGATCTAGATGGGCTCATTAAACATATATCACAGCTTCTGGAAATCATCGAGGTAACGTGGATGCCTATCTTTCATATTTTGTTTCATCTCGTGTTTCCACACACGCATTGAGAGGATTAGTTTTGCCAAAGTGTAAGGGATTGTACGTATCTGTAGGTATCTAACAGCGATAAGATTTAAAGTCACTTTTTAAAGTAATTTATTATATATCTTTTAAATATATAAGTTATTTAATTTATATACTTTAAATTTGTTATTTTTTTAATTTCAATTTAGTTGAAAATGAATTACATGCAATATATACGTATAGCATTGAATATAATATCATCTAAATCTTCTACTTCAAAATGAAGTTTATATATCTTCTTACAATATTATAATTAAAATATATATATATATATATATATATATATATATATATATATATATATATATTAATATATATATTTTAAATATTTAATTTTTAACTTTTGATACCACTTGAAAATGACTTACTTCCGATATATATTTAGAATATGAGTATATGATCATCTAAATCTTTTAGATATTTAATTTGTATGACATCGAATATATTATTATTAAAATATTTTAAAATAAGGTTTTACAACCTCTTGTAATATTAATTACAAGGAATTTATTTTTTAATTTATTTTTATAATAGTTTGTTTTTAAAAAACTTATTTGTATATAGTAAAAATATTTTTTTCAAAAAAAATATTATGTTATTTTTATAAGGATATTATTTCTATAGTGTGGTTGTAGAAAAATTGATTGAAAATCATTAGTAAATAAAGTTGTATATATTACAGAAAAGGGTCATAATCATAAATTACTTTATCTAGATAATTACTAAAAACAATTGTATTGTCTTGACTCAACTAGATGTTATAAATATTAGTAATGTCTTTTTTCACTTTCAATTTATCACTTGATGATTCTCAACAATTACGATGCTTTGTCTAAACAACTAATGTGTTGTGTTTCATTATGTGTACACATGACCCTAAGGAGTCTCCAAACATCTTGCTTTTTGAATCCCCCATTATCTATTACAATATTAAGAATAACTTTAAGGTTAATAATTTCACAAATATAATATTTGTTCTTTATCCCAACTCTATTTTATACCTTATGGAATGAATCTCATTAAATAAGATAAATTTTCCCCTCCCACTTCTTGCTAAAATGAACAGGATGCCACTATCAAAGTAACCCCATGCTCCTTTTTTTTTTTGTCTATTTTAATGCCTTTGTACTTACATATTTGGATATCATTTGAAACTTTGTAATATTATCATGCTTTGAGATGCACATTGGAAAGAGGAATATATCTATCTCATAGAATATTTCTACATTTACTGAAAGCCATATACTCCAAGAAAAAATCATTTGAAAAGTTAGATATTTGGAGAACATTTGAAACTTTTCAATATTATCTTACCTTAAGATGCACACTTGAAAGGAGAGACATATCTATATCTTTGAAAAATTCTACATTTATTAAAAGCCACATACCTCAAGAAACATTCATGAACAAATATTTATAATCTTTTGACTCTTTCTTTTGCTACAAAATTTTAAAATATTGGCCTACAATATACTCCTACAAGATCTCTCTACCCCTATTATCACTTCCATTTTTTCCAGAACTTTGGAAGAATTTATATACAAAATATTAAGAGTTTATTTATATATATCAACAGTGCATAAAGCACGTGTTTGGATCATGTATAATCATTTTTCAAAGTACCTCCCATGCTAATGCCTTTTTTTAATGATCAACCACATAAATACCCTTCTCTTCAATGTTGCCATTATCTTCTATAAAATTATTAATTTCTCTATATCATCTCCTTGTTTCTCATTTAAGAATTATACTTAATATTCTAGCCTAGTAATGTATATACCGAAGGCTAGACACCCTCATTCTTAGTTAATAAAATTGCTTAATTATCCATTCTAGTAATATATATACCAAAGGCTATATCTCTTGAATGTTATTTAAGCACATTGCTTAATAATACAACTTATTTGTAGGAAATTCTAGATCCATGGACTAAACCAATTGATCTTTAATTTATCTTATCAAAACATGGTTTAACTTCTACTACCTAATATATGCTTCCCAAAACTCTCTTTAAATTCCTTATATATCAATAAAATATACATTTTTCCATCCTTACTATGATATACTTTTAAGTTTAGGGTGAGGACTTCAACCTAGATTATACATTCCACCCTTTTGGAGGGAGGCTATCATATTCTCAGGTAACCTAAAAGACATCTCCATAGCTCACCAAAGTGTTATCCCTTATTCTAAACTTTCCATCATTACCTACCTCTGAAATGATTAAGTTCCCTATCAATGGGGAAGGAAATACAGTAGTTGTCTAGATTATATAAATACATTGTAGATAGATAAATTTTAGTTTTTTAATCTAATCTTAAATTGTTTAAGGTTCAATGTACTTCTTGTTAATGACCTATTTCCATGGTCTCTCATTTATACCAATCTCCATTTATAATCCTCTAGCCATCAATGCCCTACTAAAGTGATGGGAATTTTTGAATCCCCAACCCTCTATGTCCTTTTGTTTCAGTACAACCCGTCATTTAATTAAGGAAATTCCATCTCTCTCCATCATACCAATTGGTTAAAAATTTAAAGTTTTTCTTCCTTATCATTCTTGGCATTATTCTTAGTATATAGGCTAGTGATATCAAGCACAATAAATTTTATTCCAACAATGATTTCACAAGGTTAGCCTCCACACAAACAAATTCTATTTTAATCATTTTCTAGAAACCATTTTCATCATTATTTCCATAACAATTCGACTTTGTGAAAAAAAGTAAATACTTGAAACCTATTTGAAGATCAATAATTTTTTTTTTCAAGTGGTCTGAGTTCATCAGAGATTTACATCAGGCTTGACCTGTGGCTTGAGAAACCATGACTGAGGGGCATCTAAGCCTTCAAAATCACCCAGGGATCGCACCCGGCCTAGGCCACAACAACACTAAGCCAACTGGGTTTAACTTTTCTCCTCCCCCTAGCACGGGCATAACAACCTCTGTGAGGTTTGATCCTGGGTTGCCCTTCTGACGAGGCCCATCCTCAACCTACTGTGCTAGTGGGACTTGACGAAGATCAATATTTTTAAAAGGGAAAACTTGAGTACTTTTCCTTACTACTTCCTAATCTAACCTCTATAAAGGAAACAAGTAATTTCTAAGATTAACCATCATCCTTATTTCTATATAGTAAAGAGAGGAATTATTTTAGCTTGACATTAAAATATCTCTAGGAACCATCACAAAAACAACATTACATCATCTACAAATAATTAACATATTAGAAAAATAATCTTCCCTTCTTATTTCACCACTAGTAATAAAATTGTTAAGTGGGATAATGGAAAACCCTATATTTATCCTCTAGTAGGCTCGAGGAAACTAAAAGCTAAACCACAATTAACACTATAGAAGAAACTAATGTCAGGGACCCCATAATCCAGTTTATCTGATTGAAAAAAAAACCAATGTAAACTAGTATTAATCTCAAATACATCGAGTTTTCTCTATCACATGCCTTCGATAAATTTAACTTAATATGATATCTAGTTGTTTCATAGTTTTGATTGAGTGTAAGCCTATTTGAGAAACCCTAGTGGTATTATGTATTTGTCTTCCATGACAGAATTCATACCTTTCATTTGACATGGTCTTAAAGAAGATTCTCTTTATCCTCAAAGCAATTATTTTGACAAATATTTTTTATATGTGGTTACAAAGTGACATGGGCCTAAACTCATCAAATGAATGGGGATTATCCTACTTTTGAATTAGATATAGAGATGTGATGTAAAAAACATAAACTTTCCTATGCATTTACTTTCTCCCACTACCCTTATAAGAAATTCTTCATTAATGAATCATAGAATCCTAAGAAGAATTCCTCAATATAATGACAAATACCTAGAATTTTATCCTTCAAAATAAATTAAAGATTGCATTGAATTATTCTTTGGATATTTTTCCATCAATCTTTCATTTTCTTCCTCGTCAACAATAATAGGGAAATAAGAGATCACTGTAATAATTTCATGGTTATATTTACCCTTTCTTATTCCTTGTAGAGGTTTTCAAAATGTGAAACATTTAAAGAAATTATGTCATCAATAGTTTTGGCATTTGCTTTATCCTCTCTTTCCATTTCCCATATTTTAATTATGTTTTCACTATATTTGACATACTAATGAAAATATTTCATATTTTCATATATTTAGGCAACCTCCATAAAACCTCCTTTTGCTCGAAGCTTCCTTTCAAATTGTTCCAACTCTCTTAATTTTTCTTTAATAGATCATCTCTTACTCCCTTTTTCATCTTGTACATTAATATCTTCATTTTTTCTTATTTGAGGTAAGGGACTATTCATCCTTCTTTTGTGTATTAAGGGCCTAGGTTGATACTACTTCCTTGATTCTTTTAAGTTGACAACAAATTATAAGCTAGTTGACACCTTTAGTGTCATTGGAACTTTTCGATTTTGGGTTGACTAGGTTTTGAAATTCCTCATCCTCAAGATGAGTGGAATTGAACTTTGAAGGTTGAGAATCTGAAACATAATTAGAAGGTGATCACACTTACCTCCTACCACCACACATGAACTAATTCTTTTATGATCATCCATAATGTATTTTGACACCAAAAGAATATCCAATATTTTTGCATCTCTAATATGCTTAGTTATCATATTCCTCCATATGGGAAACAATTTAATTGGTCCTACATCTACTAAACTAGCTCCTCAAACTTGTTTATGAAGTGATCTACCAATAGGTCTACTTTGGTTATAGTGCTTCTTATATCTTTTATTTTTATCTGAAATTTAAGTAATCTCCTAATACAGTTGTACCCCTTTTCAAGAAATCATGTGCTAAAAAAAATCTTCCTCGTCATTTATTTTGTTCTCATAAGTTCCGTTTAATACTTTTGCAATAAAAAGTGCTTCCTTATCTATATATAGTATAGTTTAGCTCCAATTCCCAATTCAAAAAAGAGATAATTAATTAACCTCATGTTTCTTCTCCTCGATTTATTGATCAACACCCCAAATCTTTTCGCAACATCTACAGATAGGAAATCACAATCCTTTAGAAATGAAGGTACTTTTCCTATGATTTCCCCCTCTTCTCCCATAGTCTCCTATGACATCAAAAATTCAAGGTTGTGTAGTTCCTCTAACTTTCCTATGGCATGCTTTTTTGAATATTTTATTAGTCCCCTTACATTAAAGGAAACAAAAATCATGTGGACACCTTAACTAGGGCGTGCAATACTAAAAGGATCCCTTTTAAAGTCTATTTCTTTCTTTATTGAATTTCTCTTTAGACTTTATTAGAACAAGGGATACATATGATGCTCTTCCCATATTAGGGTATGGGACCTCCTTTCCACAATGTCCTAGCTCAAATCTACTTTAATACCATTGGCATTCAATTCCATAGGAGGGTCATGTTTAGTTCGTAGGAGAAATTTGTTTTGTTCTATCATTGCATGTATGTCCCCTTCATTTGGAGTGTTTTGAGTTTGGCATCCTCAATTTTTCTCATCTAACCTGACCCTATCCACCTATTATTTCATTATAGATATCCCTACATAATTTTGGAGATTAAAGGTTCTCACCCATATCCTTTATTTCCATTTAGTTTACTCTACAAGTTTTTTAAATTGCGAACCCCCAAATTCAATCGGTGTTCCTAAAATATTGATTGATATTGTAAATTAGAATTAATATAGAAATTATGTGGGAGTTTGAAATATACAAGGTGTGACAAGGGCGTTTCATTACAATAATTTTTAGGTTTAAAATGGGCCTACTAAGGAAAATAATAAAATAATAGTTAAAATACTAAATTAATCTTTTAAATTTTTAAAGAAAAGAAATGAAACTACTTTTGTTATGATCATATTTTTGGTTTCTATCCTTATAGGTTTACTCAAATGTCAATTATAGAGAACTACTTGATGTGGAATATAATTCCACATCCAACGAGTACCCGCACTGCATACTTCTGCATAGACCCACATAAAACATCATTGAAAATACATGAAATATGTATTGACATGTATTTTCAATTTTTTTTTTCTAATGTGGGTCTACTCAAAAGTATGTAGAGTGGGTGCTTGATGGATGTGGAATATAATTTTGCATCTAGTGGGTGTTCACATTCTTTTATCATGTATTTTCAATTTTTTCGGATGTGGGTCTACTCAGATGTATGCAAAATGAGTACTCATTGGATGTAAAATATAATTCGACATCCAACGAGTGTCTACGCTTGACATTTGAGTAAACCTATAAGGTGATAAGATGGAAATACAATTAAAAAATGTAGTTTTCTTGTTTTCCCTCCAAAATATTTACTCATGGGGATACCATCATTATCTCGAATTCTATTGGTTTTGATAAATTTAATTTTGCTAGTACATTTTTTTTTTAAGTCCATTTTTTACCTCAAAATTCCCCTAGCACGTCACTATAATCTCCAAAGATGCATTTAGAGTTGCTTCCATCCCGAGCGAACCCTTCTCTTTATTTGTATTATGCTATTTAATGTTGTCATTACTAGGGCCTCCACAATGTGCCCTTTCTACTTTAATTCTTGATTTTCTACCTCTCTAATATTTTATACGAATTCAATCCTTCATGTAGATTCTACTACCAAAATTCCCCTTTCCCTTCGTTAACCATCTTCTATATTGGACTTGACACATCCTTCACCAAAGCCATTTTTTGCATTTTTTCCTTCTCCACAATTTTTTAGTCGATTTTTGAAAACATTCACTTGCTATATGGCCATAATGATATGATCTGGCCATAATGATATGATCTTTGGCATTGGAATGCAAGTTTAATATAGTGGAAAATATTTTAGTATAATGCCTACTCCCAAATTCTATCTCTATGTCCCCTTCTAAACCTTGTTTTAAATCCATTTCACTCAAGTTATTTGTAATTATTCGAGCTTTCATTTTCATGTGGCTTGCATACACATCTAAGAAACACCCTATATTAATCCAAATTGCTCGAAATCCATCTAGAGACCAAAACTTTGAGGGAAAGCCTGCGAGTTTAGCCCATATTGTTACAATGTGGCTATTTCTATTCACAAGTCAAAGTAAGGAACTTTTCTCTACAATGTTGATGAGATATACCCCCACTACCTTTGTAGTCCCAATATATTATCCACATCCACTTCAACTTTGATCATAAATTCAAGCCACCCCCTTATTGATAGATGAAACTCTTGAATGTATCTTATGAGAGGGCTTTTTTTTATATTCCAACTAGACCCTTAAGGTTATATCTACCATTTGTTTGGAAGGCAATTAAGTGTCTTGTAAATTCTTAACTAACTAGTTCAATGACTTGGTTCATCCTTATATTCTCTTACACTGCCAAATTATACTTCATTTTTTGTTAATACATATGCCTTTTTCTTCTTCTTATTTTTCTCTAACCTCCTCTTCTAGTGGATCCTTCCCTTATTATTCTTTGTACTAAAACCCCACTTTGTAGTTTCCAAAAACTCTCTTTACGAAACTCCCTAATACTTCCAATTATGCTATCCAAGCTAAATCTTTTTCAAGGTGTTCATTTTCCTCATGGTGTTGAATCAAGGGTTCATAAAAGGTATTATCTTCCTTTATCCCATTCCATGAACAATGTCAATGAAGAAATTAATTCACTTGTTTTGGAGATTAAGATTGGATTATCATTGATCCTTTCACTCTCCTCTCTCATTTTAACCTTTATCACTCAAACCAAAAAATTCGAGGATCTTTTACTTTGATACTCCATATAATGTTCCTACAGCTAAACCTTATTGTATGCTTTTTCATGCCAGTATCCTCATTTCCTTTCAAATTATGCATTTTCTTAGACTTTCACTCCATTCCCTATCCATTTTAATATAGTTCCATATCCACATATATAGATTCATTAAGGCAAGAGATAGTGCCTCTACATCCTCATATGAGGGGAGATATTGGATATTCTCCCATAAAATTACATTTAAAAGTATTAAAAATATAATTACATTAACAAATTAAAAAATAAAAATAACAAAAAAAACAATTTATAAGATAAATAAAATATTTCAATTTTCACTTTAATTTTAATTTAAATTTTAGTAAGAGAAAGATATATAATTCCTTCACTATTTAATATGAAATTAACAATAAAATATAAAAATAATATTATTAATATGTGATTTATGGTATGTTATATCATCTATTATACCCTACATATAAATAGTTCTAACTATGTATTTTTATATAAAATGAGTGAAAAAAAAAACTTATAATTAAAACACTTTAAGTTATTTGAAGTTTGTTTTTTTGGACATTTTAATGGATGAGTAATGATAAAAATGAGTAATGATAAAAATACAGCGAGTGAGATATGTTTTTTGTTGTTTTTTTTGTTTTAACAGGGGAAGAATTCATCACCGCAGCTGCAACGCAGGGTTGAAGATTATTTCCCCACCACTTCAAAGATGGTCTCCAAATTAAAAATGTTCCTCTTTGAAGGAGTAAACACTTACTGTGCTTATTAAAACTTTTTCATAATTTCACAATCGTTTAATTTCTTATAATGTTTATCTAAATGATCATTTATCTTCATTTTATTGTATGGCTTTTACAAATATATTTTCATGATTATCTAAATTATCATTTCTCTCTTGATTTATCTTGTGGCATTCAGAAAGACGTTATTCCGGGCGAGGCGATTAAGACAGCTGTTGGCGTTGTCTTACAGGGCATGGTTGCTGCAGACTTCATTATTGCACCCTTCGTTGTGGTCGCCAGCATCTTGGAAAGATTAGGCGATGTTGGGGACAACAAAAATGAGTGCATCAGTCTGCTTAAGGAAATGTTATCTTTGGGGAAATTGGTTAAGCAATTTCAAGAACGCCCTCAGTTGAAGGGAAGTGATGGAATATCTGGTGTAATTAAAGAAGCTACTGAATTGATAGTGGAAGGCTCCATTCTGTGCTGTACTCAGATGAAGTCTTCAAAATTTTCCAAGTGAGCATTGAAAACTCCAATGTTATTTGTTTGAAAGTGGAATTGTTTATTCATGCGTTCAACCTTTTATAGTAAAGGTCTCTTATATGTGAGGGGTGGACTAAGGCCTATTGTTTGAATGAACTAGGTTTTGGGCAGCGTCAGTAAACAAGGAAGACCTATCCAAATTTAGACAAAAGTTAAGGGACATGTACATGCATATGAATGCCGAAATGGGTATTCGTCTCTATGATATCAATGCACCTAGGAAGGCACCACTTTCTCGAGGATATCCAAAACACTCAGGTGAATATATTCTCAAATTAACGTTGTTTCTATGTTTTTATTGTTAATTCACGTAACTATGGACATAATGTTTGATATTGTGGAAACAGTTGGATTGGAGGAGCCTGTGAAAGAAGTTCTTGAACTTCTAGAATGGGGAAGCCAAAGAAAAGCTGTCGCAGTTATGCTGCATGGTTTTGGAGGAATAGGGAAAACTACACTTGCAGACGCTGTGTTTTCACTAGTTAATTTTGAAGAATGTAAATATTCCGAGGTTCAGTTATTTAAGAATATAGAATCAAAACCTGATGTCATAGAATTACAGAAACTCATATTAAAAGATTTAATGGGACCTGAAGATACAATTACAGATATTAGAAAGTATGAGGATGGGCAGCGAGAATTGGGCAACATGTTAGAGAAAGTGACAGCTTTTATTTATATTGACAATGTGTTGGGTGAAAATGAGCTTAGACAACTTTTGCCCACAGATCTGAGTAAAGCAAAGAAGTTGAGGTTGCTTGTTACGGCTCGTGACATAGAAGTGGGTAGAGCGTTCCCAAGAGAAACGTCTCCTCCTAAAATTTACAGCATGAAAATAATTTCGAATAGCACAGCAGTGAGTTTTTTGAAAAGGGAAGTGTTAGATGACATGGAGGAAAAACTAAATTCTAGCCAAATTGACAGCTTAATAGATATATGTGGTGGAGTTCCACTGATGTTAACCTTAGTAGCAAAAGTATTAAGATTCGAACAAGACAAGCAAAAGGCTTACAATATGATTCTACAGCACAAACAGAATGTGAAGGGTCAAATGTTTGAAAGCATTGGGGGTGAGGAGAAGTATTTCTTTGCATACGACTCTCTCTCTCATGAGTACAAAGATCCATTTCTTGATGTGTGTTTGTTTTTCAAAGGATGGGATTGGGACACAGTGGCAGATATTGTTGGAGAGGATCAGTTGGATATACTAGAAAAGAGAGCACTGGTCACGAAAAGTATTGATAGCACTGTGTCTGTACATGACGTCATCTTGACAATTGGTCAACAAAAGGCAAAGGGAACGAGATTTAAATTCACCAGGGCAAGTCAGTTTGAGAAGTTTCTGGATCAGGATGAAGAAAAGGTACCAAATCCATGAACTTTAAAACAAATCATATGCAAGTCTGTTTCCTACAATAATTTACTTGATTCTCATGACTAAATTCTGACTAGTTTCTCCATCACTTTAGCCATCATTTACAATTTTGTTTCATGCAATGATTGTCTTGACTCTCATAATTGACTCAATTTTACTAAATAATTGGATGCAGGAAATCAAAGGCATATGGTTCGGTGAAAATAAGGATCCATGCAGTATAACAGCATCAAAACTAGATTCAATGTGCAAGTCATTGAGAGTTGTTGACCTTGGAAACTTAACAAAAGTGGAAGGTCGCTGTAATAAAATATTTGAGAACTTGGTCTTTTTTAAAGGTGGAATTACCCAACTTCCGTTTCATGTGTCAAAGATAGAAAACTTAAAATACTTGAAGTATGAACCCGAAGATTTGACTCTACCTAAGGTAAGTCTCCATCACAATATTTGAATCCCCGTGTTTTTCCATTCATTTTTTCGAAATTTTTTACTGTAATTTCATATGGTTGTTACATATCAATTGCATGATTTGTAGATGCCATCGAGCCTCCGACACATGGAATTTGATGGAAGATTGCAGTCTCCTGCTTTCCAAATCTCTGCTGCATGTCTCCAACAACTTGGGAATCTGCGAATATTGAGATTAATCAATTTCGCAGAGTTGAAAAAATTGCCTGAACAGATGGGCGATCAAGTGAAAGTTTTGCAAGAACTCTCTCTTTCACATTGCAAATCTCTAGAAGAACTACCGACGTCAATTTCAAGGCTTCAATCTTTAAGATTGTTGAGAATGGATTATTGTTCAAGTTTGAGGGAGTTGCCAGAGAATGTTTCAAATTTTCAATCTTTAAAAGTATTGAGATTAGATTACTGTTTGAGTCTGGGGCAGTTGGCAAAAGATTTTGGATCTTTGAAATCTTTACAAGAGCTTAATTTGCAGGGTTGTTTGAACTTGAGGCACCTGGGAGAAGATTTTGGATCGTTGAATTCTCTGCAAGAACTTGATTTAGAAGGATGCACAGGCTTGGCAGCCCTTCCGAGTAATTTTGAAAAGCTTTCGTCATTGAGATCATTGAATTTATCTTATTGTGAAAAGTTAGAGGATCTTCCTCGTGGCTTGGAAAATTTATCATCACTTGTTGCATTAAATTTTAGCAACTGTCTTAAACTAAGAAGTATTCCAGACTCTATTGGACAGTTGAAGCTCACGGCATCATTGATGGACATGTCAAATTGTTCGAGTTTAACTGAATTACCAGATGGGTTATGCAACCTTTCCTTTATCGCCTTCCTTGATTTGTCAAACTGCAAGAGTTTGCATAGGCTTCCAACTCGATTTGGGGAATTAGCAAGTTTAAGAATTTTGATACTCATAGAATGCAGTAGCCTAGAGAGGCTTCCAGAAAGTTTTGGTCAACTTAGGTGTTTGGAGACTTTATTCATGCAGGATTGCACAAGCCTCGAAGAGTTATGTAATGACTTTCACTGTCTCACATCATTGCAGTTTCTAAATTTGAGTGGGTGTAAAAGTTTAAAGAAGCTCCGTGATGATTTCCATTGCCTTCCGTCATTGCAACAGTTGAACCTAAGCTTTTGCGGCATGTTGGAAGGAAAATCGATGGACAATGTGTTAAAGACTAAAACATTAAAGATTGTGGACATCGAAAAAAGCGGAATGTTGTTGGACAGATGGGCGGAAATCCAAGGAGAAAGTGATGAAGCATCTCTTTTTCGAGAGAAAGTGTTGACAGGGCAGGTGATTATAACATCCATCCATCCATATTTTATCATTCTGGTATTTTTATTATTTACTTCTATTAACTTTTATATTGAGCAATAATTATGTTTTATTAATCGTCCTACTTTTATTAACTTTATATTGAGCAATAATTATATTTTATTAATCCTCATATAAAAAAATAGGCCATATCATTGTTCCGCTGACTTTATAAAGATTTTTACAGGCTATTTTCCCGGAGCTGAAGGAGAATCTTGAAAAGAACATGCTGTCCCAGTTGGGGTTTCTTTTCAGTGAAGGACGAGAAAAGCCATTATTCCATCCATCAGCCCCCTTCCTTATTAGCCTATTTGATGATTTGAATGATTATAATAATAATTTCCCGTGGCCTTTAATTGAGGAGACTATAGATGACATCCAAATAAATTTTGAAATGCTTTATATCGGCCGTCATTTTGATAAATTGCCTCCAAAAGCTAAGAACATCATTGTGGGACATGTTGACGATCCTCTTAAACAGGAGGTGACCAATCTCTACGCTACCATAGTGCGAGTTCTAGGTGACCAGGTTGTAGAACATTCAGAGAAAGATGGAATAGTCTTTATTCAAATAAGTATGCTGGAAGATGGAGAAGGTGGTAAATGCCGTCCTTGTTGGAAACATTTGACAAAGGTTAAAATGGAAGAATTCCTACTATGTAACTGTAGAAAATATCTCCAATTAAAGCAGCTTGCAGAAACAAGTCAAGAAAGCAGTACTACAAAAGTGTTAAGAGAATTGTTTGGAGCAGGAGAGGCTCAAACGTGCAGTACATTCCTGAAGGTATTTAACTTCACACTTTTGTTTTATTTCATTTGTGAAACAAACTCCCTATATATAAGAATTTTCGGTTTCACTTTACCGACGGTCACTTATATTATGTCGACATGAAATTACAGGCTCCTGCAATTGGAAGTTCGAAACCTTTGAGTTGTACAGCAGAAGATTTGAAAGGAAAAACTATCTTATTAGAAATCAGGCCTCTGGACGTGTGTTATGATCTCCGCCTTGCGTCTCTGATTCAACTATATAATACAAAGAAAGAGACATTTAATTTAGAAATTATATCGATTCCACTTGTGCACCGAAGTAGCAGCTCAACATTAGATGTCTTTGAAAAGTTTTCAAGAGACATTCCGTGGCTGGTCATCCAAAATCCATGGGCTATACCAAGTGCAGTGAAATATTTTCTGATTAAGCTATTAGCACAGCATGAAGAAGAAGCAGAGTCTCCAACCGTCATCAAGATAATAGAATCTAATGGTAGTATATTTACAACTTCTAAGCCTGTAATGGGTTTGCTAGATAGGTGGGGGCCAAAAGCTTACCCTTTTACACTCCAGAAAATTGAAGAATTAAAAGAAGAAGAATGGAATCAAATGGAGACAATGCCTACCCTGGAATTTCTTTTCAATGGGTTTGAAAGTGTTTCAGATCAAGTAAGTGTCTCATATTTTTTCGGGTATGCTATTACAAATCTTTTTAATAGATAAATCCCAAATGGCTGTATGCTAGTTCATTATTATTTTAAAGGATAATATGCATCTCTGATATATGTTACATTACAGTCTCTTGGCTCTTTACGCAGTTAAAAGGGGAATGATGTATAAATGATTTTCTAACCGATTCGTTCAATCTCCACTTTTGTTATTGATGTTGAAAAGGTGAAAGAGATGGTGCTTCAGCGAAAAGTCGTATGTTTGTACGGCGGGAGTAAGTCCGGGAATACCATGAAAGAGTTTACAGGTTTAATGCGGAATGCATTTATAAGTCTAAAGGACAATGTCCACATCATCTATATTCCCAGTTTTAAGTTGAAAGCTCAGGAATTTCACCTAGTGACAGATAACTTATCGCGGTGTTATCAGCCCTTGGAAATGTCCAGTTTGGCACAGGCTGAGATGGAGGGCATGCTTTTGTTAAATCCATCGCAGCATGATGCTTTCAGATTTTGGCGGCGCATTTCCTTTTTAAAAGAAGAGATGCCTGAAATGTACAACCGTGACACGGAGCAAATAAGTGCAATGGAAATGATATTTCAGTGTTGGGATAATGAAAATCCATGGATGATTTTGATGGATGAAGAAGGGAAACCAATTACAACAAGTGGAAGAAAAATTGTGTGGTCATGCAAAGGCAGCATGGAAGATGAAGCAAAGGGATTGATAGAACTCTTGATCAAGGGTTCCCAAGAGCAAAGAATGGAAGCATCGTGTAAGTTAGAACAATTGCCAGATGTTGAAAATTATGATGGACAGTAAATAATTTTATTTAATATAAAGTATATATGAGTTTCAAATGGTTTTTTCGTTTTTGTTTGTTTTTTTTCCTTAATGGAGAATAAACTAATTTTGTTTATTATTTACAAACTTTTTATATTTAAATTTATTTATAAATTTTTGTTTTTCAAATAAAATTATTTATTTTCTCAATTTTCAAATTCTATAAAATGAAAATAATTTTATTTTATAATTTTATAAATATTTATTATATTTATTATTTTTAATATATATTTTTAATTAAATAATTTAATCAAATTTATTCATGTATCATTGCATATTCACTTATTCTTCTTATCTAACATATAAAAATCTATTTCAAAGTGGTAAGCTAGGTTCGTTACATGGTCTTTATTTTTCTATTTCATTGATTGGTTTGATTTTGTAAGAGGACAAAATATAATATTTTTACGAAAGGCTGGTTGCCTATTCTCATAAATTTTTGATTAATTCCGTATTATTAGTGAAAATAAGAAATATTTATATTAATCTAAATTTATATTTAATTTTATAATAAAATTATAGCAATAGTTTATTTTAAAGAGTAAAAAAAAAACTTATTATTCTAAATTAAAAAAAAAAAAACTTACTAATCTATAATAAAATAAAAAATAACACTTTCAAGTATATATGGGTGATGTCAACTCTATAATAAAAGTTGATATATTTATTTTTAAGAGCTATAGATGAAGTTCAATTCATTTTGATGATTTGAGCTATTATTTGAGCTTTCTTCCAAAGTTGGTGGATTGTGCCTTCTCCCAAGAAATTTCCACACTATAAATTGATGGATTACACTAAGTTAGATGCTCTAGAATGTTTTCCTTTTGACACATTAGTGACCATTTTGCGTAACCTGCTACTTTCAACTTTCAAACACATAAGCCTAATGTCCTTAGTTGAACTAAGGTGTTGAAGATTATGAAAATTTGAGAAATTACCTATTGATATTGCTATTTGAAAAAAATGAGATTTTATTGCCTTATAAATAGCCTCCTCATGGTCTCTCCATAGTCTCTTATATCTCCCTATAATTAATCTATTCTAAGATATTGCAAGAACAATTGTAGCATGAAATTTCAAAACAACTTGTATAATTTAACCATTACATTTCTATTCATGTCCTCAAACATAATAGAAATACTAAGTAAGAAACACTAGCTAATCCTTTAGTAATCCATGCAAAAGTGACATAGTAGTCCAAGGTACCAAGCTAGGACATCTTAAAAAGCCATACATAATGCCATATTAGTATGTCCATATCATTAACATGTAGTAGATGATATGGAACCTAGGTCCACCTACCACCCCAAGGGTGGACTCTTTTAAGCACTAGGGCCACTTGATCCTACCATGTCATCCCCCAATATCTACATAGATATCTCTATATTTCTTCAATTATAGTTATTATTAAATTAAATTAAGTCTCTAACATATATATGGTCCACCTTAAAGACATGAATCCAATCCAACAAAAGGGGAATACCCATCGATCATTTAGAGTAAGAAGGGGGTAAGGGATTCAATAAGTTGAGCCATTGAGTGACCTAATGATATGGGGTGAACCTCATCAAACACTGAGCTAATTCACTGACTTATTTCACATCATAAAAAAACTCTTATATTTATGCAAGGCCCAGTCCATTGCCCATTAACTCATCTCTTTGACTATGCACTATCTCTTCAACCAAGATGCCAATGCGACCATCAATAGTTAATGTAATTTATGAAGTTGCACCTACAAAGCCTATATATGCCTAGCCACTGAAATCGATGGGCATTTTCATTGGCCCTCTTCTCTTATGTGATAAGAAACATACCCAAAACCCTCATACTATCATGCTTAACATATAATGGATTGAAGCATCCCTTCGAAACTCCAAATGACGTTGAGGGTTAAATTCTAAGTTTCAATGGCATATCAAGGCCGGAGTGGTGGCATCATACAAAAATCACACTCACTTAGATATAAAAGGGGTTTATGTTCACTTCTTTAATTATATGTAATTTTAATTTTCGTTAAACCCATGTATGGGAGTGTGACTTGACACCCTTCTCTATGAGCCCAATGCATATAAACAACTCGCATTACTTTATTTTCATGTGAATAATACAACAGCGCACAACATCATCAAGCCCATCTAATTACTCCACGCATGCACATGTGAATGCATAAGTATAAGTTGACTACTTGTGGGAGGTTTTAGTCATGTGTTTATGGGTGCACATGCTTGTATTGGTGGTTTCATATCATCAATGCATCATATCATATCCCATGGCCTAGGAAATGCCATTATATCCTAACACAATTCCAATTCCCTCTTGGTCCATGCCCCACATATTCCATCATGGCCAAACTTCCCTAGCGAATACCATTCACATGACTTTGTATGCGTGCATGTGCACTCTCACATGGTAATTATTCCTTTCAACTTAGAGAGGTTCATATAAGGCTAGATAAAGCCACATCTATGGAAAGAATCCTAGCAAAAAGAGGCTATTGCATGACCATATTCTTCAGGACAAAATTAACATGGTGTAGAAATATGAAATTTATAAATAGCTTCTCCATTTTTCCAAGGAAATTCCCAAGCTTGTACTCTTTGAAAAAATTTCAGATACTCATGAAGAATACTTTGATAATTCAAGTGTTCCCTTCCCCTTCTTTGTCAAGTCTAGTGGCATTTGGGCATCAAATTACTCTAAGTTATTTTATCGTTAAAATACCCATTTACATATTTATATATAGAGGATTATCAAATAATGTTTTACATATCTATCTATAGAGGATTATCAAATAGTGTTTTATTAATCATTCTAGAGTATACAAATTTCATGTTGGAAGTACATAATTACAACCATGAATAATCATGATAACAAGAAAACAAATGATACATAAAAGTTGACACACTTCACTAGTAGCAAGTCCTACAACGATCAATTAAATAAAAAAAACCCATAAACCACTTACCAAGGTTATAATAATACAAAGACACCTTCGAGCTCCAAAATGGTCATGATATTTACATCATATTGGCTTTAAAATTTGGTAAATATCCTAGTTATCCTAAGAGCTTCATTATAGAGAATACACCTAGGAATTCTAGACCCAAAATCAAGAATAGGTCCCAGTTATATGAGCACCACAATTGTCCCGATAAGAGTATGAATAGTAGGTATGATTCAAGAAGTCTCCAGGATTTGAAATTCAATCCTTCAGATAGTTTGAACAACTCCATGAATTCATTAGTATCTATTATAAAAACTATTTTATATGTTCTATGGAGACTCTTCCAACTTAGCCTTTATCATAAATTCATTTTTTTGTTCCTGTATTAATATTTATGAACTAATTTCAACATACTATCCTCGAACAACATGTTTAGGACTTCTTTGGTATGATTGGTTCAAGCCCACCCCTAATGTTTTAGGTCTACTATGTTATAGCATAATTTGCCACTATACACAGTCTATGACTTGACATCATCATCCCTTGACTTTTGCAAACATCACTCCTCCTCGGAACTCTTAAATTTTTTTTACTAAGTTCAAATGTGCTATTCTTGTTAAAGTAAAATGTTTATATAAAAAACTCATTTTCAATAAAAAGTGCATACATACACTTGTTTCCCTCAATAAACGTGTGTGTATCTTCATTTTTCACTAAAGAAAATATATGGCTACATAATATAATGTTTTTAGGTGGGATTTATAGGTTTTACCGAGGATCCACCTCATATATCTCATTCCAAACTACCTAAAATAACTCTCACGGGTATTTGATTAGGGATATGGTGGTGGAGGTAGGAGAAAATAGAAGAAACCTTATGCTAGTAAATTCCATTATACAAGTTTGGAAATTTTCCTAAGATTTTAATGTTCCTCTTTCAATAAGAAACCTCTATTACTTGACAAGTCCCTTAATCCTCTCACATAAAAAAGATCTAGTTTGTCTTTCATCTCCTTTCATGGAAAAGAAGATACCATGGAATAACTAATTTTGATTGTGGAAAAATGTTACTACGACAAGAGTTAGAAGTCACAATAGAGTGGACAAAGAGAAAGCACAAATTTTTTTAGAAAAGTAGAGACATGTTTATTATAATAACTGTTAAATGGTAACAAAGACTTACTTGGAATGCAATTAGTTGTAGAAAATCATTTTTTAACTATCCACTTACTCAAAATCCTTGTTGCACTATATTGTTTGTTATCCTGCACACAAATGAGAACAAGAAGCAAGTGAAGATAACTAAAATGACAAACCCTAACTATTATAATTACTTGGAACCAAAAAAGTGTATGTATTCGAGTCAATATAATTGTGTAAACAAAAGCAACATGAAAAGTAGAATTGGAGTACAAACAAATCAAGTTCTCTATTATAGTTTTAACAACGATAGAAGAGTTTATGCAACCTAGTTCTTTAATTTCAACATTGCATGGAATTTCCTTTTGGATCCATATACCCTACACCACTATAGCTCAACTCCACTGGTATCCACTTATCTACCTAAGGAGATGAAACAGAAAAATTATGTTTTCTATGCAAGAGGATTAAGGGACTTGTCAAGAAAAATGGGTTTGTAACTAGAAGAGGCAAATTAAAAACTTGGAAAAAATTGCAGACTTACAAAATGGAATTCACTAACATAAGGTTACTTCTAATTTCTCCTACCTCTTTGTTGGGCCTAAGAATTAATACCCTTTTGTCAGATTGCTACTCTAGATTTATCACTTATACCTTGTAGAAGCCTTCACAATCGACATATTTTATATCATCTTGTCATATTTCACGTGAACATGGCCATATAAGATACAAAGGTATACAGAGGTAATAAATCCAATATTTCTATGGCCTTATATTTTTTTCTTTATAAATCTGACAAATGTGCAAAATTGCAAATACTGAAAATTCTTATAGCTCTCGTGAAAATCCATAGTAGAATCGAAGGTTAGCATGGTTCCTAAAGTAGTGAGGTTGACTTAACCACATGAATAGTTATAAAAAAATTCCAGTATGGAGATCCACCTATTTGGCATGACAAAGAGTTCATTTGATGATCATGATGGCTTTCTCAAAACTCTAGTGAACCTATCGCATGGCATGAAGAACAAAGTCAGATGGTATTAGGACTGATACCTGGCAATGGAACTAATTTCAAGAAATCGAGTTATATTATTAAGATCCAACAAACTAAGGAATAACATGAGGGTGATTATGTGCCCAGAGCATGTCTTCATGTGAATGCACTGAGTCATCGACAAACCATAGGAAAGGAATTTTAGGTTCTAAGTAGAACTTGATCATTTTACATTTTATGATATGTAGCAACATTATTTTGAGTTAGTTACTTCTAAAAAAATTATAAATTGTATCATTGGAAAAGTGAGGAACAATGAGAGATGGTATAGAATTTTGAATTGTTATGTATGCATAGTTACTTTCAGTTTAATATCAAATAATGGAATTTGTTTCCATTATGTATTGACGAATCATTTTTGTCCTTTATAGTAGAGTTCTCTACATTTTCTTACTCTTGTTTGATCACCTAGAGGGCTCCCTTGTGGACATGAAAAAATCCCTGTAGCATAACTATTTTTTTCCTTCTTTATTTCTACTTTGTTTTGATATATTATATGCTTTGTTCTATTACAACTTTGCCTTAGGTTTTAATGATTTCTTTCTTCTTTTCCCACGTTTAAGTCAAGCACTTGAAAAACAATAAAAAAAAATACAAAAACATTTATCTTGTTATCATTCACACTTTTGCATTTGAAAATAGGGCTCTCATTTGTGTTGCATTCTTTTCACATTCACACTTGCTAGAATAAGATTCATGAAGAATTTTTAGATTAACTTCATTATTTCTTAAATAGACAAAGTTCACATAATTTTTGTAGATCATATTTTTTATTTCTTTCAATTTTTAATGTTTTCATAAGATAACTTTAACATTATTCATTAAGTAATTTCAAATTCACATTCCTAGATTACATTCCAATATATGCTTTAGTAGATTAGTTTTGAATATTTTTCATAAGATATAATTTCTTGCTTTGAGTAGGTAAAATTTTAATGCTTTCATTAAATAGGATTTCAATTCTTTCCTAGAGGTAAATGTCTTTGTTTTCATATTGTAGATGTCAATGTTTTCTTAGAATAATTTATATGTTTT
The DNA here is from genome assembly GCA_034641835.2 of Pinus albicaulis. NCBI lineage: Eukaryota > Viridiplantae > Streptophyta > Pinopsida > Pinales > Pinaceae > Pinus > Pinus albicaulis. The sequence goes on from CM076581.1 coordinate 1,153,169,586, forward strand.
CACAATATAGATTTCCTTCCTTCCATAAATCAAACTTTCCTAGTTTGATTAGATAAAATTTCAATGCTTTTCTATAATAAGATTTTTCTTTCATAGTTTAGATTTATGTGCCTTCCTAGAGTAAAATTTCACACTTTCGTAGATTAAACTGTGTTTTTTTCTTAGTATAAATTTCAACAACTTTCCGAGATTAAATTTTATCGCTTTTTTAGATTAGGATTTCCCTTGTCTTTTCATAGACTGGAATTTAATTTCATGCCATAAAATATATTTTATTTACTTTTAGAGATTAATATTTCATTCATAGAATACAACTTTCTTTCCTTTCCACTGATTTCTAATAGAATTGAAAGCTAAGACACTAACATATATTGTTCCATGTACTTCACAAGTTTACTTACTCGGATTGATGATTTAATGCAATGTAATTTAAAGCACAACTAAATTACGTGAAATTTTTGGCATTATTGCCAGAGAAGTATACATAGGAGTTAGAATTCAATTTAGAATGCCTTTTACTCTATACAACTTTGGATATGAGGAAGGGTAAGACGAGAGGTAAGAACCTGCACATCACATTGTGAAGTACCTCTTAACCATAGTTGTTGAATTACATCTCATTTAGCTACACAAGTTTAATTTAATTCATTTCAGAATGAATGTATAAGGAAAGATACTCTAAAGGTATATTTGTTAGAGGAAGAAATTCAATTACACAATCAACTACAACACCCACTATACCACATGGTGCAGTAAGAGCCACATCACCATCCACATCATAAATTCCTACCTTTATAGGTAGAAGAAGGTTTTATAAGGTATGAAGACATGAAATTGGGACCAAAGAAGATCCAACCTCTTCAATAAAATAAATTGTTGATGAACCAACATCATCAACTAAAGTTGTTGTTTTATTTCTTCAATAAGAGAGCAACTTCTTGGACAATAACTTGATGTACCTACTGAAGAATAATAAAAATAAGGAACTTGTTTGGGATACCAGTAATAGAGGAACTAGAACGATCAAATATAATTGAAGAACATTGCTACCTTAGTGCCGAGGAATCAATGGGAGGATGTGAAGGATAATTATGCCCTCCTCCTAATGTACATGAAACATTATTAATAGGAGGATAAGGTGAAATATCACCACTTGGAGGTGGAAGAGGAGGATGAATACTACCTCTTGGAGGTGGGAGAGGTGATAAAGGAGGATGAGGAAGAAGTGAAGATGGATATGATGGTAATGAAGAAGATAATTTTGGATTTCCCGTTCAAGTGTTGAAAATGACAAGAAGAAAATCCTATTTTAATTTTCCCTTGATTTAAATTAGGAGATAATTGTAATTCCACATCACAAGACAATACGAGTGAGTTAAATAAGTTAATATCACTTAGTTGGCTCACTTAATTCGAGTTGAGGGAATAACTTGAGTCATGTAGAGTGGTTCCTAAATTTTAGGAGCCTAGGGTGAGTTTAATTTGAGTTTTAATAATTTAATTTAGTTAAACTGAGTTAATGTCAATTAATCTAGTTCCAACTGTTGGAGGAACTAGTAGGAGGTTTAGCAGTGGGGTGCATCTTGTGTTCAACTAGTTAATTGATAAATTAGAAATAATTAACTCGTGCATGCATGAAATTCTAGTTACTGAGTTGAGATTGGAGTTCAAAGGAAGTGTACAGTTGTATAATTTTTCGAGTTGTACAGGTGATGCATGTAGTCAGAGAAGGACCTATAAGGATTGCGCAATTAAGGATGGGGATTTACCTAATTAATAGGAGGATAATTCATTAGGAAAAAATGAAAGGAAATAAGAGCTTGGAAGGCAGTAGAATTGGATAAGTATTGGCCAAAGTCAGATTGTGAGGCAGTGAGATAGATTATACTTGTGTAGAGATTGTTCACGCTTGAACAAGCATTGTAATTTCTTCTCTATTTTTCTGATCTAATGCAATATAGATAGGAAGGGGTTTTGAGTAGCAAGATTTCCCTTAGAAAAATATCTGATCATATGAGATTGAATCTTGTCTCATGTTTATGTTTTGATTTCTCACTCAATTAATTGTTTCCGGTGATGAGTAGAGTAGATTCAAGTCTTTTTTTTAGCATATTATTTAAGAAGTTTGAATATACAAGGAGTTCATACATGGTATCAGAGCAAGAATCACAATAAAAGAAAAGAGAATTTTAATTTTGTGCAAGAGGTTCGAATTACAATATCAATGTTGTAGTTTTTTCTCCAGGACTGAGAAGATGAATCCCACTGGACTCAGGCTCGAGTGTGCTCTAGAAGGAACCAAAAAAAACTGGCATCGAAGATCCATATGGAGGTTGTATGAGATGATAATGGGATACTAAATTACATCAAGACATATGTAGTTAAACCCCAAGAAATTAATGCATGAGATATCACTCAATGGAAGAAGGATGTAGCTAAAGCGAGGATGATTATATTGGAGGGAGTTCGATATCATATTGTCTCAAATATCCACGAGAAAGGAAATCCATACGCAATGTGTAACATATTGAACGGCTTGTTTGAGAACAATAGTGACCATAGGAAGCTAACACTAAAGGAAAAGCTTCATAGCATCAACATGCAGAAGGTCAAATCAATTACGTAGTACCTAAGAAATTTCACACATTTTTGTGATGAACTGGGTGAGGTAGGTATTACTATTCCAGAAGAAGATATGGTAGATCTAGCTCTGTTGGGTCTTCCCAAGATCTGGCACGGTTATTAGGATTTCATGAAAAATACCAAGCTGGAAGCAATTATGATCGGATATCATGTAGGAAGAGATTGGACAGAGCAACAAAGATGGAACTTCATCCAAGTTTGAGTATAAGGATAACTATTCCTTGGATGGAAATGAAAATAAAGGGAAAGGGAATAAATCCCAATCTAAAGGAGATTCTTGTCAGATAAGAAAGAAGAAAGAATTGTTGAAGATTAAATTTTTTCACTGTCATGAGTTATGACACTTTTCCACGAAGTTTCCGCACAAGAAAGCTGGTAAGAATCCCCCAGGAGGAGTGGTGGGTGCAGCTCTAGCTTCACAATTCGAGCTGGATTTCACACTCATTGCATGCATGGTGACATCGGTGATGGGTAGTGTGTGGTATCTCGATAGTGGAGCCTCATTCCATATGCCAGGAAAAAAAGAATTCTTCAGTGACTTGGAGGAGAAGGACCTCCATATGCACATTGAGATAGGAGATGATGGAAGGTATAGTGCAACCAATACTGGTATAGTTACTTTTCAGAGGGAGTTTAGTTCTCCTTTCACATTAAAATATGTCATGTATGTTCCAGGTCTGAATAAGAATTTAATTTTAGTTTCTATGTTGGAATACCATGGATACGATGTGATATTTATCAAAGGAAATTATTTCCTTAGACATATCACCACGAGACAAGTGAAGTGGATCGAGGTTCAGGTGAAGAACCTCTACAAATTGGATGTATAAGATTGTGTTTCTTTGAGCACGAAAGAAGAGAAGGTACATAGCCGAGACATCAGTGAATTATGGCATATGAGACTTGGACATTTGCGCCATGGAGCTTTGAAGATCATGCAACAGATTTCTATATGTCTTGCCAAAGGTGCACTAGAGTAGCGAGATACATGCAAAGAGTGTACACCGAGGAAGTACACAAAAGCCACCTTTCATGATAATATAGTAGAGTGCATGAAGTCCTTGAAAGAGTTCACTCAAATTTGTGTGGAATATTCTCGACAATCTCCACGTCCAAGCACAGGGATTATGTTATATTTGTAGATTATTTCTCACGTAGTGTTGGATTTTCTTCATGTAGAAAAAATACCAGACATTATCCAAATTTTGTGATTTTAAAGCACTTGTAGAGAAAGAAGCTAACAGGAAAGTGAAGGCTCTTAGGAGTGATAACGATGGTGAATATGTGTCGAATGAGTTCAAGAAATTTTGTGAAACAGAAGTAATTCAATGGGAATTAATAGCATCCCATAACCCACAACATAATGGGGTGTCTGAGAGGAATGACATAAGTATTATGGGATCTGAAAGAGCGATGTTGCATGATCATGGCTTGTTGTTTCACTTGTGGGATGAAGCATGAAACATAGTTGTATATGTGCATAATAGGAGTCCTCATCAGATTCTCGATATGAGTAAACCAGAAGAATATTTTTGAGGGAAGAAACAAGATGTGTCACACTTTAGGATCTTTCGTTCATTAGTTAACTGTCATGTTTCCAAGGATGCAAGGAAAGAACTAGATCCAAAAATTGAGTTGGGCATATTTGTGGGGTAAAATGATACACCTCACAACTATTAGGTTTACATTCCATCTCATAGGATTCCAATTGTTCGTAGAGATGTGAGTTTGATTAAGATAAAGCCATGATATGTTCCCTTGAAAGGGAGCTTCAGTTGCATGTAGATGAGGAGATTTTTGCTCCAAAGGAAGAACCTCAGGATGTTTTGGAGCAGCCACAAGTAGAGGAGCCAAGATTGGAATCACCCAATCATGCAAAGACATCCAGAGATGGAAGGAAGCACACCAAGGAAGCAGGCATATTATTGTAAGATGCCATAGAGAATGTGGGAGCACCCACATCACAAGGCATGTAGAGGAGGTCACCAAATCACTACACTGTGTCCATGTCTCTGATGAATGAGCTAGTTCAGACATAACCATCCTCATTCGAGGAAGCAGTGCAGAAGCCACTATGGATTGATTCCATAGTCAAAAAATGTTTTTGGGAAGTTGTCCCAAGACCAGAGAACAAGTCAGTGGTAGGTTCGAGGTGGATCTACATGGTTAATCAAGCAACATATAAAAGCATCGAGAAATACAAGGCCATATTTGTGGCCAAGGGGTTATCTCAGGTGGAGGGAGTTGACTATGAAGATACCTTTGCTACAGTTGCAACATACTCTTCAATCAGATCAATTCTAGCTCTTACAATGCAAATGGGGTGGAAGATCCACCATATGGATGTGAAGACAACATTCCTCAATGGATTTATTGAGGAGGAGATGTACATTGAGAAACCATAAGGATTTGAGACCTTTGAAAGAGAGTCACATGTGTGTAAACTCAAGAGAGCGTTGTATGGATTGAAACAAGCACCCTATTCTTGCTACTCTAGGATTGACAACTATTTCACTAGGTTTGGCTCACCAAAAGTGAAGTAGATGAAAACCTTTACCATATTGTGGTTGAAGGTAAATTATTGATTATAGTATTATATGTTCATGATTTTATTTTAATTGGTGATGAGAATCTGATCAAGTCTTGCAAAGAGGATCTTACAAGAGAATTCAAGATGAAGGACATAGGACTCATGCATTATTTCCTCGGTTTGGAAGTATGACAAGGAGATGCGGAATTGTTGTCTCTTAAGAAAAGTATGCCAATTAGATACTGAATAATTTTTGCATGGAGAGTAACAAACTAGTGGGCACTCCTCTAGCAGGCAGTTGGAGGAAAGACGATGCCACTTCATGTAAGGAGGTGGAGGCCACTATTTACAGGAAGCTTGTGGGTTAACTGATGTATTTCAGGAACACACAACCAAACATGTGTCATGCAGTTAACCAACTTAGTCAAGCAATGGTTAATCCAACCAAACTATATTGGAAGGCAACCAAACATGTGTTCAGATACCTCAAAGGCACCACTTAGTTTGGTCTTTGGTACAGGAAGATAGAGGGAGTGAAATTACAAGGCTTCACTGATGCAAGTTGGGTGGGTAGTCCATTAGAGAGGAAGATCACATCAAGAGGAATATTTAGTATTGTGTCAACAACCATTTCTTCGTAAAAGAGGAAGTAGAGATCAGTTGCACTCAGTTCACCAGAAGCAGAGTACATGGTTTCTAGTCAAGCATCTTATGAAGTTATATAGATGAGGAAGAATATTGTTGGGTTATTAGATAAGATGATGGATCCCACTGTGATTTACTGTGGCAATAATATTTGTATAAAACTCTCTTAAAATATAGTTTTTCATGATCGATCCAACCATATTGACATATGGTATCACCATCTATGAGATTGTGTGCAGAGGCAGATCATGTGTTGGAATCACGATTGTCATTAGACCAAAACCCACAGGTTTTAGTCAACGATCGCATCGCTAGAGATAAGGATCCATGAGAGGCGGTTATTCCATGTCAAGAAACACATAGGGAGCATTGTTTTATCCAATGTCCAACAATATCCTCCCCAACACGAGCCGGGTGTGTATCAAACTCGTGACCTATGCTATGATACCACTTGTTGGAATCACGATTGTGGTTAGACAAAAACTCGCAGGTTTTATTCAACGATCGCATCACTAGAGATAATGATACATGAGAGGCGGTTAGTCCATGTGAAGAAACACATGAGGAGCGTTGGTTTATCCAATGTCCATCATCATGTTCTTCGAATACGTTCCTACAACAAAATATGATGCAATTATTTTGACAAAGGCATTGTCAAGAGAAAAATTAGAGCTCCATAGAGACATGATTGGGGTATTTGATAATCCCTTTCTTGTTGAGAGGGAGTGTTGAAAATGGCAACAAGAAAATCCTCATTTAATTTTCCCTTCAATTAAATTAGGAGAAAATTGTAATTCCACATCAAAAGACAACAAGAATGATTTAACTAAGTTATATTCACTTAATTTACTTAGTTAATTCGAGTATAGGGCCTAACTTGAGTCATGTAGAGTCGTTCCTAAATGTTAGGAGCCTAGGGTTATTTTAATTCGAGGTGTAATAATTTAATTCAATTAAACTGAGTTAATGTCAGTTAAACTAGTTCCAACTGTCCCGGATGCGGGTGTTAATGGCACTTGACATGGCTGGTATGCAGCGGGACGACATGTGGCCTGGCCACATGGCCACCCACATGCTAACTCGCTGGCCTCCTCCTGCATTTAATGCCCCTCGCCATCACCCTGCGTAGCAATTAATTCACTGCAATGGTCGAGGAATTCATTCGAGCTTCAAAATGTCGTTTGGTTGCTGCTCCCTTCGGCTCTCTGTTCTTGCTTCCGAGCTCTCTGTGGTGATTCAGCCTCCCTCTGCGGGTTCTATGCCGACTCACATTCGTCCTCTGCGCAGTGGTTGCTCCCTTGCAACCGTAGAGCCTAGCACTCGCACGTCATTTGGGAGGCATTGCAGTCTCAGTGGCTGTATAGAAATCCTCCCCGGCATCCATTACTCACAGAGTCCCCACTGCTATCTATGTTTCTCAGCCTCTTTTGGCCCTACCCCGCCCTCCATCTCTCAGCTCCTCCACGCCCACACGACCTCCTCTGCCAGTCGAAGCTCAGCACATGCAAGTTTTGCAAACATGCCTCGCTTGCGACATCGAATGCGATGCCAAAGGGGTGTCAGAAGAGGCAGAGCTTCATGAATTATCTCTTCCTCCTCTCCCTGTACTTCGTCCTCCTCCCTCGCTCACTCAGGGGCAGATATCCGGATACCCGTAGTGGTCGGGGTCGTCTCCTTGGCTCCACGGCTCGCCACCCTACCTCTGAGCCTCCTTCAGCCCCTCTACCCCATCACTTCCCAACCTCAGCCCAGTTTCAATTTCAATGCTCCTCCTTCAGCCCTCTTTTCATGGCCACGGTCTCCATTTCCTTCTGCGAAATCCTAGGTGCTAGCCCTGTCCCCAGCCACCCCCCTCTGTCTTCAATCCAGCATGGTCATCCCAAACCTTCGAAGGCTGCAAAAGCTCTGCAGGCCTCGCCTATGCACACCTCTAGCTTGCACAACAATAGAAGCTTCGATTACTACAAAGAGAAGCAGATTCAGGACAATGGTAAGGGCGCTGAAGCTGCTGCTCCTCGCCAAGAAGCAATTGGACTCCAGTCTTTTGAAGATGACGAGTACAGGTGCTTAATCGTTGAAGAATCTCCTCCAGTATCTCCTGATGCTCAGATTACCAGGTCTCCTTAGGTCTTGGACCTAAAGTTCTCTAGTTTTGTTTTCTATTCATGCATATACTGAATACATTATCTTATGTTGTCTATTGTTGGTTTCCTCTCTGAGGCGGCACTATCTACTCTTCTTGGGCTAGTTTCCCCTTGTGGGCAGCTCCAGTTTTGCTTTTTTTTTTTATTTTGCTGATATCATGGAAATTACTCACGCCAGATTTGCTGAGGCCCTAGCCTCTCTATAAATTATGTTACATTATCAATAGAATTTTAGTCTTACTTCAAAAAAAAAAAAAAAAAAAAAAAAAACTAGTTCCAACTGTTGGAGGAACTAGTAGAATGTCTAGCGGTGGGGTGTAACTTCATTTTTCAACCAATTAACTCATAAATAAAGCATAATTAACTCATGCATGCATGAAATTATAGTTACCCAGTTGAGATTAGAGTTCAACGGCAGTGTACTATCATTTATATAATTTTCTGAGTTGTATAGGTGGTGCATGCAATCAGAGAAGGATCGATAAGGATCCCAAAATTCAGGATGGGGATTTCTCTAATTAATAGGGGGATAATTAATTGTGAATCGATGCAAGGAAATAAGAGCTTGGCAGTCATAAGAATTGGTTAAGTATTGACTAGAGTTAGCTTGTGAGGTAGTGACATTTTTTAGGTTTGAACAAGCATTGTATTTTCTTCTCTATTTTTCTAATCTAATGCCACACAAATAGGAAGGGGTTTTGATAAGCAAGCTTTCCCCTTAGAAAAATATTTGAGCATATGTAATTGAATCTTTTCTCATGTTTAGGTTGTGATTTCTTGATCAGTTAATTATTTCCACTGATGAGTAGATTAGATTCAAGTCTTTTGTTTTAGCATATTACATAAGTAGTTTGATTCTACAAGGAATTTCTACGTCAAGATATTGATATAATTGTTAATATGAAGAATATTTGTCCATTTGTACATAAATTCCATGGTATGAGATCAAAATACCTAAAAACATTTATTTTTGAATTTGAAGTAATTTGCATATATTATGATTACACACTTAATGCTAAAAATTTGAAATTGTTTATGGCTACATTGAAATATGGAGCTCTTAAATGGCTTATGGGACTAGGTACTACCTTTATAAGATTGTTGGATGATATGATAAGAATCGTTTTATAAAAATATAAAGAATATTGTACACAACATGATATTAAAGAGGAAATATTTAAAATTATCCAAAAATAATATGATAATATTGAGGATTTAGTAGAAATATTTATAAATAATGCTAAAAGTGAAAATTACATAATTTAGGATTTGATACATTGAAATCTCTTTTACTTAGAGAAATTAGGGATGGAATCTAATGGGTAAGGGTTATGCATCCTAATTGACATTTGAAGAAATATATGAATTTTGTAAGCATATATCAAGAGGAAGGACAAAGTACAACATGATTCCTAGAGATCTAGCCATGGAAAGAGTAAACAAATCAACATCAAGATCCGTAAGTTGAGTTGAATTTGGTAATTTGCTAAATAATTTTAAAACAAACATTATTGGTAATATAAGTGAACAAATAGATATGCTAAGAATGAAAAATAAGTAAAAATATTGTAATTTTTCTTTTTATATATTATATCTTAAGTGTAGAAAGAAACATAAACTAAGAGAATGTCCACTTGATAATAATTGAAATTTGTGTCATGTTTGAAAAATCACATGCTATAAAATATTTCCCATCATTACCAAGGTTGAAATAAATTTACCAAGAAGATAGTGAATCAAATCAAACACTACAACAACTCTGCTTTGTCGCTCCAAGGAGAGCTTGGTAGTCTCGTCAACTAGGTATGATGCAAGATCCTAATAAAAAAATTCAAGATTCTACACAAAAATCTCAAAATAATTGGAATAATTCATTTCCTTGTTAAAAATTGCCATCACAACCTCAAAATCCTTCTTGGCAATAAAGTTGGAAAGTATATTATTAAAGAAATGCACAATATTATCCATATTTCCCACAATATACCCAATATCCTTAATTCCAATCCCAATACCATCCACCTCCACCACAACCTTAATTAAACCCATAATTTTCTTCTAGTCAACCTCTTCCATTACCACCTACCCAAGCACCTCAAATACCTACTCAACTACATGAAAAACCGCTTCTAAATCCCAACAATAAAATACCTCAACCCATTTACAGTGCTAAAGTACAAAATTTCTAAACATACATGATAGCTCCTCTTGATATGAATGATATCCATATTAAATCAATGATATTTTTACAAAAAAATGTTCCCCCTATTGTTGTTAAAGAACATAAAGAAGAAGAGACTCTTGAAAAGGAGGAAATTCTTGAAAAGGAAGAAATTCCTAATCATGTAGATGACACAGAAATAAGACAAAATCCTCCTACCCGTCTATCAGAACAAGATTCTAAATATTTACAAAACCCTTATTTATGAGGATATTACAAACAGATAAAGATATAGGTAAACAATTGATTTTTCTAAATTATGACATGCTAGATGAGGTAAGAAACATTTGCAATAAAATTCCTTTACTTAGATCAATAAGTGAAATTCCAATTTTTGCAAAAACAATAAAGGAGTTATGAATTAAAAAACCATACAAAAAAATAAAAGTGTTTCAAAAAATTCATCTCATTGTAAAAATAGTTGAAATCATGAAGGGATAATATACAATAGAAAAATATCTAGATCTAGGGAGTCCTATCACAAAAATTCAAAAAAAAAAATTGTTGAAACCTCAAACACATTAATTGGTTTAGGTGTTGCAATAAATGTTATGGAAAATATCGTCATGGATGAACTACAATTAACCATTCTTCCATATACACTCATTGTATTACAACTAGCAGAATTGTCTACTGTAAAACCCGAGGGTATATTATAATATGTGCTTGTATCTCTAGATTTTTAGGAATATCCAATTGATTTTATGGTATTAAAACCAAAAAAAAATCTAGGTGGTCATCTATTGATATTAGGTAGGACTTGGTTAGCCATGGTTGATGCATTTATTTGTTGTAGATATGATGGCATGATAATTTCTACTGGAAATTCAATGAAAAATCTTACATTATATCCTCTAGAAAGAGCAATTAATGAATTTGAAAATGAAGAATGGATTGATAATGATCAGGAAAAATATGAAGACATACAACTTGTTTTCAAATATCTCAAAAGAATGTCCTTTAAACAAAATGACGAGGAAAAACAATTAATGCATCTAATGAATAATTCTGGGTTTTCTCCATATTTTAAGAAAAATGATTGTGTGCATATGTTAGAGAAAAGTTTTCAAGAAAATTGTAAGAATAAATATTTTTTATCATGTCCCTCTATGCTATCACTAAATTCTATGGAGAAATTTGGTAGTACTCCTGTAGAAATTAGTCTGGGGAAAACTTTAAATATTAACAATAACCTCAAAGATTTTCAAAAATATCATTTAATTAAAATGTTGCAAAAACATCCCCCTACTTTTGCATGGAAATATATAGATATGAAACGAATAAATCCTAACACTTGGATGCATCATATATACATACAATAAAATGATAAACCCATTAGACAACCTCAAATAAGGATGAATCCTAATTTGAGGGAAATAGTGATGGAATAATTGAAAAAATTGCTCAATGTAAACTTTACCTGTCCAATTCCCAATAGCTAGTGAGTTTCACCATTTTTTATTGTACCAAAGAAAAATGGTAAGTGGCAAGCTTGTATAGATTACAAGTAATTAAACAAAGAAACTTAAAAAAAACATTTTCCACTTCATTCTATTGATCAAGTCTTAGACACATTATCAAGAAAAAATTATTTTCTTTTCTTGATGGCTTTAGCGGTTATAATCAAATTCAAACAGCACCACAAGGTCAAGATAAGACTACATTTACATGTCCTTGGGGAACACATTCTTATAGAGTATTTCCTTTTAGATATGCAATGACATTCAGGAGAGAAGACTAGGTATTTTCTCTTACTTGATTTATGATTGTAGTGAGGTATATGGATGATTTTACAATTTATGGAAATTATTTTGAAAGATATTTAGAGAAATTAAAAATTTTCCTTATTAGATGTCAATAAACTAATATTTCCTTACGCAATGAAAAATGATTTATGATGTTTAATGAAGGTATTGTTTTGGGACATCATATTTCAGGTTTCAAAATCAAAGTGGACTTAGCAAAAGTTGGATTCATTACTAAAATTTTGGTACCCAAATTCCAAAAGCACATAAGAAATTTTCTTGGATTTACAGGTTATTATAGAAGATTTATATAAAAATTCACAAAAAATGCTGCAAAACTATTTAAGCTACTCAACAAAGATCATGAATTTTATTGGGATACTTCATGTCAGTTAGCTTTTGATTCAGTAAAATAGAAAATTTCTAAAGCACCTATTGTAAGAGGGCCAAATTGGTCTCTTCCATTTTGTATTTCTATAGATGCTTCAGATACATCTTTAGGGGCTATATTAGGACAAAAATATCTAACTCCTTATACAATTTATTATACAAGAAAAAATGTAACTCCTGTCGAGTTACATTATACAATCATTGAAAATCAATTCTTATCAATAATCCATGCCATCAATGAGTTAAGGAATTATATCACTGCATATGAAAATTTTATTCATATTGATCATTCATACATTAGGTATTTAATTAATAAACCATAACTAATGGTAGTATTACTTGATGAATTTTATTATTACAAGAATTCAATATTGCTATATTGGACAAACCTAAAAAGAAAAACATAGTTGCTAACTTTATTCCCAGGATGCAAAATACTAATACAATGGTTCTTGTAGAGGATAGGTTTCTTGATAAACATCTTTTTCAATTTCTACTAAATATCCTTGTTTTGAAATCTTATTTATAATTACTTGGCAAGATGAAAGTTTCCTCCTCAATTATTAGCCAATGAAATACAAAGAGTTATAAGATCCACCACACCTTAATCTTGAATCTAAGGAGAATTATACATAACAAGACCAGATGTAATCATCAAAAGGTGTGTACGAGAAGGTAAAGTACTAATTATATTCAAAGCATGCCACAATGAAATTTTTGGAGGAAGTTTCATTGATAGAAGAAGTGAATAAAAATTCCCTCTCTCTAGATATTATTAGCCTTCCCTTTTTAAGGATCCTAAATAATATGTAAAGAGATGTGAGAGTTTTCAGAGAATGGTGAGGCATGTTCAAGCATATGAAATTCCTGTACAACCCCAGGTATTAATAGAACCATTTGAGAAATGGGCTTTAAATTTTGTACGTAAAATTAATTGAGATTCCAAGCAAAAAAATTACATTCTTGTTTGTACTAATTATTTTACTAAATAGGTATAGGCTAAACCATCAAATTTTTCTACTAGAAATGTTGTTGTAACATTTATTTTTGAGGATATTTTTACTCAATTCGGTGTCCCAAGACAAATTATTACAGCTTATGGTGCATTATTCACATCCAATATTGTTCAAAAGATGATGAAGAAACAAAAAATTAGACATCACAAGTCCACTCCATATCATCCACGAGCCTATGGAAAAGTTGAATTCACAAATAAAGTTCTTCAATCCATAAATACCAAGAATATTCATCTACATTAGAAGAATTAGGAAAATCAAAATCCAGAAGCACTTTGGGCATACCATACCACAGAAAAATGCCACTGGACACACCCCTTATGATCTTGTTTATGGAAAGAAAGTTGTAATTCCTCTTTATTTCTAAGTGGAGACATACACAAAAAACAACAAAACCTGGGGCTAGATCTCTCTAAATCCTAAAAGAAAAGATTGGCACAACTGTAATGAATTATATGAAATAAGAAAATATGTCATTCAAAGGAAAAATATTATTCAACAACAAAGGATGATATGGAATGAAAAAATCATCAAGATCAAGAAGTTCAAACTAGGCAATTGGGCCCTTTGTTTTATTCAAAATTTAAATATTTTCAAGGAAAATTCTAAACACACTGGTTAGGCCCTTATGAAATAGAAGCTATTTTGATAATGGAGCAGTAATAAACAAGAATATTGATGAATAATGGATCACTTTCCTTGCTAATGGACATATATTAAAGCTCTATCATAATCCATTAACAAGAGAGGAATTCATTCAAAATTTACAGCAGAGTATGAGTTGAAGTTGGTGGAAAAAGTAAAATATTCTCCTTCACCACTAGTTTCCACTTAATTTATTTTCTTAAAAATAATAAATAAATAACAATACAATTGTGAAAATAATCATGTTGGCATAACTATACAAAAATCATAGTTGAAAACTAAGTTCTTGGCTATAAGGATTTTGTAACAGCCCCAAGAAAAAGCTCATGTAATAAAGTTAATAAAGGAAAAATAAGACCAATGTCATGGGACACGTATTTCAAATTGAATGTTGGGAAAAACATCCTAGTGGGTGTTAATTTGGTTTATTATGTCTAAGGGGAAATTGGAAAAGTATTTTGCAAAGGCTTTATAAAGGCAAGATGCATTAATTGACATTTTATTTATGAAAATAAAGGAAATTAGGAGAAAAGGAAGGTGAAAGGTCCCAATTTGAATGTGAGGAGAAAATTAAAGGAAAATTGATAAAATTTAGGAAAACAAAGGCCTCAATAATGAAAACGCTTCTAAGGATCAGTTCATAGCTTTTTCGAGTTGAGACTTTGACAATTTAGTTTTGGAGCTCTCTCTCTCACTCTTGCACACTTAGAGAATTATTAGAGCACTATAGCATTGGAGAAAGGAAGGCAAAGGAAGGACATGATAGCAAAGGGAATCAAAGATAAAGAAAGGAATAATTGGATCAAGCGGATACAATGGGATTACTTGCATGCATCGAGTTGCATGTATGATTTCCTTGTTATTTTTGGCATGCATGGTACACACGTGTGTATTTTGTTCTATTTTTATCATTGGCATTAGTTTTTCCAAGTGTGAAAGTGGTTTCATTCTTACCTTTCCATTTTTGGATAGCCATGGTGTGATGGGGTTCTCTCATTTGGTTGAGTTGGATTGTCAGATGGTTTTGGAATTGGGTGAGGTGGTCTCAGGAAAATTCCCAAAGGCCTAGAAACCCCTTGACTGATAATGTTGGGATACATGATAAATCCCGAGGGTGGACACGAGGAAATTCCTCAATTTATTGGTGAAGAAATTTGGAGGAATACATGCTTGTGAAGCCTAGTGATCCCTTGACCGGTAATGGTGGGATTACGGTAAATACTGGTAGTGTATGTTATTTTTTTTGGCCTAGGAATCCCTTTACCGATAATGGAGGGATACACGATAAAGCCTAGTTGTATAGATGAGGGTTTTAGGCCTAGGAATCCCTTGACCAGTAATGGCGGGATATATCGTAAATCCTGAAAAGCCCTGGTTGGTTTTGTTGTGGGTTTAACATTCATGCTTGGAATATGGCACAAGTGTGATTGGCTAAAAGAAATATTTGGTTCAACCCAATCTATGGTCAGGTGGTATGTGGAATTCCCTGACTTGGTTGGATTTTTCGTATGTTAATAAGAGTTATTGTTCCCTTGTATTTCATGAGTAAATGTACTTGTTATTATGTGAATTTGATGGTTTTTCTATCATGGTCATTACTCTGGTTATATGTTTGTTATAAGCATGGTTTTATGAAAGGTTTATGTTTCTCATCATGCCTTGATTAGAAAAGTAATGGTTAATTAATGTATTACCTAATAGATGATAATGCATCTATTGATAGAAGGCATCAAATCTTCCCGAAGAATATCAGATAAGTATGAGACCCCTATGTTCAGTTATGTAAATATGACCTCTAGATTACATGTTCATGATGTGTTCGACGAAATGTTTGTTGTGGTTAGGCCTAAATAGGTCAAAATCTTATCTAAGTTTTTTATGGAAGGTTTTTTTCTTTGTTCATTTATTTTTCTAGAAGGTTCCATTAAGTTTTGGGCGGTGGTCTAGAGACTAGCCTTGAAAAAGTGCCCCTGGTCTCATGGTCACAGGCATAAAACTGGGTGAAAAAAACTGTAATCGCTCTGTTATAGGCTTATGCATGCTACTGGAGAGTTGCAGCCAAATTCAGGCAGTGTTGTGCTAGCCTCTAGGAGTCTAGATCAATGAAAAAGAATCTTATCTCAGTGTTTGGGAACCTGGAAGGATATTTTAGCCCTTAGGGGTCTTGTACCATCTGAGGGAAGTTAGTAAGCTTTGGTTTTGTCGATTCCACTTCCTTAAGGTGATCTAGGAGCTTGAGTCATGTTATATTAGATCTTCCTCTCATGTTTACCTTGGAAGGCTGGTGAGAGTGGGTTGATATGGGAGGTGGCGTTACATATTTCCTCTCTTTTTCTTTCATATTTTCAAAAGTTTGATCCAAAATTCTTAGTTTTAAGACCTTATTTTTATTTAAATAAGATCAAAATATTAGCTAGCAACATCAGTAGCTTATTTTGCAAAAATATTTGTAGTATGTTTCTCAATATTCTTAGTTTGACATTTCTATAGTTAGAATAAATTGGATAGTTGTCCAATTGCATCATATATTTGAGCAATATTCATGGTCTAATTTCCACACCAACAATATAAAGAAACAATAGTTCCTAAAATGTAACGCAGACAACACATGCTAGTTTTATTTTATTAAAGTTAAATTATAGCTCTAGAATATTAGGACATGTATATTATTCTCTACCCTAGCTCAATAAAAGGCTCATTCTAATTAGCCTCCAACTCAATTAATGATGGAAATATTGTTTCATGTTTCCTATCCCTCAGATTCTAACAGAACTAATCCCATTCAACAATATAATCCTAATGAATCACCAAATCACTCATAAAGTCATTGAGATTTCATTAGAGGATTATGCAATCACTATGGGATAAAAAATTGTATTACTACACCACCACCTCCTATACAAATAATGATTCACCACCTTTCTAAATCTCATTCCATTATCCACAAATCCATCTCATCCTCCATTATCTCCACAACCATTTTTATGGCAGTTGAATGAGAATGCATTATGAAGCTCAAAATTCCCAACACTTGGAGATGGTAATTTTCATATGTGGTTAACCTGCAGGTGCAAAATGTTTGGAGGCTTACCGAAAATGCAATAAAAAATTACAAAGGGTTAGATAGCTAAATTTCAAGGAAATGATGTATAGGTGACAAGGGAATTTGCAAGGGCCTTTGATGTTGTTTAAGAAGAGATTAGAGATATCAGGCTGAAATAAAAAAAAAATCCTTTCTATTACAAGAAAAAAAATCCAAGAATAGAGATGATTCAATTGTTAGCAACTTAGAGTGGAGAACTCTACTCAAAAACCCTAACATGGATATCACAATCTAGAAGAAAGGGATAATAATATCAATCTTCAAGAGGAAATGGATAAATTTACTATTAATATTCCAAAAAGTCATAACGTATGAAGGGAGGTGTGGTTCAATCATTTCTATTATATAAGACTTCCTATGCATTTTCATAGGGGTAAATGAATCAAATTTTCCTACTATTTAATTAACACAATCAACACGATGGAATTCAATATCCAAAGAAATTATAGGAACATATATATAAATCTTTATCAATTTAGTTTAGTAAAGATCCACATTGAAGAAGAATTAAATCTTAGAAATGATAAATGGAAAATCCTTTTGATAAGGAATAATTTTAAAGAAATATCATATGACAAAGAAAATGATGGCATGAAAATAAAAATAAGATGTATGGTTTTGGTTTCAAACACTAACTCTACAGATGAAAACATAAGGTATGATAAAATGTAAATGTAGGAGACAAAGGGAAAAATATTCCTATAGAGATAGAGAATCTGAGAATACTAGCAGCTAAAGATATTCTTGTGTTAAAAGAAACTCGAACTCCTAATCTTGTTGAAAAGGAAAAATCATCAAAGTTAGAACATATAAAGTAGAATAAAATGACAACACAACAAACATAGAAGAAGATAGTTTTAAAGGAAAGAAGGGAATTGATACCAGTAAGTAAGAATATTCCAAATAAAGTTGAGCATAGTTCCTCCATTATACGAGAAAAGAGAAGTGCTAAAAGGAAAACATTTGAAGAAAAAAAAAGACTCATATATAAGGGTCACAAGAAGTATGCCAAATATGAATAGTCCCATTCACTTAAAAATTAGGAAATTGTAGAGGTGGAAAATCCATAATTATCACCAACAATGCCAGAAAGGGGAAGTCTAGAAGTTAACGAAATAAAATAATAGTTATATGAATACATTGATTCTATAGAGTAGTAAGTACAAAATGAAAGGTAAAAGAATCATTTCCCATCCCTAAATATTATTTTGACAATAATATACCAACACCTTTAATCCACAATCCAAAATATTCTGACTTGCATTTCAATGTATTTATGGAAGAAGACACTATCAAAGCTTTGAAATAATAAATGGTTGAACTTGAAGTTTTAGAAAGGCATATAAAAAGGGAAAATGAAATCCTTAAAGAGAAAAATCACAAAATTATGAAGAGGATGTATCATTGGTATCATAAAAATTCCAAGGTTAAGAAATCTAATAAAGCACTCTAGTTGAAGATAAAAAAATTGAAGGAAACAATGTTAACGAGAAAACCACGATGGTCCATTGCTATGAAAAGGAAGGGATCCAAAATAAAATTGGACAAGAGTCTTGCATGTCCACAAGGTGGCGCTCCAGGTGATCACATGAGATTAAGAGAATACAAAGAACTATAATATAACTTTCACAAATTATACTATACAAACTATTTTATGTGTGAATGGGATTTTGCTTCAAAGATTCAACAATAATGAGGGTGGGGGATGGGGAATTTATTCAAACACAATATTAAGAGAAAAAATCATATAAGCCTAAATTTAGCTGGAATTTGGGTCCAACTAACTGCACATGATAATTTTTTAAGGATTTCTTTCAAAAGCATGGCAATAATTGATTTCTATATATTTTTTGATTTTATATTAATTTGCATGCTATGTACTGAAAGAAATAAAAGGAAAGGAAATATATCTCGATAGCAAGAGGAAACTAGAATACTATTGTTGGAATATCAATATTCACCATCAAACATATGGCATGAATATATAACAAATCTGCTCTATTTGAATAATTTTGATAGAAAAAAATATATTGTATCATATCAAAAGAAATATTAACTAGAATATTATAATATTCGCTAGAAATAAACATGTATATAAATTAGAGGATGAGTACCATAAACACCAATCAAATAATTAAAAAGATGGCATGATATCAAACACATAACTCAGAAGCACATTTAACTCTGGAATTTGGTCTTCAAAAGCTAAAAGTCAAATTATGATCATAAAATTCAAGTCTTGAGTCTCAATAGTTTTCCGAACCTTACACCAATGTAATGGGTCATATAAATAAGAAAAAGTAACATAAGTTAATATTTTTCCTAGATAAAGATAGAGAATCTTCCCAATTTTTATCAACTAAATGTATTCCTAAAACACAAATCTTATCTAACCATTAGATTTATTATTTTGATTGGGTAGGCCATTTCAGTGT
Organism: Pinus albicaulis; assembly: GCA_034641835.2. NCBI lineage: Eukaryota > Viridiplantae > Streptophyta > Pinopsida > Pinales > Pinaceae > Pinus > Pinus albicaulis. Next base: position 1,153,189,100 of record CM076581.1, read on the forward strand.
TCTAGCCAGATTTTAGAAGTAGAGGTTGGCCTGACTAGAATCTTCTTTAAAGAATTCTTATAGGTATATGAAACACGTACCATATATGTCTCTATAACTTGTTGAAGATTAAGTGGTGCAAAGTGATGAATATTGAATTGACAGATGGACAATAGATTTTCAATGTACCTCTTCATGTGGTTATATCTTATTGAGAAATTACAAATATGTTTCATTTTTTCAATAGATTCTCCTAAAGATGATTCTAGAATATGTGTAACTGTTGAGATATATTGTGGTTCACTTGAATGAACTAATATTGAGGAGTTACTAGTATCAGATGATGTAATGAGAGGAATAGATTCATAAGACTTATCATTCATACATTATTTGTAGCCCTCCTTCTAACACCAAATTTGTTGATAGGGGTGTTACACATAATTTAGTCACCATTAATAAAATTACCACCAATATATTTCTCTCATTATCCGATGAAGTGTTCCAAGAATTCCCCTACAATGTTGGAAGAAAAAAAATCCCAAACACAATAATAATCCTGGATTAGATTGCTCAAAAAAATATTTTTAAACACTTGTGAAATTTCCCTAGCCATTTTCTACACAAGCGTAGTTTTGACCATTGTGGCCTGTGCAATCTTACAGCTTGACTTCCAATAAAAACTACACAAATATCTTAACATGGGTAAAAATAAAAATAAAATTCTAGAAGCCTTGTTGGAGGAATATTTCTCAACCAAAAGGCCTCAAGCCCCTACATACTTGGGATTCATCCCTTGGTTCATGAATCAATCTTTCTCTCTTTTTGGAAACCTAATCCCTCTCTTTATGGATCTCATCCCTTGAGAAGAGGATCTCAAACTTCATTTTCTTGGCCTATAAATCCATTACAGGCTAGAGGGATTAGGAGAACTTTGGAATGTAAACTTATGCTGTCATATTACTTTGGAATGTAAACTTATGCTGTTAGATTATGGACAGAAGCTTGTTACATAAAGGGGAGGATTGGATACTATTGGGAGGAGGATTACATCATCAAGGCTAAGTTTTCATTGCTCCTTCTTATTCAATATTAATACACATAGTTTTTTCTTTCCTATTTTCACTTGTTATGATGCTCTTTGCAAATCTCCTTGATCTTTTGCATAGGTTATAACTGAATACTATATTAATATTGTGATATATGCTATGTTGCAATTTCCATTCACTTTGTGTTTCACTCTTTATGTATGCTATTATTTTATTCCTTGTTTGGTTATGTTTATGTAGATAGTCTCTTGAAGCAACAAGGAAAGGCTTTTGTAAGCATCAAAGGGACACCCACAAGCATTTCGTAGAAAGGTAATAGATTCTTACACATTTCATACATCCTATTGCAATTATAAATTAAGGAAAGATAACAGTTACTTCTCTATTTGTTTCTAGATTAGTCTTTGAATCTAGGGAGATCGCTCTTGTCCGCAAGAGCGATTTGTCTGCCATATCAAATTGGCAACCATACTAGGGAACGAGTTGTTGTTCATTGTGTCCTCATGTGACCTCTGATTTCTTTCTGTATCCTTGATTGACTATGTTTTGAACCTTGAAAGTTTAAATTTCTAGATTTGTGGCTTTGTTTTTTATTTTTCTTAAGTTTTTTCTCAATTTGTGCATTTTTTCTTTAGCAAAAATGTGCTTGTGCATTGAACCTAACTAGTTACCTAAGCAAGTCTCTGAAATTTTGAAAAATTAGGGTTTTAATCTATTGGATCCATAATTTTTTGATTTCTATACTTTCTTGGGTTTGTTTACATTCTAAAAAGGTATATTTCAATTTGATTGGATTTTGTGGATTGTCTTCTTGAGAAATTATTTATGTTTTCAAATTAGGGTTGAAGTTTTGATTTCATGATTTGTTGATTTATCAAAGGAAGATTTGGTAATTGCCGAGATAGTGTCTACCTATCTTTCTTATCTCCAAAAATTAGTTTTAGCATTTATTTTACATGTTTTTAAAGGATCATTACATTGATTAAAGATATTTTTTTTCAAGGTTAGGTATTTTTTGCTCATAAATTGCTTCTTTTGGTGAAATAGATATGAATAGTTATTTTTTTTCTGGAAAAACAATGAAGAAACTCAGAATTATACTTTAGACAATTTAATATTCATAGCATTCATTTGAAAGATTGATCTTAAATATTTGTTGGTATTTTTTTTTCATTTTAAAAAGTTTTGGGTGTTGTGTGTTCGAAAGAAATTTCTTGATTCTTGTGTTTTTGGGTGACTTGAAATTTGAAAGTAAAATTTATGCATTGAGTCAATTTGAAAGTGAAAAATTTAAATTTATTTAAAGGAACTATGTTAAAAATAGAAGTTTTGCTTTCTATTGGAATATCTAAAGGACTTTATCTTTACCATAGATAGAAATTCATCGAAGTAAAAGATTCATTTTTGCATATTTCCTACATCAGCATTGGAGTCAAAAAATGATATCATTTACATCACATATATTAAATCGATTTTAATGAAAAGAGGAACTATAAAATCAATTAAAAATTTAAATCAACCAAACATTAGTGGTTCTAGGTTAGAAGACATTTTTCGACGTCTATAAACATGGAAGTTGTTGTTAATTTTATGCATTACATTCTGTGGGTAGTCGATATTCCACATACACAAGTATATCGAATTGTTCTCCACATACCTTCAGGTATATCAGATGTCACTCCATGTATGAAAAGTATATGGAAATACATCCTATCGTATAATATGCATTAGACAATGCTAACATGGACTGAGCTTCCATGTACCTCGAGTATCGAAAGATCCCTTCTAGGTTTCACACCATCCATAAGTAACCAAGCGGACCACCTTGTCATTTGTGATACACCGAATACAAAATTTGAGGATATTACCTACACGTACTGGAAATAGTATTTCACCGTTCATAGCAGCTTAATAATCATTTTATACCTAGTTACCCGTTTATTTTTCATTTTTGGTTATTTATTTGATTGAATAAAATTGGAACAAACCTTTATTAAAATTCACCATGGCCGAATTACCAAGATATTCACGTAGAATGCAGGGTTTACCTCTTGAGTATACACTTGGTCAATTGCAGAAAATAAAAGCAGAGAGATCGAAATCAGAAGAATATGGAACCTCAGATCAACCTAAAACATTTTGAGTGGAAGAACTTGAAATAGTAGAATCTGAATTAACTCAACTGCACATAATAGAATCAGATGTACTTCAATCTAGACTTAAATTTACTGATATTATTGAGGGTGAATCTAAGATTGGTGAAACATTAGAAACAAAATTCATGGAACCCAGCGTTGAAGAACCTAAATCTGAAATTTCTAATATTGAATCACCTTCAACTACTATATCTCCTACTCCTTTACTAAATTCATCTTGAAGAAGAACTATAATTACGACTAGTTTACCTCATGGTCTTCTAAGCATTGAATATATTACTAAAGAAGAAGAGGAATAACTGCCATATACTCCTCTTAATGTTGGTTATCCATTAGTTTTTCAAAGGATTCCTTTTGATCCTTTTGAACCAGATCCTTCGTATTTTACCCCTTTGAACTATTTATGTCAAGGTATTCCTCATTTATGGACTCCTTTTTATTTCACACCTAGGAAAATCATGTCAAAAAATCCTCCTGCATGCCAACCTAATGTAACTTCTATTTTTACAGGATCTCCGGAATCATTCCTATATGGTGTTCCTTTGGTTCCTGTCAGGTATCACACTTACTAGAACTTTTTCAGGAGCCACTCCTTATTCTCAAGTTTCTACTTTTCTTTTTGGAATCTTGTATAGTTTATCTACTTCTAATCTAGAAGCTACTACTAAGAGCATGACTTATATGCCTAAAATAACTTTGGCATCATACCAATATGTTAATATGATATTTGGTAATATAAGTAATCCTCAACCAACTCCAACTAGAATTTACTATCCAGTTGGGGGGAAACCATCCTATGTTTCACTTAGGAGATAAACTCCTAGTGGAATGTATCCTCTAGTTGCAGGAAAACCTAGTCTTGTTGGAACTTATAAAAATCTTGGTTAGATACCTTTGGTCGGTCCATGTCAACCTGTTATATCTCAACCCGTGATTGGTTCTTATTTTTCAGGAATGGGAAGTACTATTTAGAACCCCTATTATGTTCAACATCATGTTCAAGTTGCTCCACAAGTTTATTTTTATCAACCAATTCATGCTACTGGCCAGTCTATACCACAAACACCTATTCAAGGCACTCCAAAAGTGTCTTTCTAGCAGCCTGTCCAAAGTATTCCTTAGACACATGTTCAACAAGAATTGAATTTTCAAGTTTCCCACACAATATCCAACAACTTTTGTCAAATGTGACCCATGATTAATCCGTCTTGTGGAAAAGATTGATCTCCCTAGTACTAAAAGTATCTAGCAACAAACAACCAAATAAACTAATCTTTCTCTAAGCATATATGATTTACAAAAAGCTTTATAGTGGTGTAAAAGACTTACCGTATGTCCAGTGCTTGTTTGAAGTCGTTGTTATCCCTCGTGCACTTGAAGGAGTTATCTTCGTAAACCTGCAGTCACAAACAAGAAAAATATTAAATAGCACCTATATAGACATCATCATAAACCATGCTTATCATAGTGATCAAGGAATCTATGAAATAAACCATTAACTGACAGCTTATTGAGAAAAATGAGTATATTTGTATTAATTTCAAAAGAAAGAAAACCTTACAACCTGAGCCTTGATGTTGCACAGGTCTTCCCGGGGTCCGAAGAAGGAGTCTCCTCTACTTTGATAAGCTCTGCACTCCTCCAACCAAGACGAATAGAGGTATGTAATATCTCCTCACAAAAGTCTTAGTTAACTGAGTCTGAATCTCAACAGCACTTAACCTCAAATATTCTAAAGCTTGAACTCCCCTTGAGGCTACCCAATGCCTCTTTTTATAGTGGAAAAGAGGAGGTTTTCTGTTCCAACTATGAAGGGATAGAATCCTCCTTCAAAGGGATAAGCTCCTCACATCAAGGGGTTAGCTCCATAAGGTAAGGGATACATGCACCTCATAAGAGCGGTTCTTCCACCGCAAGATCCATTCTAGAAGCTTCCAGAATTTACTTTTATTGAGATTTTTGGAATTTACTTGCGCCTTTTTGATCTTACAGGGGTCCGCACCTTTAACACAGATAAAGTGCGTTCAGGTACGCAAGAGAGCTGAACATTAGGTGCGGGACCGCAGGCAAGATAGAGAGAAAGTGCGACACCAAAGTTTAGGATATTTTTAGGAACATTTCTCTGATTTTCAAGGCTTGACATGAGGAACTGATATGTTAGACTTGCAAAGGGAGAAGTATGAGTAATAATGAGCTCATACACATAGCAGAATGTCAGGATGACAATTTTCAGTGTAACATATTGCTCCCTAAAGTGCAAAGTCTGGAATAGATGAAACTGAAGTCTGTCATATATGAAGAGTGCAGTACTTTATCATTTCAAGGATCATCCTGTGGACACCCCAGTCGGAACCTATAAAAACATTCAATGCAAAATATATATGTATACATATCATCACTGAGGTAGGCATTCCCATACTCAGATCAAAACTAACTAGAAACTGACTCAAACTATTCTGATACAGGAATGATTTTGAATACATCATAGTATAGACATGTGTAGACACAGTATGGACACAGCCATCTGTTCATAAATAGTCCACTGTATAAATGATAAAAAAATTCCTCGCAGCCTGGATGGTAGAAACTAGATCCAGGGTCTTGATTTTTGCATCTCGAACTAGTATGATTCTATCCATGTGAATGAATGTGTCGAAGTCGAACATGGTAGAAACCACTTGATTACCAGTCAATGATGTAAACTATTAACAAGTGTGAGAGTAACCACCAGTAATGTCAATGGCTCTCAAAGTACCCAGTACAATCCATGAAATGTGAATGAATGAGCTGAAGTCGAACATGTCACGGAATCATTCGATCGAAGGTAAATGATGCAACCTGTCGTCGAAGGCGAGAAACCTGCCATTGAGGCATGCAGATTTCAAGGTACTGACGATTTCTGGATCAACTTCCTAGATAATGTGCTGATGTCGATAGAAAGTGATCTGTCGTAGGCAAGCCACAACACGAAATCATAGATCAAGTTTTGAAAATATATTGGCAAGGACTGACTCAAGGATGGTCAAAATGGATGACAGATATTTTGCAGATGAATGGTTTATTTGAACTGTCCTCTTGAACACATAACGACACTGCAGATGGCTTGGTGACAATTGACCCAAAGCTAATACTGGCTTGGATGGGAGCACTTGATGGTTTGATTAAGCATTAGGAAAGGGATTTCTGACCAATTGAATGAAAGTGTAGAGTGGCAAGAATGATGCTAGTTTTCAAAAATAAAAATACAGCAAACGGAATCGATTTTTCTCCTCTTTTCACTACAATCTTTGGAAAGTACCTCTTTATTTTTGACAAAGCTTAAGGAGGATAACATTTCTTGTTTATAAGCTCATTCTTCGGATGAGTCCAACTTAGTTAAGATTCGGACCCTAAGAGGAGTGGTCCATTCATGGACAGTGAACGGGTCCTTCTTGTTAAGTTTTAACGAGTCCCGATTATTCAAGAAACACGGTTGTTTTTTTCAATTTAGAGTCCGGAAAAGAAAAAACTTAAGAAAACTCCATGGGTGTACTTTTTCGTAAATTTAGTCTCTCGAACCTGAAAAAGGATAAAATAATGCAGGAGAGAACTCTATTGACCGTATTTAGTCAACATATACCTTTTTCGTAAATAGTCCATTTCAGTCCGTAAAAGGAGTAAACTTATACTGAAGGGACGATTATTCATTTAATTTAACAAGTTCGAACAATCAAGTACTCGGCAATATTTTCATATTTAGAGAGTCTGAAAAGGGCTTAAAAGAGAACTCCAATGTTTCACTTTTTCGTAAATTTTTAAAAGAGTCCGAAAAAGTGATAAAAGTATGCTCTTTGTTGAAAATTGATCAATTTTCCTGAAAGATCTAATTTATGCACAAAAACTTGAAACATTATAAATACCTGTTTAGGATAAGTAAAAAATGCTTTCAAAATACCCTTTTTAAAGTGAAAAATAAATAAATTAAAAATTCATCTATTTGAAAAAAATTATAAAAAGGACTTTTTCAACTTCATTTTTACCGTTCAAGTTCAGAGTGAAAAGTAGAAGCTTTTGGGTAAAAACGTTCCTGTGAAGATTCTGGAAGATAAATCGATGAAATCAAGAGCTTGTCGGCTCCGAGGTAATCACGACCTCCCCAATATTGCATTTCATCTTATTTACATTTCATTTTTAGGCTTTAGATTTTATTTTTAAGAGAAAAATATATTTTAAAAAATTGTCGCCGGAGGTACGGGTGCAACACACGATTTTGCGGACCGAATTTCCTATGTAGAAAAAATTCGTGCGTGCGCACTTGTCCCACGGCGCGCGTGCGTTCCCATCACTACTTTGTGTATGAAGACAAAGTGAGGTCCCAGGAGTTTTAAATTTCAAAATCAAATTTCTCATTTGCGCCCAAAAATTTTCAAATTAGATTGTTCTAACATATCTTTTTATGCATCATAGGATAAACAAGATGCTAATTTGGAGAGAATGTGAGCATGAAGACGTAGACGACGCCGCAATGCTCCATTTGCCCATAATGCAAGCATTAAGAGCATGTGGTTTATATAAATTCTGGGCCATTCAGGGCATGAGGGCATAGGTAGACCTCCTAACATGGTTGGTGAACAAGTGGAATGTACAGGACCAATGTTTCATTATTGATGGCCACCGGTTCAAAATTGAGCTGGAGGATATTTATTTTTTGACTGGTTTGTCCAAGAGGGGTGAGCAAATTTCCTTGTTTGGGACTAGGCTAGGTGGCTAGACTGTCTCTAGTCTTCAACAAGAGTTTTGTAATGATCAGGCAGACCCTAGGGACAAATGGATTGACATAAAAACTATCATCTGTCCAAAGCTAAGAGTTATTTCATTTACTATAACTAGACTATGTGGGAGTGCAGCGTTACATGTGGCTACCAGTTCCCAAATGCGCATTGCTATAGACTGTTTTCGAGGCACCATTTTCAACTGGTGCGACGCTATGTTGGCCAATGTAAAAGGAAAACTAACTAGAGAAAATAATGGAAAACTTAATAACTTTGGATATGGATCCATTATATTCACCTTTGCTCTAGAGAGGATCCCCATGTTAGCTCCACAGAACAATCATGTTTATGCCGGTCGACCTCGAGAACCTAGGATGGTTCGTTGGATTGCATTGATGGCCCGTCATGCTATTGAGGGTGTCGAGATTGGTTTGATTTTCTCCTTCATATTTTAGATTGGCTGAAGCAAATTTTTGTTACTAGAGGACTTTCCATACTGCAAAGAGATAGATTTCGCAGCTGACCAGAGATGACTCTCCTGTGAGAGCAGTGTAGGATGAATCGGGTAAAATCATTTTCAACAATTTATAAGTTCTAATTTTTTGTATTTTGATCATCTCGAAAATTAATAACCAAAAGTTTTGAATGCATATGTGGGCCCACGGCGACCAGCCCATCCCCAGCATTATGAAAGAAGAAAACCAGTTGTAGCCGCACCAGCCCCAATAGGCCAATCAGTATAAATCCTGTCTGATTTAGAGCATCACCTAGAGCGTCTGACTCTAGATATTCTAGAGACGGACATAGATGAGATTCCACTCAGATTGCAGGGATACGTGACTGGTGTTCCAGGGCATTTTAGAAAGTTCCTATGTAGGGTGGCCCAGGTAGTGGTCTCTTATCGTGATCACCATCAGTGATGGGATGATTGTGTCGTAGACTCATATTTTTGACTTTTTGTGTTACCATTTTGCCGATCACAAGGTGTTTCCAACCTATGATCAAAGATGATGTATATTTTTTTGAAAACACTTCTATACTATGATATATCGCTATTTACCAGCTATCTATGTACATGTTATGAATGTTTGTTTGATTTACTATTTCGATCATTGCAAATGTCGATTTATCATACTAGAAGCAACTGCATCTGCTAATGTATTTAAATGTCTTGGAATATGTTGATATTCAAAGTAATCAAATTCACGTTCCAAGAGACGAACTCTAAAAAATAATCGTAATAACACTAGATTTCTAATGGCATAAACCCTGTTAAGATGTAATACAACAAGTTCAGAATCCAACCTAACAATCAAACTTTGAATTCCAAATGATATGGATTCAGATAATAAATTAATCACTGCACTATATTCGACAATATTATTCGTTGCTTGACCAAGGCTTACCCCATGCATGGATACTAAATCGTCAGAGGGTGAATAGATAACCCAAGCTACGGAAGAAATGTTCTGTGTACTACGACAAGCACCATCGGCAAAACCAATGTAGGTTTGAAGAGACGTCGACATCTGCAATATCAGGAGTAAAACTCAGATAAGCAATAATAGTGGTAAAAAACACACTTCTAAACCAAGCACGCTTTTCTAATCTAAGACACACCAGTAGTAAAGAATTCTAATCTAATAAAAAATATCCACACCAAGTTTAAGCATAATATCACTTCAGATAAAGCCCATTTCTGGGTTTATCTAAAGGGACACTGTCAAAATCTATCAGTTCATAGGCCCCTTTTGCCAGCTTTCACTTAACAATGAAAGGAACATGCCGCACGGGCATGAATTTCCCAGCTCCTAGCTTATTGTTGGCTTGATCATAAACTAAGACTAGGTCTCCTTCTGAAAAATTTCGAGGGGTAACACTTCTATCATAATGAGCTTTTATTCTTTTGACATGAGCCTCGTTTATTATTACAACATTTCGTCGATTCTCATCTAGCTGAGCCAAGTACAAGAAACGTTTCTCCTCTTCAGATGTAGCTGGGAGTAATTCTATGGCTAATTTCAATGACGGAATTTCGCATTCAATCGGCAACACAACTTCCAAACTATAAACCAGTTCAAAGGGAGTGAAACGAGTTGATGTTTTTACTGAGGTTCGATATGCCCAAAGTGATGAAAATAACATTGAATTCCAATTCATCTTGTGAATACCAATAATTCGTCTGATCATGGTGACTAAAACTTTATTTATGGCTTCAACCAGACCATTGGCTTGCGGATAATACGGAGTGGAACTATCGTGACGCAGGCCAAGTTGATCTGTCAGTTCAGTCATCATGACATTCCGAAAATGACTTCCATGATCTGTAATAATGGCTTGAGGAACACCAAACCTAGAAATTATGTGATTAAATACAAAATTTGCAGCAATCTTGCCGTCAGTTGAAAATTTAGGCATCGCCTCGGGCCACTTAGTAAAATAATCCACTGCTAAGATAATATGCGCATGCCCCCTGGCCGAGTGAGGGTTACATGTAATAAAGTCAATACCCCATTTTGAAAAAGGACCGACATCAATTATAGCGTGAAGAGGAGCGGGTGGTGCACGCATCTTACGATCGAAAAGTTGACAATTGTGGCATTTCCTTAGATTCGCCAATTTTTTGTGTGGATTAATCTGTCTTGCGGACAAGACCGATCTCCCTAGTACTAAATGCATCTAGCAACAAACATCCAAATAAACTAATCTTTCTCTAAGCATATATGATTTACAAAAATCTCTATAGAGGTGTAGAAGACTTACCGTATGTCCAGTGCTTGTTTGAAGTCATTGTCATCCCTCTTGCACTTGAAGGAGTTATCCTTGTAAACCTGTAGTCATAAACAAGAAAAATATTAAATAGCACCTGTATAGACATCATCATAAACCATGCTTATCATAGTGATCAAGGAATCTATGAAATAAACCATTAACTAACAACTTATTGAGAAAAATGAGTATATTTGTATTACTTTCAAAAGAAGGAAAACCTTACAACCTTAGCCTTGATGTGGCACGGGCCTTCCCGGGGTCCGAAGTAGGAGTCTCCTCTACTTTGATAAGCTCTGCACTCCTCCAACCAAGACAAATAGAGCTATGTAATCTCTCCTCACAAAAGTCTTAGTTAACTGAGTCTGAATCTCACAGCACTTAACCTCAAATATTCTAAAGCTTGAACTCTCCTTGAGGCTACCCAATTCCTCTTTTTATAGTGGAAAAGAGGAGGTTTTCAGTTCCAACTATGAAGGGATAGAATCCTCCTTTAAAGGGATAAGCTCCTCACATCAAGGGGTTAGCTCCATAAGGTAAGGGATACATGAACCTCAAAAGAGCGGCTCTGCCACCGCAAGATTCTTTCTAGAGGCTTCTACAATTTACTGTAAATGAGATTTTTGGAATTTACTTGCACCTTTTTGATCTTTATAGGGGTTCGCACCTATAAAAAAGAGAAAGTGCATTCAGGTACAGAGGAGAGCTAAACATTAGGTGCGAGACCGCAGGAAAGATAGAGAGAAAGTGGGATACCAAAGTTTAGGAGATTTTTAGGAACTTTTCTCTAATTTTCAAGGCTTGACATGAGGAACTGATATGTTAGACTTGCAAAAGGGGGAGGTATGAGTAATAATGAGCTCATACGCATAGCATAATGTTAGGATGACAATTTTCAGTGTAACAAAATCACCTGAGGGTTTCCGTCCTGGGGCTACGACTGAAGTAGAGAACCACGTCTCACACCTCTCATACAATAAAATGATATGATCCAAAGATATCCCTCAATGGCCTCCTCCCTTTCTTTTATATATCTCTTGGAGCCTTCTAGAGAATTATTTTATTATTATTTTATTCATGGAGCACTTTTCCCTCTTATTAAAATATTCCTTTTTAATGCATAAAAGAGTAAATCGGCTACCACATTTCCTCTGGTCACTGAAACTTGTGTCCAACTGTCCCATCGTGGAGGTATCCTCGTCCTGGTTCCAATGCGCTATTACAATAAGGTGTTCAGTCATGTATTCCTCCTAGAATGGCACCGTGAGCGTAATTAGCTGAGTTAAGCCCATGAATAACTCAAATTTCTGAAAGTTGTCGGAATGCACCGGAACGAAAGCCAAACTGCTTTGATGATGGAATATATCAAGTGAATGCCACCCAACCACATAGAAACTCCTCAAAAATCCTCCAAAAATCCCCTGGGCCTGCTGATGACACCAACCTATACCTGTGACCAGTCTACTCCTAACTCTAGAAGTCCCTCCTAGCCTTGTCATAGGTGACACCGAAAAAAGGAATATTACAGACCTTCCACCCCAAGATTGCCTGCCCTAAAAAAATCGAAATATGTGGGCCAATGTGTTGGCCCGCCGCATCTCAAACCCAATGCCTGGATCCCATACAAACCTCTGGGTTCTGCTATGCACCTGTGTCAAACCACTCAGAAAAGACCCCTCAATGTCGGGATCCCAAACTGATCTCTCACTGTACCAGTCAGCAAAAAATCCTCCCAGATCCCAACGCCACTATGGCCAATCATCGCCCAAGTCCCATGGTTTTATGTGTTTTGTGTGCTTGTATTTTCTGCATATTTTATATGTTGCATTGCTCCATAATATATAATTTTCTAACATTTCTCACCCCCTTTCTCAGTTTCTCATTAATGGCAAAGGGGGTCGAGTCTGAAAAGTCGTTTCATATTTGGCGGGCCCCTTGCAATGTGTCAACTCCCTATCATTTCGCACCCCCCGATCCATACTACTCACCATCATCTACCCCCTCCAAAATCCACCTATCCTCTCAATGTTCACTCACTTCCCACCAACGTTCATTTCCCGACTCCCAATTACATCTTGACACCTGTAACATTTCCATTACATTCCACCATACCCGTTATCCTCCACCTTATCATTATTTGCTTGTCATTAAACCCTCCACGACGTGTTCTCCAAAAACCATCGATCACAACAATAATCCTTGCATGTTATAAATAAACATACTACCTTCCTCATGCCATTATTTGATTCTATTTATCGTTCTGTCAAATTGCAAGTTCAAAGAGACACAATTGAGCTTTTGGTTTCATTTTTTATCGCCCTTATCGACAAAGTTATTCACATGCCTATCAGTATTTGCAGAGACCACTCTCTGTAGGTATCATTTTATCATAAAAAAACTCTTTTATTGTTCTCTGTTGAAATAAATGGCACCAAAAAGGAAGGGCCGGAAATCAATGACAGAAGAAGATCCTAATGTCTCCACCACTATAGATCTTGACCATATCATGTTAGTCGACCAGTTTTTTAAAATCATAGACACATAATGTGAATTTGAATTGTACGAATTACATCTCTGGTCAAAGAAAAAATATCTAGATAAGAAAGATGAATTCAAACTATGGGAGACCTTATTTCACATGTTATACCTTTCCCCAAACCCATAATTTTCTTGATTTAGTCACCTGGTGTCAAACTAGATATGACCATCTTAAGAGAACCATAGTAGCTTAGGATGGAGACATTCTGATTTCCATTACACATGAAACCATAAACCATATGCTTTTAATACCAGTGAATGACTCCCTTGGCCATTTTTCCACAACTTCCCTCATGGAATTATATCATAAACTTACCTTTCCAATTAAGAGAGCTCATATTTTGAAAATTTTCTTCCAGATGATGTTGAACTTCCAAAAACAAATCCTCCTTATCCATCCACTATGTTCCCAAAAGCAACTAGGCATATAATTTCTCTAATTTCATGCTTGTTAGGCTACCAAACTAATAGAACAATAGATGAACCTATTTTGGGTTACTTCTCAATTTTCTCCAAGGAAATCCAAACAACATTCATGTATAATTAGAGCCAGTTCTTGGCTCGTAATATGCATGACCAGATGATGAATCTAACCACTCAAGGCATGTTCAAGTACACCTTTGTAGTGGTTTATATGTTCCTTTTCCGGTAGGGATATTTGTTACCAATAACCTTTCACAAATAAGATAATCAAGGTGTTAACCAATTAGTCATACATTGGACTTCATTGGTTAGGTCATGTTCAAATGAATTTTCATTTGCAGATTTTATTGACTCTTCCATTCATCTAGTTTATCAACTCTTAAGCAGTCAAAATGAGCCTAGGATTGCTTCAGAAATCAAAATAATTCCTCATCTGAGTGGCCAAGTAAAAACAGGTGACTGATATCTTTACCAGAATTATATAGAGATCATGTTATATGGCTGTGAATTGGCACCTTACAAGCTACCTAAATATGTTCCAATGAGAAATTTCTCTTTGGAATATATTAGGAAAATTATCAACATGGATGAGCTACATTTTTTTTCAGGTAAAGGAAATATCAATTTAAAATCAAGACTAATGTGGGCTCATTCATATGCAACACCAGGACAACAGGAATTGAAGCAGATACTATCCTCAAGAAGATGAATTTTCAGCGGAGTTTTACTTGGTCATATGATCCATTCAGTATCATCTCTAGCTTGAGGGTGGAGGAGAAAACAATGCCTTACAATCACACTCATAGAACATAAATTGAAAAATACATGAACCAAGATTAGTGGGTAGAAAACACACTACAGGAAGCAGAGGATAAAATTATCTCCACCTCCACTCTCCAAACTCCCATTTCTCAAGACAAGCAAGAGAAGAGACCTATATAAGAACCATTATCTTCAGCAAGCATTGCAAAGGAATTCATCATCCACCAGAAGAAGCAGAAGAAAAATTTCCCCATCTCAACTGATCAAAGTGAGAAAGAGCTAGAAATTATTCATTTGGGTGATACATAGGTTTCTACAGCAACAGAGGAAAATTTTCCTAACACTCCATCCTCCTCTTCAATTTCAAAGGAGCCAATGGAAATTATACAGTCAGTAGGAACAAGTGAACATGGTGAGCCTAATATTTTCTCCAAATTCTTAGAAATTAAGTAGAATAATGAAGCTCTTAAGGCAAAAGTGTACAGTCAATTTTGGAAACAAATCTCCACTTCACAACATAGATTGTTGACAACATTCGACAGTGAAAAGGGATGGATGCAAATGGATTTCTTATAGGCCCAAGTCCCTTTTCCAAAGGTCCCTTCTTATTACAAAAAGACCATATTTTCTTTTGATACCAAACAGATTCATCCTATTAACCAAATAGATATGCACATACAGTCAGAAGAAATAGTTTTCTCTACAATGACTAACACTGCCATGGCATTATCAAAATTGAGAACAACTCTTTCAACTGTCCAGTCACAATTAAAGATTGAGAAACTTTCCTCTTCGGTCAAATATAATAAACAAAAATCATTAGAAGATTTAGTGATTAAAATTGGATACGATCCCAAATATGTCAAATCTGTAGATCAAGAAGAAGAATGCAGACATTACAACTCTTCGAAAACAACTCAACTTGCCTTCTACAAAGGATCCCCAAACCAAGGAAATAGAGGAAAGTGAGAAAAATGTAGAGGAAATGCTCAAGCTAATCATTGAATAGAACATACAAATTAAGAAGATGGAAGAAAAAATTTAAGGTATACTCAAAGGGAAAGAATAGTCCACTCAAATGGCTATAATATCAATTTGAATTGTACCCATCATAGTTGCAAGGACAACACCAAGTTCTTCATCAATAGTAGGATAGTCTACATCAGCAGGAGGTGATACAAATAAACTTATGCAGGATTTGTCTCTTCAAAAGTAGAAAAATGGAAAACTTCAGGAGAAATTCAAGAATCTAGAGGTACATAAAGTAAAAAATGATACTCTCTATATGGAAGAAAAGCAGAAAACCCACAGGTTAACACATAAATTTCAAAATTTATAAAGTGAATTATTGATGGCAGACACCTTGGCCCAAGCCAAGGAAAGAATTTGGACAAAAATAAGTTAGGCTATGACTGAGGTATGGCCCTCCATACAAATTATCTTTTAACAAGGATAATTAATCACTAAATGTAAAACAATCATTTAGTAGGAAAAAACAGCGCTTAAAAAAGCCCAACTAAAGCTTCAGATATGATTAAGGTATTGAATTCAAAGAATAGAGCTGAATTAGAGAAGATTCATATTACAGACAGAACATAAACTATTTTAGAAATAAAAAAAAAAGGTTCTGTAGAAAAAGAATTTATTAACTCATTTGGAAACCAAGCGCCAAAATTTGGACATTTTTGTCCAGAGGTTTCATATGAAGTTCAATTTGTTGAATCAAGGAGGATTACCAGGATTAGTAGCACAAAATGACATGTTAATAAATTTTTAGGAGTATTGCAAAAATATTTATACAATTGAAACTGATAAAACCAAATTTTCAGGGATTAAAGGTCATCTGGCAGGAAAGGTTTTTTTGGAGGCTTTAGAGTTTCATTTAATAATAAAACATGAAATTAAACATCTTTTTATCAATGAGCCTACTTTTGAAAGATATACTGAAGCGGATGAAGTTTATATAAGATTGATTAAACTTAAAATACCAAGTCAATAATGATGGGATTATTTATGTGAAACCATCGAGTAAACTCCATCTCCAACAGATGCTATAAAAGCAACACATTTTTGGGGCCACATCATCAACCACTTCCTGTATTTTGATACTATTTTTGTAATACATTTAGATGCTTCTAAAAGATAGAATTTTGTATAAGTAACTCTTCATTCGAGTTATGAAGGGTTGCACCCTTGGATGAGCAATTGTAAAGAAGAATTATATGAGCTAATATCATTGATCATTAATGAAAGGATTTTGGATTTGTTTCAAACAACTTGTCTCCTTGTAAGTCTTTCCACTTTACATTCATTTTTCTTTCCACATATATTTAAATGTTAAGGAGATAAATAGGTAAGAGAAAAATGAATATCGGTCTATCTTAAATCCTCTGAAGTTATCATCTATTTTAGAGATTGATTTATTCGACTATTTTTATGGATAAGTCCCTCTACATCTATTAATTATCATGTATCTTCATATGGTTAAATATATATTGTTAAGCTATAAACATTGTTTGTCAACCTTTCTTTCTTATGATAAACTAAAGGTTCAATTTGAATTCTTAGTATATCATAGTTTCTTACATTTTCTTCCTTTCACATATACAAAATAAAATCATTGTTTTGAAGTAAAATAACAACCCTTTCTTAATATTCAATACTATTGAAATTTTAAAACATCTTCCTATAATTTTCTCATAGAATTGGTCATCCAAAAACTCCTTTAAAAACAAAAAAAAATTATAGATGCTCTGACATAATTAATTAGATTATAATTATCTCAAAGGACAACATCAGATTGGCGTCGTTATTGGGGACATGAAAACTGATCTATTTTCCCTGGGACAACGATATATATATATATTCCTTTAAGGGTGAATAAAGGACTAGTAGGTTAAAATATTTCACTTGGCGACTTCATAGAACCCAAAATTGGCTCCTTCAAGACATACTAGATTCCACTCTGATTTTGAAATTCTTTTACCTTTTTCAGATCCAGAGAGGCTAGTAAGAGAAGCCTCTTTAAGAATAATACTTGAAACCCCTTCTTCTTCTTTTGTACCACCTCAACTAGAAGATACTTCAGTCCCTGATCCTTTTAGATCTGTACCAATCCCTTTAAATTCAGACAATCTACCACCTAGGGTACATGAACTTATCTCTAAAGGATTTGATTTTTAGTTATCTATTTTAGTTCATTCATTATAATCATATCAAATACCTTAAGTACCTTTTGAATCTCCCAAATCATAAAAGGATTTTAATTTGCACTTACCTGCATTTAAACCTATTGATTTCATTTTTCCAACTTCTTATTCTTTTCCATCTACTTTTGCTCAACCAGAAGCTCTTTTTCCTTTATATTCAAATCCTTTATTTGAACCGAAAGAAGGAGAAACAGAGGTTCAAAAATTGATCATTCAAACACCTTTGAAATCTTTATGAATATATTCATCTTCATTTCCTCATCCACCCACTTTTACCCCTCCATCTTCACCTTCTTCCTCATCATCTTCTACAACATCCTCCATTGATTCTTCTTCATCATCATGTCAAACTATGGTTTCTTTTCATCTTATTGTTCAACCAAGATATGCTTCTTTACAAATTTTGAATATACTATACAAGTTTCCTCATGGATACTTGAAACACCTTCCAAGGTTTAATGGAGAAACTGGTTTATCTGTTGAAGATCATTTAGCAGCATTCTTATACTTTGCTGATAATATGAATATCGAATATGAGAATGTATATATGATATTATTTATTCAATCCTTGGAAGGAAATGTTAGGATTTGATTTAGGTAATTAAGGGAACACTCTATTCGAAGTTGGGATGAATTAACCACCATATTTAAAAACTAGTGGGAGGTTAAAAATGATATTGTATATTTTCTAACAAAATTTTAAGAAATCAAAAGAAACTTTGGTGAACTAGTGGCTGACTTCATAAAAAGGTTTAATAAACTCTATCATAAAATGCCTCCTGAATGTAAACCACCAGTAGCAGCATCAAAAGCTAGGTTTTCCAAATATTTTGATGATGAATTTGTAGTCATGCTTAGAGAAAGAACATATCATACTTTAGAAGACATGTAAACCAATGCCATTGAAGTTGAATCTAATAGATCGGCTTCATCTAAACTTAAAGCTAAAGCTGAAAAGGCACAGATGAAAATGAAAGCCAACCAAGAGGGTTTTTCTTCCAAGTCTAAAAATGAAGATCAAAATATTGATGAAATAACTTCATTACTTAGGAACCTTTCGAATAGGATTTGAAAATAGAAACTCAGCTAAGAATAGTTCAACAAATTGTAGCTAGACCACAAACTCAAGCTCAATTTAAGAAATCCCCTCAGCTTCAAATTCTTAAAAGGCCAAATAATTATCAAAAAATTCCACCTCCTTTGTTGATAGATGATCTACAGCCCGATGAAAGTACCTTTATGATCACTAAAGATATCAATAATCTTGAAAATTCATTCGTTCAAAATTCCATTGTCTCTCTTCCTCAAAAACAATCTTCTCAAGAAAAACAAGAAAATTCACAAGTGTCTAAATATAAAGCCTTCTCTAAATTATTATTTGTAAAAATAAATATAAGGTATGATTTAAGACCAAGAGCAAGTCCTGGAAGGCCTCCTAAAAATCTTGTAATAATTGAACCACAAATAAAATATTATGAAACCCAAACAACAACAATCCAACCATTGAATCAGCCAATTGATACAACTTCAATTGATAAATTGTTTTAAATAATTTCAATGTTGAAAGGGAATTAGAAAGAGTTAAAATTCCCATTCCATTATCAAAGCTTTCAAAGAACCCTGGATATAAAAATCAAGTTACAAAATGGATTCAAAATTCAAGTGTTGATGTTGAAGGGGTTGTAATTATGCTACAAGATGGAAAACCCTCAGTAGTATTTGGTCCTAGTTCAGACATTATTGATGAAACAATGCCACCTTTCTATGTTACTTTGAAAGTACATGATTCCTTATTATATAATTGAATGTTAGATTATGGATCCTCTTATAATATTATGTCGAAGGTTATTATGGATCAACTTAATTTGAAAATTACTCAATATTACCATGATCTATATACCTTTTATCCCAAAAAGGTACCATGTATAGGACTCATAAAAGACTTAGTGATAACTTTAGCTCAAATACCTGTGAAGATTGTGGTTTTAGACATCATGGTCATTGATATTCCTCCTAAGTTTGGAATGCTTTTATCAAGGTCTTGTTGTGCCAAGCTGGGAGGAAGCCTTCAAATGGACATGTCCTCCACCATTATTCCTGTATATGGGGGTGAAAACCTTAGGTTATACATGGAGGTTAGATTCATTAATACTGTTTGCAAATCGGATCAAGCAAGAAATCATCCTATTTATGCAGCTGACCAATATTTTGTTTTTTTTCAACTATCTACAAACAATTTTCATAATTCTCAACTTAAAATTGAAGACATTGTAGAAAACCCAAAAAATATCAAGTCTGATATTTGGAAATTATATTTTGATGGATATTGTTCAAAAGGAGTTGGAGCTGATGTTGTTCTTATTTCACCAAAAAAATAAAATATAACTCAATCTTGTAAACTTGAATTTGATGTTACGAATAATGTAGCAGAATGTGAAGCCTCTCTTCTAGGATTAGAGTTAGCTAGAAGTCTTAAAGTACAAAATTTAAGTGTATTCAATGACTCAGAACTCATAGTAAAAAATTTAGGAATATTTGTCAAACAAATCATCCTAGACTTATATATTACAGAAATGAGGTCTGGGATTCAGTGGAAAACTTATTTCATGCATTTACCATCACATTTATCCCAAGAAATGAGAATATTCATGCAAACTCCCATGTTGTTTTGGCTAGTTCATTCAAAATTCTAGATCAAATGCTCTTGCAATATCAAATTCAAGTTAAATATAAACCTTTTGTTCTTGACAATATTAAATATTGGAAAATATTTGAGGACGATGAACATTTGAAATCTTTTCTATAGGTCATTGACGAATTTTCTGTTTTACAAATTGAATAATATTAGCCAAATATTAATGAACTCAAAAAGGAAAATAAATTTTTCGAATTAAATTCAAAAATGGTTGACCACAATATCATTCATTTATATAACAACTTTATTCCCAAAGGTCTAGTTCCTCTCGAAAAATTATTTGACCAAAATGATGTTCCCAAGAATCCACTATCAAATTCACCTGAGGAAGATATTGAAGAATCTAATATTGGAACACTTGAAGCAACAAATAACATTAAAATATCTGCATCTCTACCTCAAGAAGTAAAAACTAAATATTTGAATCTTCTTAAAGCTTACAAAGATGTTTTTTCTTGGTCTTATGCTAAATTGAAAACCTATGATATAACCCTCATTGAGCATAAAATTCATTTAAAACCTGGAAAAAAAATAAATAAATAAATAAAATAAAATAAAAATAAATAAATAAAAATAAAAATATTTTTTTTTAAGAAAAAATTAAGGAGAATCAATCCAGTCTTACTCCCTACCATTGAGAAAGAACTTAAGAAGTTACTTGATGCTCAGATCATAGTTCCATTAAGATATTTGGATTGGGTAGAAAATTTAGTTCCTGATAGAAATAAAAATGGGGAAATCAGGCTATGTGTAGATTTCAGGAACTCGAATAAGTCATCCTTGAAGGATAACTATCCATTATCAAAAATGGATCGATTGCTTCAAAACGTTTTAGGTGAAAATAGAATTTCGATGCTAGATGGCTTCTCTGGATACAACTAGATAATGGTGAGCCCGGAAGATAGAGAGAAAATTGTCTTCACCACTCCTTGGGGTATATTTATGTATGCAAGGATTTTCTTTGGATTAAATAATGTTGGAGAAACATTTCAGAGAGCTATGATTTAGCATTTGTGGGTAAAAAAAATAAAAAAGTTGTTATATATCTTGATGATCTTACCGTGTTTTCTAACTCGATCAGGAAAATTTAAAACACTTGATGAAGGTTTTTGATAGGTGTAGAAAATTGGAATATCACTCAATCCCAAGAAGTCTTTGTTTTCCATCAAATAAGGGAAATTTCTCGGCCACATAACTTCTAAAGAATGAGTGGTAATTGATCCCAAAATAGTTTCATCTATTCAAGCACTTTCATTTCCAATGAACAAAAAGGAAATACAAGCTTTTCTTGGAAATATTAACTTCCTAAGAAGATTCATACCTACCGATGTTTAAATAGTTAAGGATATCACTGATATGTTGAGGAAAAACCATGAAGTTAAATGGACAATACCAACTAGATATGCTTTTGAAAATATTAAAAAGGATATTTATGAAGGCCCAACTTTAGCCAAGCCCAATTATTCTGAAACATTTAGCATATTTTCCTTTGCCTCTAAAACCACTTTAGCTGTTGTCATTTTTCAAAAGAATGAATATGGAGATGACCAAACTATTTCCTTTTCAGCAATTTCATGAGAGATGTTGAATTTAAATATGACATTATTGAAAAACATGCTTATTCCTTAGTCCACGATTTAAAGGCTTTCAGAATGTATGTGTTTTATTCATCCACTACTAGTTATGTTCCCAACAATGTTGTGAAAAATATGTTAAATCAACCTGACACTAATGGCAGAAGAGGAAGATGGATTACCCAGATACTTGAATTTGATATTAGTATCAAAACTACAAAATTAATAAAATGTAAAGGTTTGGCTAAACTTTTAGCTGAATCCAATTGTAAGGTTTTGGGGATAAATTTTGTTTTTGAAATTTCAACAGAGAAGAATCCTCAAGAACCTTCTCTAAAATTATAAGGGAAGAATCCACAAGAACCTTTTCTAAACTTATAAGGGAAGAATCCACAATAACCTCTCTAAACTCAGAAGGGGAAAATCCACAAGAACCTTCATATTCAATTCAATCATTCCCTATTTATATTAATGATAAATTCTTATTGTCAAAATGGTACACTGATATTGTACATTTTCTTATCAACTTTGAGTGTCCTTCTCAATTCACAAAAAATCAATGTAAGAAACTAAAGCTAAAGGCCATAAAGTATTGTATCATCAATGCAAATTTACAGTGGAAAGATCCACTCACTATAATTTTTCTTTGCTTGACAGAAAGTGAAACAGAAGGGATTATGGAACAATTTCACACAGGTATTTGTGGAGGACACTATGCCTGGGGAGCTACAACATATAAAATATTGAGAGCAGGATTCTATTGGCCCACCATATTTGCACAAATAGGAGAAAATTTTAGGTGTTGTACTCAATGTCAAATGTTCGTTGGAAAGAAAAAATTAGCAGCACTTCCTTTGGTTCCAATACTAGTTTCAGCACCTTTCTTACAATGGGTATTGGATTTCATTCGGGAAATTCATCCAGCATCAAGAAACCAGCATAGATGGATACTAACTTCAACATATTACTTTACCAAATGGCGAGAAGCCATTCCAATTAGAAATTGCATAGACACTGTAGTTGTCAAAATTATTGAAGAAAATATAATATCTATGTTTGGATGCCCTCAAAAAATAGTTACAAATAATGCAACACCATTTAGCAGTGTCAATATGATTGAATTTTTTCAAAAATATCAAATTCTATTTCATCATTCTACTCCTTACTATCCACGGGGAAATGGAATGGCAGAGCATTCAAACAAGAATTTGGTTAAAATTATCAAGAAGACATTATAATATCATAAAAAGAGTTTGGAAATTCATCTCATTTATGCAGTTTGGGCTAATAGGATATCTCCAAAAATATCTACAGGAAAATCTCCATTTCAGTTGGTTTTTGGTAAAGAAGCAATTTTCCCTACAGATATAACTTTCCTTGTTTTGAAATTTTTGCAAGAAGTAAATGAAGAACCTGATGAATTTTCTAGGAGGATCAATCAAATCATTGAACTTAATGAAAATAGGGATGAAATCCAATACAAACTTAGGAAATACCATAAAAAATGAAAATTATTTTTGGTAGAAAAGATAGAGAAAGAGATTTCAGAGAAGGATATTTGGTGTTAAGATGGGATGCTAGGAGGGAAGATACAGGAAAACATGGAAAGTTTGACAACCTCTGGTTTGGACCTTGTTGGCTTGAGGGGTCCTGGCCTAAGTTTGGAGGTTAAGGTTTGCCAACAAAACCCTATACTACTAGCCCTTTCGGCAATGAAACCAGTTGATGTTTTTTCTGAGGTTAGATATGCCCAAAGTGCTGAAAATAACATGGAATGCCAATTCGTCTTGTGAATACCAATAATTCATCTGATCATGGTGACTAAAACTTTATTTATGGCTTCAACCAAACCATTGTCTTGCGGATAATACAGAGTGGAACTATCATGACGCAGGCCAAGTTGATCTGTCAGTTCAGTCATCATGACATTCCGAAAATGACTTCCATGATCTGTAATAATGGCTTTAAGAACACCAAACCTAGAAATTATGTGATTAAATACGAAAGTTGCAGCAGTCTTGTCGTCAGCTGAAAATGTAGGCATCGCCTCGGCCCACTTACTAAAATAATCCACTGCTAAGATAATATACGCATGCCCCCCGGCCGAGTGAGGGTTACATGTAATAAAGTCAATACCCCATTTCACAAAAGGATCGATAGCAATTATAGGGTGAAGAGGAGTGGGTGGTGCACGCATCTTATGATCGAAAAGTTGACAATTGTGGCATTTCCTTAGAGTCACCAATTTGTTGTGTGGATTAATCCGTCTTGTGGACAAGACCGATCTCCCTAGTACTAAATGTATCTAGCAACAAACAACCAAATAAACTAATCTTTCTCTAAGCATATATGATTTACAAAAAGCTCTATAAAGGTGTAGAAGACTTACCGTATGTCCAGTGCTTGTTTGAAGTCGTTGTCGTCCCTCGTGCACTTGAAGGAGTTATCCTTGTAAACCTGCAGTCACAAACAAGAAAAATATTAAATAGCACCTGTATAGACATCATCATAAACCATGCTTATCATAGTGATCAAGGAATATATGAAATAAACCATTAACTAAAAACTTATTGAGAAAAATGAGTATATTTGTATTAATTTCAAAAGAAGGAAAACCTTACAACCTTAGCCTTGATGTGGCACAGGCCTTCCCGGGGTCTGGATTAATCCGTCTTGTGGACAAGACCGATCTCCCTAGTACTAAATGTATCTAGCAACAAACATCCAAATAAACTAATCTTTCTCTAAGCATATATGATTTACAAAAAGCTCTATAAAGGTGTAGAAGACTTACCGTATGTCCAGTGCTTGTTTGAAGTCGTTGTCGTCCCTCGTGCACTTGAAGGAGTTATCCTTGTAAACCTGCAGTCACAAACAAGAAAAATATTAAATAGCACCTATATAGACATCATCATAAACCATGCTTATCATAGTGATCAAGGAATATATGAAATAAACCATTAACTAAAAACTTATTGAGAAAAATGAGTATATTTGTATTAATTTCAAAAGAAGGAAAACCTTACAACCTTAGCCTTGATGTGGCACAGGCCTTCCCGGGGTCCGAAGCAGGAGTCTCCTCTACTTTGATAAGCTCTGCACTCCTCCAACCAAGAAAAATAGAGGTATGTAATCTCCCCTCACAAAAGTCTTAGTTAACTGAGTCTGAATCTCAACAGCACTTAACCTCAAATATTCTAAAGCTTGAACTCTCCTTGAGGCTACCCAATGCCTCTTTTTATAGTGGAAAAGAGGAGGTTTTCAGTTCCAAATATGAAGGGATAGAATCCTCCTTGAAAGGGATAAGCTCCTCACATCAAGGGGTTAGCTCCATAAGGTAAGGGATACATGAACCTCAAAAGAGCGGTTCTGCTACCACAAGCTTCTTTCTAGAGGCTTCTAGAATTTACTGTAAATGAGATTTTTGGAATTTACTTCTACCTTTTTGATCTTTACAGGGGTCCGCACCTATAACACAGAGAAAGTGCATTCAGGTACGCAGGAGAGTTGAACATTAGGTGCGGGACCGCAGGAAATATAGAGAGAAAGTGCGATACTAAAGTTTAGGAGATTTTTAGGAACTCTTCTCTAATTTTCAAGGCTTGACATGAGGAACTAATATGTTAGACTTGCAAAAGGGGGAGGTATGAGTAATAATGAGCTCATACACATAGCATAATGTTAGGATGACCATTTTCAGTGTAACAGATCGTCGCCTAAAGTGAAAAGTCTGGAATAGATGAAGCTGAAGTCTGTCATATATGAAGAGTGCAGTACTTTATCATTTCAAGGATCATCCTGTGGACACCCCAGTCGAAACCTATAAAAACATTCAATGCAAAATATATATGTATACATATCATTGCTGAGGTAGGCATTCCCATACTCAGATCAAAATTAACTAGAAACTGACTCAAATTGTTCTGATACAGGAATGATTTTGAATACATCACAGTATAGACATGTGTAGACATAGTATGGACGCAGCCATATATTTATAAATAGTCCACTGTATAAATGATAAAAAAATTCCTCGTAGCTTGGATGGTAGAAACTAGATCCAGGGTCTTGATTTCCGCATCTTGAACTAGTACGATTCTATCCATGTGAATGAGTGTGTCGAAGTCGAACATGGTAGAAACCACTTGATTACCAACCAATGATGTAAACTGTTAACAAGTGTGAGAATAACCACCAGTAATTTCAATGGCTCTCAAAGCACCTAGTACACTCCATGAAATGTGAATGAATGAGCTGAAGTCGAACATGTCACGGAATCATTCGATCGAAGGTAAATGATGTAACCTGTCTTCGAAGGTGAGAAACCTGCCATTGAGGCATGCAGATTTCAAGGTACTGACGATTTCTAGATCAACTTGCTAGATAATGAGTTTTCGTCGATAGAAAGTGATTCGTCGTAGGAAAAACCACAACAAAAAATCATAGATCAAGTTTTGAAAATATATTGGCAAGGACTGACTCAAGGATGGTCAAAATGGATGACAGATATTTTGTAGATGAATGGTTTATTTGAACTATCCTCTTGAACACATAACGACACTACAGATGGCTTGGTAACAATTGACCCAAAGCTAATACCCAGAAACTGGATGAAGACTTTCAATGTGGTTTGATTAACTGTTAGGCAAAGGATTTCCCAACCGAGGTGAATGAAAGTGTCGTATTCAAGAGTGGTTAACTGTATTTTCGAAAAATCAAAATACAACAAACAAGTCCATTTTTATCTCTTTTCCCCCAACATTGCTAGCAAGTACCTCTTTATTTTTACAAGCTTGAGCAGGATAACATTTGCTTGTTTATAAGCTCATCCTTCGGATGAGTCCAACTTAGTTTAAGATTCGAACCCTAAGAAGGAATGGTCCGTTCCTATTTGAAATTGAACAAGTCCTTTACTGTTAAATTTTAATGAGTCCAGTATAGGAGAAACTCAGTGTTTTTCAATTTTAGGGAGTCAGAAGAAAAAAATTAAGAAAACTCCATGGGTGTACTTTTTCGTAAATTTAGTCTCTCGGGCTCAAAAAAGGATAAAATAATGCGGGAAAGAACTCTATTGACCGTATTTAGTCAACGTATACCTTTTTCATAAATAGTCCATTTCGGTCCGTAAAAGGGGTAAACTTATACTGAAGGGACGATTATTCATTTACTTTAACAAGTTCGAATAATCAAGTGATCGACAATATTTTCATGTTTAGAGAGTCTGAAAAGGGCTTAAAAGAGAACTCCAATGTTCCGCTTTTTCATAAATTTTTGAAAGAGTCCGCAAAAGTGATAAAAGTATACTCTTTGTTAAAAAATGATCAATTCTCCTGAAAAATCCAACTTCTGCACAAAAACTTGAAACATTACACATACCTGTTTCAGATAAGTAAAAATGCTTTCAAAAATACCCTTTTAAAGTAAAAAATAAACAAATTAAAAATTTATCTATTCGAAAAAACTTATAAAAAGGACTTTTTCAATTTCATTTTTACCGTTCAAGTTCAGAGTGAAAAGTAAAAGTTTTTGGGTAAAAAAGTTCCTGTGAAGATTTTGGAAAATCTGTCCGATGAAATCGAGAACCGTCAGCTTTAGGTAATCCATGACCTCCTAATCTTGCATTTCATCCATTTACATTTCATTTTTAGGCTTTAGATTTTATTTTTAAGGGAAAAATATATTTTTAAAAAATTTCCCACGGAGGTCCGCAAGTGCAACACATGGGCCCTGCGGACCCCGACTTTTTCCTATGTAGAAAAAATTCGTGGGTCTGCACTTGTCCCACAGCGCGTGTGCATTCCTATGCACTGTGTATGAAGACAAAGTGTGGTCCCCGCATTTTTAAATTTCAAAAAAAAAATTCTCATTTTCCACCCAAAAATTTTCAAATTAGATTGTTCTAACATATCTTTTATGCATTGTAGAATTAAAAAGATGTTGATTTGGAGAGAATGTGAGCATGAGGACGTGGATGACGCCACAATGCTCCATTTGCCCACAATGCAAGCATTAAGAGCATGTGGTTTGTATAAATTCTGGGCCATCCAAGGCATGAGGGCACAGGTAGACCTCCTAACATGGCTGGTAAAAAAATGGAACGTACAGGACCAATGTTTCATTATTGGTGGCCACCAGCTCGAAATTGAGCTGGAGGATATTTATTTCCTAACTAGTTTGTCCAAGAGGGGCGAACAACTTTCCTTGTTTGGGACTAGGCCAGGTGGCCAGATTGTTGCTAATCTTCGACAAGAGTTCTGTAATGATCAAGCAGACCCCAGGGACAAACGGATTGACATAAAAACTATCATCCGTCCCGAGCTGAAAGTTATTGTGTTTACTGTTACCAGACTGTGTGGGAGTGCAACATTTCATGTGGCTACCGGTTCCCAAATGCGCATTGCTGTGGACTATTTTCGAGGCACCATTTTCAACTGGTGCGAAGCTGTGTTGGCCAATGTAAAAGGCGAACTAACTAGAGAGAAGAATGGAAAACTAAATAACTTTGGATATGGATCCATCGTAATCACCTTTGCTCTAGAGAGGATCCCCATGTTAGCTCCACAGAGAATTCCTGTCGATGCCGGTCGACCTCGAGAACCTAGGATGGTTCGTTGGGTTGCATTGATGGCCCGTCACAGTATTGAGGGCGCTGAGATTGTTCGATTTTCTCCTTCATATTTTCGTTGGCTAGAACGCCAAATTTTTGTTATAGAGGACTTTCCATACACCGAGATAGATTTTCGCAGCGACCGAGAGATGACTCTCCTAGCAGGGGAACAGTGGGATGAATCAGGTAAAATCATTTTCAACAATTTATAAGTTCTAATTTTTTTTTGTATTTTGATCATCTCGAAAATTAATAACCAAAAGTTTTGAATGCATATGTGGGCCCACGGCGACCAGCCCATCCCCAGCATTATGAAAGAAGAAAACCAGTTGTAGCCGCACCAGCCCCAATAGGCCAATCAGTATAAATCCTGTCTGATTTAGAGCATCACCTAGAGCGTCTGACTCTAGATATTCTAGAGACGGACATAGATGAGATTCCACTCAGATTGCAGGGATACGTGACTGGTGTTCCAGGGCATTTTAGAAAGTTCCTATGTAGGGTGGCCCAGGTAGTGGTCTCTTATCGTGATCACCATCAGTGATGGGATGATTGTGTCGTAGACTCATATTTTTGACTTTTTGTGTTACCATTTTGCCGATCACAAGGTGTTTCCAACCTATGATCAAAGATGATGTATATTTTTTTGAAAACACTTCTATACTATGATATATCGCTATTTACCAGCTATCTATGTACATGTTATGAATGTTTGTTTGATTTACTATTTCGATCATTGCAAATGTCGATTTATCATACTAGAAGCAACTGCATCTGCTAATGTATTTAAATGTCTTGGAATATGTTGATATTCAAAGTAATCAAATTCACGTTCCAAGAGACGAACTCTAAAAAATAATCGTAATAACACTAGATTTCTAATGGCATAAACCCTGTTAAGATGTAATACAACAAGTTCAGAATCCAACCTAACAATCAAACTTTGAATTCCAAATGATATGGATTCAGATAATAAATTAATCACTGCACTATATTCGACAATATTATTCGTTGCTTGACCAAGGCTTACCCCATGCATGGATACTAAATCGTCAGAGGGTGAATAGATAACCCAAGCTACGGAAGAAATGTTCTGTGTACTACGACAAGCACCATCGGCAAGACCAATGTAGGTTTGAAGAGACGTCGACATCTGCAATATCAGGAGTAAAACTCAGATAAGCAATAATAGTGGTAAAAAACACACTTCTAAACCAAGCACGCTTTTCTAATCTAAGACACACCAGTAGTAAAGAATTCTAATCTAATAAAAAATATCCACACCAAGTTTAAGCATAATATCACTTCAGATAAAGCCCATTTCTGGGTTTATCTAAAGGGACACTGTCAAAATCTATCAGTTCATAGGCCCCTTTTGCCAGCTTTCACTTAACAATGAAAGGAACATGCCGCACGGGCATGAATTTCCCAGCTCCTAGCTTATTGTTGGCTTGATCATAAACTAAGACTAGGTCTCCTTCTGAAAAATTTCGAGGGGTAACACTTCTATCATAATGAGCTTTTATTCTTTTGACATGAGCCTCGTTTATTATTACAACATTTCGTCGATTCTCATCTAGCTGAGCCAAGTACAAGAAACGTTTCTCCTCTTCAGATGTAGCTGGGAGTAATTCTATGGCTAATTTCAATGACGGAATTTCGCATTCAATCGGCAACACAACTTCCAAACTATAAACCAGTTCAAAGGGAGTGAAACCAGTTGATGTTTTTACTGAGGTTCGATATGCCCAAAGTGATGAAAATAACATGGAATGCCAATTCATCTTGTGAATACCAATAATTCGTCTGATCATGGTGACTAAAACTTTATTTATGGCTTCAACCAGACCATTGGCTTGCGGATAATACGGAGTGGAACTATCGTGACGCAGGCCAAGTTGATCTGTCAGTTCAGTCATCATGACATTCCGAAAATGACTTCCATGATCTGTAATAATGGCTTGAGGAACACCAAACCTAGAAATTATGTGATTAAATACAAAATTTGCAGCAATCTTGCCGTCAGTTGAAAATTTAGGCATCGCCTCGGGCCACTTAGTAAAATAATCCACTGCTAAGATAATATGCGCATGCCCCCTGGCCGAGTGAGGGTTACATGTAATAAAGTCAATACCCCATTTTGAAAAAGGACCGACATCAATTATAGCGTGAAGAGGAGCGGGTGGTGCACGCATCTTACGATCGAAAAGTTGACAATTGTGGCATTTCCTTAGATTCGCCAATTTTTTGTGTGGATTAATCTGTCTTGCGGACAAGACCGATCTCCCTAGTACTAAATGCATCTAGCAACAAACATCCAAATAAACTAATCTTTCTCTAAGCATATATGATTTACAAAAATCTCTATAGAGGTGTAGAAGACTTACCGTATGTCCAGTGCTTGTTTGAAGTCATTGTCATCCCTCTTGCACTTGAAGGAGTTATCCTTGTAAACCTGTAGTCATAAACAAGAAAAATATTAAATAGCACCTGTATAGACATCATCATAAACCATGCTTATCATAGTGATCAAGGAATCTATGAAATAAACCATTAACTAACAACTTATTGAGAAAAATGAGTATATTTGTATTACTTTCAAAAGAAGGAAAACCTTACAACCTTAGCCTTGATGTGGCACGGGCCTTCCCGGGGTCCGAAGTAGGAGTCTCCTCTACTTTGATAAGCTCTGCACTCCTCCAACCAAGACAAATAGAGCTATGTAATCTCTCCTCACAAAAGTCTTAGTTAACTGAGTCTGAATCTCACAGCACTTAACCTCAAATATTCTAAAGCTTGAACTCTCCTTGAGGCTACCCAATTCCTCTTTTTATAGTGGAAAAGAGGAGGTTTTCAGTTCCAACTATGAAGGGATAGAATCCTCCTTCAAAGGGATAAGCTCCTCACATCAAGGGGTTAGCTCCATAAGGTAAGGGATACATGAACCTCAAAAGAGCGACTCTGCCACCGCAAGATTCTTTCTAGAGGCTTCTACAATTTACTGTAAATGAGATTTTTGGAATTTACTTGCACCTTTTTTATATTTATAGGGGTTCACACCTATAACAAAGAGAAAGTGCATTAAGGTACAGAGGAGAGCTAAACATTAGGTGCGAGACCGCAGGAAAGATAGAGAGAAAGTGGGATACCAAAGTTTAGGAGATTTTTAGGAACTTTTCTCTAATTTTCAAGGCTTGACATGAGGAACTGATATGTTAGACTTGCAAAAGGGGGAGGTATGAGTAATAATGAGCTCATACGCATAGCATAATGTTAGGATGACAATTTTCAGTGTAACAAAATCACCTGAGGGTTTCCGTCCTGGGGCTACGACTGAAGTAGAGAACCACGTCTCACACCTCTCATACAATAAAATGATATGATCCAAAGATATCCCTCAATGGCCTCCTCCCTTTCTTTTATATATCTCTTGGAGCCTTCTAGAGAATTATTTTATTATTATTTTATTCATGGAGCACTTTTCCCTCTTATTAAAATATTCCTTTTTAATGCATAAAAGAGTAAATCGGCTACCACATTTCCTCTGGTCACTGAAACTTGTGTCCAACTGTCCCATCGTGGAGGTATCCTCGTCCTGGTTCCAATGTGCTATTACAATAAGGTGTTCAGTCATGTATTCCTCCTAGAATGACACCGTGAGCTTAATTAGCTAAGTTAAGCCCATGAATAACTCAAATTTCTGAAAGTTGTCGGAATGCACCGGAACGAAAGCCAAACTGCTTGGATGATGGAATATATCAAGTGAATGCCACCCAACCACATAGAAACTCCTCAAAACTCCTCCAAAAATCCCCTGGGCCTGCTGATGACACCAACCTATACCTGTGACCAGTCTACTCCTAACTCTAGAAGTCCCTCCTAGCCTTGTCATAGGTGACACCGAAAAAAGGAATATTACAGACCTTCCACCCCAAGATTGCTTGCCCTAAAACAATCGAAATATGTGGGCCACTGTGTTGGCCCGCCGCATCTCAAACCCAATGCCTGGATCCCATACAAACCTCTGGGTTCTGCTATGCACCTGTTTCAAACCACTCAGAAAAGACCCCTCAATGTCGGGATCCCAAACTGATCTCTCATTGTACCAGTCAACAAAAAATCCTCCCAGATCCCAACGCCACTATGGCCAATCATCGCCCAAGTCCCATGGTTCGGGCTGCGCACTGCCTCTAGCTATAGCTGATGCCCCATGAAGTGAATCCCGCCAACAAGCATCAATGTTCCCTTTCTCCTACTGTGTTATACCTCTAACTGTATAAGCTGCCCCACCAACTGCATACCAACTCATTACCTCTCTCCAATCCAAGTC
>CM076581.1:1153222038-1153273533 GCA_034641835.2 Pinus albicaulis
TCCAACTCGCTGATCTTCTCCGCAGCCCGTTTTTCAATCTCTTCATTCCCGTGGTTCTTGCAGGCGTTGCGCAGTGTCTCCCAAACCATAGCACTTGGCTTTGTTGGTATCTTACTGATGAACTGCTCTGCTTCCTCCAACCGCCCAGCGCGACCCAGAAGATCAACCATGCACACATAATGCTACATGGAGTACAGGAGTCCGTAGTCTTTATCCATCGATTCATAGTACCTTTGGCCTTCATCCACCAGTCCCAACTGACTGCACGCCGAAAGCACCCCGAGGAAAGTGTTTCCATTCGATCTCACACCTGCCTCTTTCATCTGCCCAAACAACTGAATCGCCTCATCTGCAAGGCCACTGTATGACAACCCGGCAATCATATAATTCCATGACGCACAATCTCGTTCAGGCATTTTATCAAACACTTGGCGTGCTTCCTGTACGCACCCACATTTCCCATACATCTCAATGATTTTATTATCCACCAAAACATCTGGCCTAAATCCACTTCTAATAATGTGATCATACACCTCCCTCCCCTCTTCTAGCGCCTTCAAATCTGCACAACACTGCAGAATACAAACATAACTAATGGAATCCATGGGAATACCTTGCTTCTGTACGTTTCTGAAAAGTTCCATGGCTTCTCTCAGCTTTCCTTCCTTAGATGCAATCCTCAAATCCTCGATGGCGGCACTGGTTGCCCTGGTGCCTCCGCTATAAGAGCTCCCCACGTGACCTCCGGCATAACTTGGGCTTTGGATTACTGGGTTTGCAGAGGCGCTAAGTTGTTTGATATACATGAATTTGGTTTTAAACCCAGGACAAAACTAGGCCTCTTTGGGCATCCTGGAGCTCAGAAACCTGAAAAACTGAACATGGGGTTCGTCATAGGGAAGTCGCGTGTTCCTTACCTTGAATAGGGTTGTCAGGTATCGCAACTTGTTCATGCCTGCGGCTCCCTGCATCATTGCCATTTAACTCATCCCCTCCTACGCTGCACGAATCCCCTCAACTAACTAAATATTTGCAACTACCATTGCTTTTTCATCGAACCTATGGCATAACTTGGGCTTTGGATTACTAGGTTTGCAGAGGTGCTAAGTTGTTTGATATACATAAATTTGGTTTTAAACCCAGGACAAAACTGGGCCTCTTTGGGCATCTTGGAGCTCAGAAACCTGAAAAACTGAACATGGGGTTCGTCATAGGGAAGTTGCGTGTTCCTTACCTTGAATAGGGTCCATGGGAATACCTTGCTTCTGTACGTTTCTGAAAAGTTCCATGGCTTCTCTCAGCTTTCCTTCCTTAGACGCAATCCTCAAATCCTCGATGGCGGCACTTGTTGCCCTGGTGCCTCCGCTATAAGAGCTCCCCACGTGACCTCCGGCATAACTTGGGCTTTGGATTACTGGGTTTGCAGAGGCGCTAAGTTGTTTGATATACATGAATTTGGTTTTAAACCCAGGACAAAACTGGGCCTCTTTGGGCATCCTGGAGCTCAGAAACCTGAAAAACTGAACATGGGGTTCGTCATAGGGAAGTCGCGTGTTCCTTACCTTGAATAGGGTTGTCAAGTATCGCAACTTGTTCATGCTTGCGGCTCCCTACATCATTGCCGTTTAACTCATCCCCTCCTGCGCTGCACGAATCCCCTCAACTAACTAAATATTTGCAACTACCATTGCTTTTTCATCGAACGGCTGCATTTTTTTCAATCGTCTAACATATAATCTAACGGTTTCACATTATGACACGATGCACATCAGCAAAGTTGTTTTCAAATATTAATGTTTTCAAATATTAACGCCTTACAGCGTAAAAATTAGTTAGATTTAAATAAAATTTATAACATAAAATTAAACTCCACACAAACCAATTAATTTAAAATAAATGGATAAAAAACACTATTAAAAAGGAAAACAACTATTGGTCAAAATACAATAAAAAATAATAATAATGAAATAAAATAATAATAAACTATAAAAACAACCCATGGTATTGACCCATGGTATTCATGTGGAATGTAGTTTATTTAAAGGGGGGAATTAATATAAGTATTTAGGTTTTGGTGACTTTTAAGTTAAAATGATATTATTGAAATAAAAGTAAATTAAATAAAAAGATTGGCATAATGTAATGAACACTATAAAAATAAACTATATTAATAAATTATAAAAACAACCCATGGGTCAATGGCCCATGGTATTCATGGGGAATGTAGTTTATTTAAAGGGGGGAATTAAGATGGCCTAGATCAATATCAAGAGCCAAGAGAGATTAAATGTCTTGATATGCAAAGCTCTTTTAAAGTGAAAAGAGAATTGATCCATCTCATAAATAGTATAGATCTAAACTAATTATTTAATAAAATTATTTTTAAATGTTTATAACCACTATCCTTTTCAAATTTTTCTTAATAGAATGCATCCAAATTTTCATACATCCAAATATACAGAGTTTTCCTTGTTCTAACAAGTATTTTATTATTCCAAAACTACATGGTTTTTTTGTTATATTATTTATGTTATAACTCTTTTATTATTCATAAATAGTACTTTTTAATATATAAACTAGTATTTGCACCAAATTTTGCAAAGGAGTTGATAGCATACTTAATAGCATATAGAAGAAGAGTGTAGATGAAGGCAGATGTGATATGTAATGTTATCTAAAGGTGCACAAATTTTTCTCTAAAAAAACTATCAACAATATGCTTAGTTGTAAAAGTCAACAATACTCCTAGCTATGAAGTATATATTTGTGCTCTTATGTGAAATATAAATTTATTTTGCATGATATGATCAAGTATTTTTTAAGTTTTTGAATTTAATCATACTCTTTTGTACATTTCAACCTAAAAGTATGCATATTTATATGTGTGTGTGGGTGCTCTTATTTGAAGCGTCAAAAATATCCAAGAGGGGCCATGCTTGATAGTAAGCTTTGATATCATCATTACTATCTGTAGACATAGCATCCACATAATAAAAGATCATAAAAAAGACGAATGGAATTGATTTCATCTTCCACGAGAGTTTTTCATCCTATTGGAAATATCCTTCTTCTTCCACAAATACCGCAACTTCATTGTGAGGCATTATTCCAAAAATACATGGTTTTCTTGTGCGGAGGCTAGGAGAATTTTCTTCCTGAGAGCATCTGAATCCAAGAGGCCGAAGTTGTATCGGCATGGAGCTTTGCAGGCTGTTGCAAGAGCGTGTTGAGAGGAGACGAAGGAGAGCAATGAAGATTTGAATGAGAATGAAAGATGAGCGGGACGGGTACAAATTGAATGACTTGCCATCTCGGCCATCCCACCGGCATAAATGCCACATAGGGTGGAGGCCTGGTGCAGAGCTCGTATCAGTGGTGAATAAATTCTGCCTGCGGGAGGCCATGTGGCCACACCACGTGCCATCCCGCAGCCTCCCTCCAGTCCTATCAACCTTAATCACCCACATCCGGGGTGTTACAACTCTTTTATTATTCATAAGTAGTATTTTTTAATATATAAACTAGTATTTGCAGCAAATGTTGCAAAGGAGTTGTTAGCATACTCAATAGCATATATAAGAAGAGTGTAGATGAAGAAAAATGTGATATGTAATGTTATGTAAAGGTGCACAATTTTTTCTCTAAAAAAACTATCAACAATATGCTTAGTTTTAAAATTCAACAATACTCCTAGCTATGAATTATATATTTGTGCTCTTATGTGAAATATAAATTTAGTTTGCATGATATGATGAAGTATTTTTTAAGTTTTTGAATTTAATCATACTATTTTGTAAATTTCAACCTAGAAGTATATATATTTGTATGTGTATGTGGGTTCTCTTATTTGAAGCGTCAAAAATATACAAGAGGGGCCATGCTTGATAGTAAGCTTTGATATCATCATTACTATCTATAGACATAGCGTCCCCATAATAAAATATCATAAAACAGATGTATGAAATTGATTTCATCTTTCACGAGAGTTTTCCATCCTGTTCGAAATACCCTTCTTCTTCCATAGAGACCACAACTTCATTGTGAGACCACTGTGTTCTATGCATAACATCTTTCCCCTTTTTAAGTCCTATATTTTTACAAAATTGACACTATATGATTAACAATAGAGTAAGTTGAGACAACCCTAAGGGGTTTTTTGTACAAGTTTTACCATAACCTTTCCATCCATCCAATATATATTCCAGAGTCTTCTAAAGAGAGAGCATATTCTAGTTTATAACCTCATCCAAAATCAAAGAAAATGGCTAGGGATTTCACAAGTTATAAGTTTATAACTTGATCCACAATCAAAGAAAATGGCTAGGAATGTCACAAGTTGTCATTCACACAGTGATGTATTGATATTATCAATTGAAATGGATCCTATTATATGCATAGTGATGCATTGACATTCTCAGTTGAAATGGATCCTATTAGATGCAATGACAATTTCTAACAATAACCGCTCAATTTACTCTCGAGTTTTTGAAACCCACAATCAAAGAAAATGGCTACGGATTTCACAAGTTATTAGTTCATAGCTTGATCCACAATCAAGGAAAATGGCTAGCAATGTCACAAGTTATCATTTGCATAGTGATGTATTGACGTTCTCAGTTGAAATGGTGGCCAGGGACACTAAAAAATTCAAAATAGATATTTGTTATGGCATCCATATTGTCTACAAACCATCCAAATTTTCCATCTTATACAACAATTTCTAACAATAACCGCTCAATTTACTCTCCAATTAAACCTCCACCCATGCTGGGGAGATCAGAGTGTAAAATCAAATGTTCATGT
The DNA here is from genome assembly GCA_034641835.2 of Pinus albicaulis. NCBI lineage: Eukaryota > Viridiplantae > Streptophyta > Pinopsida > Pinales > Pinaceae > Pinus > Pinus albicaulis. The sequence continues at coordinate 1,153,226,842 of CM076581.1, forward strand.
GGTTTTTTTAAAGGGTTCATAAACAAAACAGATAATGAGAAAGTCAATCTTGTGGTATAATAATTGAATTTTGAATCATTGTGAAAAACAAAACATCACATTAGCTCACATAATATATCTAATGCTATAAGGATCTCAGATGATACCAAAGTTTTGAATCATGATAACTAGGTGACAACCAAAACTAAGTTGTAGCCAAAAGAAAAAACTCACAACAACTCATAGAATATATCCAAGGTTGCAATGAATCGCTTTACATAGTGATGGACCTCATGGGAATTTTAGTGCACATAAAACACCACCCTAAAAATTCTATACTCTTGATCAATTTAGAATAACCTAATATTTCTAGATTGGATGTCGAGGTGGATGGTATAGTAATTGATGATGCTTCTTAAACGGTAAGGGAATTTAGATACTCTATCCTTCCACCAAAGCTATAAAAAGTGAGACTTGTAGATTATAGTTTTAATAAATTGACACTATGTGATTAAGAATAAGTTACAAACATAAGTAATAAGAGGAATGTACACGAGGGCCATGGTAATTAATGTTATTCTTTGTAATTTTTTTATTTATAATAGTTATATTTAAAATAGTAATTTGTATTTGTATTTTTTAAAATGAATATTGTTAAATGTGTAATGGAGTAAAATGTATTAAATTTATATTCTAATTTTTAATATATTTATTTCAAAAATTCAAAGTACGTTGAGTTTTGTTTTATTAAGCTTTACTCTAGATGTGCAGAGAATGAATCTATCTCAAGTCCCAAACAAAATTCTTCTTTCTCTTCTTATTCTAGCTTGCAGTAGTTTTTGCATATAGGAAAATTTAGATATGATAAGAAAAATGTGATACTCTCTTATAATTTTCTCTACAAATGTGATAGCAAGTGTTCCCTAAATGTTCAAATTTTCATGGTTAATGTAGTATAATCTAAATGAAAATTTACATTCTTGTATACAATATCCAGAAATCTATGCCCAATATCAAACACCATAGAGCAAGACATGTTCACCAATTCAACAGTTTCTTCTAAATCTCTCTAAGTGCTAGAGTTGTTTTCTAAATAAAATTGTTTGTTCTACTTTGGATGAAAGCCATCGTTGTTGCATATAGGAGCATTTAGTTCTGATAAGAAAAGTGCGATAATGTGTTATAATTTTCTCTACAAATGTGTTGGATTTTTTTTTCTCAATAAACTTGTTTTTACTGCTCTTAAGTGATGAAATACATAGTTGTTTCATATAGGAGCATTTAACTTTGATAAGAAAAGTGTGATACTGTGTTATAATTTTCTCTACAAATGTGTTGGAGTTTTTTTCACAATAATTTTTTTTTACTGCTCTTAAGTCATGAAATTCATTGTGCATATAGGAGCATTTAGCTCTCATAAGAAAAGTGTGACACTGTGTTATAATTTTCTCTACAAATGTGATGGAAAGTCTGCCATGAATTTTGGCAATTTCATTGTTAATGTAATATAAGCTAAATACAAATTCATTTCCTCACCAATTCCATAAATGCTACCAAATCTCTCTCAATGTCGCAATTATTTTCTCAATAGCCTTATTATTAATTCTCTTGAAGTGACAAAAGCCACATGTACATACCTGTTTTACTATCTTCACAAAGAACAAAAGAAACCAAATTCATATTAGGGACACTGAAAAAACAAGACTATGGTAGACACCAAGGAGATCACTGATCTTTTGAATATTTTCAAAGATCATGAAAAACTAATACATAGGTGACTCAATAGGAAGTGGTAAAGATTAAATATGGAGGAACTACACCAAAAATAACAATAAATGGATAAAAAACACTCTAATAATGAAATAAAATAATAATAAACTATAAAAACAACCCATGGTATTGACCCATGGTATTCATGTGGAATGTAGTTTATTTAAAGGGGGGAATTAAGATAAGTATTTAGGTTTTGGTGAATTTTAAGATAAAAATATGTTATTAAAATAAAAGTAAATTAAATAAAAATATTGGCATAATGTAATGAACACTATAAAAATAAACTATAATAATAAACTATAAAAGCAGCCCATGGGTCAATGGCCCATAGTATTCATGGGGAATGTAGTTTATTTCCAGGGGGGAATTAAGATGGCCTAGATCAATATCAAGAACCAAGAGAGATCAAATGTCTTGATATGCAAAGCTCTTTTAGAGTGAAAAGAGAATTGATCCATCTCATAAATAGTATAGATCTAAACTAATTATTTAATAAAATTATTTTTAAATGTTTATAACCACTATCCTTTTAAAATTTTAATTAATAGAATGCATTCAAATTTTCATACATCCAAATAGACATAGTTTTCCTTGTTCTAACAACTATTTTATTATTCCAAAAATACATGGTTTTTTTGTTATATTATTTATGTTATAACTCTTTTATTATTCATAAGTAGTATTTTTTAATATATAAACTAGTATTTGCACCAAATGTTGCAAAGGAGTTGATAGCATACTCAATAGCATATAGAAGAAGAGTGTAGATGAAGGAAAATGTGATATGTAATGTTATCTAAAGGTGCACAAATTTTTCTTTAAAAAAACTATCAACTATATGCTTAGTTGTAAAAGTAACCAATACTCGTAGCTATGAAGTATATATTTGTGCCCTTATGTGAAATATAAATTTATTTTGCATGATACGATCAAGTATTTTTTAAGTTTTTGAATTTAATCATACTCTTTTGTACATTTCAACCTAGAAGTATATATATTTATATGTGTGTGTGGGTGCTCTTATTTGAAGCGTCAAAAATATCCAAGAGGGGCCATGCTTGATAGTAAGCTTTGATATCATCATTACTATCTATAGACATAGCATCCCCATAATAAAAGATCATAAAAAAGATGAATGATATTGATTTCATTTTCCACGAGAGTTTTCCATCCTGTTGGAAATACCCTTCTTCCACAGAGACTGCAACTTCATCGTGAGGCATTATTCCAAAGATACAAGGTTTTTCTGTTATATTATTTATGTTACAACTCTTTTATTATTAATAAGTAGTATTTGTTAATATATAAACTAGTATTTGCACCAAATGTTGCAAAGGAGTTGATAGCATACTCAATAGCATATAGAAGAAGAGTGCATATGAAGGCATATGTGATATGTAATGTTATCTAAAGGTGCACAATTTTTTCTCTAAAAAAACTATCAACAATATGCCTAGTTGTAAAAGTCAACAATATTCATAGCTATGAAGTATATATTTGTGCTCTTATGTGAAATATAAATTTAGTTTGCATGATATGATCAAGTATTTTTTAAGTTTTTGAATTTAATCATACTATTTTGTACATTTCAACCTAGAAGTATATATATTTGTATGTGTGTGTGGGTGCTCTTATTTGAAGCATCAAAAATATCCAAGAGGGGCAATGTTGATAGTAAGATTTGATATCATCATTACTATCTGTAGACATAGCGTCCTCATAAGATCATAAAACATATGAATGAAATTGATTTCATCTTCCACTAGAGTTTTCCATCCTGTTGGAAATACCCTTCTTCTTCCACAGAGACCGCAACTTCATCATGAGGCCACTATGTTCTATGCATAACATCTTTGCCCTTTTTAAGTCCTATATTTTTACAAAATTGACACTATATGCTTAACAATAGAGTAATTTGAGACAACCCTAAGGGGTTTTTTTTACAAGTTTTACCATAACCTTTCCGTCCATCTAATATATATTCCAGAGTCTTCTAAAGAGAGAGCATATTCTAGTTTATAACCTCATCCACAATCAAAGAAAATGGCTAGGGAGTTCACAAGTTATTAGTTTATAACTTGATCCACAATCAAAGAAAATGGCTAGGGATGTCACAAGTTGTCATTCACACAGTGATGTATTGATATTCTCAGTTGAAATGGATCCTATTAGATGCACAGTGATGCATTGACATTCTCAGTTGAAATGGATCCTATTAGATGCAATGACAATTTCTAACAATAACCGCTCAATTTACTCTCTAGTTTTTGAAACCCGCAATCAAAGAAAATGGCTACGAATTTCACAAGTTATTAGTTTATAACTTGATCCACAATCAAAGAAAATGGCTAGAGATGTCACAAGTTATCATTTGTGTGCGGGTGCTCTTATTTGAAGCGTCAAAAATATCCAAGAGGGGCCATGCTTGATAGTAAGCTTTGATATCATCATTACTATCTGTAGATATAGCATCCCCATAATAAAAGATCATAAAAAATATGAATAAAATTGATTTCATCTTCCACGAGAGTTCCCATCCTGTTGGAAATACCCTTCTTCTTCCACAGAGGCCGCAACTTCATCGTGAGGCATTATTACAAAAATACATGGTTTTTTTGTTATATTATTTATGTTACAACTCTTTTATTATTCATAAGTAGTATTTTTTAATATATAAAATAGTATTTGCACCAAATGTTGCAAAGGAGTTGATAGCATACTCAATAGCATATAGAAGAAGAGTGTAGATGAAGGCAGATGTGATATGTAATGCTATCTAAAGGTGCACAAATTTTTCTGTAAAAAAACTATCAATAATATGCCTAGTTGTAAAAGTCAACAGTACTTCTAGCTATGAAGTATATATTTGTGCTCTTATGTGAAATATAAATTTAGTTTGCATGATATGATCAAGTATTTTTTAATTTTTTTGAATTTAATCATACTATTTTGTACATTTCAACCTAGAATTATATATATTTGTATGTGTGTGTGGGTGCTCTTATTTGAAGCGTCAAAAATATCCAAGAGGGGCCATGCTTGATAGTAAGATTTGATATCATCATTACTATCTGTAAACATAGTGTCCCCATAATAAAAGATCATAAAACAGATGAATGAAATTGATTTCATCTTCCATGAGAGTTTTCCATCTTGGTGGAAATACCCTTCTTCTTCCACAAAGACCACAACTTCATCGTGAGGCCACTGTGTTCTATGCATAACATCTTGCCCCTTTTTAAGTCCTATATTTTAAAAAAATTGACACTATATGATTAACAATAGAGTAATTGGAGACAACCCTAAGGGTTTTCTGTACAAGTTTTACCATAACCTTTCCATCCATCCAATATATATTCCAGAGTCTTCTGAAGAGAGAGCATATTCTAGTTTATAACCTCATCCACAATCAAAGAAAATGGCTAGGGATTTCACAAGTTATTAGTTTATAACTTGATCCAAAATCAAAGAAAATGGCTATGGATGTCACAAGTTGTCATTCACATAGTGATGTATTGATATTATCAGTTGAAATGGATCCTATTAGATGCACAGTGATGCATTGACATTCTCAGTTGAAATGGATGCTATTAGATGCAATGAAAATTTCTAACAATAACCGCTCAATTTACTCTCGAGTTTTTGAAACCCACAATCAAAGAAAATGGCTACGGTTTTCACAAGTTATTAGTTTATAACTTGATCCACAATCAAAGAAAATGGCTAGCGATGTCACAAGTTATCATTTGTGTGTGGGTGCTCTTATTTGAAGCGTCAAAAATATCCAAGAGGGGCCATGCTTGATAGTAAGCTTTGATATCATCATTATTATCTGTAGACATAACATCCCCATAATAAAAGCTAATAAAAAAGATGAATGAAATTGATTTAATCTTCCACGAGAGTTTTCCATCCTGTTGGAAATACCCTTCTTCTTCCATAGAGACCGCAACTTCATCGTGAGGCATTATTCCAAAAATACAAGGTTTTTTTGTTATATTATTTATGTTACAACTCTTTTATTATTCATAAGTAGTATTTTTTAATATATAAACTAGTATTTGCAACAAATGTTGCAAAGGAGTTGATAGCATACTCAATAGCATATAGAAGAAGAGTGTAGATGAAGGCAAATGTGATATGTAATGTTATCTAAAGGTGCACAATTTTTTCTCTAAAAAAACTATCAACAATATGCCTAGTTGTAAAAGTCAACAATACTCCTAGCTATGAAGTATATATTTGTTCTCTTATGTGAAATATAAATTTAGTTTGCATGATATGATCAAGTATTTTTTAAGTTTTTGAATTTAATCATACTATTTTTTACATTTCGACCTAGAAGTATATATATTTGTATGTGTGTGTGGGTGCTCTTATTTGAAGCGTCAAAAATATCCAAGAGGGGCCATGCTTGATAGTAAGCTTTGATATCATCATTACTATCTGTATACATAGAATCCCCACAATAAAATATCATAAAACAGATGAATGAAATTGATTTCACCTTCCACGAGAGTTTTTCATCCTATTGGAAATACCCTTCTTCTTCCACAGAGACTGAAACTTCATCGCGAAGCCACTGTGTTCTATGCATAACATCTTTCCCCTTTTTAAGTCCTATATTTTTACAAAATTGACACTATATGATTAACAATAGAGTAATTTGAGACAACCCTAAGGGGTTTTTGGTATAATTTTTACCATAACCTTTCCATCAATCCAATATATATACCAGAGTCTTCTGAAGAGAAAGCATATTCTAGTTTATAACCTCATCCACAATCAAAGAAAATGGCTAGGGATGTCACAAGTTGTCATTCACACAGCGATGTATTGATATTATCAGTTGAAATGGATCCTATTAGATGCACAGTGATGCATTGACATTCTCAGTTGAAATAGATCCTATTAGATGCAATGAAAATTTCTAATAATAACCGCTCAATTTACTCTCTAGTTTTTGAAACCCACAATCAAAGAAAATGGCTATGGATTTCACAAGTTATTAGTTTATAACTTGATCCACAGTCAAATAAAATTGCTAGCGATGTCACAAGTTATCATTCACATAGTGATGTATTGATGTTCACAGTTGAAATGGTGGTTAGGGACACTAAAAAATTCAAAATAGATATTTGTTATGGCATCTATATTGTCTACAAACCATCTAAATTTTCCATCTTATACAACAATTTATAACAATAACCGCTCAATTTACTCTCCAATTTTTTAAACCCCCACCCATGCTAGGGAGATCATAGTGTAAAATCAAATGTTCATGTGGTTTTTTTAAAGGGTTCATAAACATAATAGATAATGAGAAAGTCAATCTTGTGGTATAATAATTGAATTTTGAATCATTGTGACAAACAAAACATCACATTAGCTCACATAATATATCTAATGCTATAAGGATCTGAGATGGTACCAAAGTTTTGAATCATGAGAACTAGATGACAACCAAAACTAAGTTGTAGCCACAAGAAAAAACTCCCAACAACTCATAGAATATATCCAAGGTTGCAATGAATCGCTTACATAGTGATGGACCTCATGGGAATTTTAGTGCACATAAAACACCACCCTAAAAATTCTATACTCTTGATCAATTTAGAATAACCTAATATTTCTAGATTGGATATCGAGGTGGGTGGTACAGTAATTGAGGACGGTTCTTAAAGGGTAAGGGAATTTAGATACTCTATCCTTCCACCAAAGCTATAAAAAGTGAGACTTGTAGATTATAGTTTTAATAAATTGACACTATGTCATTAAGAATACGTTACAAACATAAGTAATGAGAGGAATGTACACTAGGGCCATGGTAATTAATGTTATTCTTTTTAAATTTTTTATTTAAAATAGTAATTGGTATTTGTATTTTTTTAAATGAATATTGTTAAATGTGTAATTGAGTAAAATGTATTAAATTGATATTCTAATTTTTAAGATATTTATTTCAAAAATTCAAAGTATGTTGAGTTTTGTTTTATTAAGCTTTACTCTAGATGTGCAGAGAATGAATCTATCTCAAGTCCCAAACAAAATTCTTCTTTCTCTTCTTATTCTAGCTTGCAGTAGTTTTTGCATATAGGAAAATTTAGATATGATAAGAAAAATGTGATACTCTATTATAATTTTCTCTACAAATGTGATGGCAAGTGTTCCCTAAATGTTCACAATTTCATGGTTAATGTAGTATAAGCTACATGAAAATTTACATTCTTGTATACAATATCAAGAAATATATGCCCAATATCCAACACCATAGAGCAAGACATGTTCACCAATTCAACAGTTTCTTCCGAATCTCTCTAAGTGCTAGAGTTGTTTTCTAAATAAAATTGTTTGTTATGCTCTTGATGAAAGCCATCGTTGTTGGATATAGGAGCATTTAGCTCTGATAAGAAAAGTGTGATAATGTGTTATAATTTTCTCTACAAATGTGTTGGATTTTTTTTCTCAATAAACTTGGTTTTACTGCTCTTAAGTGATTAAATACATAGTTGTTTTTTATGGGAGCATTTAGCTTTGATAAGAAAAGTGTGATACTGTGTTATAATTTTCTCTACAAATGTGTTGGAGTTTTTTTCACAATAATTTTTTTTTTTACTGCTCTTAAGTGATGAAATCCATTGTGCATATAGGAGCATTTAGCTCTCATAAGAAAAGTCCGACACTATGTTATAATTTTCTCTACAAATGTGATGGAAAGTCTACCATGAATTTTGGCAATTTCATTGTTAATGTAATATAAGCTAAATGCAAATTCATTTCTTCTACACAATATCAAGAAATATATGTTGAGTAGCCAACACTAGAGAACAAGACATGTTCACCAATTCCATAAATGCTACCGAATCTCTCTCAGTGTTACATTAATTTTCTCAATAGTCTTATTTTTAATTCTTTTGAAGTGATGAAAGCCCCCTCTACATACCTTTTTTACTATCTTCACAAAGAAAAAAAGAAACCAAATTCATATCAGGGACACTGAAAAAACAAGAACATGGTAGACACCAAGGAGATCACTGATCTTTTGAATATTTTCAAAGATCATGAAAAACTAATGGAGGAACTACACCAAAAATAACTTTGATTTTGAAGGTAGAAAATCACGATCTATTTCTTCATTCATGAGGTATTGATGTTGGCATGATCAGACGAGGTGTTTAACTTAATTTCAACATAGGCCTCATGATTTATAAGGTTCAAGGAAGTAATATTGCAGTAAGATTTCACTATAACATGGTCCTTGACTTTTTTTGATATAACTATTTGTTAAATTAAAAATTATTTATTTAATGTATTCAAATAAATAAATTTTTTATTTTTAAATTAAATTAAAATACACACACACACACATATATATTCTCTTCAGCTATATACTATGAGTTTAGTATGTGTTCAATCAAGAAGAGGCTTCAGAGTTTAAGAACTATATCTTAGGTCTGAGCACATGATTCTATTAAAATTTATGAAACAAATTCAATTTTTATAACTTGTATGTTTTAATAGAAACAAATTCATTTTTTACAGCTTGTATGTTTTAATATGTGATTTTGGAAGTGATGATGGTTTCTTTAGACACTTGATTAGTATTGTGAAATAAATTTGAGTATATCATTAAGGACTATGAATAGCTCGTGTAACAATTGCATTACTTATAACACAATTTAATATCCTTTCTTGCTGATACATACCACATAATCCATGAAAAATTGTAACCATGTCTGCAATGATATATGCTAATCATTTCAGTTTTTTGTTGATGCCAACAGGCATGAATATGTTTCTAATTTTCAATGAGGTAGTCTTCAAAATTTCTTAGCTCTATTTTAATTACATAAATGCATTGAAAACCATATTATAGTACTTACTTCAGTTGTTTTATTTGGACGTGTTGCAAGCTAACATATTGTGCCAAGAAGTTTGCTATATCTTATTGGTTTAGTATTTTTCCAATCAAGAAGAGGCTTCGGAGTTTAAGAACTGTATCTTTCTCGTTGATAACTCTTATCATCAATATCTTTGAAACCTCCATGACGTGCTTCCATGGAAGCAAAATTTGCCAATCATTCCTTCACGATGGCTCCTTCTCTGCAACATCTTATTTCTTTTAGGCTACTCTTTCCTATTCTATTTCCTTAAGGCGTTTCTTTTGCAACATATGGTGCAATTGCTAGTTATGATTCTTGTGTTTTTGGGTGAGTTGAAATTTGAAAGTAAAATTTATGCATTGAGTCAATTTGAAAGTGAAAAATTTAAATTTATTTAAAGGAACTATGTTAAAAATAGAAGTTTTGCTTTCTATTGGAATATCTAAAGGACTTTATCTTTACCATAGATAGAAATTCATCGAAGTAAAAGATTCATTTTTGCATATTTCCTACATCAGCATTGGAGTCAAAAAATGATATCATTTACATCACATATATTAAATCGATTTTAATGAAAAGAGGAACTATAAAATCAATTAAAAATTTAAATCAACCAAACATTAGTGGTTCTAGGTTAGAAGACATTTTTCGACGTCTATAAACATGGAAGTTGTTGTTAATTTTATGCATTACATTCTGTGGGTAGTCGATATTCCACATACACAAGTATATCGAATTGTTCTCCACATACCTTCAGGTATATCAGATGTCACTCCATGTATGAAAAGTATATGGAAATACTTCCTATGTTGAGATTGCAACAATATGATGAGCTTATTGAAAAGAATTCGCCTTCACTAAGTGGGCCCGCAGGCTATTTTTGGCGCAAAGTCTATTTTTAGACTATGTCTATTTTTAGACATATGGATCATGTTCTATGAGTTGCAGGATGCTATTTGTGGATGGTTGGTCAAGTTGGAAAAATAGATGGACTTCTATTTTTAGACATATTGGGCGGAATCTATTTTTAGATTGTTAGTCTAAAAATAGATATGTCGAATATTATTAGCTCTTAATAATATTTGGACTCTAAACATTATCTTATTCTCTTGGAGCACTTCAGTTAAGTGCACAGGAATTACGCTATTCCTGAGGGTTATGTGGAGCTATTGCATGGATACTTCAGTTAGAACTCATGTGACAGAGTTTGGTGGAGTTGATTGAGGAAGCTAGTGGAGTTGTATTCAGTTTAACTAATCTAAACATAGTTGAGCTATTTGTATCCAGTTTAACTAATTGATACAATTAGTGAGAGTGGTGTGAATTAATTATTAATTAATTCACTAATTATAAACTCATTAATCAACTAAAGAATGCATCAGTTAACTTCAGTGCATGGACAGTTTCAGTGGAGACCAGTGTAGAGATAGGTGAAAGAGCAGGTTAACTATCAGTTGTGACTATACTGTTGCTATTTGCAACACACAGATAGGTGGAGAAGCCCATTAGGATTGCGCAGTACAAGCCAGGTGGTTTATCTATTTAATGAAGCCATCCCATAGCATTGAAAACGCAATAGAGGCTGGCTATCAAGTGGCAAAAAGATTGGAGCATGTGTTTTGCTAGATCTAGCTTGATAGTGTGTAGCAATTGAGGGTGTGCATGAGAGCTTGTGAGGAGCTTTTGTACTATGATTGTTACATGATCTCCATGAAATATAATATATAGATAGTTGGGGTTTTCAGCTTTAAGCTTTCCCATTAAATACTGTGTTCATATGTGTGATTGTTTGTGGTTTTAATGTATGCATGCAATTGATTTTATTTCCGCATGTGATGATCAATGGTAGAAGAGATTTTGTATTATGCACGAAGCTAAAATAGTGTGTGATCAGCAGAATCTCGGTGAATAATATCTCAGCTATTCAAATTTCTACATCTTATCATACAATATGCATTAGACAATGCTAACATGGACTAAGCTTCCATGTACCTCGAGTATCGAAAGACCCCTTCTAGGTTTCACACCATCCATAAGTAACCAAGTGGACCACCTTGTCATTTGTGATACACCGAATACAACATTTGAGGATATTACCTACACGTACTGGAAATAGTATTTCACCGTTCATAGCGGCTTAATAATCATTTTATACCTAGTTACCCATTTATTTTTCATTTTTGGTTATTTATTTGATTGAATAAAATTGGAACAAACCTTTATTAAAATTCACCATGGCCGAATTACCAAGATATTCACGTAGAATGTAGGGTTTACCTCCTGAGTATACACTTGGTCAATTGCAGAAAATAAAAGCAGAGAGATCGAAATCAGAAGAATATGGAACCTCAAATCAACCTAAAACATTTTGAGTGGAAGAACTTGAAATAGTAGAATCTGAATTAACTCAACTGCACATAATAGAATCAGATGTACTTCAATCTAAACTTGAATTTACTGATATTATTGAGGGTGAATCTGAGATCGGTGAAACATTAGAAACAAAATTCACGGAACCCAGCGTTGAAGAACCTAAATCTGAAATTTCTAATATTGAGTCACCTTCAACTACTATATCTCCTACTCCTTTACTAAATTCATCTTGAAGAAGAACTATAATTACGACTAGTTTACCTCGTGGTCTTCTAAGCATTGAATATATTACTAAAGAAGAAGAGGAATAACTGCCATATACTCCTCTTAATGTTGGTTATCCATTAGTTTTTCAAAGGATTCCTTTTGATCCTTTTGAACTAGATCCTTCGTATTTTACCCCTTTGAACTATTTATGTCAAGTTATTCCTCATTTATGGACTCCTTTTTATTTCACACCTAGGAAAATCATGTCAAAAAATCCTCCTGCATGCCAACCTAATGTAACTTCTATTTTTACAGGATCTCCGGAATCATTCCTATATGCTGTTCCTTTGGTTCCTGTCAGGTATCACACTTACTAGAAATTTTTCAGGAGCCACTCCTTATTCTCAAGTTTCTATTTTTCTTTTGGAATCTTTTATAGTTTATCTACTTCTAATCTAGAAGCTACTACTCAGAGCATGACTTATATTCCTAAAATACCTTTGGCATCATACCAATATGTTAATATGATATTTGGTAATATAAGTAATCCTCAACCAACTCCAACTAGAATTTACTATCCAGTTGGGGGGAAACCATCCTATGTTTCACTTAGGAGATAAACTCCTAGTGGAATGTATCCTCTAGTTGCAAGAAAACCTAGTCTTGTTGGAACTTATAAAAATCTTGGTTAGATACCTTTGGTCGGTCCATGTCAACCTGTTATATCTCAACCCATGATTGGTTCTTATTTTTCAGGAATGGGAAGTACTATTTAGAACCCCTATTATGTTCAACATCATGTTCAATTTGCTCCACAAGTTCCTTTTTATCAACCAATTCAGGCTACTGGCCAATCTATACCACAAACACCTATTCAAGGCACTCCAAAAGTGTCTTTCTAGCAGCCTGTCCAAAGTATTCCTTAGACACATGTTCAAAAAACTTTTCAAATTTCCCCACAAGTGTCTATCCAACAACCTGTCCAAGGTATTACTCAAACATCCGTTCAACCTACTATGAAAATATTTTTCAACAATTGGGTCCAAGAGCACCTGAAACACCCATCCAATCTATGCCACAAATGACTATCCAAGATAAACCTCAAATATTGGTTCAACAACCTACACAGAATATGCCTCAAGAATATTATTATCAAACTGGTCCAATTTTTCAGTCTACAACACGGATACCAATTGGAAAGCATAGTGTGGGAACAATTCAGACATGATATCAAGGCCAATATTTTTAGGGAAAATTTTTTGAAGGTCAAACATTTCAAGGAAAACCTTTTCAGGGGCAACCTTATCAAGGTCAACCTTTTCAAATCCAAATTTACTTGGGTAAAATGATATAGGGTAAATCGTACCGTTTCAAAGTCAACCATACTCTGGTTATACTTTTCAAATTCCATTTCAACCGCAACCTAGTATGACTTTCCCTGGTTACCCTGGGGGAATGCAAATTCCAATTTCTCAAGCTATTCCATGATATCCTAGATATCCTCCTCCAAGGGTTGGAATTAATACTTAAGGATATCAATATCCTCAGCAAGACTTTAACCGATAGTTGCATTTCATTGAAACATTATATTTACCATATTTATTTAGGCTCACAAACGATCCCATTTATTATTATCTTTTTTGGCTATTGATTCCTACTAAATTTCCAAGCGATATACCAAAATTTGAAGGTAAATCAGGAGACTATCCATCAAATCATTTCATGAAATATCATTTCATGAAATATCACCTATGGTGTTCTTCAAATTCATTGAATGATGATTCCATGTAATTATGACTTTTCCAACAAACTCTAATGGGCTCATAAGAAAAATGGTACATTGATTTACCTCGTGCCTCTTTCCAAAATTTCAATTCCTTGGAAACGGTATTTTTAATGAATTTTCAGTTACCCATTTGATATGAAATCGGTACTAAAATTTTGACTTCATTAAAACAATGTGATTCTACCTACATTTTAGATCACATACATGAATGCAGAAGTAGACATTGTTTAGTTGAATTTTATATTCTAGTCCAAATATTAGTTGAATATTTCACTAAATATTTACTTCCCGATATAACAGAATTTGTTTCTAAAGGAGAAGTTGTAACAGAAGAGTATGTTATTGCTCGTTCCCAATACTTATACCTTTTCTATTCACAATCTGACACTTTGTACAAAAATATTCCATGTTTACCTCATCAACAAGTTTCAACTCCTACAAGATCTCGCACCATTGATGGTGTAATTGGTTCTATCAACCAATAGTCAAAGGGTAAACAATCTAAGAATAATTCTAAAAATACTCAAGTTATGGCCATAGAAAATTCACCCAATGAAAATGCTTCTCCTAGAATTACTTTTGAAATCAACGCAGTATAATAATCTACTGATAAGGCTCAACAACTTGGAAGTAAGTAAAAAGGAAAAGGAAAATAAAAACAAAATGCCTCTCAAAAGGAGAAACAAAAAAAAAATGAACATTATGCAGAGAAAAAGAAACCTTGTTATCTTTGTTTGATTTGTAATGAAGACCATTATACTAAGGAATTCCCACATCATGCAAAGGTTAGAAAATTCCTTAAAGTTTCTCCTACACCCATTGTTTTCAATGATCATTTCCCTTTTTAGCATATTAAAATGGTTTCTCATAATCGATCATCTTCATCCACATCGAAAAATATCATGATGATGTATTCACAAGTTTCAGTAGAAACTAGATTTAAATATTATGGATCTAAAGCTCCTGTAAATGTAAATGATGTTAGTCAATATGGTCAATCCTTCATATCATTTCCACCTCCTTATGAAGATTTACAGATCGAGAAACCAAATTATGACATGGTAATATGTTTTCCTTCCAATGGTGTTATTTAAAAGTCATATTTTAATCCATCGCCAGATCAGCTCAGAATTATAAGATTGTTGAAGACTGTTACACAGTAATTTGTCACCGTCCCTACCATTCCCCATCCCGCACAATGGAGGACCCATTATGTGACCTGTGAGCAATATCATGCCTTGAAACCATCATCATTGCATTCCTCTAAGCATGAGCTTCATTTGCCCTAAATACATCTCCTTGCAAAAAATCATGAAAACATCTCCTTTTGCATTGGCGCGGGCAACCAGTTCTTCACTCGCACCAATGGGGAAAATCCTACAAAGAGGCCGCGCCAGCTGGCGCTCTGTCCTAGAGCAGCAGTCGCGCCAGCCAATTTAAGGAGTGTTTTTTAAATAAAGATTGCGGAAGTTGTGTTCTAACCAACTCAGAAACCATTGCCTATCTTGAGTTGGAGGTTTGGCTACGGGAGTTCTATGGAAGGGAAGTGGTTTGCCACCTTTCATGGAACCTTCCTTCATGATAGGGCCCATCCCACAATAATAGGGATCCCAACTCCCTCCTTCCCCATCTATAAAAGCTTACTGATTTCCATGGCAAGCTAGTATTGAAGTGTCTAAGCTTTGAATCTCCCAAATTCCCAAGAGCCTTTGTGCTGTAAGAGCCCTCTTTCTTCCCAAAAGGCCGACTCAAGTAAGAAGACTATCATCAAGAGACTCACGAGAGGTTTTCCCTTTCCCTGGCGAGCTTTGCGAGACGTGAACGACTGGGGACCCATCCGAAGGAGATCACGGCATCAAAACATTGGTTGTACTCTCTTTCGATTGTTATTTAATGAATGATTATGGTTATGGTTCCACTCTGTTTTCACTTATGTTAATATGAGTTATATCCTTTCTGATTGATATATAGTTACGTATTCTGGATTCTAGGCTTGTATTCGTGTTGTTTCTTGCGTGTGCAGGTGTCCATCCGCGGAGATCGTGGAGGGATTGTGATCTTTCGAGGCTGAGGAATGGGAACGCTTTCTTCTACGGATCATAGCATTGGACTCCAGGTAGGCTTCCATCTTTGGTCTTTTATCCGTAACTAGGAACTTGCACTGTAACATTTTTGATTGTTGCTAGACCCCTGCTGGGCTAGTAGGGATCACCTCTATCCGCAGAGGGGATTTACCTCCTCAACAATTTGGCGACCATACTGGGGATCGTCTAGTTTTCACTGTCTCGTTTGGGTTGTCTCGTTTGATTGTTTTATGATTTTCCTTGCTTGGTTAGCCTTCTGGGTTGGGTTCTTTTGTTGTTTTTTGTTTCTTGGTTTGCTTAGTTTACATTGATCTGCTTCTGGAGTATTTCCTTTTTTATTTTGGCTGAGAAACTCGACTGGCGCGCTTTTTAGCCCGAAAGTCGCGCCAATTGGCACATGTTGCTTTTGTATAGCCCGCGCCAATTTCCTGCTGGCGCCAGTTGCAGCCTTACAGTCGCGCCACTCCTGTAGGGTATTTGAGTTTGCTCTGTTTTGAGCTCCCTAGGTCTGGTCAGTGTTTTTCTTCTTGATTTCTCAACTACCTGAGTGTGTTGGAGTCCTGTTTGACTGGGAAATTGCCTTCGTCCTTTGGTTGTTTGCTTTTCTCCATAGATTTCACGTTTTAAGCCCTAGGGCATCTAGTGGCTTAGTGTATCGAGCCCTCTTCGGGATTTTTGGTGTTTCGTCTATCCAGTTAGCTCTCTGATCGCTCCTCCGCATTATTTTAGTAGTTGTTCACTGTTTTGTTGCGATTTTTGGGTGACTGCTAGTTTCTTCATTCAAATTTCGTTTGGTCTTGCTTTGGACCCAGATCACACGATCCATTGGGGCCTTTAAGTCTTCTTCTTGTTTTGAGAGACTTTGGTCGATTTGAGATTTGATTGTTGTGTCCTTGAGTGAAATTGGTCTGTTTTTCTCTCTTAATATCGTTTCTCAAGTTGTTCCATTTATTTTCAGTTTGTTTAGTGCATTTAGCCATCAAACATTGAAAATTAAAAAAAAAAAAAATCTCTTTTGCTTTTGGTTGATTAGTGCAAATTGTAATCTTTTTTATTTTACTAGTGATTAGTGATTGGAATGAAAAGTTTTCAATTTCATTAGTTGCATTAGAGATATCATTGTTTTGTCTTTCGATCATTTTGTTTGCATAAAAGCTCTCAACTCTTCTGTAGCTAGTTTTCATTGAACAAAATGGTGTACTGTGGCATGTAGCTTTGCATTTAGGAGTCTTTTGAGACATTACATACGATAGGGCCTGAAAACTGAAACCTAATTGAAGATCAACCATAAAATTTATTCAATTAACCTAAGGCAGCATTGAAATCTAACGAAACACATTTTAGAGGTCTAGGCTAGAGACGTGTTTCGGCGTCTTTAAACCTAGCAGCTGTCATTCTCCTTTTGGCTTTAGACAACGCTAGTACGGACTTGTGCTCCCCGTACCGTCGCGTATATAAAGGGAGAACCCTCTATGTTTTCAATCCTTTATCCATAGGAAGTCGAGTCTGCCACCCTATACCCGTGATACACCGAACACAGCATTCAGGGAGATTGCCTGCATGTACGGAAAGTCCTTGGTCGATTTCTGTTTCATTATTGAAACCAAGGTGTATATTACAGTTCACGGTTATTTGGTACACCCTTTGTGCCTAGTATTCCTGAGCAGTCATTTGATCTTTTATAACTCCTTAAACTTGAAAAGATCATCAAGCGCTTGTCCTTTCACGCTTGTGTCAAATCTGAAAGAGATAGAGTCATCTTTCTATCGTTTCTCGACTCTTAAAACATGAAACGGTAGGGTTTCTTATTTTTCAATGTGGTAAAAAATTAATCACCCACGATTACACACCCTCTTAGTCATTGCTTGTTGACCGTTTGATCATGTGCCTTGACTCTTTTTCAGCCAGTGTGTGGTTTTGAGTTTGGATGGCAACTTTTCCAGAGTTTACCAACCAAGGAATCCCCCTAGAAGGGAATCCTGGTCATTTTCCTCCTTTTGGGAATGTTGGTGCTCCGTACATGGCAACATTGTCCCTTCCTAGGCTAACTGTTGGGTTGCCCATTTGGTTATTCTCAACCTCTGTAGTCCCGAATGTCTCAGCTACTGTTCAATCAGTTCCTCCACCTGAACAACATCATGTTGATTCCAAGGTGGACCTCTCCCCTTCTTCGCCTGTTTCTGCCTCTTCCTCTTCTACATCACCTGGTGAAAGTCTGGATTCGAGTAACCAGGTGGTTAAGAAGAAGAAGAAGAAGAAGACAAAGAAGAAGAAGTCTGATAAGCGAGAGGCTAAAAGTGCAACTGCTGTTTCCGAAACGTCTCCTCTTGATAAACCTTCCAACCCTCCACGAAAAGTCAAGTTCCCTTGCATGTTGTGCACAGGAGACCATCTTCTTCGAGACTGCCCTGGCATTCCCAAGGTACTCGAAGTATGGTCCAATGGTCGCCCGCCATTGCCTTTGGCTTCCGCGAGTCAGGTTGGGGGCACATCTTCAGCTGCTGCTGGTAAGGCTCCTAAGAAGTAGGGTAAGATTACCAATCCCTGCAAGTTGTGTGAAGGGAACCATGCCATTCACCTTTGTCCTTATATGGATGAAGCCAAGCAAGTCTTGGACAACTTAACTGTTTCTACACCATGCCTCCCGGTTGGTTATAAGCAGTTGTCTTTGAGTCCTCCACCAACTGATTCTACGATTGGTCAAGAGTCATCCTTGGTCAATCCTGCTCCCCCGGAAATTCCCATTCAGGAATCCATTCTCGACCAACCATTGGTTGTGGGATCGGTTGAATTGATCCCTTCTACGGTGCACCAGGTCTTTTCCGTTGAGAGTGGATCTCATACCCCTCAGGTTCTTCTTGTTTCTTCAGATTCTTTGGACTTGGAGAAAGATTCTCCTATCCCCGTATCCCAAGAAGTTGCTCCTCCACCTCCCGTGATGGAGATCTTGGAGGATACCCCTCCCACCTTCGAGATGGAGGTCATGGGGGATGCTCCTTCTTCTTTCGTAACACCAGGGGAAGACCATCTTGGTTCGATGGTAGCCCCTCCAAGTAGTTTTGTCGCTTCCTTTGATTGGAATCGATTTGCAGGATACCGCCTTCCGTCTTATGTGCCTTTCGAGATTACAGTACAGGCTTTTGGTTTGGTCGTACCCAGCACCATTATAGACGAAGGTGCGTCTGTTAGTGTGCTATCCTCAACTACTTGGAAAGCTTTTGGCTCGCCGCCGCTTGCGCCTGTTACGTAGAATCTATTGGAATTTAACAGAAGAACGAGTCAACCGTTAGGGATCCTTCCAAGGTTTCCTGTTACTTTGGGAGGTAAAACCGTCCATATGGACGTGATGGTTGTTCCAGGTCCCTTAGATTTCAATATGCTTTTGGGGCGCGATTACACCTATGCCATGGGAGCACTTGTGTCCTCCCTTTTTCGTGTGGTTTGTTTTCCGCATGAAGGACGGATTGTGACCATTGATCAGCTTTCGTTCTTTGGTCCTGATATGGCAGCTGGCCCGCCATCATCCCTTCCTAGTTTTTATCCACCCGTTGTATTTGCCCCACCGCAGGTCAACTATGTGGCTACCTACCCCATGCCTGTGCTTAGTGATGATGCCGTCGTGCATCAGGTGCTGGGGGCATTGGGTCCTGACTTCCAGGATGTTTTCCTTCCATCGGGATTGGAACTCTTGGGAGCGATGACTTCTTGTTCATTATGATGAGGTCATCGGAGCATAGTTCATTCTGCTTGTGTCAAGCTCCTTAAAAAATGAAACAATTTCTTCGGAGCAGAGTTCCTTGTCTTGTGTGAAGCTCCCTAAAAAATGAAACAAGGTTGTCGGAGCAGAGTTCCTTGTCTTTTGCCAAGCTCCTTAAACCATGAAACAAGGTGTCCTGAGGATAGTTCTTTTAATGTGTCAACCTCTTTAAAACAATGAAACACGTTCCCATTCAATTCGAGTCTTTGATCAGATCTCGTAAAATCCCAGTCGAGTCTTTCTTAGATCTCGTAACTTGAACCTTCACTCCCTCCATCTGTTTACTCAGGTGCATGGAATGAAGCTTGGGGGGCATGTACCTCGAATTGAGTCACCATGCTGGGGGCATGCTTACTTTTTCAAGCATAGTTTGTTTCCGTTTCAAGCTTGTGTAAAAATAAAACCGGTTTCAAGCATAGTTTATCTTTGTTTCAAGCTTGTGTAAAAATGAAACCAACTTCAAGCAGAGTTTTCTGATTTCAAGCTTGTATAAAAATGAAACCATTCCCTTTTTACCTCTTGTGATTGCCATTTTATTAGCCTGTTTTTGCCAGATGAGCCTTGGTTTTTTCGTTCCATCGTCACTATCTGCTTGGCCGATCATATGCCTTCACTTGGTTGTTTTACCCGTTCCTGAGGAACCGCTGCGATGAGTGGTCTTGTTAGCCAGCCTCTTGACCTTTAATTGTTCTAAGTAGTTCCACCATCACCAGAACCAGTTGCTACCCTTTATACCACTCGTTCCTTCAGGTGGAGTCATCTTTTAGCTCTTTTCTGACTCTCTAAACATGAAAAGATTGCCGAGGCCCTTGTCGTTTTGATCTCGTTAAAGTGGCTGTGAAGTGACATCTACCCAGTATACGTTTACCCATTTTTCGGGCTGGGATGGATTATTTACGAAAAAGGAATACCCTAGCCTATCAAAACTAGGAGGTTTTCTTGGATATTGTTTTCTACCTTTTCGGATATGAGGAACTATTTACGAAAAGGGACCTATGGAGTTTACTTTTCTGCTGTCTTTTCAAACTCTCTAAATATGAAAAGACACCGAGTTCTTCCTCTGTCAGACTCGTTAAACTCTGATGACATCGGATTCAGTCGAAATGACGGTATTCGAGTTTCTCCTTCCTAGGGCTCGTTAAATGTACTAGGATGGATTCGTCCGAAGGACGGATTTATATGACAAGCATATGGTATCCTCTTCAAGATTTTGTAAAAATAAAGAGGTACTCGCCAAGCATGGTGGGGAAAATGGAACCGTAATCATTGTCGTGTCGGCAGTATGTCGCTCTTGAACATGGCACTTGTCTGCATTCGTGTCGGGTTGGGGACATCTCATCTCGTTTTTTTCACTTGCTTCCGTGGGTTTGGGTGATCCTTTTTGACCTCTCCTCTGCTCATTGCCTTGTCACCATGACCTCTGATCCATTGATGTCAAATATGCTGCCAAAACCACTATTTTGCGTCGTTATGTGTTCAAGAGAAGTTGACCTCTGTGAATGTCAACCTTTCCTCTGATTCTCATATGATACTGATTCACAACAAAAACATCATGTTCCTCTGTCTTGTGTCGATGATGTGGGAAACATTATGGCCCACCTTCGATCAAGGTCACTTCCTGTCGACTTCAGCTCATTATCCAGGAAGTTGGTCTAGAGATTCTTTCATGGTACCTTGGAGCCTACATGCCTCAATGGCAGGTTCGTCGCATTTGACGTGGGGTTTTTCATCATTGGCCTCCGATCGAGTGATTCTACGGGTGTTCAACGCTAGCTCATTGATTCACATGCCGTAGATTGTACCGGTAGTACCTTGAGGGCCATTGTCATTATTGGTGGTTCCTCTCGCATCTGTTAATAGCTCTCATCATTGGCTAGTAATCAGATGATGTTCTTGCATGTTCGACTTCAGCTCACATATTCGCATGTTTGAACTTGTACTTATTTGGGTCGAGATGGAGCGCAAGACCCTGGATTGTGTCTGTTGTAATCTAGGCTGCGATTGTGGATTATTATCATTATGTACATGACTCACTGATTGGATGGATGTGACCATACCTGAGTCTATTTATTTTGATCCTTGCTGGATGGCTACGCCCATACCCTGGATCCAGATTATAGTGTACTCTGTTTCGGATGGCTGCGCCCATACCGCATATACATCATGTACTTGAGATATCAGTTGTATTTTTCTACGCAGGTTTTCCGACGGCGGGGCTTCAGTTGAACATGTTCTCGTAAAGCATTTCACCCCTCTCTCTCTCGGGCCTCATACTTTAGGGGGAATCTGTTACACAGTAATTTTTCACCGTCCCTACCATTCCCCGTCCCGCACAATGGAGGACCCATTATGTGACTTGTGAGCAATGTCATGCCTTGAAACCATCATCATTGCATTCCTCTAAGCATCAACTTCATTTTCCCTAAACACATCTCCTTGAAAAAAATCATGAAAACATCTCCTTTTGCATTGGCGCGGGCAGCCAGTTCATCACTCGCGCCAATGGGAAAAATCCTACAAAGAGGCCACTCCAGCTGGCACTCTGTCCCAGAGCAGCAATCGCGCCAGCCAATTTAAGGAGTGTTTTTTAAATAAAGATTGCGTAAGTTGTGTTCTAACCAACTCAGAAACCATTGCCTATCTTGAGTTGGAGGTTTGGCTACGGGAGTTCTATGGAAGGGAAGTGGTTTGCCACCTTTCATGGAACCTTCCTTCATGATAGGGCCAATCCCACAATAATAGGGATCCCAACTCCCTCCTTCCCCATCTATAAAAGCCTGCTCAATTCCATGGAAAGCTAGTCTTGAAGTGCCTAAGCTTTGAATCTCCCAAATTCCCAAGAGCCTTTGTGCTGTAAGAGCCCTCTTTCTTCCCAAAAG
This sequence comes from Pinus albicaulis, assembly GCA_034641835.2. Classification (NCBI taxonomy): domain Eukaryota; kingdom Viridiplantae; phylum Streptophyta; class Pinopsida; order Pinales; family Pinaceae; genus Pinus; species Pinus albicaulis. The sequence goes on from CM076581.1 coordinate 1,153,249,563, forward strand.
GCCGACTCAAGTAAGGAGACTATCGTCGAGAGACTCACGAGAGGTTTTCCCTTTCCCTGGCAAGCTTTGCGAGACGTGAACGACTGGGGACCCATCCGAAGGAGATCACGGCGTCAAAACATTGGTTGTACTCTCTTTCGATTGTTATTTAATGAATGATTATGGTTATGGTTCCACTCTGTTTTCACTTATGTTAATATGAGTTATATCCTTTCTGACTGATATATAGGTACATATTCTGGATTCTAGGCTTGTATTCGTGTTGTTTCTTGCGTGTGTAAGTGTCCATCTGCAGAGATCGTGGAGGGATTGTGATCTTCCGAGGCTGAGGAATGGGAACACTTTCTTCTACAGATCATAGCATTGGACTCCAGGTAGGCTTCCATCTTTGGTCTTTTATCCGTAACTAGGAACTTGCACTGTAACATTTTTGATTGTTTCTAGACCCCTGCTGGGCTAGTAGGGATCGCCTCTGTCCGCAGAGGGGATTTACCTCCTCAACAAAGACCTCACTCAGTCTTCTTCAGCAATGTCGGCTCTTGAAGTGCCACAAACATTTTTAGAACAAATTAAATTACTATTTTCAAATATTGGAGAAATTTATCCTTAATACTCTAATCTTATAGTATTTTATATTGAAATTCATATACCTAGAATCCCACAGCAACTGGGATTTCAAATAGTGGTTTTTTTTTAAATCCAAACAATTTTTCAGACAGTAATTGATGAGGGACCTTCCACATGTATCATGTTTGTTACTTGTTAGAAATCTTTGGGTTCTCCAACAATCAATGAATCACTTACCACTCTCAATGCCTTCGATGGAAGAGGATTTCGACCTTACCATAATTTGAATGACCTACCAAAAGAATTTAAAGGTAAAATGGCTGTAATCAACGTGGAAGTTGTTAATGCTCAACTTGATTACAATATTTTGTTGGGTTAAATTTTGACTTATGCAATGTCTACAGTGGTCTCATCACTTTTTCGAATGATATTATTTCCTCATTAAGGAAGGATAGAGAAATTATACCAACTTTATTTCTACACTTTTGATCCTAACTCGACTGGTAGTGTACCCTTTGCAAGGAAAATTATTACTCCTTATGAATATGTTGGCATTAGTTTGCTTAAGGATTCATCATTGATGGGAACTTTTGCACTCCCTCCACCTAACACTCCTTTTAATGTTTCCTAGGTCAATATGATATCATCAAGCACTCTAGAATCATATAATATATGGATAATGCCTTCAAAATCTGATTTTACCACATATGGTGACCGAATGCCTCTAAGCCCATTGGAACTAACTTATCAGGCCATTCAATCATTTTCAGAACCAATCCCTATTGAAAATGATCAAGTGAATGTGATTAATGAAAATTATTCTCAATACTCCTAGATGGAACCAACATAGTTTCTTGATCCTTTTGATAACATGTTTGTTATTAATTTAGATTAAATTCCTTGGGAAAATTATCATAATTGTCCCTCTTTTCTTCCCAAATTTGAAAAGATTACTAATAAATTTTCTACAATTTTTTCACCTGAGATTGTAGATGACCCTGAATTCCATATATCGATTCTTGAATCTAAATATGAAAATAATTTAGAGAATATATCTACGAAAAGTCCACTTAATATCTCAGTGAAACCTATAATTACAGAGAACATTCATATAGGTGACTCATTTCCACTTTATGAAATTCATACTTATAAGGCCCTATTCTTAGAATTCATTGATATTTTTCCTGGTCTTATGAGGAAATGCTAGGAATCGACCCAATTATTGTAGTTCATGAAATCAAGACCTACCTGGATGCTAAGCCTATTAGACAGTGATTACGTCCAATGCATCCTTGAAAAGCTTCCACTGTCAAAGTTGAAGTTGAAAATTTTCTAAAAGAGAGATTTATCTATCATGTTCCCTTAATTGATTGGGTTTCCAACATCGTTATTTTTAACAAAAAATAAGGGACAATTAGAGTATGCATTGATTATAGAGATATTAACAAATCTTGTCTTAATGAAAACTATCCTACTCCTTATATCAATCAAATATTTGATGATTATGTTGGCAATGAAATATTTTCTTTTATGGACATATTTTCTAGATGAAATCAAATTAACATACTCCCTATAGATTAGCATAAAACCACGTTCATTTGTCCATGGGGATCTTTTTTTATTAGAAACTTTCATTTTGGCTGAAGAATGTTGGTGCCACCATTCAATGGGATATTTCTTATGCCTTTAATGAAATTAAGCATATTGTACAACCATATTTAGATGATCTATATGCCCATTCATTGAAACATGATGATCATTGAGTGCATCTAAGAGAAATCTTTATCAGATGTTGAAATTATAATATACGCTTAAATCCACACAAATCTATTTTTTGTGTAAAATCTGGTCATTTAGTATTGTTTTTTCATGTCTAAGGAAGGCATTTGTGTTGACCCCCTTAAGGTAGAGGCTATTCTGAATTTTCCTCCTCCTCCAAATTTACGCCAACTTTAATTTTTTCAAGGGAAAGAATTTTTTTTACGTCAATTCATTCCAAACTATGCAAAGATAACTAAAGGTTTTACTCATATTTTCAAAAAGGGCATCTCTTTTATATGGGATAAAACTGCTCAAAAGGCTTTCAATGCATTTAAACACATGTTGAATCACACACCCTTGTTGCATTCACTTTATTATCACCGAGATTAATTTTTTATTTATTTTCATTTGATATTACCATTGGTATAGTATTAGTCCAAGAGGATGAATTAAACAATGAACATGTGATTTATTATTTAATTAGTAATCTTACCAATTCCAAAATAAAATATGCACATGTGGATAAATTGGCCTTGGAAACTTTGTAAGTTGTCTAATGACAATTGCATAAAACCATAGTGGTTTCAGAGTGCAACCCCATGGTTTACATTCTTACCAAACAATTTCTTGGGGGAAAGTATTCCAAATGGATTTTTTCCTATAGGAAATTTACTTAGAATTTGTGAAATCTAAGTCGAAGAAAGCATTGGTGTTTATTGAACTTATCTATGACAGTCCCTATTCTAAAATAGAAACCGTGGAAGGGGATTTTCTTCCAGATGAATCACTCTTTCTCATCAGTACATTAGACCCTTGTTATGAGGATATTAATTTTCATCTCCAAATTCAAACCTTTCATCTTGAATTATCTCAAACTAACAATTGTCACATTTGGTACCAATCTCAACAATATACTATTGTTGGAAATGCATTTTATCATCGTGGTGTTGATTCTATTTTTAGAAGATGTTTGAAACATAATGAAGCCAAAAAATCATTAAATGAATGCCACTCTGGAGCATGTGGCAATCATATATTAGGGTTTTCCACTTCCCAAGAAAACTTGTGCACTAGATATTTCTGGCCTTCCATGTTCAAAGATTGCATTACTATAATAAAAAAAATGTCATAATTGTCAAATCTATCTTCACAAAATGTGTGCACCTCCTGCTCCCCTTCACCCAATTATCTTCGTTGGTCCCTTTGCAAAATGGGGCATCAATTTCATTACATGTAATCCTCACTCAACCAGGGGGAATCGATATATTATCCTAGCTATGGATTATTTTACAAAATGGGTCGAGGCGATGCCTACATATAAGGATGATGGTGAAACAACTACTCTTTTCATATTCAATCATGTGATTTCCAGGTTTGGTGTCCCACAACCATCCTTACAGACCATGGTAGCTATTTTTGAAACTTTATGATGACTGAACTTACTACAAAGTTGGGCTTTCATCATGATAAATCAACCCGATAATAGGTAGGCTTTAACCTTGTACATAAATTACCTACAAACCAACTCTTAAAACAAAAAAAATAAAAAATGGCAAGAACATAAAACAAATATACACAGTGATTTTACCATGGATCCTAAAACATAGACAACGAGATTGATTCTTCATTATATTCCTTTCAATGTCACAATACATATATATCAATATTTAAGCATTCATAAACCCTAATCCATTAACCCTGGATTAGAACATAACTGTAGTTCTATTAACCATATCTACAAAATACCATGGGCAGAAAACCAACATGCCCAAAACCATGTGCAAAACCCATGCACAAAACCATAGGTAGGTTCGCCCACCTATTATACGGTCCAAAACACAATTCCTAGGGATTTTCCCCAGACCCTATGTAGGAGTGTACCTCCCCCCTACAAACCCTCCGAAATGGGGGGATATCACCCTCCTTTTACCCCCCTGCTATTCCCGATGAAATGAATAGGGGGGGCTTTCACCCCCCTGTCACCCCCCGCACGTGCGACTAGTTGTGGAAAGAATATAACACACACCAAACAATTACTCGCAAGAAAATTTCCAAGTAGAAGTCATGAACAACATTTTAACCACTATGCTTCAACTAATTATAGGATTCATAAATGAAATTTTAATTTAATGTTTTTCTCATCTTTTTGGGCATATCACACCTGAGAAAAAACTACAACCAAATTTACATGCTCCATTTGGTTTACGGTCTAGAGGTAGCCTTACCCATTGAATGTGAAATCCATCATTGAAACTAGAAATCGAGCTATTTCCTGCAACTTTTACAGAGGAAGAACATTTTTTTTATACTTAGCATGCTTAGATGAGACTCATCATGATGTTGCATTACCTAGCGAGACTCATAAAAAATGAGTTAATACACAGTTTGATCGAAATGTAAATTCTCGCATGTATTCAAAAAGTCACTGGGTCTTCGTTTATGATCAAGAGAATCATAATTTAGGAGCTGGTAAGTTTGAACCTATGTGGCATGGTCCCTATATTGTAAAACATGCACCTGCAAAAGGTGCTTATCAACTACTTGACTATGAAATTATTCATTTGGCTAAGCCCATACATGGGCTTTCCTAAAAAAGTACTATGCCTGATTTACTGCATGGATACATTGTATATTATTGTAACATATTTTACATGTATTAAAATTTTAATGCTTTTTTAAAAACTCCTTCTACTTCTCTTGCTTATCTTGTGTTACACGATTTGCAGATGTCAACGTTCCCTCAAACTTACATTGGCTACGTTGATGGTGCTAGTCATAGTACTTAGAATCTGACTTTTGCAACTTGGGCCATATATTCACCCACCGATGAGTTAGTAAGCCTGCATGGAATATGCCTTGGTCGAACAATGAAAAATATTGTAGAATATAGTGCAGTCATTGAGCTATTATCTGATGCCATTTCATTTTGCATTTTTTGTTTAATCATTATATTGGATTCTCAAATCATATTATTTCATTTAAATTATGTTTATTTAGTTAGAAGCTCTATAATGTTAAGGATTTTTTTACGGGTACGTCTCTTCGAAATATAATTTGATTACATTGCATACCAACACATTCTAAGAAATATAAACACATTAACTAATGCATTGGTAAATTATGTGTTAAATAGACATTTGCAGCATTTGTAAAAAGAAAATAGTAGTCATTCACATATTATACAAAATAAGTTGAGAAAATAGAAGCAATCTTCATTAATCATAATGCCTATAAAAAGCTTGAGTTTACAAAAAATTTCATCCAAGACATATGATTCCCTACGACCTTTATTATCCAAACATGCCAATAGACCAAAAAAAAAAATCTATATCTATGACTAGTAACTAAGCACGACACTCATGATAGCAGATAATGGCATGAACCACTCGTCATAATAGACAACCAATCACCTAGGTACACCTATTGTGTGACTTTGATAAATTATGAAGAGTAACATCATCGATCCCAATGTATGGGATATCCAGAGTTAACCTCTCCAAGTTACTCTCAAGCTCAGTCACACTCTCTACTACAAATAGATCCTACGCTAGAGGAATCGGTTACTCATCATGTCTAGAAAATCATTGTATTGTTGCTGGTCTTACTGGTCCCACATCTACATGATTATTTTAGATGATTAGTCTTGGATGTTAAAACAAAAAACAAAAAATTGAAAAATACAAAACAACCAAAGTGAGAATTTTTACTTTTCTCACCCCATTATACTCCAGCATAAAGAGGAACATCTCGATCCCATGTATAATCTATAACCGCATATGGGTAATCCTTAATAATTATGTTTTTATGATTCAACCATATAAAAAATACAAGAGTGTATCTGACCACTAGGCCATCACCACCTTTGTGGCGGGCCATCAATGTAATCCACTGTAACATACGGGGATCTCATGGGCCTCCCATCTCGATGGAAACCTATGGGAAAAGGATATGGATCCTGTCCAAAGAAAGAAATACTACTATGGCACCATCCCCAAATTTCTTTAGTAGTCCATTATTTTCTTTGGTGAGTTGTCCTTTAATATTGGTATCAACTCCTTCACACCAATTTAGCACAATGGGATGCAAGCACTGTAACAAGATCTACATCTGAGCTTTGGTGACTAGATGGTATGCAACAATTCCAAATAAACGAGCAATGGTAAATGCTATGGTCCTCAGTGGAATTTTTTCAATGTCCTTGATCTCAATTCTTCCACCACTAAGTTTTGATGTTAGGGGAATTTTGAGGTCTAAAATGGGCCTCCTAAGGAAATTATAAATACACAGTGGAAATAATAAAATAAGATAAGATTACATCGTCAAAATTTAGAGGGAAAAAAGAAAAAACTACTTTTTCAACTCGTATTTTCAACTTATCTCCCTATGCGTTTACTCAAATTTCTAATGGGAATACTCATTGGATGCAGAATTTGATTACTCATACAAGGAGTACCCATGTTGTATACTTTTGATGGACCCTTCTTCCTATAAAATGAGAAATATATATATATATATATATATATATATATAAACATGATTACAATCACATTTTTCATGTATTTCTCATTTTTCGTGTAGCAGGGTCCATCAATAGTATGCAACATGGGTACTCCTTGGATGAGGAATCAAATTTTGCATCCAACAAGTACCCCTGCTCGAAATTTGAGTAAAACCTCGGGGAGATAAGTTGAAAAACTAGTTTTATTATTTTATTATTTTTTAACTTTTTACTTTTTTACCTCAAAAATGGTGAATCATCCCCCATGGTTGACATCATCATCTTGAATCCTATTGGTTCTTATAAAGTTTATTTTGGTTGTACATTTTTCTTAGGAGGCCCATTTTATACCTCAAAAGTTCTCTAATGTCTAGGAACACAATGCTCAACTAAGTAATATTTTTTTGTTTCACCGCTTGGGCTACTACCAACAATGAGATATCGGTTCCAAGACGTGAAAGCCTTGTTAAGAAATACATGTCATAGACATCAATGGTTAGTCTTTGATCACCAATCTGAAAACACTAGTCTTGGACATTCCAATCCCTCACTTAGAATGACAAAAAATCCACTTGGACCTTCATTCCTGAAATCATGAATATTTAAGTAAGCCACAATTTCTTACTTCTTACATTGTATCCAGATCATTCAATGCTTCAATATCTTGGGCTTCATGTTTTGTCTCTCTCCATTCCATTTTGACACACCAAATATCTATAATCAATGAAGAAAAATGGTTAGAAGATGAATATGGAAAGAAATTGGAAAAGGTTTGAGCATTTTTTATTAATATTGGATTCCCTCATCACCTTGCGCAGTCGTAGTCTATAGATAGTGCACATTTACATAGATCCATTACAGGGAAACTGCACAAGATGGGCTTGCGCACCCCCGATGAAGAGAAACATCGCAAGCCCGTGAGTGCACCCTAAATTGTTAAACATGCCCAAAAACTTACAAATTACCATGAACATGAAAAATTAAAACCATGAAAGTCAAGAGAAAAGAACAATCTCTTACTTGGAGAAGACGACACTCGAAATGCTTCACCAGTCTGATCACAATCTGTTGTTGAATATTTGGGTGAAAATGCGCTCTCAATAGCTCTAAAATGGTAAAAACAAAATGGTAAAGATTTTTTACTTTTTTTACTTTTTATAAGCAAAATAGGATTCTTAAAATAATATTTTTTTCCTATAGATTCTAAATTTCAAAATATTTTAATGTTTTTTACTATTTTTTGAGCGGTTATGATAGTTTTTTAGTTTGAATGTGCACTTTAGAGGGTTATTTATGAAAATAGATCATTTTGGCGACAAGCTAACTTTTATCACTTTTTCGGGCCCTTAAAATTTATGAAAAATGGAAACCTTGGAGTTACCTTTAAGCTCTGTTTAAACTCCTAAAATACAAAAATATTGTCGATTATTCATGTTTATTTCCAACTCGTTAAAGTAAACAAAAAAACGTCTACTTGGTATAAGTTTATCCCTTTTACGGACCACGTAGATTATTTACATAAATTGTATACTTTGACTAATCATGGTCAAAAGAGTTCTCTCCTGCATTATTTTACCCTTTTATGGGCTTAAGATTCTAAATTTACAAAAATAGGAATTTCAGAGTTTAGTGATGTTTTTCTCTTGACTCCCTAAACAAGAAAAACTTCAAGCTTTACTTTCTTCAGGCTCATTAAAACTTCACGTTGAAAGAACTGCATCAAATTTCTTTTCATATATTTTTCAAACTCTTTAAATATGAAAATGACATTGAGTTACCCCTTAAATGGACCCATAAAATGTGAGTAGTGTAGAACTCGTCAATCATGATGAGGCCAAACCACTCCTTCCTAGGGTTCGTTAAAAATACTCTAAAGGAATCATCCTATGGATGAGCTTACATGACAAGCATATGTTACCCTCCTCAAGATTGCATAAAAATAAAGAGGTACTTTCCAGTAATGGTGGGGGGGAATTTGGAAAGAAATATTTTTTCTTATATCATAAAAAGGCAATATGTCACTCTTGAACATGAAAATTAATCACCTTCGTGTCTAGTTTGCGAAATCCATTTTCCTTTCAATTGATCATACCTTATTGAAAGTCTTCAAACTCATTTTTGGTCTTATTTTTGAGTCAAATGCTTCCAAGTTGAAATGTGATGTCACTAATATGTTCAAGAAAATTTTTACTTCAGTAAAAGTTACCTTGCAATTAATATCCCCCAATCACGTTGATCATCCTTGAGTCAATCCTAAATCACTCCAATTTTTTTCTTCATAACTTGACATAAGTTTCGTATCATAGGCCCTCTTGCGACGAGCCACTTACTATCGAATTTAGCTCATTATCTAGGATGTTGATCTAGAAACCTCCTTTAATACCTTGGAGTCTGTATGCCTTAATGGCAGTTTTTTTCACTTTCAACCACATGTTATCATCATTGAACTTCGATCAAATGATTCTATGAGTGTGTCTTAAGACATTCAGTCACACTTTATAGATTGTACCAGAGTACCTTAAGAAAAATTTTCATTATCGGTGGTTTCTCTCGTACCTATTGACAATTCACGTTATTGAACGATAATCAGGTGGTCTCTACCATGTTCAAATTTGATACATTCACTCACATGTTTAGATTCATACTATGGATCGATAGAGATGAATACCAAGACCTTGGATCTAGTTTCATCCATCCATACTGAGTAGAGTTTTGATGTTCATGGTTGGAAATATAGATCCATGTTTGATGGTTTCTTCCATATTGTGTCCACTATTGATATGGATATTTTTACATTTCCATACTGATTATTTGAGATAATTTTTCTCTAATTATGGGAATGCCTACCTCAATGATGATTATATGAAGCTATTGTATTGTAATCCTTGATTGTTTGTTTCATGTCTCCAAACAATTAGTCTCTAATCCAAACTTTGGCATGATAAAGTGCTCTAGTACTCAAACATATTTTATGACTTTTCACTTTAGGGGCCAATCTGTTACACATAATTTTGTCACCATTAGGAAAATGACCTCCAATTTTGATCTCTCACTATTCGATGAAGTGTTCCAAGCATTATCCTAAAATGTTGGAAGTAAAACAAACTCAAAGACAACAATAATCCTAGATTACATTGCTCAAAAACCTATTTTCAAACACTTACGTAACTCCCTAGCCATTTCCTGTTCAAGCGCAATTTTGACCATTGTGGCCTGAGAAAATCCCGCGCTCTGTCTTCCACAAAAAACTGTGCAAATATCTTAATGTGGGTAAAAATAAAAAACAAATTCTAGAAGGCTCGTTGGAGGAATATTTCTCAACCAAAAGACCTTGAGCCCCTACATACTTGGGCTTCATCCCTTGGTTCATGATTCAAACTCCCTCCCTTTATCAAACCGTAATCCCTCTCTTTATGGATCTCATCCCTTGAGAAGAGGATATCAAACATCCTCCTTTTGGCCTATAAATCCAGCACAAACCATAGGGATTACAAGGACTTTGGAATGTAAACTTATGTTGTCATATTAGGGCTGGAAGATTGTCACATAAAGGGGAGGATTGGAGGCTATTGGCAGGAGGCTTACATCAACAAGGCTAAGGTTGTATTACTCCTTCTTATTCAAGATTAATACAAGTAGTTGTTTCTTTCCTATTTAAATTTGTTATGATGCTCTTTGTAAAGCTCCGTATTTTGCATAGTTTATAACTGAATACTGGATTAATATTGTGATATATGCTATGTTGCAATTTCTATTCACTTTGTGTTTCACTCTTTATGTGTGTTATGATTTTATTCATTGTTTGGTTATGTTTATGCAGATCTTCTCTTGAAGCACCAAGGAAATATTTTGAAAGCATTGAAGGGACATCCACAAGAATTTCATAGAAAGTTAACCGATTATTGCACATTTCATACATCATTTTTCAGTTATAGATTAAGGAAAGATAATAATTACTTGTATGTTTGTTTCTAGATTCGTCTATGAATCTAGGGATAACTCTCTTGTCTGCATGAGTGATTTTCCCACCATAATAAGGGGGAAAGTTCCCAGTTGCAACGATTTCAGTATTGGCCGGATCAGGGTCCTAATTAGACCCATTTTCGTTGAAATGGTTGTATACTCTATGGAACCAAGGCCCATTTTCCTATCCTAACTTAAAACCAAAATGAACTATTGCTTAAAATTAAAATATATTAGGGAAAATATATGATATAAGTCAATAGCTACAAATAATTACAAAAAATTACAAATTGTTTTATGTGTTAATGAGCTTTGGATTGAAAGATCCAACAATAATGAAGGTGGGGATATGGGGAATTCATTCGTACATAATTGTTGGGTTCCAATTTTGTACTTATTTCCTACATTTATTTCCCCCATTTTACCTCATGACTATAACCATTGGGAATATCTTTGCCTCTTTTCCTACCTTCCTATCTTAAATTTGTGTTGTTTAACCTTATTTTCATTACCTTTCCATTTCATTGATTATTATGATGTATCATGTTTTTTTTACTAACTGAGGAAGAATGTTTGGAGAAGTTCTATGGTATTTTTTTGTCTTTCCAGATGCTATTTGTAGCACAAAATATCTAGAGCACGAGGCGTATAGTAGTAGTTAAAGGTGTGTTGTTACAGTGAGTTGTTACACCACGAAGTTGTTACACCATGATACTATTACAAACCTGCTGATGAACTATTATTACAGCTATACCACTCACTAGATATTGTCAAATTTTGATGCTGACTTGTCCTCTAGCTGTTATGCTACAACTGTGATTTTCCATGATAGCTATAGAAGTTATTACGTATTTTATTTTTTGATAATAGCGTTTAGGCGGTTTTGATTGTAATCGATATTCTTCCAGTCAGACTTTTTATTAAGAAGTAGTTGTAACTATATGTATTCTCTTTTGATCAGCATGAGAATCATAAGATTCTAATGACTGGTCCATCCCTCATTTTTCTGAGATGTAACCACCATATAGTTCTCGACCCTTGTGGTCGAAAGGTTAGCAGAGAATAGTATTATTTTGGCTCTGTATTTTTGGTCACATTAATACAAGTTATCATGTTGTTTCTATTACATGCATTATCTGGTTTAGTTTTTGTTAAGTTCTTTTTCATCCTGTGCCCTGCTAGGGAGGAAGGTCCCTCCTCTTTAGCATGGGCTGCAGCAGTTAAGGTAGCTATGTATATATATTTCTATTGCTTGTGTATCATTGGAAGTGGTGTTGCTGTTGTTTTAGCTGTGAATTGATCTTCTTCAATTCCAATATTATATATGTTGTTACACATGTGGGATTAGAGATACCAGCTGGGTAATTGTTGTGTGACATGCTAGGTACAGATTAATTGAGGCATGATCATAGTCCCGTCTATCATTTTGTTTCTTCATGAGTGATTCCTTCCAACATCTATTTTAGAAAATATTTCCTTTATTTGGATTTTCATCTGGTTTGATGTATCGGCACAGACACTATGACTATCATTGAAATAAAAGATGTCCCTGGATTGATAATTTATGTGTACTGTTTTAGTCATTTAATAGTGATTAATACAACCCAAAATTTTGGCACTGTTTCCGGGGATGGCAATGACGATCCAATCAACCATAGTTGTTTTTTAGATGATAGAGTGTAACCAGTCTGCAACTGCTGGGTGGTAAGACAAGAGGTAAGAAACTGCGCATCACTCTAACATACCTGGGCAGGCTCACCATTTCTACACTAGAGCACTTAGAGGTGCAATTCCTGTGTGTTTTTTTAGTGTGTCTCCAGCAACACAATTGTCGGGCGGTAAGACGAGAGGTAAGAACCTGCACATCACTCTAACATATCTGAGCAGGTTCACCAATGTCTCACTGTGACACTTAGAAGTGTGAATTTTTGGGTGTTTTCTTTGGGTGTCTTCAGCTATACAGTTGTAGGGTGGTAAGATGAGAGGTAAGAACCTGTGCATCACTCTAACATACCTGGGCAGGCTCATTGCTGTAGAAACTGAAGCACTTGTAGGAGGAATTGATACACATAGGGTCCATGTGTGCCAGTAGGATGATATAAAAATCCACAAACACCCCCACTCTATTAACTATAGGAAATATGGGTCGTAAAAAGGAAAAGAAGAGTGCAGACTTGGGAAGAAAGACATTCTTTGGAGATCTAATCTCAAAAGAAGAAAAGGAACAATCTACTTCATATAGAGATAATAGGAAGACAGGACCATAGAAAGTGGCTACTATATCAAAGCCTTAGGCATCGATGCCTTCCGTTTATGGACCTCACCACCTTTCGAGCAACATATCCACTCCTGATATCAAGACTCCATATCTAAAACAATAGTGGAAAATCATTGATCAGGATCTGAGAATTGAAGGGAAAGGGGAGACCAGTGGGGAGCATCAGGGACCTGAGGAAAAACATTTAGTTGATCATCATTTGGACGCTGGCAGTGCAGTCAAACAGATGGTCCTGGAACAACTTGATCCTTTTATTTATGAATCCCCTGCATACTCTGAGGTCAATTCATCCCATCAGGAAGAATCGTCCATGGGGGACGAGAATGTCAAGACAGATAGCTCTATTACTTTTTAAATCCTGATAGTAGCGACATGGGATGAGGCTCCTATGAAAAACATTACTTTGTCATCCCTACCATCCTTTCAAGGGATGGTTGTTGAAGATCCAGATACCTTTTTTTTCGAATTCAATGTGTTGTGTAGAGGTTATGAATACACTTCAAATGCCCAGAAGCTGAAATTATTTCTTGCTACTATGAAAGGACCAGCATTAAGAGGGTTCATGAGATTGGGTGCTGGCACGATTCAAACCTAGAATGACATGAGGGAGGCCTTTCTCTTAAAGTATCAGGATTACTGTCGAACTAGGCATTTGAAGGAAGAGATCTTCAGAATTTCACAAAAGGAGGAGGAGAGCTTGGAAGACTATATGGAGTGATTCCATTACAATTTGCAAAGGTCTAAGTTCAATAACTTAGCCCCAAAAATTCTAAAACCAATATTCTTAAGAGGTATAAGAGATGACTCTTTGGATCATTTGAATCGATTGGGAAAAGGAGACATATCAAAAGAATTGCTTGAAGAAATAATGAAGCTTTTCCTACGGAGTTCAAGAGGATCAGTCAAAGGGAGAAGTTTAGTTTGGGACCCTTCAGTTTGGATACAGAAGTCCACAAGTGGAGGAGTAACTAAAGCAGAGATCAAAAATCTATTTGAGCATTTTAAAACTGACCTCCTTAGCACTCTTTCTGCCCATATCACTATGGTACAAGTTAAGAAAGCACAACAAGAAGCTGAAGTAGCTTTAGCAATATTCTGTCCCCAATGCAAGAAGAAAAATTTGGAAAGAGAATGTGGACTGAGTTGTTGAGAATGCAGCAAGATGATGGAGCTTAGTGAAATGAAGTCGCCTTCACTAAGTGGGCCCGCAGGCAAATTCTGGCGCAAAATCTATTTTTAGACTATGTCTATTTTTAGACATACGGAGCATGGTTTGGGGATTCCAGTTTGAGATTCTTGGAGTTTGAGACATGTTGGTAAAAATAGATGAGACTCTATTTTTAGGTCAAAAGAGGTCAAAGTCTATTTTTAGACTACCTCTCCTAAAAATATGGAAGTCAAATATTATTTACCCTTAATAATATTTAGACTCTAAACAGCAGTTTACTCTCTTGGAGCACTTCAGTTCGAGCTACAGAAGTGGCTCATGCAAATGACAGAGGAATCACGTGGTTCCTAGGGTTTGATGGCATCTTGCATGGTTGACTTTAGTTTGACTTCAGTGACAGAAGTTTTGGAGGAGTTAATGAGATAGATAGTGGAGTTGTGTTCTGTTTATTTTAGTTGAACTAGTTGAGATTAGTTTAACTAGCTAATCAATTAGTTATGAGTGGAGTGAATTAAATATTATTTAATTCATTAATTAGTAACTCATTAGTCAACTCAAGAACACATCAGTTCACTATAGTGCATGATCAGTTCAGTGGAGACTAGTGAAAGAGGTAGATGAAAGGGTGAGTACAGCTATCAGTTGGAGGATCAGTTGTGCATGAGATTTGCACCACACTAGGAGGATTTGTCCATGACAATTGCGCAGTGAAGCCAAGGAGATTCGAACCTTGGATCTCTATATAGACAGGGATGGATTGCGCAATAGAGGCAAGGCAATTGGCGGGGAGTTTTGAACCAGTAACCTGTTCAAAACTGAGCTAGATTGTGTGTGACTTTATGAGAAAGTACTGAGTACTTGTGAGGAGTATTGTACTGGTTTTGTTACATGATTTCTCCATTATAATATACACAATAGCTGCGGGGTTTTCATCTATAGGCTTTCCCCATACATACTGAGTTAATGTGTGATTGATTGATGTGCGATCGCTTCTATATTTTTTCCGCATGTGACAATTAATTGTAGATGAGATTATGTGTTATGCATGCAATTCGAAATTGATGTGTAATCGGGTTAATCTCCATTGAATAAGTGATTTATTCAGCTAATTTCTACATGGTATCAGAGCAAGATTAATTGTCAAGATCTATTACGGTGATTGCAAACTTATTTCCTCGGACAGAGTCTGCATACGGGCCAGGAAGCCTCCGGATTCATCTTTCTTCGGAAAGTGAAAGGTCTGGTAAACGCCCCTTGCAGTCAATCTCTGATTTGGAAATAATTTGTTCTCAAGTGTAGATCAGAAGCGATAGAGCTTGGAGTTTGGAATTCAAATTTTGCAGCAGCTTTGTTTTCTTGGTGCCGGTGTTGAAAATGTCTTTCAACGGTTTGCGACTCGAATATGCTCTTGAAGGCAGTTCGAATTATGTTGCATGGAAGGATCGCATGGAAGCAGTGTTAGAAGATAATGGTCTAAAGGAGTTCGTAGATGCGGATGTCCCAAAGCCCACTGATGCAGCTGAAGTCGAAGCATGGCAAAAGAAGATGGCGAAATGTCGAAGGATCCTGTTGGAGGGCGTCAAGGATCATATTGTATCCAGCCTGCATGGAAAGGCTACTCCATATTTACTGTGGAAAGCTTTGACGGATCTATTCCAGAGTAAGAGTGACCAAAGGAAGCTGGCGCTCAAAGATAAGCTCAGGAACATCAAGATGGAGAAGGGCGACAGTATCGCCAAATACCTCACTAAGTTCACTCAATGCAGAGATGAACTGGGAAGTGTGGGGGTTACTGTCGATGAAGAGGATATGGTCGACCTGGCTCTCCTCGGGGTCTTCCGGCTCGGGCACTCATATCGTATAGTCAATGGCCTGGAGAAGGATCAACTATGGGAGCGCTTGGGCGTATGGCATGTGAGGAGACATGAGGACTACTGAGATGGATCTTCATCAAAGGGAGCCGATGAAGAAAACTCACTGGGTGGCCAAAGCAAAGAAGGGGAAGGGTAAGAAAACCTCGCATTCTGGTGCAAAGGGAAAGAAGCAGGATATGGTGAAAGTGAAGTGTTTTCACTGCCATGATCACGGACATTATGCTACAAACTGTCCAAAGAAGAAGAAGAACAAGCAAGCGGGAAGATCTGCAGATGGAGAAGCTTTGGCTTCACAGTTTGAGCTTGAATTTTCACTGATCGCATGCTTGGTTTCAAGTGTGATGGAATCGGTGTGGTTCTTGGACAGCGGTGCGTCATTTCATATGACGGGAGATCGGGATTTGTTCTCAAATCTGGAGGACAAAGATTTGGGTGTGCACATCGAGATGGGTGATGATGGTAGATACAGTGCGACTGGTATCAGTACCGTATCCTTTCAGAGGGAGTCTGGTAAACCCTTTGTACTAAAGCATGTCATGCATGTACCCGGATTGAAGAAGAACTTGATTTCAGTAGCGATGTTGGAGGATAAGGGTTATGATGTGGTCTTCAGCGAAGGAAAAGCCTTCCTGCGCAGTAAGACTACTGGAGAGACCCGAAATATAGGGGTTCGAACTCAGAACCTTTATCAGTTGCAGGTAGATGACTGCGCAGCTATGGCATGCAAGGCGGGAGAAGTGGTGAGCCGGGATGATGAGGGCGAACTATGGCACAGGAGATTGGGCCATCTTCACCATGGACCTTTGAAGATTCTGCAGCAGATTTCTACTGGACTTCCTAAGGGCACCCTTGCGCAGTCAGATCAGTGCAAGGGGTGTACTTTAGGGAAGT
The DNA here is from genome assembly GCA_034641835.2 of Pinus albicaulis. Taxonomy (NCBI): domain Eukaryota; kingdom Viridiplantae; phylum Streptophyta; class Pinopsida; order Pinales; family Pinaceae; genus Pinus; species Pinus albicaulis. The sequence goes on from CM076581.1 coordinate 1,153,266,563, forward strand.
ATGTGAAAGCCACCTTTCACGAGAAGGATAGTCGCGCCACGACGATCCTTGAGAGAGTTCACACAGACGTGTGTGGTCCTTTCTCAGCTGCTTCGACAGCAAAGCACAAGTATTATGTGATCTTTGTTGATGATTTCTCTCGAAAGTGCTGGATCTTCTTCATGCAGAAGAAGAGCGATACATTCGCGAAGTTCTGTGAGTTTAAAGCACCGGTCGAGAAGGATTCGGGGAAGAAGGTGATTGCTCTAAGGAGTGATAACGGTGGTGAATTCATCTCGGCTGAATTCAAGGAGTTCTGCAGTACAGAAGGGATTCGGAGAGAGCTCATCGCACCCCATAACCTACAGCAGAACGGGGTGGCTGAGCGGAAGAACAGAACGAACGTGGGTGCTGAACGGGCGATGTTGCATGATCAGGGCCTACCCCTTCACTTGTGGGCTGAGGCATGCAATACAGCAGTGTATGTGCAGAACCGTTGTCCTCACAAGGTTCTTGGCATGAGTACACCGGAGGAGGCTTATTCTGGCAAGAGGCCTGATATTTCCCATTTGCGGATCTTTGGTTCTCCTGTCTACATGCATGTGACAAAGGATGCAAGAAGGAAGCTGGATCCAACCGCTGAGGTTGGAATATTTGTGGGGTACACTGATACACCTCACAACTATCGGGTGTATTTGTCAGATAGTCGCAAGACTCTTGTGCGATGGGATATAAAATTTCAGGAGGAGAAAGCCATGCAGTGTTCGCTTGAGAGGGAGCTACACTTGCATGCAGATGAGGAGCTGTTAGTTCCTAAGGAGGAGCTTCCGGATGTGGATCAGCCACAAGAGGAGGTTCAGGAGGTGGAGGAAACCACCCAGGCAGTGCCAACCATCAGAGGGCGCATGCGCACTACAGAAGCTGAGCGACTGGCTCGGGATGCAGAGAAGGTTGTAGGACCACCTACAGCACAGCGCAGACAGAGACAGTCACCGGATCGGTACACTGGATACATGGCTCTTATGAGTCAATGTGTTGTGACTGAGCCATCCTCTTTTGAGGAAGCTGTGGAGGAACCCGCATGGGTTGATGCCATGATCGAAGAATATGATTCGATCATCAGGAACAGTGCATGGGAGATTGTCCCAAGACCGGTTGGGAAATCAGTTGTAGGTTCGCTATGGATCTACAAGGTGAAGCAGGCGGCTGACGGGAGTGTGGAGAAGTACAAGGCGAGATTTGTCGCCCGTGGCTTCTCACAGATCGAGGGGATTGACTATGAGGAGACTTTTGCACCCGTCGCAAGGTACTCTTCCATACGGACGATCCTTGCTCTCTCAGCGCAGATGGGGTGGCACATTCATCAGATGGATGTGAAGACTGCGTTCCTCAATGGAGTTATTGAGGAGGAGGTGCACATAGAGCAGCCTGAAGGTTTTGAGATCTTCAGCAGTGAGTCGCATGTGTGCCGACTCAAGAGAGCACTGTACGGGCTGAAGCAAGCACCTCGTGCTTGGTACACTCCGATAGACAGCTACTTCACCGGGCTTGGATTCTCCAAGAGTGAGGCGGATCCAAACCTGTACCAGATTGTGGTGGAGGGGAAGCTGTTGATCATCGTACTGTATGTAGATGATCTGATTTTGACTGGCGACGAGCAGCTGATACTTTCATGCAAGGAGGATCTTGCACGAGAGTTTGAGATGAAGGACTTGGGCATCCTTCATTATTTCCTGGGATTGGAGATCAGTCAATGAGGACCGTTTGTTTCTCGCAAGGGGCATGCCCTGGACTCAGAGAGGTTCAACATGGGAAGGTCGCAAGTCTGCCGACAATCCTTCCAGGTTGGAGGAAGGAGGATGCTATCACGAGGTAGTGGATGACTGCTCATCGGCCTACAGGGTCGCTATGCATCCAGTCAATACACGACCCGGACATATGCTGTGCGCTAACCTGCCTTCGTTGTTGCTCTACCAAGCTCTTTTGGAAGGCGGGCAAGCATGTATTGCGCTATATCAGAGGCACATCGGGATATGGTCTATGGCACAGACAGGAGGATGGAGTGAAGCTTTCTGGCTTCACTGATGCAGATTGGGCAGGGAGTCCAACGGACCGGAAGAGCACTTCTGGAGGAGTTTTCAGCATTGGGTCGACAACAGTTTCCTGGTACAGCAGGAAGCGGAGATCCGTGGCACTCAGTTGAGCAGAGGCCGAGTACATGGCAGCAAGTTTGGCTGCATGCGAGGCTATTTGGATGAGGAAGATCCTCGCAGGGTTCGTTTCAAAGGTATTTGAGCCTACAAAGGATTCATCGTGATAATCGTAGCCGCATCAAGCTTCTTGGCTAATCTAGTATTTCATGATAGATCCAAACACATCGACATCAGGTACCATCATATCAGATATTGTGTTCAGCGGAGAATCATGATGCTTTCATATGTTCCCACGGAGGATCAGGATGCTGACATCTTGACGAAGGCGCTCACCAGGAGCAAGTTCGAATTCCACAGAGGCAGGATAGGGGTTGCAGATAATCCATATCTTGCTGAGAGGGAGTGTTGAGAATGCAGCAAGATGATGGAGCTTAGTGAAATGAAGTCGCCTTCACTAAGTGGGCCCGCAGGCAAATTCTGGCGCAAAAATCTATTTTTAGACATACGGAGCATGGTTCGGGGATTCCAGTTTGAGATTCTTGGAGTATGCGACATGTTGGTAAAAATAGATGAGACTCTATTTTTAGGTCAAAAGAGGTCAAAGTCTATTTTTAGACTACCTCTCCTAAAAATATGGAAGTCAAATATTATTTACCCTTAATAATATTTAGATTCTAAACAGCAGTTTACTCTCTTGGAGCACTTCAGTTCGAGCTACAGAAGTGGCTCATGCAACTGACAGAGGAATCACGTGGTTCCTAGGGTTTGATGGCATCTTGCATGGTCGACTTCAGTTGGACTTCAGTGACAGAAGTTTTGGAGGAGTTAATGAGATAGATAGTGGAGTTGTGTTCTGTTTATTTTAGTTGAACTAGTTGAGATTAGTTTAACTAGCTAATCAATTAGTTATGAGTGGAGTGAATTAAATATTATTTAATTCATTAATTAGTAACTCATTATTCAACTCAAGAACACATCAGTTCACTACAGTGCATGATCAGTTCAGTGGAGACCAGGGAAAGAGGTAGATGAAAGGGTGAGTAATACTATTAGTTGGAGGATCAGCCGTGCTTCCTCTTTTCAGCCCACACTGAGATTTGTGCATGAAAATTGCAGTTGAAGCCAAGGAGTCTCTAACCTTGATCTCTAAAATAAAAAAAAAAAAAAAAAAAAAAAAAAGATACAGATTAAAAATAATTAAGTCAAGTAATAAAGGGGCAATTGGCGGGGAGTTTTGAACCAGTAACCTGTTCAAAACCGAGCTAGATTGTGTGTGACTTTATGAGAAAGTACTGAGTACTTGTGAGGAGTATTGTACTGGTTTTGTTACATAATTTCTCCATTATAATATACACAATATCTGTGGGGTTTTCAGCTATAGGCTTTCCCCATACATACTGATTTAATGTGTGATTGATTGATGTGCGATCGCTTCTATATTTTTTCCGCATGTGACAATTAATTGTAGATGAGATTATGTTTTATGCATGCAATTCGAAATTGATGTGTAATTGGGTTAATCTCCATTGAATAAGTGATTTATTCAGCTAATTTCTACATGAGTAGCATCAGTCTATGCAACATTTTCAAACTGGCACATTATACGAATCAATGTCATGAATTGCCCAGAATGAAGGTTGTACTTCAAGAATCAAGCAAGAATGTCCAGTATGCCTATTTCATCAGATCAAATATGCCATGTCAGCCATGACCTATAGGTATTTTTCTAGATTTTTCCTCTTTTAATCCTTGGAATAATGTTGATAATATTCAGTAATATCCATGTTAGTATCCAAATCCTTCCTCAACACAATTTCCTTCACCAAGGAAACAGTGGCCTTCCCCTCCACCAATGCAATATCCTCCATCACAACCTCATCCTTGGAGCCAGAATTGGAGAGGTAACGACCAAGGTCCAATACCCCTTGCACTACCAATGCAACAGTAGTTACAACTGCCTTCTCTTCAAAATCCTACACCTCCTATCTGACCCCAATTACCTGTGAAACCTAACTCCAATCCAAATAATAAGGCATCCCAGAGCATAGACGCTCCAGTTACCTTCCAGACTTATCTTATTACTCCTATCATAATCAACGAGGTTCAGATTCAATCAGGAAAAGTAATCATACCTGAACATAATCTGATTATTATAGAAGAAGAATGTGAGACACCTAGAAAGGATATAGTCGATTATGAGAGAGTTGTTACACATGTAATAGTTGATACAACACCTACTATTACACCTATAGTAGCCAACTCGGGAGGGTCTGCTGTTTCTACATCATCCAACCTGAGCAAGGCTAGTGTATCTGTGACAACTGACTTAGCTATTAAGATTCATGATCCTCCATACCCTCAGCAATTAATTGAAGTTGGGCTAGCCTCACAATCTAACTCTGATTTCCTCAAGGAATTTCAAAATTTTTATGTGTGGATTTCATTGTTACAACTCTTAAGGAAGTACTTATCTATGCTAAACTAGTGAGGGATCAGTGTGTCAAAAAGCCTGGAAGAAAACCGAAAGACCCTGCTATTATCCATGTTATGGGGAAATTGTCCGATATTATGATTGATCAGCCTTTGTTAACTAAATATAATGACCCGGGGAATCCTATAGTGACTGTCCATATTGATTACCATCCCATAACCAACACTTTGATTGATTTGGGGGAAGCCATTAATGTCATGACCAAAGACCTCTTTATCTCCCTAAGACTTCATGGAATTAGAACTACAACCATAGTTCTTGAATTAGAAAATAGGTCTCATGTCAAGCTCGAAGGAATGATAGTTATCATTGTGGCTTCTTGGAATTATCCAGCTGATTTTCTCATTTTAAAAACCAAATCCAACCTAGGGGGTCATCCTTTAATCTTCGGAAGAAAATGGCTAGACACTGTAGACGCATATATCATATGTAGGTCCAGATCTATGGTAATATCGGATGGGTAGGCCACTCATAACTTGAGCCTTTACCCCCCAACAAAACCTCATATGGATTTAAGTAGTCCCTGGTGGGATGAATTTGAACCTAAATCTGATCTTTCACTACCTCTCCTCACGCTTGGAAAAGCACAATACTTTAAGGATGAAACAGAGGATGATATCATTAATGTTTTTATTATTAATTCACTCTCTGTTGCCTCCATCAGAGATCTAGGTGAATAATATGAGGTAAATGATGTAATCATTGAAAATTTGAAAACTACTCCACATACTTCCAGCAGTCTCGTTGAAATTGAACCTGGGAAATATTTGAACATTAATCCTAAATTAACTCTTGAACAAAACAAATTGCTGATACAATTTCTACAAAAATCTAAAAAATAATTTGCAAGGGACTATACTAATATGAAGGGAATCCACCCTAGCCTATGCACTCACCGCATTTACCTCAAAGAGGACTGCAAACCAATTAGACAACCACAACGCCGAATGAACCCCACACTTAAGGAGATAGTGAAAGAAGAATTGCAGAAACTCCTTAATTCTAATTTCATCTACCCCATTTCTGATAGCTAGTGGGTGTCTCTACTTGTCATAGTTCTAAAAAAGAACGACAAGTGGAGAGTATGTGTAGACTATAGAGAGCTTAACAAGGCCACTCAAAAGGACCATTTCCCTTTTCCATTTATTGATTAGGTCCTGGATACTCTCTCTAGGAATTTTTTTTTTCATTCCTCGATGGGTTCAACGGCTATAATTAAATACAGATTGCCCCAGAAGACCAAGACAAGACAACCGTCACTTTCCCGTGGGGTACCATTGCATACAAAGTCCTTCCTTTTGGCCTCTGTAATGCGCCAACAACTTTTCAGAGGGAAATATTGGGTATTTTTTCTAATCTCTTGAATGTCTATCTTGAAATATTTATGGATGATTTTACACCCTACAGGGATTCCTTTGAGACATCATTAGTTAATTTCAAAAAGGTGTTGGAACACTGTGAACAAACTAATGTTTCTCTAAGCACAAAGAAATTCCACATGATGATGACCGAGGGAATTATGGTAGGACATTCCACTTCGAGAGATGGAATCAAGGTATATCCTGTAAAAATTGAGGTAATCTCAAAAATCCCAACTCCTAAGACTCCAGAAGAGGTACGCAGTTCTTTGGGACATGCAGGGAACTACAGGAGATTTATAGAAATTTTTTCAAAGATTGCATCTGCTCTTTTTTATTTTCTCATGAAAGATGCGGAATTTGTGTCGACAGGAAAGTGTGACAAAGCCTTTCTAAAGTTCAATAAATATGTAAAAACAACACCTATTTTACGAGGACCAAACTGGAGATTTCCATTCCATATCGCTACAGATGCATCCGACATAGCTGTGGGTGATGTTTTGGGGTAGTTGGAGGAAAATAAACCTTATGCCATTTATTACATTAACAATAATTTAACTCTGAAAGAACTCAAATACACAATAACTGAGAAGGAACTCCTAGTAGTAGTGCATGCTATCAACAAATTTCGGCACTACATCACGAGGTATCAAGTATTTTTACACAGTGACCATGCTTCAATTCATTTTTTAATGAAAATCCCTATTACTAATGGTAAAGTTACATGATGGTTATTGTTGTTACAAGAATTTGATATCACTGTTTTAAATAAACCCGAAAAAGATAATGTGGTTGCTGATTTTATTTCTAGATTAACTATAAGTGATGACTACACTCCCACCGAGGATTCTTTTCCAAATGAGTATATTTTTTCCATCTCTACTCACTCACCATGGTATGAAGATATATACAATTATCTTGCTGCAGGAAAATTTCTACACGATTTGTTTTCCAAAGAAAAGAGGAAGATCATACAACAGAGTGCTACCT
>CM076581.1:1153273633-1153665567 GCA_034641835.2 Pinus albicaulis
ACGTCCTCAATGTCGGCTGAAATTTTAAATTAAAATAAAAATAAAAAGTAAGTGTCGGCTTAACAAATAAGTTTTAATAATCATATAAATAAACAAACAAAAAATTAAAACAACTCAGCTCTAATCGAACATAGAGGTGAGTCGTATTTGGTTCTGTGGCGCGGTTCAAACTGGAAGCTCTCGAGCTCGAGTTCTCTCAGGTAATGTCAAAATACTTAAACAAGTCAAAATAGAAGCTTGCATATATTGATTTCTGTGTGGCTCGAAGACTTACAACTAAGGCTCATGACATTGCATTCCTGTGGCATTACTTTACATCACGGTGGTATCATGTTCTAACATGGCTCGGATCTGCAATTTCGTATATATGGCTCGGATCTGCAATTTCGTAATTACAGCATGGGACAGATCAATACAAAGACCTCGCACAATGATGAAATTCCCTCGCTCGCACTATGATATGGCTCTCGCTTTAAGCATAAAATGATTCGTTATATGGCTCGCTTAATCTATGAAGTGATCTAAACTTCGGCACACGGTGAGATCATACAAAATTCTGTAATTAGCCATATGAACTATCATTATTAAATAATGATAGTTCATATGGCTAATTACAGAATTTTGTATGATCTTGCTCTGCTCTGAACAGTGGCATTGAATCGCGTACTCTATAGTGATTTGGAATCGCATATTTAGCATGATGGCATGGAATCTATATTTCTCTGCATCGCATTATTCCAACAATGGTTTGTGGCACGTAACAGTTCGTATTGACCTGCACAATGTTATTACATTAAATTAAACACATTGCCATCACATATGGTTCGTATACTATTACATTGCCTTCCATACGTTATGCTATGGTCTGAAAGTGGCATCACAAACAGAGTGAATGGCATACATTATATATACACAAAGACTTGCAGTTTATATTTAGGATCGTGCTATATCTTTGTGACTCATTGCAATTCTGTGATGGTTCTATCACACCTGTGGTAACTCACAGAATGTTCAATAACTTGATATACAAGTTATGGGCTCATTTTTGCTAATAATCAATGACTTTGTCTCGCATATCTTTGTGGCACTTATATATCTCTGAGATCTCACATACCCTGTGACTCACATGTATATTTTAAGTATTTTACAATCATGTACTAGCTTACAGTTCATGGTTGAATTCACACTCTTACCGCAGAGTTGGGTTCAAGTCTCTTAAAGCGAGCGCCATATCATAGTGCGAGCGAGGGAATTTCTAACTTTTTTATGGTTTACTTTTCAATTTTTTCTTTTAAAAATGGTTGAATGCAAATTTATTCTGAAATAATTCATTATATATTCTACCTCTTTTCGAATCACCACAAACCATCATGGTTTTAATTGTAAATTTACAATATTGCAGGTGTACTGCAATTGCCTTATAGATATAGAAAGAGTATTAAATATTGTAAATTGTGTTTAGATATAGAAAGCGTATTAAATATTTTGTAGTTAGATATTTGATATTTTGTGGTTAGGTATTAAATATATATATATATATATGGTTAATTGATGTGTTTGGTTTTTTTGTACAGGATTATAATATCATGGGTACTAGTAATGGAGAAACTAATAATAACAATATTGAAGAAATGAGAAGTGTAAAGAGAGAAAGAGTTAAAAGACAAGGATCAAATATTATGAAACAAGTAATTGAAATTGAAAGAGAGCAGAAGAGGGAAGAAAGAAATGAGCAGCGAAGATTGCGAAGACAAAATATGACTGATGAAGAAAGGGAAGAACAACGAAAGAAGGAACGTGAAAGAAAAATGCGGCAACGAGAAAGGAAAAATGAGGATGAAAGGGAAGCAGAACGAATAAATAAAGCTCAAAGAAAAAGAATGAAATTTGAAGAAATGGATGAGGGCGAAAAAGAAGAACATAGAAGAAAACAAAGACAACAATATGTAAGCTCACATAGAAAAAGACAAATTGAAGGTCATAGTGATCTAGGGCCAACAATTGAGGCTCATTCTCCTATAGGTATGAATCTACAAAATCATCAACCAATGGAGCAATGTGACGATGAATGTGAAATGATTTCCAATGTACCAGTGGAAGATGAAGTTATTGCACATAAAAGATTTCGTGAAAGAATTGATAAATTAGCTCATCCTCAAATGTGCCATGTGTGTGAGGAGTCGTATCCTGGCATTCAAGTGGTGACTACAAAGACAGGTCCAATGTGTACAAGATGTAAAAAAGAGGGTAATAAACATAGATTTTCATCACAAAATCATATGAATCCGGGGTTGCAGCCTTTGATCCTTGGAAGTCTTACACAAGTTGAGGAAATGTTGATAGCAAGAGCAAGTCCAATTTTGCAGGTAATGCATTCAATAGGTGGCCAATACAAATATAGAGGACACACAATCAGTTTTCCTCAAGATGTTAAAGATGTTGCCAATAAATTGCCTCGACATATTAAAGACTTGGATTTAATGATGGTGGTGCGAAAAAAAGGTCAGCAAGGATCAAGCTATGATTTCACTGTTAGAAGGAAAAAGGTACTCGATGCATTACTTTATAAGATTCAAAATGATCCATATTATAAAGGTGTAGAAATTGATATGCATGTTGTGGACGAGTTATCGGAAAAAACAACAAATGTGTCACATATGATTAATTCTGTTATACTACCAGATATGGACAATGACATAGACATTACATTGTTAGAAGGTGCTCCAGGTCGTGAAGATGCTTTAGACGATTATGATACAACTTCTTTTGATGTAAGGCCTCCAAATGCACCTAGGAAAATTGAACTTATTCATGCATGGGCAGATAATCCTAATAGAGAAGAAAACCAACTAGATGGTGAAACTACAAATGTCATTAATTGGCCTAGAATTGGTTCATCTCCAATAAATGAGTACAATACTGAAGGGTTATTTGATATGGCATTTCCAACATTATTCCCTAGAGGAGAAGCCGATTGGTTACAAGCACGACTAAGAAACGTGCATCTTCATGAGTATGCAAAACATCTCCTCAGATTTCGTGATAATAGGTTTGGGAGACATCCTCGATTTAGATACTTTTTACTCAATATCATCATGAGACATCGTGCTCAAGCGTCTTCTGCAGTATTTGTTAAAAAAAAATATGACAGAACTACCTACAACAGTTGATGAGTTACGAGAGCATTTACAAAATCTTCCTAATTCTAAAATTGCAGATAGATTGATGAGATTTGGACATGTTCTAAGAGGTACACGTGCATATTGGAGCAAATGTCGTGGCGAATTATGTGACTTAATACAACAAATTGGATCTCCTACAATATTCTTCACACTAAGTGTAGCAGATATGCAATGGCCTGATTTGCATATATTGATGCCAGGTACCTCTCCTACAGATCCAAAGGAAGCAAGAAAATGGAGACGCCAAAATGTCATTGATAATCCTCACATTGTAGCAAGTTATGTGCATTTAAGACATACATTGTTTCGAGATGAGATTTTTTCAAAATTTCATCATGCTACAGATTTTTGGTGTCGTTATGAATGGAAACATCATGGATCTCCACATGTGCATGGGTTTCTTTGGCTAAAAGATGCTCCCAATATGGAAAAATTGAATTGGAATGACCCGAATCAAGTTATATTTGCAAAAGAATACTTTGATAGATCTGTCCATGCATTCAATCCACGCAATGAATATCAAATAAAGATCCCTATTCAATGGAACGATGATGATCATCCTTGCTTAAAGAACACTGAACAAATATTTCAATCTGATCCTATGATGGACTATGAACAACTTCTCAATTGTGTTGAGCGCCACATCACCTGCAATGAGAAGTCATGCCTTAGAAAGAAGGGTGGAAAATTGGTGTGTAGATATAAGGCACCATGGGAGCTATGCAAAATTTCAAGACTTTATGTTGATGAGGGTGGAGAAAAAATATATGAACCTAGATGAAATGATGATCGATTAAATACACATAATCGTGAAACATTGATGATGTGGCGTGCAAATATGGATTGGAAACCTGTTCTTTCTAGGCATGTTGTGATTAACTACATAGAAAAATATGCATCAAAAGCAGAAAAAGGGTCAGAAAGCTTCCATGATATGTTGATGCGTATTTCTTCTATTCAAAATCCAAATGAACCAGTAGCACGTGCATATAGAACATTGTTGTGTGAGACTATCGTTGACAGGGATATAGGAGCACAAGAAACATGTCATATGCTTTTGGAGCTTCCTCTTAATGAATGTAGTCGTACATTCATTGTTTTGAATGTTGGGATAAATGTTTTCAAACAAGTAAAAGTTAATGAAAATAATGACCATAATGATAATTCTCTTATTGATGCATATAGAAAGAGACCCATGAGTATGGAGCACCTTTCGTTGATAGAAGCTTCTAGATCTTGGTCATATGACAAACGTCGCCATGATGAGAAATGGTTACCACGAGTTAATGCAGCCATTGTACGAGTATTTCCTAAGTTTCATTCAGTTCCCCTCGTGAAAATAATAGTTTTGTTGAGTTTTGTTGGTCTGAATTAGTATTGTACAAGCCGTTTCGTGATTTTCATACAGATATTGGTTCTAGAGATGATGACATCATACAAAATTGGGAAAATTTTTCCTATAATCCTTGGCATATTGATCGTAATCCAATACCTTCAAAGGATCCAGCTCAATGTCTAGATGAGGATGAAGATGATTTACATGTACAAAATGATTCTAAGCAACATGAGTGGGAGATTATTTCAGGTTTGTATAAGAATAAGTTTATACATGCGAGTGAATTTGACATGATTGGATTTAGGGATCGTGATGTTATGACAAATTGGAGCTCTAGCTTTGTTGATGAAGAGACATCAAGATGTGCAGTGAAATTCATATCTGATAAGAAAAAAGTGAATGCAATTGTTACTACTGAATCATCAAAAAAATATTCATTTGAAAGTTTAGGAGAAAAGCAAAAAATAGCATTTAATGTAGTTCTTGATCATTACAAAGGAGATGACAAGGAAGAACAGTTGCTTATGATTATCGAAGGGACAACAGGTACTGGAAAGTCTTACATGATTGGTGCAATAAAACAAAGACTTGAAACTAACTCTCTTCCTCATAAGAGCCCATTGCTTCTTTTGGCCCCTACCGGTGTTGTAGCATTCAACATATCTGCATCAACAATACACTTTGCTCTTTATATACCAACAAGGAACTTCATTGATTTACAAGGGTCATGTTTGCTTACCTTACAAGAGGAGATGAAACATGTTAAGTACATTCTTATTGATGAGATGAGTTTTATAGGGAGAAATTTGTTGACACATATTGATTCTCGACTTCGCCAAGCTTTTCCTCATAATAAAGAAGTCTCGTTTGGAGGTATATCAATTATATTGGTTGGTGATTTGGGACAACTACCTCCTGTTATGGATAGACCTGCATATGCATGTGAAGGTCATGCAAAAGAATTATGGAATTTATTCACAACTGTTGTAACTCTTGATACAATATACAGGCAAGATGGACAGAGCAATGATCAAATATTCTTTCGTCATTTATTAATGAACGTCAGAGATGCAATTCCAACAATAGAAGATTGGAAAGTACTAATGAAATGTACAGATTCCAAATTGGATGCTTCAACAAAAGAGTCATTTAATAAGGCTACACATTTGTTTGCAACAAATGATGATGTGCACAATCACAATAAGCGTTGCTTTGTATCCCTAAATCACCCTGTTGCACGTAGTGTTGCTACAAGATCAAATAACAACAACAACATGGAAGCAGATGAGGAAAATTTGGATAATGAGGTCCTTCTTGCTGTTGGAGCTAGGGTTATGCTAACTTCAAATTTATGGACTGATGCAGGACTTGTCAATGGTTCTCTTGGAGTAGTTGAAGATATTGTGTATAATCCTGGAACATCACCTCCTAATCCTCCTACATATGTTTTAGTAACATTTGATAAATATGTCGGAGTTGCGTGGGATGAATTATTCCCTCATACTATTCCTATTATACCTATTGAAAGAGGCAATAATAAAAAAATTCCATTGCGACTTGCTTGGGGATTAACAATTCATAAGTCCCAGGGATTGACACTAGAGAAGGCAACTATTGATATTGGAAGGACAGAGCGACAAGGTCTCACTTTTACTGCAATATCTCGAGTTAAATCTTTGGATGGTCTTTGATTTCAACCACCATTTCCATATGATCGATATGAAAAGATGGCAAAATGTGCCGGTGTTTCTAAGAGAAAAGAAGAAGAAGTCAGGTTAAGGTTAAATACTAAATAAATTATGTATTTTTCAATATATTCTTCATATCACATTTCAATGATATGATAGGTGTATTTGTTATTTAATATATTAATTAGTTCATTTTTATGATCACCAAACATATTTATATTAATAACATTTGTTAGAATTTGTATTTCTAATCTTCAAAATTTCAAAGTATGATGTACATCTCAAAAATATACGAAGGATGAAATAATACAATAAATAATTTAATTTATAAATTTGATTAAACTTTGGTTTCATCTAACTCTAGATCTATCATGCGCAAGGATAATCTAGAGCAAACATGTGGATAAATTTCAAAAAAAAAAAATTAGTTTAGGCATGATAGATCAGTAGGTGGATAAACAATTTAATAAATAGGTATGATCTATATTGATGTTCACAGCCGCCGAGAGGGATCAAATCTCTCGAGGTGCAAACCTTTCCTGAAGTTTTGCACTCAAAAAATAGGTTTGCACCTCGAGAGATTTGATCCTCCCGACGCATGATAGATCCAGTAGTTAGATGGATCTAGGGCTGTTTATAGTAAATAGCCATGATCTATACAGTTGTTCATCGCATTAAAAATAGTAAGACAATGTGCAACAGAGACATGAGTGAACATCAAATTTATAGTGATTTTGTTGTTTGAATGTTTGGTTGTGGCATTGATTACCAGAGGAGATGCAAAGAGAAATTGATGAGGTTTGAACTCATTCTCGACTTCTTATGCTTTCGCTATACATTTAATATAATGAATCGAATGACCATATCACCTTTGGTTGCAGGTAAGACCAGCTGCAAGCCAACCAAGGAAAGAATGCAAGTCAACCAAGAAAAACCAACAAGCAATAAGGGAGACAAGACCTAAAAGGAAATGAGAAAGATCGATTTTATGCAAAAACCTAAGGTCAACCATTGCATCTCTCCTGTGTTGGCTCTCAAATCCAAATTTCTAGCAACAATGTCCAGGCGATGAAGAAATCGTGAACCAGTCACCCTAGTCGCCTGATGGCTTCGCATAGCTTGCTTCGCTTTATAATGATGGCTACCCATATATTATTGCGTTCTGGAGTAGGTCTGGTGATTTCTACATGAAATGGTGAACCAGCCAGGCTAGTCGCCTGGATGGCTCCGCATAGCTTGATGCCCTCTAGAGGGAGGGATGACTCTACATAGCTTTCTTCACTCCAGAGTAGGTCTGAAGATTTCTACTCTGGATATTTCTACATGAAATTCTCTTGAGTAAGACTTTATTTACAATGCGAGAGCACTAATGAAATGTCACTTTAAGATTTTCTTTACAATGTTAGAGCAATAAGGCACCAGAGTTGCATGCAGACAGATGGCCATCTGGAAAAGTGCAGATAGCCACGTGGAAGGGCCTTGCAAGGACATTTTAGCCACGTGGAAATTTTGGATATAAAAAAATGTTTAGCAAAAAATTTGGATATAAAAAAGTGTTGCATGATAGAAATTTGGATATCATAAAACTTTCTATATTAGAAAAATTTGACACTACGAGACTTACAATAAAATTATATTAGAATACTTTGACACTACCAGATTTAGGATAAAATAAGGTTTCCCAATAGTCTTGCATTCAGGCATGTGATCTTTGCAATAGGAGGTGAAAATTTTTCTAGCCAATAACTTTGGTGAAAATTTTGATGAATAATATTTCCAACATAAAACTTTGGGTTAAATTAAAAGAGAGGGAAAAAAAATCAGTCAAAAAGTGAATTAATAAAGATTTAATGATCAAGCGATCGCTATAGTCCTGTTGATGGCAGGGACTAACAAGATGATAAGATGGTGATGGTAAAATTAACATATTGTAGCAAGATTTGTTTAGTTCTTTGAATAGTTTAGTTTGTTGTATATAAAGCTTCAATAATTTTTTTTATTAAAGTAGAAGGCATTGTTTAGTGCCTCCATCTCCTCTAAAAAGAGTTTTCATGTCTTACATGGAAATAAAATCCATTTAAATGGAATTCGAAATTTGGAAGAACATTGTTAGGTCCTCCATTAACACCCAAACATATTCTCTGCCTACAATCATATAGGTCCAAAAATACCAACCCTAAACATGGCAGCATAAAATTCCACCTCAAATAGTAGAGCATGGAGTTATTAGTTGTTTTCAATATTGAAGAGCATTTAGCCTTTTAACTAAATCTATTCCCATGTGAAACCATCTCCTCCCTATTTTTCAATCTCATGTGTGTTAGTGTCCCATGATTTAGCAGATTGGTAGACCAAATGGACAGGGTAACATGAAACTAGTCTTTGGAGTCCTAACACCTAGCCTTCCTGGACTCAGAGAGGGCTCTCTCTATTGTATGCAAAGGATTTGAATTTTTTTCTATTTAGGGTTTGATTTTAGGCTAGTTGTTAAGTGTAGGTTTTGTTGTTTGTTTTGGTTGGGTAAGATGAATAGGTAGAATAGGTGGAGTGAGAGGTATTTAAATCATTGGGCTACAGAGTCAATGAAAGTCATGGGTATCTCAATAATGAATTAGAGTGCATTACGGGGTCAATCTAGCAAGGTTAATGGATCCTTAAGGTTATGTGTGAAGTGGGATGGACATCAAGTTGGTGAATAAGGCAGGGCAAAGGTCAATCAAGAATCCTTTGTCAAATACCTATAACAAGGAGGTCTTAAACACCGATAAGCAAAAGATATAACTCATAAGGTAGGGAAAACCATTAATCTCAATGAAAATACTTAAACCAATAACCATTCAAGATAAATAATTTCAATGAAATACAGAAGGTGAGAAACTCATTTAACTTGTATTGATTTCACATTCAAGCCTTAGAAAACATTTAAGATCACAAATAACTTTAATTCATGAAGAGGGAACTCCTAAACATCATAAATAAAGCTATAATGAACTTTAAGGCAAACTGATAGGCATGGAAAAAGGGCAAGATAAAAACAAGACCTCTTTGACTTAACCTAGCAAGCAGTACTTCAAACAGAGGTTTCAAGATAGAGTTTGGATAGCATAAAATAAGCAGGGCTTACCATCAAACATATTTGTAAGCTAGCATACTCATCCATTAATGAAACAAACAAGTTTAGGTGGGCCTAAGGAGAAATTAAGAATTCCTTAAGTTGACCCAACAAAGGAAAACATCAAGGCAATAGAAGGCAGGAGGACTAAGGTGCTTCAAAGAGAATTTCTCTACGTATACTTTTATGTTCTAATGTAACAAAGAAGTATGAAAAATAATTATAACAATAAAACATTAACAAATGAAGAATACATCGCCATTAACCAAGCTTAGGGATCCTGCAAACAAGCTTCTCCATGATCAATCTAAGCAAGCCATTCACAAACTCCACAACACCGATTTCTTCTCCAAGCTCATAAAAACCATGTATTGCTCTCAAAACTCATCAAATGCCAAAATTTACAATGAATCCCTCATACTCTATTTAACTCAGAAAATGAGGGAAAAAACCCTAGATAGGGTTGGAAAATGTCAAAATCACATAAATTTCATTTATGCCTAAGAGACCATGCAAGGCCCAAGGCACAAAATATCTCATGAAAGAAATGCTAAAATAACTTCTTGCACCTAATTATAGAGTGATTTGGCTCAAAAAACACTAAAATATGTTTTTTGCAATAAATGAGTGTGTTTTGTTGAATTTTTGGCCAAAAACACACTAAACAGTCCATTTACGGAGCGCCACTTTTAACAAAGAATAGACTCTTTCGCAACCAAGTTTTGGACCCCTTCCCAATGTCAGATTCAGCTCTGTGGTGGCTCATTGGAAAGCCTGATGGGTCTACTTTCCAAAAATTCTTGTAGTTTCCACATCCAGCTCTTGTAGCATAGTCAAAATGTAAAAATCCCAAGGCTGCCATTAGCGCAGCGCCAGGTCTGAAATAGTGGCAGAGTGGTGAAAAAAGAGGGGTTTTTTGACCTTTTGAGGGGTCAAACCTGCTCCAAATCATCTGAAACTTGGTGAGGAAAGTGTACTAGTGACGAGAAACCCAAAACTGGTGAGTTTTCCTCCTAAGGATTCTACATGCATTAGTGTAGCACTAGTGGCGCTGCGCTAGTGAGCCTTTAAAATCACAAAAAACAAAAAGTGTTCCAAATATTCTCAAAATTGGTGGAGGCCTCCCTCAAAGGGTCTTGGAGACCTGTTGAGAAGCCTCAGCGAAAAATCCAAGGTTTTCATTACCTTTTCCTCCTTTAGGTTTTGGACTTCAAGGAGGGCTTCCTTCGGTTTGGTACAAACAAGCTTGTGTTTCATGGCATAGTACTTCGTCATCTTTTTCAGAAGGGTGAAACCCATTTTTATCTTCTTAAAGTTCTTGTGCTCATTCTTATAATACTGAATGATGTATTGTGCCATGCCAAAACCTCTCTCCCACTCCTTGATTTGTGCAACCTTGGTTTGGAGTAGCAGTCTGGTGGCCATTTCCTTATCTTCATTATTATTGTCTAGGTCAATGAATTGAGGCTTTTGAGTAGATAGTTTGCTCTTCTTACCTTTCTTAACCTTGTCCATATTTTCTTTGCCCTTGTCAAGCCTTGGAGTTGATGCAGATGGAAAGGTCCCTTTCCTTTTGGAGGTAGAAAATACTTGCCTTGGCCCTCTTTGGAATTTCCATGCAAGAGGCGTGAGGATGGTTTTGGTAGTGTCTTCATCATGGTTGTGACCTTTGGTGCTGCCATCAGCTTCTTCACCTTAACTAGGATCTTCATTAGTCATTACTTGCTCTATTTCATCACTGCTCTTTTGATCCTCAACACTATCATCATCATTACCTTCTTTACTGCCTTCTGCACTATAGCTTTGGTCTTTATTTGGACTATCAGCCCCTACACTTGTTTCATCTTGGTTTTGTTCATCACTAGGGTCTTTTTATTCATCATCTCCTGCACTGTTATCATTTTCATGTTCACTAGGAGGCTAATTGGTGTCATGACTGTCACGACAGCTGTCATGATTTTCATGACTATCTCCCTTTCTGTCTTGTTTCTCACAGCCTGTCCCATCAGTGTCATTCTATTTATTACTATCCCATTCTTCAAATTTTGTTTCTACCTCATCATTTCCCTCTTTCATATAATCACTGTTATCCTCATGACTTTTCTCATTTTTTTCATGGTTATGCACATTTTACCTTCTACTGTCATGTTCACTGTCCTCTTAGCTGTCAACCATCTCATTTTCATCAACATCTTCTTGGTCATAACTTTGTTCATCTGCATCATCCTTTTCTTCAGTTTGGGCTACCTCATTTGCATCATTACCATCACTGCCTCCCTCCAAATTGTCACTATTTTTGTCTTCATCACTGCTATGTTCATTTCCCTCCTCCTCACCATCATTTCCCTCTTTCTCTTCCTAATTAACATCTATCTTTGCCTCACCGATTTCATCACCTCTACTGTCATCACTCTGTTCATCATTTGTTGGCTCATCCTCATGTTCATCATTGGTTTCCATGTACTTTGCCTCAACATGATCCTCTTGGTTTCCAACATTATCATCAAACTCATCATCATTGTGGAGTGATTTATCATCACCTTCATCCTAATCTTCATGTGATTCTTTATTGCCACTTCTTGCTTCCCCTGATGCATCAAGAGAAGGAGAGGAAGGGAGGTTTGCCTATGGTGAGGGTACTTGTGAAGAAGAGGAGGGAATATTTGGTTGATGAGGCGGCTTTGGGCTTGTGAAAACTTCATCGGCTATGAACACATCCCAAGGTATACCTTGGTGCTCCAACTGATGTAGTATTACCATCTTGATCAAGGAATGGTGGAACAAGCTATGCATTTGTTGGGAATGATTCCTCCTCCGGAGGCCTTTCTTGAAGGGTTTTTGATTAGTTTTGTACAAAGTTACTTGACCTTCTTATTCTTTTAATGTAGCCTCTTTACATAGGAAAAACAGAGGTTTTTAGAACACCAAATCAACCCTATGACCTATGAAACCATAGGTGACCTAGTGGAAAGCTCTTTGGACTTGATCTTTGCTTGAAAACTTGATTTAGGATCCTTAGGTATAAATTAGACTTTTGTACAAACTGATGTATTGAAGATCCAAAATCCAATGTACTTGATTTATCTAAAGAGCCTACAAAGATAGTTTTGGGATCATCAATGCCTGAGGTTTTTTTTTGGATATATAAGAGTGTTGGTTGATTGGTGGCCCTAGGTAGTAGTGGGGGGGGGGGGGTGTGGTGTAGGTAGGCAAAACAAAATAGAGGGTTGAGGTCAAAGGTGAAAAAAAAATAGACAAAATGAGTGACATGAGCCCATGATGGGTCTTCTGGAATCGGTGAGCCGAGCTTGACATGATGGGATGATGAAATAGTGAAAAAATTATCCTAACGATAATGAAGGCAGTGAGATTTCTAGAACTCATAGTGTTCAGGAACTTTGTTTCTAGAAATCGTGGATAAGTATTTAGTCATCTATTAGAGGAAAAAATTACTGATGACTAATAGTGGCTGCACTTGGGGAGTGCAACTCCTTTTCAAAAGATGTCTAAAACTTTAGATCTCTGGCTTAATGGAGGCTAGTGCCTCATCCATTGGGAAGATTTTTACCTCTTTTCACTTACTGATGTTTGATTTGAAGTTGTGATATCAATAATCTAAAAGACATGATTAGCTCAACTTTATCTTTACCTACCCAACCTACTTTCCTAACATTTTTTCTTCCTTGGGTGCACTTGAACTAGCAAACCCTTGACATTATTTTTGGCTTAAAAGCAAAACAGACTATCTATTTCTATCTTATTTCTTCCAAGTGTTCAGATTATGCTAATGAACACTTTTTATTTTCTACCTAGAATAACTGATTGTCAAGATTAGGCTGTATGAAAAAGTTCATTCTCTAAGCTATAAACATGAAATTGAAAGCATGGTTAAATCAGGATTAGGCAATCTGACTTACCATGAGTTGTGGAATTAGAGCAAGCTACACACAAACATTATTTGTGTACAAACAATACTAGAAAAATAAGGGTTGTGATATATCATTTTCTATTCATTCCATTTTTTCTCCTTGGTTCTGTTTTAAGCATGTGGAACCAGTACCTTTCTTTCCTAATATATCTTTTGACAAGTCAAGTTTGAATGATTTGACTAGTTGTCTTTCACTAACTTATCAATAATGAATTGAAAACATGTTTCAGCCATGATTAGGCTAGATGAATGAAACAAGACCTCCTTTTTGAACCAACAGTGGCATTTAAGGTTCCTCACTTTCAGTAGTACTATTTTTTGGGTATGGGGCTTTACCTCTTTTCAAATCTGCCCTCTTTTTCATTTTTTTATGTTTTTGTATTTTTTGTGATTTTCTCATGCAATGATTTATGTACAATGAATGAAAATTTTTAAACTAGGAACCTTGATAGAAATAGTGCTTGAGTGTCCTGCCATTGACATGACCTCCAAAAATCTCTCCTCCATTCATATGTTGTAAAAAGAAAGCATTATTTCCTCTAGCTGAACTGATGATGTATGGTCCTTTCCACAAATTTTCAAACTTACCACGTTTAACTTTGTCTTCCCTCCTCGAATCCCACTTCAGCACTTTATCTCCAACTTGGAAATAATTAGCTTTGGTCCTCCTGTCAAATATTTTCTTTATATTTTCTTGTACTGCTTGTGTCCTTTTGTAAACCTCCTCTCTTTTTTGATGTAAATGAATGGTTTGGTTCAGCCTCCTTTGCATGTCATTTTCTTCTGATTGTTCTTCTTGGAGAAGCTTCATCACCAAGACTCCCAAGGATGTTGGGAAAATGGCATCCATGCCATATACTAGTTGATAGGGAGACATACCAATTGATTTCTTGGTGGTTAGTCGATTAGCCCATAGTGCATGTACTATCTTTCCATGCCATGCTTTTTGATTCTGCTCCAGAAGCTTCTTGATAATATTGATCAAGCTTTTGTTAGAGGACTCGGATAACCCATTACCATGAGGGTAATAAGTTGTGGAATGTCCTAATGTGATGTGATATTTATAACAAAAGTCAACCATTATTTTGGATGTAAAGGCAACAACATTATCTATGATGATCATTCTGGGGCAACCAAATCTAGAAAGGATGTTGGTCTCAAGAATTTGATAATGACGGAGTCGGTGGAATTTCTAGAGGGGATGGCTTCTATAGTAAGGATCCACTTGTGTTGGGTATATGAGGTGGAGTGGATCTCACCAATGAAGTCCAAACCCCATTATTGAAAAGGGGCCTCAACAGTAATGGGATGCAAAGGCAAAGGTAAGAGATTTCTCTTGCCATAAAAAATTTGGCACTTATGGCAAGTCATGACTAGTTTGTGGCTGTCGAAAAAAATGGTAGGCCAATAGTAGTCAGCTCTAAGAATCTTGTCAGCTATGGTTTTCTAGTAGAGATGGCCTCCACATTCTCCCTCATGCAGCTCATGCATAATCTTTCCCACATCATCCTCAAGCAAACATTTAAGTGATATTCCTACAAAATTTTTCCAATATAACACTCCATCTATAATGCAGAAATTCAAAGCCTTTTGTTTCAGGAATCTAGCTTTTGTCTTTGATAATGTAGGAGGATCATTAAGATAAAAAATAACATACATGATATTAGCATACTAGATGAATTGAGAAATGCTTCTTCAATATAGGGAGATGTGCACTCTTCTTATTCTTCTAAGATATCAACCATATTCATATCTAATGCTTGGAAATTTGACTCAACCATAAGTTTTGCAAGCCCTTGTCCTTTGACCAGTTTGGTGGGTCTAATTTCTAAGTCATATTCTAAGATAATAGCAATCCACTTTCCCCTTTTACCATCAGGGTCCTGATTCAAAATATCTTTGACAACTATGTGTGGGACAAAAGTAATGATGTGAGAATGTAAGATATAAACTCTAAAGTCTTTCAATGCTTTAATCAAGGCATAGGCTTGCTTCTCCATGATGTTATACTTGAGAGGAGCATCTCTAAGGGCTTTGCTAAAGAAATATATATGTTGTTATTATCCTGTCATGTTCTTTTGTAGTAACACTGCAGCAATGGTATGTTCAAAGGAAAATGAGAAAATGTAGAAGTCTTTGGTAAAATTGGAACTAATTAGAACCGGTGTTTGAGTGAGAGCTAGTTTGACCAGTTCAAAATATTATTTAGCTTCTAAGGTCCATTTCACCCCTACCTCCTTTTTAAACATGTTTGTAATATTCCTCAAGAGTTTAGCAAGGTTGGGAATGAACCTCCTCAAAAATTTTATCTTCCCAATGAAAGATTGTAACTCCTTAATCTTTCTAGGATGGCTGATTTGTAATATGCCTTCAATCCTTTTGGGGTCTATTTTGATTCCTTCTTTTGAGATGATGTGGCCTAGAATTTTTCCTTCCTGGAGACCAAACAATGTTTTCTTAGGATTCAAGGAAAGGCCATACTTCCTACATTTTTTAAAAACTTTTCTCAAGTGAACTAAGTGCTCTTCATCGGTCTTAGAGTAAATAGTGATGGCATCAAGGTAAATGACTATGAAGTAGCCTATGTCTTCTGAAAAATCTATGTCCATGGCCCTTTAGAAAGTGGCTCCCCAATTCATCAACCCAAATGGAATTTTAACGTACATTAATGTACCCCAAGGTGTGGTGAAGGTAGTTTTGTGTTGATCACTTGGGAGTACTAGCACTTGGTTGCAGCCAGAAAAGCCATCAAGTAGTGAAATTATCTTAGAGCCGACTACCTTTTGAAGTATGTGATCCATTTTAGGCAAGGGGTAGTTGTCTTTTAAGGAAGCCTTGTTCAGATTTCAAAAGTCAATTCAAAGCCTAATCTCCCCAGTCTTCTTCCTAACTGACACTAGGTTGGAAAACCACTCTGAGTATCGAAGGGAAACTATGATCCTGAAATCATACATATTTTTCATCTCTTTCTCAACTAAAGGTGGTAAAACAGGGTTTATTCTCCTCAATTTTTGTTTGAAAGGTTTCTGATTTTTTTTAAGAGGCATTTTATGTTGAATAATGCTTGTGTCATATGATTTTAAATCCTCATACCCCCATGCAAACACATCTCTAAATTCTTGAAAAAGCTCAATATATCTCTTTTTTATGTGAGGAGGAAGAGTCTTGGAGAGTTTTATTATTTTAGGTTCCTTTAGGCTGCCAATGTTACACTCCTCTACATCATTCTCAGTGGATTCTATTTTTGGTTTCTTAGCTACATCATTAAAGTCGAAAATCTCTTCTAATGGTGCAAGGACCCTTGGTAATGTATCATCTTTGCACTCTAAAACACGAAGGTCCCTTTGGTCTAGATCCTCAAAAATTTCTACCTCATAAGGATGTGCAAGTAGATTTGTATCAACAAAAGGGGACAACTCTGTTTCTAGGGCCTCTTTTTTAACAAAAACATCTTTCTCATGCCCTAAGCTTGGTTTTGTCAATGCAAATTCATTCCTAGATTGCAGAAAATCATCAATTTTTTCATCACCCTCAAACACTTTCCAATGGTTAATGTTGCTAGGCACTGTAGGCCGGTGCTTGACTTTGACAGCGTATTGTTCACTTGCAAGTAGTATTTGGCAATTTATGGTAGCAAAGGCAAGCTCATTAGCAAGATTATTTTGGGCTCTAGGAATGTAAACTAGCTCATATTTCTCAAAGGTTTTGAGGAGATCTAGGGCTGCATTTCTATACTCTCTTAACCTTGGATTCTTTGCTAAATACTCACCTCTGATTTGTTTAATGATTAGTTCAGAGTCTCGTTGGGCAGATATTTTCTTAGCTCCTAATTCTTTGAGCAAGTGTAAGCCAAGGAGGAGAGCTTCATACTCTGCAATGTTATTAGTGCATTGAAAATCTAGTTTGTAAGAATGACCTTCATTTGTGTTATGAATACAAACACCAGCCCTTGATCGAGCCTTGCCACAAGAGACATCAAAGTTTATGTTCCAAAGTGTTTATATTTCATGCTCGCTACAATGTTTTTGTTCAAGGCTGCCAGATTTTTGGATGATGTATTCTTCAGTTGAGGATATGTTGGGTGTGGCACTAGATCTTTGACATTTTTATTCACTTGTTCACCAATGTCATTTTCATTATACAAGATGAATGAACCTAAGTCCGAATGAATGGAATAAACAAGGTTGTTGTTTGTCCTATCTAGGCTACTCACCATATACTTCATGTGTGACTCTCGGTATAGTCTTCTTGTCTAGTTGATAACAAGGATAGTAGCATAGGACATATCTAGTTGAAGGTTTCCCTGAAGTTTGGCTCCCCAATATTTGGATAAAAGCATGCCATACTTAGGGGGAATATCTGCCACTACTATGTCCATGACAAGACCTTTAGCAGGTATTTGTGCCAGATTGACACAAAGATCCTTGATTAGGCTCAAACACTTGACCCGGACTCGAATCGAATGAGTACAAGTATTTGTAAGGCTTAGTTATTTCCAGGCCTAATCTCTCCATCACAACTTTAGGCATGACGTTGTGTGAGGCACCGGAGTCTAGCATGGTATTGTGTAATATCTTGTCATGTATGTTTAGGCTGATATAGAAAGGAGGGAAAACTCCTTATTGATACTTTCCCTCAACCTTAGGTCCAAAAAACAACTCAAGCCCGTCATCAGTTAAATTCAAAGTGTCAGTATCATTTCTGAAGTTCAAGACCTTCAGCACTTGGGATCTATACACTCCTTAAGTTACCAGTTCAGTGAGAGGCATGGTTATCTTGATTTTAGCAATCTCCCCCTCAAAGTTGAAAGGTACTTGCATTTTAGACATATTTAAATCAGTTTTTTCAGTCATAACCTTTTCCACAACTTTAATTTGCTGATTTTGATCAGGGGTTTTAGAAAACAGAATATTTTCAGGGCCACTAGTAGAGATACTAGGACAACTTGGGTCATTGTTTTTTAGGCTGATTTTTTCTTTGTTTGGATCAGTTTTCTTAGCCATAGTATTTACATTGTCTATTGTCCTTTTAGGACTATTTTCTGGAGCTTTCCTAGCAGCAGTGT
Source organism: Pinus albicaulis (assembly GCA_034641835.2). Lineage (NCBI taxonomy): Eukaryota > Viridiplantae > Streptophyta > Pinopsida > Pinales > Pinaceae > Pinus > Pinus albicaulis. The sequence goes on from CM076581.1 coordinate 1,153,291,945, forward strand.
CAATTTGGTGTTTCTTGGAGGCTTCTTGGTTTCTTTTTCTCCTAAGGTCATATTGCCTATGGACTTCCATGATGGAATTTTCAAGTCCCAATTGGTCATCTTCAGAAGCCTCACAATTTGTTTGAGTTTGATCAAAGGCAAAGAGACCTTGTTCTTCTTCTGTGAAAAAAAATTCATCTTCATTATCAGAAAGTAACAGGTTTACATTAATTTCCTCAGGTTCTTCAGCCTCTCTCCCCTCTTCATCTACATAATTATATTGGAAATGTGGCCTAATTTGTTGATCATTATCTCTTGGCCTATTTTGGGGAGGGTCTCTTCTGAAGTTCAAATTTCTATTCCTATTTTGGGAATTAGCTTGGTTTTCACTAGGAGGTGTCCTTTCATTCAAGTTTATCCTTTCTATGATTCTCTCGATGGTTCTAATTAGGCTTTCCATCTTAGAATTAGATGAGGAGGTTGAGGGCATGGTTTCATCTTTGTAGGTTACTCTCTTTTCTGATCTCAACCTAGCTCTTTTTTCAATCAAGTTGACCTCTGCACTGATAGCTGCCCTTTGTATTTCTTCTAAAGTTTCAGGGTCCCTCTCTCTCAATTGGAATGTCATGTCTGGATTAAAGCCTTTAGGAAATTTCACTAGTGCTAGGCCTTGTGGGAGTTTCATGTGAGGTGGGAGAGCATTGTAGACACTATTAAACCTGGTGCAATAACGTTATACACTTTCCCCTACATTCCTCTTAAGATTGTTATATTCAGAAAGGATTTGGAGGGGATTTTTCTTGATTTCCCACTTATTTATGAAATTTTGGTAAAGGGAAGAGAGATCATGTATTTTGTTAGGAGTTAATGCCTTAAACCCTTTCTTGGCCTCTCCTCCTAGGCTTTGTGCAAAGATCCTCATTTTAATGGTTTCTTCTTCTATTTCCATGTAATCAAAGGCATCATTTATCCTATCTACATGCTGTTGGGCAGTGATGGACTCAACTCCTGTGAAATGAGGGATCTTGGACTGATAGTCATTCAACAAAGGTACTAGTGGTTGTGGTAAAACCAAGGGGGCATATCGAGCTACCATGATGGGGGCTAAGGGAGGGTTTATAAGAGGAGGGTTAGTGAAAGGAGGTGTATGATGTGTTAGCCTCCTATACCAATAGGTTTCATCTTTCATGATTGTCTTGATTGAAATTATGGAATATGTTCAAACCTTCTTTCTTGAGCAGAGGTGTTCCATATTCTGAAAAGACCAAAAAATCAAAAAATTTAAAAAATGTAAAGAGGGTATACCCTAAAAGAAAGATCAAAGGGTAAAAAGAATAAAATGGTCAAAAAGAAATGAAAGAAATGAACCCCAAGAAAAAATAAACCAAGGAAAGTGTGCAAATCCAAATTCCACTACTATTTCATCTTTTGTAATAAAGCAATTGTGTGCAGCTTGTCAAACCTTTGCCACAATTCATGAATAAGTCAAACTGTTTAAACTTGGCTTACTCATCTTTCAATTTCATGTTGTAGATTAGAGAATAAATATCTAGCCAAACAGTTTAATCTTGGCAGATAAGTAGATAGGTAGAGTTAATAAAAGGTGCTCAACAGTTCAATCTGAGCCCTTGGATGTAATAAGGGTAGAATTAGATAGATTTTCCTTGTAAAAAAGAAAAGATTGATAAGGGTTTGCAAGTCTAAATTCACCCTAATAAAGAAGAGAAAATGGTAGTGTTAAGTAGATAGGGTAGGTAGATGGTGCTGCAAAGTGTTATCTGAATGAATGATGCTGCTACATGTTGTTGATCCTTTACTTTCATCACAAATATTGAAGCAGGAAATACACTGGAAAATCATTCCAAGCAAAGTCAAAAAATCATTAACCTCCCTCATCATTTTCCCCCTTAAAGGTTTTACTAATTTCCCCCAAAAGTACTAAGGTGTTTGGAGATCAAAAGGGCTCAAGGCATTTCCTTGACTTCTGGAGGGACCGGACCCTCGGCCTAATGATCAAAAAGACCTAAGTACTTGAGATAATTCATCATCATAATCATTCACCTTCAATTTTTTCCTAAGTAAAATCACATTTTACTTAGGAAACTGATGCATAATTTCATAAAAATCCCTCAAGATAAATTGTTATTCTAAGTTTAAGTGTTGAAGATAAAATGTTGCAATTTACTTCACAAATTATCACTTTCTTAGATGTACAAAAATATTTTGAGTTTCCTTGTCCTTTGCCATATTAACATTTAACTATATTTACTAAATCCCTAGTGAAATACCCTTTCCTAAGTATATAATTCCTTTGTTTATATATACCCCAAAAACCCCTTTATTATAATGTTTTAACCAAAGTATTTATCTCCCTAAAATTCATTAAAACCCGCTTCTACAAGCCTTTGGTTAAAATATAGCATTATACCTTAATCCCGCCCCTATGGTGAATTAGTTGTATTAATTAATTTACCATATAAATAAAAAATATATATACAAAAACTTTAAACATGCTATATGTATGTTTAAATATAGAAATATGAATAAAACTTCCGAAAAGGTTCGTGCCACCGTGGTTTGTCCACCTGGCAATCCACTTAACCAAACCCCCTGCCGCAACCCCTTTCATCATGCACACGAGATTAATTAGTCATCAGGACTAGTTAATAACCTTTCCGCCTATTAAAAATCCCCCGGGGTGATTAAATTACACGTTAAACTGTTTTAAAACCCGACGGGCCCACACCTGAACCCACCGCATGTTCCCCCATCTCTTCCGCCGTCGGATCACCCCTTCAAAGATCAACGGCCATTGTTAACCCCGCTGCCCATCCCTTGTCAGCCTTTTAACCAGCGGGGGATGGGTGGTTTTTGAACAGTCAACCATCAACGTGGCGATCACTCTGTGGAATTGCTCCCCCCGCGATCAATACCACCCTCGACCAATATCAGGTGAAAGGGTTAAAGACTATCCGTGGGAATAAAGAGTGTCCAACAAGTCAAAGAAATACTGCAAAGGACAGCACAGAGCCCTGTTTCAGCACTTACCTCCAGCACATCCACGAAGAAAGGAACAGCACATCGGCAGTTACCCATTATTTTATCCACGAGACCATTTGTCTCTTGTTTGTTTGTAAATTATGCTTTAAGTCAGCCTAGATTATTGGCTAAGATAGTGTAAGATTGTTTAAGATTATTTTGTGTATAAATAAACCCTCAAAGAGAGTGTTGAGGGTGGATTCTATTACTCGGCTGTAACATTGAGATTTTCGGAATAAAAGCTTTTGGAGAAATTTACTTGTGGCTTACTGGATGACGATTTAAAGCACTGGACTTGTTGCAGGATTCATGTGTTGGACTACAGTTCAATAAGTGTTTCTACTCTTTGTTTGAAATTTTATATTAGTTTATAATACCATCGTATCCATTTCTGAATAATTTACATAAAGGATTGAAACAGAATTTGCTTAATTGTACTCTGTTTTCAAATGTGGTTATTCTTAATGTTTTCTTCTAAATTAGTTATAAGCATGAATTCTTAAATGCTCCTGCTTTGCTAATTTAAACATTGTTGATTACTATAATAAAGAATCCTTCATTGCTCTTTGTTTGTAGTCATTTCACTTCTTTCTTTTGAACATGGTGAAAGATTCTTAGCTTCCTTTCATCCCTTCAAGATCATCCCATCCACTTTAAATTTTAAGGATTGTTCTCTGTCTAGCTATCTTGCCCTGTAATACCATCTTGTGCTTAGAATAGAAATCCAGTAAAGCCATCCTTTGACTCCATAGCCCAATGGACCGAAAGCTCTCAACCTTGCCCTTAGTTTGTGGATTCCACCATTTTCCCAAAACAAACTTTGAATCTATAACTAGCCTAAAACCTTCCGAGAACAAAGATAAATTATAAAGAGAGAGCCCTCTCTGGATGCAGATTGGCTAGATTTTGCATCTAAAAGGTTGGTTTGTGGTTACCTCGGGTATACTTTCCTCTTACACAACTTCTAGGAAAACCTGAGTGATAACATAGTGGCGACCATACTGGGGATCTGAATCATTTTATTGATATTATTGTTTGATTTATAAGCTATAGACAGAGTCTGAAGATCAGCCAGGTAGCCTTTGAAATTTCTTTTGCTCTGCAATTGCAAAAGTAAATAAATGCTGCTTCAGTCTATCTCTGATTTAGCTTATATATTGAATCTTAGTTTCAAATTTTTCAATCAGACTCTCTAGTTTAAACAGATCTTTGAGGAAATCTTAATCACATATCATTATTTCTTGAAGAATTTGTAGAAGTTGTATTTATTTTTCAATTAAAATCAAAAAATCAAAAAACACATAGTCTAGGAAAACTGGCTTCAGAAAGGATTCGACATACTAGGTCAAACCCTGACCCCAATCCACCACCAATTTTTGAAAATCCAAATCTGATTCCTAGGATTCTTAGAAGACAAGGAAGTCAAGAAAGTTCTGAAAGAGGAAGTCAGGAGAGTACAGGAAGTTCTAGACCACTTTCTAGATCTGCATCTTGTCCTGTGAAAATTATATATATTGATGACATTCCTTTCGATGCACGATTTGAAACATCTTTGTTTGTGAATTTTTTTGAAACTGAATTATCTAGATTAGTTCCAGATCCATTGTTCTTTGAAGATTTACAATACCGATTTGTTTCACATCATCTTGACAAAGAATTGCATAACTCTATTCAGTCTGAGCAAACCTTTGAAGAAAGTTCAAACATTTCTGTGATTACTGAAGCATCTCCAAGTTCAGTCACTTTTTCTCAAACTTTTTAAACACCTGTTATCCCTTCTACTCCTCCATCTCCCCCTGCCAGACCATCAACCCCTATTACCCCACTTTATCTTCCAATGGCTAATCGATACGCCCCTCTACAGTTACCAGCCAACCCTCCAGCTTTACCTCAGGACTACCAGAGTAAGATCACACCTTTTGATGGATCAAGAACTTACACAACTCAACAACACACCAAAAGAATGACCAATTACTTTGAGTTTTATGAGATTGATACTGATAATATCCGAATGAGAATTTTCGTTCAGAGCCTTACTGGAGAAGTTAGAACTTGGTTTAGAGCTCTTACTCCGAACAGTATTGCTGATTTAGAAGCTTTGTATAGAGCATTTCTGAACAGATGGGAGAAAAAGAAGGATCCTCTTCAAATCCTTTCAGAATTTGAAAAATTAAGAAGAAGACCAAACGAAACCGTACAAGACTATATCATAAGATTCAATGAATCGTATAATGCAGTTCCTCAAAACCTAAGACCCCCACCTAACAACGTGTTGGTTAAATTTCCAGATGGTTTTGACTCTGATATAGCTTATTCCCTTAGGGAAAGAGCTCCTCAAACACTAGAGGAAATGCAAAGCATAGTGGTGAGTGTAGAAGCAAATCTGATAGAAAAACGGGCTAGAGCTAGGGCAGAAAGAAGAATGCCTATGAATGAAGAACCTTCGGCTTTTGAAAAGAAGCTGGATGTAATCATTAAAGGTATGGAAAGATTAGGAGACAGAGTGGAAACCATTGAAAGAAAGTCTTCTACTGACAATCAGAATGTTGCAAGAAACCCGAACTTTAGGAGGAATCTGAATCAGAATAGTGGAAAGAATGTTCCCGATCAGAACATTAGGCCACCCTTTCAAGAAAACTTTGTTGAAGGCTCAACTTCTGAAGAACCTACAGAAGATGTAGAAATAAACAATGTAACAGATGACAAAGATGAACCAGAGGTTTTCCTATCCCAGGATGATCAAGAAAATCACATCCTTGAAACATTCCAAACTCATTCAGGTGAGACTTTCGATTTCAAGGAAGGCTATGACACAGCAATCTATGAAGTCCATAAACAGTATAACTTGAGAAGTAGGCAAGATCGAAACAAGACCTCTTTGACTTAACCTAGCAAGCAATACTTCAAAGAGAGGTTTCAAGACAGAGTTTGGATAGCATCAAATAAGTAGGGCATACCATGAATCATACTTGTAAACTAGCATACTAATTTATTAATGAAACAAACAAGTTTCGGTGGGCCTAAAGAGCAGTAAAGAATTCCTTAAGCTGACCCAACGGAGGAAAAAATCAAGGCAATAGAAGGCAGGAGGAATACGGTGCTTCAAAGATCATTTCTCAACCTATACTTTTCTGTTTTACTACAAAAAAGAAGAATGAAACATAATGATAACAATAAAACATGAAAAAATTAAGCATACATCACCATTAACCAAGCTCATGGATCCTGCAAACAAGTTTCACCATCATCAATCCAAGTAAGGCATTCATAGTCTCCACAACAATTTCTTCTCCAAGCTAATAAAAACCATGTATTGCTCTCAAATCTCATCAAATGCCAACATTTAAAATGAAGCCCTCATGCTCTATTTAACTTAGCAAAGGAGGTAAAAAACCCTAGATAAGGTTTGAAAATTTCAAAATCACCCATAAATGTCATTTATGCCTAAGAGACCATGCAAGGCCCAAGGCACAAAATATCTCATGAAATAAATGCTAAAATAACTTCTTGAACCTAATTCTAGAGTGATTTCCCTCAAAAAACATTGAAATATTATTTTGCAATAAATGAGTGTGTTTTGTTGACTTTTGGTCCAAAGCACACTAAACAGTCCATTTGTGCAGCGCCACCTTCAGCAGAAAATATGCTCTTTTGCCACCAAGTTTTGGACCCCTTCCCGATGTCGGATTTGGCTCCGTGATGGCTCGTTGGAAATCCTAATGAGTATAATTTCCAAAAATTCTTGTGGTTTCTTGTTCCAAATCATGTAGCCCAATAAAAAATGCCTAAATCTCAAGACTGTCATTAGCGCAGTGCCAGGTCTAAAACAAAGGCAGAATGGTGAAAATTGAGTTGTTTTTTGACCTATTGAGGGGTCAAACCTACTCCAAATCCTCTGAAAATTGGTGAGAATAATGTGCTAGGTGTGAGAAATCCAAAAATGTTGAATTTTTCTCTTTAGGATGCTCCATGGATTAGTGTAGCGCTAGTGGCACTACGCTAATGAGCCTCAAAAATCACAAAATATAAAAAGTGCTCCAAATTTTCCCAAAATTGCTGGAGGCCTCCCTCAAGAGGTCTTGGAAAACTGTTGAGAAGCTAAAGCTATGACTCCAAGGTTATCTTCCCCTTTTTCCTCCTTTAGGGTTTGGACTTGAAGGAGGGCTTCCTTTATTTTGGCACAAACAAGCTTGTGCTTCTTTGCATAATACTTGGTCATCCTTCTTTGCAGCTCTAAGCCTTCATTTTCCTTCTTCAGCTTGGTCTCTAGGTCTTTGTTTTCCCTCTCATGCCATGGTTCCCGATCATGTTCAATTTCCATGGCAAGGAGTTCATTGAGGGAAATTTTCTTTGTTAGGGTTGATTCCTCTTCCTTCTAATTTTCCAATGCTTTTCTTAACCCTATGGTTTTTGGCCTCTTCCTAGGATGTTCCTCTTCATCTTCACTTTCTTCATATGGGCCCAAGTATTGTTCTAGTTTCACTTGTGCCTTTTGGGCTTCTTTCCGAGCTTTGAGTGCTCTAGACTCATAGATGGCTTGTTGTGCACTCATTTTCTTGTTTTCCATCTGATAGAAGTGGATGGCATCCTTTTCCCTCTCCAACTCTGCTTCTAGGTCTTCTATTTGTGCATTCTTGTTTTGGAGGAGGGATTTTGAAACTCTTGTTTCATTTTCTTCATCACTCTCTATATGGATAAGTTCAAACTCCCTTTCTATTTCAGGGTCCTCCTCTTCTACCTTTATCTATTTCTTACCTTTGTCAATTTGCTGAGTTGAGGTGGATGGCATGGTCCCTTACCCTTTGGAGGTAGCAAACACATGCCTCGGGCCTCTTTTGTAGGCATATACAAGAGGAGTGATGGTGGTTTTGGTAGTGTCTTCATCATGGCTATGACCCCTGGTGTTGTCATCAGCTTCCTCACCTTTACTATGATCCTCTTTAGTGATTACATGCTTTGTTTGACCACTTCCTTCTTGACTTTCAACACCATCACCATCACTAGTTTCTTTACTGCCTTCTACACTGTCACTTTGGTATTTATTTGAAACATCAGTCTCTGCACTTGCTTCATCTTGGTTTTGTTCATCATTAAGGTCCTTTTCTTCATCATCCTCTGTACTGTCTTCATTTTTATCATCACTAGGATGAGGATTTGTGCCATGAATGTCATGATTGTTGTCATGAAAGGCATGACTATCTTCTTTGCTATTCTATCTCCCATTGGCTGCACTATCAGAGTCATCCTCTTTTTCACTATTCCCCTCTTCAAATTCTATTTCTTCCTCATCATTTCCCTCTTCCTTTTCTTCTATTTCCTCTTAATCATCTGTTGTTTCTTCATGGTCATTATTTTCATGCACATTTTCCTTTTGACTATCATGTTCACTATCCTTTTGATTGTCACCTCCTCATTTTCATCATTATCTTCTTGGTCATCAATTTTTTTATCTGCATCATTCTTTTCTGCACTTGGGGCTGGCTCATCTGCATCACTATCATCACTGCGTCCCTCTAATCTGTCACTATTTTTGTCTTCACCACTGCGGCGCTCATTTCCCTCATCTTCACCATCATTTCCCTCTTGATCTTCCTCATTAATCTATGTCTCTGCCTCACTAATTTCATTACCTCCACTGTCATCCTCTTGTTCATCATTACCACTGTCAACCTCTTGTTCATTATTTCCATAGTCCTCCTCTTCATTTGATGCATAAATAGAAGGGGAAGGAGGGAGATTTTCTTGGGGTGAGGGTACTTGTGCAAATGAGGAGGGAAAATTTGGTTGAGGAGGAGGCTAGGGGTTTGTGAAGACTTCATGTGCTATAAAAACCTCCCAAGGGATACCCTGCTACTCCAACTAATGTAATACTACCATCTTGATCAAGGAATGGTGAAATAATATTTGCATTTGTTGGGATGGAGCTCTTCTCCGGACAACAAAAGACATTTTCTTAATGCTACTATAGAGATATTAGGGTAAGTTAAGCATCTTAACCTTTGTGAAATGCATGAGGAGTCTAACATGGTAGGAGTTTACCTTGGAGTATCTCCCCTCACAGGTGAAGTACTTCATAATAACAAACATCAAGGGTGAAAACCTGTGTTTGAGGTGTGAGAAAGGAAAAATTGCCCTGCTGTCTTCTCTATACATTGTTTTGATGAATGGCTCTAAAAATTCTTTGTCCAATTTTCCCTTCTTAAACCATTTTTCACCCACAGCAAGGATGCATGTGGTCTTAGACATGGCACCTGCTGAGATCTCAAAATTCACTTCTGCAAGGCTTGAGTGCTTGTTGTGTAAGTTGAGAATGAAGAGTCTTGTAAGCTCAGGATGGCTCTTCACTTGTTTGACCTTCTCAAAAAATTGAAAACATCTTGCATTTTGAAAACATGACAGGATCCTAGGAGAGGAGATGATGGCCACTGTGCTTTGAGGCTCCAATCTGTTGACCTTTCCTCCCTTATGTTTTGGCCTCAAAGGCCTTTGACCTTTATCACTGCTATTGCTTTTCTTAGCTCCTGACATGGTGATTTGGGATGTTGTTTGACAAATTAGGGTTTGGTGAAGCAAGGTGAAAAAGGTGATGGAGTTAAATTTGCAGTGACATAGGGATGATGTGGAGGCTAGGGTTCTTAGGATTGAGTAGCTTTAGGAGGCTTTCTCAAAAGTGGATGGCAGTCACCCTAACATCAGTTACCCTTACATGACATTAATTGGCTTCAAGGAGGTTTAAAGAAAATAAAGGTTCCTTTGCATGCATGACTTAGGGTTTACCCACTTAGTGTTTGAACATTTTAAAGCCACAAAAGACCAAAATTAACTTGAAAATTTTCTTGGGGTTAAGGAAAAGATGCAACTTACCAATTTTTGGCCTTTTTGTAGACTTTGGAGATCAAATGAATAGGCAATTTGTGACCAAAGGCAAAGAAGTGGTGATTTGGAGGCTTTCTGCATTTGCGCAGCGCCCTTCCCGAGCTGTCGGGTCGGCCCGTTAGCGCAGCATCGATAGGACTGCCCGTGGGTTAGCGTAGCGCCAGGCACATGCAGGGGTGTCGGGTGACCCGTTAGCACAGCGCCGAGCGCGTGCAATGTTCCGTCGGTCTCCAGGCAAGTCGACCCTGCGTTTGCGTACTACCCGGGATTTGTGTAGCACCAAGGATGATTAGCATAGCGCCATTCAAATTTGAATGGGCGGAGGACTAGTTAGTGCAGCGCCAGCCTGTATTAGCATAGCGTGAGTGATTTGCGCAATGCCAGAACCACTTGCTTAGAAAAAGGCCAAAAAAACCCTGTTTTTCTCTTTGAAGAATTTCTCTTATTTTCAATGGAAAAATGAGATGGAGAAAAGGCTAAGGAGGCCCTTTATACCCTTAAGAAAATAAATCAAAGTTACAAAACCCACTTCACTTATGTTTTTAATCTTTTTCTTTTGACTAATACATTTTTATCTTTTTGCAAGGTTTTGAAGACTTTTTCAAGGCATATTTTCTTCTTCTTTTTGCGGTGATGGCTGGCTGATGAGATGTAGATGTCTTTTTCATCCCTTTTTTACCTTTTGAAAGTTTGGGCACTATTAAAACTGTCTTTGGTATGCTTTTGACAAACTGAGAACATTTTTTTTATTCTTTTTGGCCTTCTTAAGTGTAATTGACCTAAGCATGAGTTTCTCATCTTTCACTGATAATTTTGATAGTGATGTGTCTTTGGTGGGAAATATTAGCAAGTTATACCATTTTATGTCTTGACTTAGACACTTTTGTTTTCTGTAGGTGCCTATAGTACACTTTCGTTTGATCCCTTAGTCCCTTTTTTGGAGTTTCACACCTCATTTTCTAAACAGTAAACTCATGTTTCAATTTGATTTCTCATTTTGATACTCAACCTCATGCTTGCCTTTCTTTTGGTCATTTTGAAGACCTATGACTGTATTTGGAAACTAAGCCCCTTATACTGACAACCTTTACAATTTCTCTCTTTGGTGCAACTGAAACAGTGCTACTTTGACAAACCCTAGAGAACACCTTGGATATCTTTTGAATGTCTTCTGCTATTATGAAGGAGGGATTATCATCTTAATTTGACCTGTCTTGTCCATATTTCCAAACTCTTAGGTTTTAGGGCTGTTAGAGAAAAATAAGTAGTGTTGTCTTCTAAGTTCTCTATCGCCCTTTCAAGTTCATTCATTTATGTTCAGTTCACCTCACCTTTCTCCCTTGTTCATTTATAACTTCTGAAAATCTTCAATGTGTCCTTGGTTGTGTTGCTATGCCTTTTGTCTTTGTGGCCCTTGTGATGGTTCCTTGCTTGGCAACACAGTTTGTAAATCAATCCCAAAACCCTGATTTTTCTTGTACATAGGCCTTGCTGCATTTCGTTGCTGTGGATGCCTTCTTGTGATGATTCATATTACTACCTTACCTCTTTTTAGGCTGATGGCCATCTTGACCATCATTACAGAAATGTGAACAAGGGTAGCTATTCCCTCGCAAAATTTATGCTTTTCCCAAGGAGGGATCCTTTGAAGGATTTTTGATCAATTTTGGACAGAGTTACTTGTCCTTCTTCTTCTTTGAATGCAGCCTCTTTACATAGGGAAAAAAGATATTTTTAGAACACCAAATCAACCCTATGACCTATGAAACCCTAGGTGACCTAGTGGTAGGCTATTTGGATTTGTCCTTTGACTGAAAAACTTGGCTTTGAGGTCATCAAGTGTAAAACAGAGTACCATCAATGCTTGAGGTATGTTGGTAATATAAGAGAGTTGGTTGATTGGTGGCCTTAGGTAGCAGTGAAGGGGTTAGGTAAAACAAAACAGAGTATTTGAGGCCAAGGTGACAAAACATAGACAAAATGAGTGATATGAGCCCCTGGTGGGTCTTCTGGGATTGGTGAGCTGAGCTTGACATGATGGGATGATGAAATAGTGAAAAATTTATCCTAAGATAATGAAGGCACTGAGATTTCTAGAACTCACAATGTTCATGAACTTTGTTTCTAGAAATATAGGATAAGCATTTAGTCATCTACAAAGGAAAAAATTACTAATGACTAACAAAAGTTATGATTTGATCATCACAGGTCAAAATAAGATCATTAACATAGAGTACAATAATCAAAATCTCACCATCAACCACAATCTGGTATAGGTTTGCATTCGCTTCACTCTTCATGAAGCCCAACCCGATGAAATAGCTGCTAATCCTGGTGTACCAAGCACGAGGTGCTTGCTTCAACCCATATAGTACTCTCTTGAGTCTGCACACATGCCACTCACTGTAAAAGGTATCAAAACCTTCTGGATTCTCGATGTACACTTATTCCTTAATAAATCCATTGAGAAATGCAGTCTACGCATCCATTTGATGTATCTGCCACCCCATCTGCACTGAGAGTGCAAGGATATATCTAATCGATGAGTACCTCACAACCGGTTCAAAAGTCTCCTCATAGTCAATCCCATCAACTTGTGAGAATATCTGGGATACAAATATAGACTTGTACTTCTCCACACTCCCATATGCTACCTGCTTCACCTTATAGATCCATCTAGATCCAACCACTAATTTCTCAACTGGTCTTGGGAAAAATTCCCATGCACTATTCCTGACAATGGAGTCATACTCCTCAACCATGGCATCAACCCAAATTGGTTGTTTCATTGCTTCCTCAAAAGAGGATGGTTATGCCACAATACACTTGATCATAAGAGCTATGTATCCAGTAAACCTATCTGGAGATTGTCTCTGTCTGCACAGTGATGTAGGTGCTCCAACATGTTCTGTCGCATCAAGTCTCAATATGTCAACTTTGGTGGTGCATCTCCTACCATGTCTGGTGGATGTCTATGAATGAGTGGTTTCTATCACTCCATGATCCTCCGCATGTGGCTGGTCCACATCTTAAGTTTCATCCTTTGGAACCAAGAGTTCCTAATCTGCATGCAAATCAAGCTCCCTCTCAAGGGACAATCACATGGCTTTCTCCTCATCAAATTTTACATCCCGTCTCACAATTGTCATCATGTTGTTCGGAAAAATACACCCGATAGTCTTGGGGAGTATCAATGTACCCTAGAAATATCCCAATATCTGCTGTTGGTTTTATCATCTTCCTGGAATCTTTGGTCACATGGCAATAAACGGATGAGCCAAAAATTTTAAAATATGAAACATTAGGTTTCTTACCAGAAAAATCCTCCTCTAGTGTACTCATGCCAAGTATTTAATGAGGACTACAGTTCTACACAAATATAGTTGTGTTGCATGCCTCTACCAACAGAGGCAATGGTAGGCCCTGATCATGCAACATTTCTCGTACCACACCCGTAATTGTTCTGTTATTTCTTTTTGTAGCCCCATTTTGTTCTGGGTTATGAGGTGCAATCAAATCTCTCTGAATTCCTTCTTTGACACAGAAATTCTTGAATTCATTAGAGATTTACTCACCACCATTGTCGCTCCTCAGAGCCTTCATATTCTTCCCTGTATCTTTCTCCACTATTGCTATGAACTCACAAAATTTTGAGAACATCTGATGTTTCTTCTGCATGAAGTAGATCCAACACTTTATAGAAACATCATCAACAAAAGTCACATAGTACATGTGCTTTGTTGTAGAATCTATAGATAATGGTCCACACACATCTGAGTGAACATTCTCAAGGATTTCTGCTGCTCAGTTATCCTTCTCATGAAAACTAGCCTTTGCATACTTCCCCATGGTACATCTCTTACATGTGTTTATCTACACAAGTGTACCCTTTAGAAGCCCCATAGAAATCTACTGCATGACCTTCAAAGCATCGTGTTGTAGATGGCCCAATCCTCTATGACATAACTCACCCTCATCCTGTAGGGACCAACCCTATGCTTTACTTTTTTTTTTAATAACATAGTAAACTAGGAATAAACCATAAGCATACAACATTGGAAACTCCGAAATATTAATCACTTATATCAGCATCAATGAATTTAACTTTATTGCACATAAATATATTTTACATGTTAATTATAGGCACAAGGCAGCCATATAAAGAAACATTATAAATAACATATGCACCGTTCACCAGGAGACGAGATTCAATCTTGACTTTCTTCTACTTGCGCTCCCTTGTTGTCGTCTACCTCCAAGCGTGAATGTTTCCATTCTTAATCCGAATATAATGACTCACCGGTTGACCTCCCAGCCTACTCCTTGGGTACACTCCTTCCCCATGGACCCCCGAGCTGTAATGGGGTTGTACAATGAAGGAAATGTGCTAGCTGATAGGGGTGAGCATTCCTTGGCTCAAGAGTCCCCCATATAAAGTCCTCTATCTCACCAAACTCAGCTATAGCTCATAACCACTCACAACGACATAATCTCCTCCATCCAACAATAGGGTAAGCCCAAAAAGTCCCCCTTTTTCCCATGGCATGTCCCTTATTTTATAGGAGGATTCATAGGTGACACTTGGCATTTCATGCATAATTAATTATTTTTATTAATCCAAAATTTGATTATTCACCCACCCATGTGTCACCCTCTCACCAAGACTCTAATTTAAAATAGTATTTTCCTCACTCCAACAAGGCTTCCTATTTCTTCTCTTATTTGTCTCTGGATTCCCCCTTTCCTACTCCTTAATTTGTATTTATTACTGAATTAACTGATAAGTCTCAGATTTGGTCCCCTAACTACCTCCTAATTTAACTCAATTTGCCTCTCAGATGGATATTTTTATGTTGCCTCTTGCCACATGGAGGTTCTCTAAATTTCTCCAATTTTAATTTATTAATCTTATTTTAATTCACCACCCTCTCTCTTAATGAAGTTTTTTAACTATTCTATGATTAATATTTATACTTAACTCTATGTCCCTCTTTCCCCATTTTGCCTAATTAAGTTACTTATGTACATTATCCACTTAATATTTTGTTTTAACATGGAAAGGGTAGAGTTATCAGGTTAAAATATTTATTTCTTCCTATTCTTCCCTTCTCCTAATTTTTATTCTTGATTTAATTTCCTTGGTTATAACATCATTTACCACTTGATATGAATTAGTAGGATTTTCATATCTTGATTACATTTATTAGTTTATTTTTACTGATGTCGAGGGTGTCAAGTTGGTCATGCCCTTCAAGAACTTCCATTCAAATTTCCAAGGGTGCCATGCCTAAGAGTTTTTTGTGATGCCAAGGGTGCCAAGTCGGTCGTGCCCTTCAAGAATTTCTCTTGAAGTTCTAAGGGTGCCACGCCACTTTCCCTTCAAGCATCTAGTGGCTACGAGGGGAAATTATAGGTGCAACGAAATAGACCACTATCATCTTGTATGTCACCTGCTATAGTGAGACTAATGGTGCTAGGGATCAAGGAGTCCACCTTGATGCGCGCCCCCCAGAAATTCCTCATGAGCGACCCAAATTTGGGACTTTCCCCCACGACATCATGATCTTCAAGGTGAAGGTGTTTTGACCTTTCCAACCTAAGTCATGGCTGGAGTCCTAATAGGTGAGATCAGGGACACTGTCCCACCCCTCCCATGCAGTTCCATCCAATTGTACAGCCCCATCACCCATATGTGAGTCATTTAGCCAAGCAACTAACCTATTCCTGCAGCCACTGGCATATCATCAGAGTATATATATAGCAAATTTCAAACGGGACTTACAATTTCAAAGACAAAATATTAATTTCCATCAAACCAGATGTCGTCAACTCATCATGTGTGAGTGCCTCTGGCGGTTTCCTGTAATACTCAATAATCATCAGTAACCAAGTTTCTTAGTGTTAGTCATTGTCATAACAAAATCATCAACATGACATAGTCATCCACATCATTGTTTATCGTGAACCAAAAGTAATGTAAGTAGAAAACATAAGGAACACATCCATCACAACTATCATCATCATAACATCAATAGAAAAATACATATCCATCAAAGCCACCATCATCTTAACATCAACTAGTAAATAAACACATCCACTAATAGTAGAGTGAAGTGTCTGTATCCTCCACCTGAGGTCCTCAAATAATAATGTGTGAGCCTTAAGGCTAAATCATTGTTAATGTCATATCAAGGTTAGAAATCTAGAGTGGGGCACTACACATCCCATCTCACCACTCTATCTGCTTTACTCATCAATGTTGTGCATCCATCTACATCAAGTTTGTAGATATTCTTCACATGAATACCAATCTTCTTGACTTGTCCTGTGGCTTTGTGACGAAGGAATTTTTTCCCTTCACTAAAAACCATATCATATCCTCTATCCTCCAACATAGCAACTGAAACTAAATTATTTTTCAAGCCTAGTACATGCATTACATATTTTAATAATAAGGGTTTACCTGACTATCTCTAAAAGGTAACTGTACCAATCCCGATAGTGCTATACCTCTTGTCATCACCCATTTCTATATGCATCTGGAGATCCTTCTCCTCCAAGCTACTAAAAATTTCTTTGTTTCCCATCATGTGGAAATATGTGTTTGTGCTCAACCTAGTCTCCTAAATTGAGTTCATTAATTTTCAACCAGGGTTGGTAAACTGCTGAAGTGTGGTGCACTATATGTGCCTAGGTATTTTTTTCTTACCACGTTGTGTTTAGTGTTTTTTGATGTTTTTGGTTTTATGGTTTTATGTTTGGAAAGGGAAGGAACTAAATGTTGGTGAAAAGAAGCTATTGGCCTAAACTATGGATGGTAAATAACAAATGCAAATACTACGACAGAACAAAGCCTAACTATGACTAGCAAAATACAAAGCTTGATAATGACTTCAAGAAAATAAATCACAACATGAGCTTAGCTTGTCCAATTCATTCATTAAAGATGTTTTGGAAGAGCTTGAGAAATGGGCAGTTAAGTGTAAATGAATTTCTCCTAACTAAACAATCAAACAATCAACTTACAATGTTACAACATCTCATCCATGATTAAAGGTATATTAAAATATATTTGGAAAAGAACATTTGTAGCACCATAAGATTTCTATTCTAAACTAGCTTCTAACTTTGTTCTGCAACCCAATCTAGCACCACTAGGCCTCACACAAAAGTTATAGATTTCTTTTTAGAATGGTCTTTGAGAAAAGGCTTGTTTGTGAAATGGTAAAAAGGTTGCAAAAATACTCCAGGCCTTAGACTGATACTACCTTCTGTCCAGATAATTATGTGTTAGTATGAGTTTGGAACAAAATAAGTTTTGTAAATAATGAAGACCGTGGTGTTTAAATTTAACAACTAATACAATTTGAAATGCAATGGATGGCAACTACACTGGAATGTTAACACAGTGAACTAAGTTAAGACTAAACTAGGGTACTTCTAGTCTACAATGAACAGTGTTAAATTAAAAGCCATTATCAAACTGAAAATGAAATGACAGAACTGAACCACATGCATTCTACCTCCGGAGTGCTATAACTAAGTTATCATGCAACTAACCTAAGGAATTCTACAGTTCATCCCGTTCAGTATGAATGATGTTTTGGAAGAGTTTGTGAGAACGAGTATGGCCGTATCATTCAAAGCAATTGAACATAAACACAAGACTGAAAGCAAATACAACTAAAGTCCAAGACACCATAGCTACTTCTTACTCATGGTTATGATATTTTGGAAGAGCTTTGTAAGAGTAAAATTGGCTATGCCACTTGGTGTAAACTAGCAATTAAAACCTACAGTATCACAGTTATACCTTATTCATCATAATGATATTTTGGAAAAGTTTATTAGAGTAAGTCTTAACTGTGATAACTAACGAAAGTAAATGCAACTAAACCTACACTATCACAGTTGTGCCTTATTCTTCATAATGATATTTTGGAAGAGTTGATTAGAGTAAGTTTGGTTGTGATAGTAAATATAAACAAATATGAACATAAGCTTCAGAAATCTACTTAAACTAGAAATAAAAGCGAGACTAAAATACTTATCTACTGCATAAACAAGGCCGCTCAGGAGGCAGGGGCCCTCTACCACCAGAGTAGCATGAAATCTAGTTCAAAATCGATTCAATGCATTCAAGGAAATGCTGCTTCTTTCATTAAAGAGGAATCACCTCAAAACAGAGTATTCTCGGACTTCAAAGATCTAGCAGTCAACCATAAAATCTAACCAAAATCTAACCTTTGTCTCTCGGTTTCCCGAGCATATTTATAGCAAATTTACATAACATAACTTGAGATAATCAGAGATTACTGTCTTTCCCTATTAATATCGAACTAGAACTCTAAAGGTGGCATCGTAATATGACAAAGGACATCTGGACTGTCCTTGTCCTATTAGGAGTCTATCTCCTAGCTTGAGTTCTCACGTGCATAACCACGTACAGAATTCCGTTCGATCTTCATGGAGAGCAACAAATGCTGAGGGCATGACGTGGAATACACCCATATGTTCTTTTCTCCAAGATGACATCTCGGAACTAATTTGATCGCACAAGTAGTCGTTAGAATTGGCAACTAGCTACAGAATGTCTGCATTCTATAGCTAGTTTCAGTTCAAAAAGTACTACAATGACAAAATCATAAAAACATAGCAATTTAGCCACGATATTCATTCTTAAAGAAATTTTAACTAATTTCATTGATCATTTGAGCCTGGGATTAATAATGGATAAAAGAAATGGAGTGGAATGTGGTGGAAGAAAGAACATTCATGGAGGTCAACATACCTCCACTACTAGATTCTTGCATGTCCTCATGCAACTATTCCATGAACTCAGAGACCTCTGCAAGAACATCCAATCCTCTTCTTCTGCTTTGTCTGGTAGTTAAAGGCCTTCTGGGCTTCCTGATGACTAACTTGAACCTTAAATTGGTAAGTGCCCTGATTAACTTTTTGTTCCTCTTTTTCAACTTTTCATTAGCCTTTTCCACCTTGTCCATTTGTAGAGATAGGGTTGAGTTCATACTGGTTTTTAGTTTAACTTGTTCCCTCAGAATATCATTCTCAGTGTTGATATGTCTATTAAGTACTTCTAGCTCGTACCTATCTCTTCTTAGCACATCTATTTCAGACAGTGGAGGACTAGGGGTTCTGTCTCTACTCTCTGAAGCTTTTCTCTCCAATGTTTCAACATAGTTGTAAATTTCTTGTTGTGCAGGATCAATTTCTGGAACTTCTTCATCAAAATCCTCCTCAGTAGGTGTTTCTTCGTCTTCTATGTTTATAACCCCAGTTTGTTTAACTTTTGTTTTCTTTAGTATGCCCCTCAGTCTGTGGCTCCTCCTCGGTTGAGATGGCCCTTCTCCTTTTTCTCTAGCAACTCTTCTTATGATTCTCTTTTCCTTAAGCTGCTCCTTAATCTGAACTAATTTTTCAGAGATCATTTCTTCACTACTTTCTTGTATTGTTTTATCAGTTTCAGTTTTGGAGGATTTCCATCTTCTGCTTCTTTTTGTAGGCTGATGTTCAGGTGAAGGCTCTTTTGGTTCCTAAAAGTGATTTCTCACCAAGAAGTTATCCCAATTATCCCCTATTTTGCTCAAATGATGCTCAATCAAAATCTTGACTAACCCATGGTGGTATAAGGTTGTCTCCAGAAATTGAATTCTCTTTTGGACACTTGAAGCCATTTTCTTTAAACTTTGAAGCAAGAAATAGGGAAAATTAAGTTCTTCTTCTAGGAAATGCATTATCAACCTAATATGGTAAACATAGAAAGTACCATATCTACCTTCACAAGTGATGAATTTTTGTAGGATAAGCAACATGTTTCTCCATTTGTTCTTTAATGTAGAACTAGGGATACCCTTTTTAAAAATAGTGACATCCATACCTGGTGACTTGAGTATCTGCTTCCATGATTCGTTATGGAATTCTCTGTTCTTAAACCACCTTTCTCCTTGTCTAGGTAGTCCTGTTTCTTCTGCAATAAAAGCCTCTGTGACAGTGAATTTAATATCTCCAACTTCAACCTCGGCCCCATTAAAAGATCTTGCAAAAGTTTTAGTAACTTCTTTGTGGAAGCCACTGAATTTTTCAAGGAATTGCAACCATCCTGCTTGTTGTAAGATTTCTCGGATTTGGGGATAGCCTTCCAAGTATTTAGTGCCAACTGGTTCTGTTCTCATGATGAGGCCCATAACTCTTCTTCAATCTTCAATTCACCAGCCTTCTGCTCACGGTGAGAATGGCCGTTAACAAGTTGTTTTTGCTCCCCAAATGTTTCCTCTATTTCACAGTGACAATGATTGTTACAGAGATACCTCTGTTTTACAGAATGAAATGGTTAAGAGTCGGCTGCGGGAAGGAGTGATATGGAATGGTTATGGAATGAATTAATGAGGTGAGGTGAAGAAAACGAATCAATGAGTGAAAAGACCGCGGAGATATTTTATAACAAATTCAAAAATCATCATTAAATGCTTAGTGACGTGATTAATCCAATCACTTCAGCACTTTAACCGTTTAGATTTTTAAATGATGATCGGATATGGGTTTTGAAATGGTGAAATAGAAGGATTTTTATCCAAAGTTTTGTGGGAGGTTTGTTCGGCATGATCAATAAAATTAATCAAAACAACTTTTTGAATTATTCATAGCTAAACTATACTAAAATTTTTCATGATATGTCATTATAATCACTTCATACCTTTGCCTTTGCTTTGATTTTCTTGTGATCTTCATATGCTTTGTTTTCTCCTGAAAATCATTAATTTTTGAGTCTTCATAACCTTCTTGATCTTGACTTGTTCATGGATATGCAGGATCATTTTGTTGCAAATCAAATGATTGTTGGTCAGTGCCTTAAGGATCTGTAGCTGCAGAATATCTGTCTGGCTGCAGAAAGTCTGATTAGCTGCAGAATGTCTGTTTGATTGCAGAATGTACCTGTAGAGAACTTGAAACATGGAATGGAGTGGTTTGGAATGTAAGTGGAATGTTGTATGGAATGAGTGAAGATGGATGATGAAATATGGTATAATGGGATATGTATGAAGTGAATGATGGAGTGGGATGGATTACAATTTATGAAATGGAGTGGAAAAGTACCCTGCAATTTTCTGCTGTGTATTATTCAATTGCAGAAAAACATCAAATTTTAAATTCTGGAATGGAAATGAGGTGGATGAAGTATGGAATGAGATGAATTAAATATGGAATGAAGTAAATTATGAATGAATGAATGAGATGGAATATGGATGAATGAGTAAATGGAATGAAATGAAATGAGATGGATCATAAGTGAAATGGATCTGAACTTATGATTTTGTAACAACTGCTTGCAGAAACAAAATGGAAAAGTTAGAGTGTCAGAAACATTCTGATTTTCACCCTATATTTTCTGTATAAACATGCCAATCATTGATTGGTTTTCATGTTTATACTTTATTATTATTATTATTATTATTATTATTTCAATAAAATGACTTCAGAAAATTCAATTAAGTTGATGAAGAAGAAAGATTCTTCTTCATTAACTTCACATCACTGTTTTCCTGGAACTTTGTAATAAATTCTTCCCTTGAGAGTGGTTTGTGACATAGCTTCAATCTATGACCATTCACAAGAAAAGTAACCTCTTCTTCATCTATTGTCATGATTTTTACTGCTCCATTGTCAAAAAATTTAACAACTTCATATGGCCCAAGCCAATGTGTTTGAAATTTACCTTGAAAATCCTTGAATTTTGAATCAAACAAGAGAGCCCAGTCACCTTCTTTGAACTTCTTTCCCTTGATGTACTTGTAATGCCATCTAGCCCTCTATTGTTGGACTATACTGGTTTTCTGAACTGCATCTTGTCTGATCTCATCCAATTCATTAATCTGCTCCAATCTATGCTTTTGTGCCTCTGATAGATCAAGTCCTAGCTGAACTGCCATTTTGAAAGTTTGAATCTGGAACTCTATGGGAAACAAAACTTGCTTTCCATAAACAAGTTCATAAGGTGTATGGCCCGTTGTGCTTCTCCATGTAGTTCTATAGGCCCACAAGGCTTCAGGAATCCTATCTACCCAATCTTTTCTATGTAAATGGACAGTCTTTGTTAGGATCCCTTCAATAACCTTATTAGTAGATTCCACTTGACCATTTGCTTGTGGATGATAAGGAGTAGATTTTCTATGCCTGATTTTGTACCTCTCCATCATTTGTTCCACTAGCCTCGATGTGAATTGAGCTCCTTGATCTGTAACAATTTCCCTTGGGACACCAAAACGAGTAAAAATATCCTCAAAAAGAAAATTAACTACAGATGCTTCATTAGCAAAAATTAATGGCTTGGCCTCTACCCATTTAGTAACATAATCAGTGCAAACTAATATATATCTCTTTTATCTTGATGGAGGACTAATAGGTCCTACAAAATCCAAAGCCCATTTTTTAAAAGGTTCAATATGTACCTGAGGTTGTAATGGCATCTCACCTGAAGGAGAAGGTTTCCCTACCCTTTGGCAACTGTCACACCTTTTGACATACTCTTTAGCATATTTAAACAAGGATGGCCAATAATATCCTAAATGAAGGATCTTATAGGTTGTCCTCTTATCAGCAAAGTGTCCGCCACAAGGTTCACCATGACATGCTTTGAGAATCTCAGGCATCTCATCTTCCCGAACACATCTCCTAATGATCAAATATGGACCTGTCTTGTACAACTCATTAGCAACCCATTATATTTTGCACTGTCATAAATGATTTTTCTTTTATCTCTTGCATTCATTATTGAAGGAAATTTCCCTGAAACTAAATAATTAGCAATATCAGCAAACGAAGGAGTCTGAGTAGAAATTGCAAAAAGATATTCATCAGGAAATTGATCTTCAACTGGATTGTCATCTCTGATGTTTTGGAGTCTAGATAGGAAATCAGATACTGTGTTTTGTTTTCCAGGCCTATCTAGAATGGTAATGTTGAATTCTTGTAAAAGAAATAACCATCTTATAACTCTGCCATTAGTAATTGATTTGTTCATTAAGTATCTAATTGCAGAATGATCTGTGTGAACAAAAGTTTCATAGCCTGTTATATAGTGTCTGAATTTGTTTATGGCATGAAAAACAGCTAAAACCTCTTTTTCAGTTACAGTATAGTTTAACTCTGCAAGAGTCAAATTTTTACTGGTATAGTAGATGGCATAAGGAATCAGGTTTTTTTGTCCCAATACTACTCCTAGAGTTGTATTTGAGGCATCTGTTGAAATATGAAAAGGAAACTTCCAGTTAGGTCCCCTTAAAATAGGTGCTTCAGAAATTTTTGTTTTTAGGGTCTCGAAGGCTAACTGGCAATCAGAATTCCACTTGAATTCACAGTCTTTGGTAAGCAATTTAAAGTGTGGGGATGCTATCTTGGTGAAGTTTTCTATAAATCTTCGATAATATCCTGTAAATCCTAGAAAACTCCTAACATCTTTTTGACAACTTGGAATAGATAAGTTAGAGATGACTTCAACTTTTGACTCATCAACTCTAATCCCATCCCCTGAAATGTGATGTCCCAAAACAATACCTTCAGTAAACATCATGAAACATTTCTCATGACTAAGTGAAAGATTTGCTTCTTGACATCTCTTTAAAACTTTTTCCAAGTTTGCTAAGGCTTCTTCAAATGTGTTTCCATAAACTGTGAAATCATCCATATATACCTCTACACAATCATGTATTAGATTTGAAAAGATTCCTAATACTGCCCTTTGAAATGTTGCAGGTGCATTGCATAATCCAAATGGCAATACTCGGTAAGCATAGGTACCCCAAGGACAGGTAAATGTGGTTTTTTCTTGGTCCTCAAGTGCTACTTGAATTTGATTATAACCACTAAACCCATCTAGAAATGAGAAGTACTTTTTGCCAGCTAATGTATCTAACACTTGATCTATGAAAGGTAAGGGAAAATGATCTTTAAGAGTAGCTTTGTTTAATTCTCAGTAGTCAATACATACCCTCTATTTACCATTTTTCTTTGGCACAATTACCAAAGGAGAAACCCACTGACTATCTGAAATAGGATAAATAAAATTGACATTCAACAATTTCTGCAATTCTTCTTTAACAATCTCCCTAAGATTTGGATTCAACCTTCTTTGAGGTTGTCTGATTGGTTTACAATTTTCCTCTATATAGATGTGATGAGTGCAAGTCTTAAGACTTATCCCTTTCATATCAGTGTACTCCCATGCATATGCAGAAGAATGTCTCTGTAATATCTTGACTAACTCTTCTTGTTGAGATTTTTCTAGGTTCTTGTTTATGTTTAAATATTTTCCTGGAAATATCTCATTTGTAGAGCTGCCAAATTTATCCATGGAATGAAGAGACATATGTCTTGATGACAAAAACTCAATGTTGGATTCTTCTTGAAATGGTTCATGTTTGCATTCTGAAGAGGATTCAAAGTTTTCTAAAGTATTCAGAATTTGACTATCTTCACTAATTTCTGAAATTGTGAAGACAGGTTGTAAGTCTTCTTCATCCTCTATCCATTGAGTATCATCTAAATCTGTAATTTTCCTTGTTGGAGGATACAAAGTGAATTTCTTAGTTGAACTACCATCAGAGATGTACATATCACCGAATCTACAACTAATGAAAGCATCAGCTGTAGCTAACCAAGGTCTTCCTAATATAATAGGGTGTCCTCCTAGATTATTCTTAGGAGTTAGGATCATGAAATCCACAGGATACTCCCAAGAATCTAGGGACACTGGAATGTCTTCTATTACCCCATCAGGTTTAATCACAGATCTGTCTGCTAATTGTAATAATGTGGGTGTAAAGAGAAGATTAGGAAGTTTCAGTTTATCCACGATTTGTCTACTCATGATATTGATTGCTGCTCCTAAATCAATGAGTGTGTTTTGGATCTCAATTCCATTGATGTGAATTTTAACAACTGGATTTCCTGGGTCTAGATACTTTGGAATAGCAATATTACCCATCATAATGTCTGCTATTTTTCCTTCCAGTTGAATTTTCTTTGTCTCTCTTATTCTTTTTCTTGTTTTCTTCATACTCAACTCCTTTATTGTCTTTGCTAAAATTGGGATTTCCTTGATGGCTTGTAATAATGGAATCTTAATGCAAACATTTCTTAGCTCATCTAGGAAATCATAATTAGGCACCATAATTTGTTTTTCCACACCTCTATCAATTTGTAATCTTTCTGGAAAGGGAGGTGTAGGAGTGGATGTTGATGGATGCTCTAATACAGGAGTTGAAATTATTGGTTCTTTTTGTTTTGATTTTTCAATGTTTGGGTCCTGAAAAGATGTGTCTTCTTCAAGACTTTTATTTTCTCGTAGAGAATCTTCCTCAGAGTTGTCTTGTTCTTGTATAATCACAGAAGGTTTCCTCTTTTCAAGTATTCTTCTAGACCTAATTTGAACATCACTAAGGTCTAGAGGAGCAATTAAATAAGTTGGAAACTGTTGGCCTTCTATCATATATGTATTCTGAGGATTTCTATTGTTGGGGTTTGGTATGGGTTGAGCAGACAACTAATTTGATTTTTGAGGAAATGGTAATGGAAGTGGTTGATTTTGATGTTGTGGATTTTGAGGATTTTGTTGAGGATTTTGTTGTTGAGGAAAATGTGGATAGGGTGGGTAGGATGGTGGATACGGATAGTACTAAGAGTATCTTCCATAGGGATTTTGTGCCCCTTGTGCCCAAGCTTGAGATTGATTTTGAAATTGGGGCCAAGGTTGCTGCCAAGAATTCCAATTTGGTGGATGTTGATTATACATTTGATCATGAAATCCTTGTGTTTGAGGTCCTTGCCAAGGCCTTCTAGAGACAAAATTGAGAGATTCTATGGAACTTGTAGGAATTTCCTCTTGAAAGACAGCTTTAAGACCAGGAAGTGAAGGACAACTCTTGGTCTCATGTTTTTCTGAACAAATGACACAAGTCTCTACAAATTTTGCATCCAAAGGACACTCTCTTAAGGCATGCTTCTTTCTACATCTGGGACAAAAGATTGCTAAAGCATCAGATTCAACTTTTTGCTTATTTTGTAACTTAAGGGTGTCTATTTTTTCACTAAGAATCCCCAAGATATCAGATTTAAATTCATCAAGCATATGTCCTATCTCTGCCCTACTTACTCTCCCCGAAGCAGACTTACTTACCCTTGCAAGAGCAGGGTCTCTTGGGCCTTTTATAGTTTTAGATTTCCCTCTTGAAAGGTTGATACATAACTCAGCTATTTCAGGTAATGTGAGCTGAGCTATATCCCCTTTTCCCATCATGTTAACGATATCCAACCATTCATCCCTAATTGTTTTCAAAAAGAGAGCTTTTAAGGTGTCTTGATCTAAGTTTTCCATTTTTGCTCTTTTGATGTTGTAATGAAATCTCTCCAACAAATCTTCCAAGTTTTCATCTTCTTTTTGTAGCATCTTAAACACTTCCTCCTTATGATTTACTGGCCTACAATAATCCAAATACCTCTCTATAAATGCTTGTTTCATGTCTTCCCATGTCCTAATAGAACTGTTGATCAAACTCATAAACCATTTCAATGCTGCTCCTTTCAATGTTGAAGGAAATAGTTTAAGTTTTTGAGCATCTTGCAAGTAGTCATAATTTCTACATAGGACTTCAAATTCAAATAGGAAGGTTTCAGGATCTTCAGTTTTAATTCCATAGAAGTTTGGAAGGAAAGAGGGTGAAATTTTTTTCATGGTTGTATTGGTTTCTTCATCTACTATAGGAAACCCAAAAGAGCTTCCCATCTCTCTTCTACCTCTTCCTCTACCTCCTTCACCTTCTACACCTCTACCTCCTTCTCCTCTACCTCTACCTCTACCCCCTCCAAATAATGTGTGTTCTCCATTAAAGACTCCTCTTCCCCCTTCTTCTGCCATAGTTGATTCTTCTGAGGAAGTGGAAAATTTTGTGTCTCTAACAGAGGTCCTTGAATCCTCTTCTAAGGCAAGTTCAGTGGATGAAATGGAAGGTCTTTCTAGTGGAATATCTGATCTTAAGTCCTCTGGGAGTCTAGGATTAGTAAAGGATGGATTGTGGGTCTGAGTTGGAGGTGTGCTGGCTCTTGGTCTAGATGAAACAAGTGGTATTCTAGGGATCAAGCTTTTGCTGCTACTTCTTATGAATCTACCCCTTGAATCTCTCTCTCTACGCATATAATTGTTTTTGGGAATTAAGAAACAAGGCTACCTAGTTACACTTCCCCGGCAACGGTGCCAAAATGTTTGTGCTCAACCTAGTCTCCTAAATTGAGTTCATTAATTGTCAACCAGGGTTTGTAAACTGCTGAAGTGTGGTGCATTATATGTGCCTAGGTATTTGTTTCTTACCACGTTGTGCTTAGTGTTTTCTGATGTTTTTGGTTTTATGGTTTTATGTTTGGAAAGGGAAGGAACTAAATGCTGGTGAAAAGAAGCTATTGGCCTAAACTATGGATGGTAAATAACAAATGCAAATACTACGACAGAACAAAGCCTAACTATGACTAGCAAAATACAAAGCTTGATAATGACTTCAAGAAAATAAATCACAACATGAGCTTAACTTGTCCAATTCTTTCATTAAAGATGTTTTGGAAGAGCTTGAGAAATAGGCAGTTAAGTGTAAATGAAGTTCTCCTAACTAAACAATCAAACAATCAACTTACAATGTTACAACATCTCGTCCATGATTAAAGGTCTATTGGAATATATTTGGAAAGGAACATTTGTATCACCATAAGATTTCTATTCTAAACTAGCTTCTAATTCTGTTCTACAACTCAATTTAACACCACTAGGCCTCATTCCAAAATTTATAGATTTCCTTTTTAAAATGGTCTTTTGAGAAAAGGCTTGTTTGTGAAATGGTAAAAAGGTTGCAAAATACTCTAGGCCTTAGACTGATACTACCTTCTGTCCAGATAATTATGTATTAGTATGAGTTTGGAACAAAATAAGTTTTGTAAATAATGAAGACCGTGGTGTTTAAATTTAACAACTAATACAATTTAAAATGCAATGGGTGGCAACTAAACTGGAATGTTAACACAGTGACCTAAGCTAAGACTAAACTAGGGTGCTACTAGTCTACAGTGAATAGTGTTAAATTAAAAGCCATTATCAAACTGAAAATGAAATGATAGAGCTGAACCACATGCATTCTACCTCCGGAGTGCTCTAACTAAGTTAACATGCAACTAACCTAAGGAATTCTACAGTCCATCCCTTTCAGTATGAATGATGTTTTGGAAGAGTTTGTGAGAACGAGTATGGATGTATCATTCAAAGCAATTGAACATAAACACAAGACTAAAAGCAAATATAACTAAAATCCAAGACACCACAGCTACTTCTTACTCATTGTTATGATACTTTGGAAGAGCTTTGTAAGAGTAAGATTGGCTATGCCAATTGGTGTAAACTAGCAACTAAAACCTACAATACCACAGTTAGGCCTTATTCATCATCATGATATTTTGGAAAAGTTTATTAGAGTAAGTTTTAACTGTGATAACTAACGGAAGTAAATGCAACTAAAACCTACACTATCATAGTTGTGCCTTATTCCTCATAATGATATTTTGGAAGAGTTGATTAGAGTAAGTTTGACTTTGATAGTAAATATAAACAATTATGAACATAAGCTTCAGAAATCTACTTAAACTAGAAATAAAAGCGAGACTAAAATACTTATCTAACAGTATAAACAAGGCTACTCGGGAGGCAGGGGCCCTCTACCACTAGAGTAGCATGAAATCTAGTTCAAAATCGACTCAACGCGTTCAAGGAAATACTGCTTCTTTCATTAAAGAGGAATCACCTCAAAACAGAGTATTCACGGACTTCAAAGACCTAGCAGTCAACCATAAAATCTAACCAAAATCTAACCTTTGTCTCTCGGTTTCCCGACTATATTTATAGCAAATTTAAATAACATAACTTGAGATAATACGGGGATTATTGTCTTTCCTAATAGAAACTAAACTAGGACTCTGATCATGATCACGTAACAGAATTTGGACTTCCTCATCCTGTTAGGAGTCTACCTCCTAGTTTGAGTCTCCACGTGCTTAACCACGTACAGAATTCTGTTCAATCTCTATGGAGGGCAACAAATGATGAGGACATGACGTGGAATACACCCATATGTGATTTTCTCCAAGATGACATCTGGAACCTGTATAAACATGAAGCTAGCTGCAGAATTGGCAACTAGCTACAGAATGTCTGCATTCTGTAGCTAGTTTCAGTTCAAAAAGTACTACAATGACACAACCATAAAAACATAGCAAGTTAGCCACGATATTAATTATTAAAGCAATTTTAACTAATTTCATTGATCATTTGAGCCTGGGATTAATAATGGATAAAATAAATGGAGTGGAATGTGGTGGAAGAGAGAACATTTTTGGAGCTCAACAATATGCACCACTATCTAAGTACCACACTGATCCCATTTCACTAGACACTATGCATGCGATGAGGTAGAATTCCAACTCAAATTGTGATGCCGAAGCCTCACCCATTGCAGATCATGAAGCCTTCTTTTTGTTGTTCTTCTTTTGTGGGAAATTAGATGCATAATGTCCATGCTCATGATAGTGAAAACATTTCACTCTGGACATGTCACACTTCTTGCCTTCTTTGCCAGTCCCAAATTTGGAATAGGGTTTCTTTCCCTTCCCCTTCTTTGCCTTACCAGCCAAGGTAAAATTTTCCTCATCATCTGTCTTGGATGAGGATCCATCCCTGGTTCTTCGCCTGCATTCTTCTAGTACCAAATCCGACCAAAGTCACTCCCAATCTGGTAGCTTCTCCCTCCCATTGACAGAGTCCTGATAACTATTCCAACTCTTGGGAAGGCCTAGAAGAGCTAGGTTCACCAAGTCATCATTCGCTACAGTAATTCTGACACTCCCAATATCATCTCGACATTGGATGAACTTGGTTAAATATTTCAGAATAGTGTCGCCTTTCTCCATTTTGATTTTCCAGAGCTTATCCTTCAATGCCAATTTTTAGTGGTCACTGCTACTCTGAAACAGATCTGTCAAAGTCTTCCACATTGCATATGGAATCGCTTTTCCATGGAGACTCGTGACAATGTGGTCTCAAGCTCCCTCTAATAATATCCTCCTCTCCTTTGAAACCTTATTTTTCCAAGCATCAAGAAGAGCAGCATTTGCTGCTGCGGGCTTGGGAATATCATTATCAATGAATTATTTCACCCTGTTTTCCTCCAGAACTGCCTCCATTCTATCTTTCCATGAAATATATTTAGAACTTCCCTCGAGTGCATATTCCAATCTCAAGCCATTGAAAGCCATCTTGATCTGCCTATCGCACCAAAGAATATTTTTTGCAAATTCGAATGCTATTCAACACAAATTCAATTTCTTCTCCACTATAGTGATTTCTTGTGCTCTGATACCATGTAGAAATTATACAAACAATACGTATACCAATGGATTCAATCTGATCATGTGATATGCTAAATAAATATACGAAATCCTTCTACAAATTAATTGCAGAAAATAAACACGACTACCAATCACACCAAGTAAAAGAAAGAAGAAAATCAATCCACAACACATTTATTTTTCTTAGGGAAATATTTCTGCTCAAAACCCCACTATCTTCTATTGTATATTCAACCAAGGAATCATGAAACAATTACAATGCATTCTTCTCACAAGATTCTGTTGCACTCTGCTAATCATCTCACACTAATCCGGACAAAATCAACCAACACTTATCCAATTTTCAGCCTCTACTCAGCCTGCCTGCCTTGCACAATTCATGTGGAATGCAATCCCCATTCTTTAGGAATTTTAGCCTTCCAAAATTGTGCAATACTCATGGGAAATCCTATGGGTGTATTACTGCATGCAGGTAGTTTTCTAATAATACAACTGATAGTTAACATCCCTTTAACCTCTGTGTCAATTGGGTCTTCATTAGAACTGACATCCATGCAGATATTAATAGTAAATCATCAGTTACTTGACAGATCACTGCATGTGAATTAAATTTTATTTAATTCACTTGACCTCTCACTAGTGAAACAATTAGTTACAATGAGTTAAATTGATTTTAACTCAATTAATTGAGTTAAATTATTTCTCATGCATTATACTAATGCACTAACTGGAAATTGGACTAAAAAAAAAATAGAATCACTCTGCATGCCTCACCAACCACCCACAACTCGAATTCAATGAGATAACTGAGTTTATCACACTCAATTAACTATTAGAAGTGATTATGAGATAAGATTACAAATTATTTTCCAATTTAATTAAGAAAAAATTAAATTAGACACACATTTCTTCTTGAATTTTCAATAGGCTTGAGGGGCACTGACCCGGGTTTGGAGTTAAGGTTAACCAACAAAACCCTCTTACTACTGGTCCTTTCAGTAGTGACCTACTTATGCAAGTCAAAGTCTCACCCAAAGAAGTATGGGGGGGTGTTGGAACCAGGTTTCCACACCCTAAGAGAGAATTAAATGATGTGGGTGTCTTCAGATCTAAAACAACTATGATCTAATATTTGCAACAAAAGCCCTAACCAAAAACCCTATCCAGACAAACTTAGGTAAATTTACACAGGTTACCCTGCGTGCGCATAGATACAAATCCCACAATCCCTTCGATAGTCTCTAATGCATAACATTTATGTTCAATAACAATAGATCCATTCATTTATTATCCATCTAAGGCAGAAAATAGTCACGCAACTGATCCAAACATAGATAACACAGTAAACACAAACAATATGTAGAAACATATCATATAGAAGAAGACAGACGCATTTGATACTCATATTTCATCCAAAACGTTCCTTTATTCATTCACAGTTCTGATCTTTCTTACAACACTTTCATTCTACCCATGAACACAGCAACGGGGTCAGCATAGATCAAGACTAAGGTCTTCGCACACACACCCAGCATGAGCCTTCTAAACGCAAAAAATTTCGCTTCTTAGCTTAGAACATCATAGCATAGTTCATAATTTCTTACTTCACCCCCTTATCAACTCGATCTAGACTCCAATTTATACCTTTAGCTCGCGCTCATCTAAGGTCCGCAATCTGTGGTTTGCGGCCCCTAGTTCTACCCTTTGGCCCATTACAACTCATCAGGGCCTTTGACCCACTCCAAATCCCCTTGACGTATTCTTCGCTTACTGCGAATGACTTAAATTCCAAAAAATTACAAAAAATATCATATTTTTATTCCAAAATTTAGTCCTAAGGGACCCCGCTCCAACAAGAATTGATGTCATACATTACCAGATGCTTCCATTCATTCATTTGAGGAAATTGTTAAGATATTTGTGAAACTTTTGAAAAGTATGATTATAAATATGTATATAAAAGGATCAATCAACTTAGAATGAAACCCAATGAATCAATGGAGAATTTTCTTGATCGGTTTTGTCACCTTTGTTATGAATTTACCAAAGAAGATGTCAGCTCAGATTTCATGAGTGATAATTTTCAAAGTTTGGTTATAGTCTCCTTAAAACAATTTGCATTAGATTCCCTTGATGATTTTGCTCTTCTAACTTTTCTCAATCATAAATCACCTTCATTCTCAGAGGAGGAATATACTACTCCTTTTATTCCTTTCCCTCCTCCTTTCCCATTACCAATCAAAGGAGTTCCTCCTGTTGAGGTTGGAATTGTGAAATCTAAAAACAAAATTGCTGATTCATTTCTCCCACATTCATCCTCTTACCATGAACCAATTTTCATTCAAAGAAGCTTTCATGGTTCTCATGATTATATCAAAGATAATCCCTTCATTATTCAAGACAACCCTAACATCCTTAATCTTAACCTTGAATCTGATTCAATTGAAATTAGTGTTTCTTAATAGGATATATGTCATCCTCTATTATTGGCATCTCATGACCCTTTGTACCTTGATTCGCTTAATCAATCCTCTCCACTATTTATTGATAAAGATACTTTTGATTCTCAATTTGATGGCTGACATGGTGATATGGTATAATTTGGATATATCTCTCAGGTATAGGATGAAAAGAGTGAAGACACTTTCCATATTTCTTCCCTCTTTTATATTCTTCCATGTGAAAATAATGATCAATCATATTGTGATCTTAATAACTAGTAAAATGATCTAAAAATTCTTACTCAAGTTGTAACCTTGGATAACCAACACCTTGAAATTCATGTGTATGCTAATATATAATTGATGAGTTCCCATGTACATTGAATGATCTTTTACCTCCTCAAGAAGACCTAGATTTGTAAGGCTTCAATATAATTGTTGAGCATCCTTCTTGTAGTTTACAAACTCCACTTTTGGATTGGGATAATCCTTTAGTTTAGGATGCTCTTGAAATTAATCTAATCCATACATCATCAAATATGAAACTAGAAGAAAAATATTATCAATATTTTGAAGCTTTAGTATACCTTTTTGAATAAGAGTAATGCCAATCCAAAAATCACATCAATATATCACTCTTTGGCCATTATGAAATTCATGTTCATTCAATTAATCTATACCCTCCTTATGATATTTTATTACATTCCCCTCCCTTCCATGATCAAGGCCTTCTCTTGGGTGGAAGTGGATGTTCAAATAATATTTTTGAGCATAACATGCATGATAATCTAGTGTGGTTGCAAGTTTATATGAGGATTCATTGTTTGAAGTATAAGTCTGATTTAGGTGCAAGTGACATCTCTCCATAAGGGAATTTTCATCTTCCTTCATGTTTAATACAATTTTTGTTATATCTTGGTATGCTCATTGAGTCTGCTACACCAACAAGTTCTCTCAATCCTTTAGATCCTTACCCTGCTAGCTTTGATTACAATAAGGTACATGGTGGTGGGGTTTCACAATTAAAAGATGAAAAGATTGAATATGGTGTTTATGATTTTTTTCATTTATAAATATTTCACATGTCAGGAGGAAGATGTTACAGATGTTCAAGAAAGGTCCTCTTATTGATTCATATATATTCTTTACCCATGAAAAGTTCCATATGATAAATATTGAATATGATCAAGTTAGTAGCATTAACAATGTTTTCAGTGATATATCTAATGATAATGGTCCATATTTACTAGTATATATTTCTAAGCCATCTAAATTTGATGATATATCATATGAAAATTAAAGGACTTGTTAGGAAATCGAGGCACTTTAGTCCTGGCTGATGGTTATTCCAGGTTCTCGCAATCCTAAAAAGATCCCTGAATTAAATTGGATCCATATTTTCTTACTAAATTCTTTCCTTATTGTTGTTTCACTAGGTGCGAGCTCACTCTTGAAGTATTGTTTTCAAGTTAACCTTGTTAATCCTCAGGATATAATTTTTTATCAGATAAATATTTCTTGTTTGGTTTATTCTCTTTCATGAAAACCATTTATATCAAACCCAGGGTTGGAGAACATATCTTTCATGGATACACACAAATCAAAAGCATGGTATTTTGATTATCAAAATAAATACCATTCCTAATTGAAATATTTCTTCTTGTCAAATCCTTATGTAGATGACCAACTTATTATCTTTTCTAGTATATTGTATGAAGTTGATCGTTTTCGTAGCATAATCTATCCTCTTGAGTGCTAGTGAGTTCTTGAGTCATTTCGCAGATGTAATTCCTCAAGTTGATATAAATAATGGATTTTATTTTCCTCATACTTCTGATCTTTAATATTCATAGTTTTACTATTCTTTGTATCCTAAATGGTTTTCAGCCTTTGTTATACCAACAATTAGTGTTAATCGTATGAAATTTTATATTGTTAGCCTAGTTTATAATCAGATGCAAAGTAATTATCTCCCACACTAGAAAATAGGAACCAATAATTTCTAAGCATTATCATGTGAGGAGGAAGATTCTCTAATTCGAAGAACTTGTAGAATCTCTCAAATTAATACATCCTTATCTTGAATAATGTAACATCTTATGCGTTAGCCATAATATTCAATCAAAATATTATCCTTAACAGTTTTGATCCCTTTAATTATTTTTTCACTAGTGTATCCAATGCTAGTTGTTGGTTTATATTCAATTCATGTCCCCATTGCTCATATATTAGTCAAGGAATTAGGGAAATTCAGTGTTTTTTGTTGGTTATGTTAGGTCCCCATAACCCTGATAAAATTTATGAGGGAGATTAGTTTATTTTTTCTTCACATTATATTTCTCATAATATGGATCTGATAATTGAAGACATATCTTTCCATGAATTTTGATATTTTCAAGTTGGTTGTTTTCATGATCCAATACCTGATTAGTTGGAGGAATCATATATGATGAGTTTGTTTGTTAATAATAATTTCCAACATTACTTCATCTTAAAATGTATGAATGTATGTTTTATAAATATATTCAAGGTATTGATATCTATCATCCTATATTTTGTGGTAAGTTTGTAGGTTGGATAGATCAAGTTATCAACTTGCACCCTTTATTCTTGCAACCTTAGCCTTCATTCATACGTACAGGTAATCTAGGTAAACATATTTACTTATGTACATTATTTTATTCATCTATTAATCATTCATATGTTTCATATTACTATTCTGGAAAAAATATTTTTGTTGCATTGGAAATTTCACTTCAATTAGCCCTGAAATTCTACCCAGTTAGGTTAGGTTTGGGTTTATGTGCATTTTATTTTGTCTTTTCCATCACACCATCCTCATTTCCTTTCTCATCTTGTCTTTACATTTTCTTGGTTTTCTTCCTTTTTATTTTCTTTTTATGTCATGCCTTTCTTTTTCATTTGTTTAATAATATCATGCATGACAAATACTTACTTGGCTTGAAGAGAAATGTTGGCAATATGTTTTTGGTATCCTATTATATTGAATTGATTGTCCTTGATGGCAACTCTCTGACACAGGATGCAGATAATGACTGTATGAAGAACTCAGAAAACCATCAGCAGTTCTATACAAGTAGAATATAAGACTGAATTGAAGCTCAGGGAGAATCGATGTGAATAAGGACGTGTTAAATCATGTGTGAATAAGTTCGGTGTATTCATACATCCTAAAAAACCTCCAAAGTTGGAGGGTTCTGGTCTCTTCGCAATATGTGTTAAGTATGGCTGAGTAAATCTGAGTAAAGGGCTGATGGATTCGATTTCTGTAAAAGCACGAGCTAGCAAATCGGTAAAGGATGTAATTCTGTATGGTGGAATCGATAGGGTTAACCTGCTTGCTGAAGAATGCAATTGAATGGACATCGCAGAGCATGTTTACCGGAATATATATATATATATATATATATATATATATATATATATATATATATATATATATATATATATATATATATATATATATATATATATATATATATATATATATATACATATATATATATTTAACCTGAGTTATATTAACATAATCGCGTGGAGGAAGA
The DNA here is from genome assembly GCA_034641835.2 of Pinus albicaulis. Taxonomy (NCBI): domain Eukaryota; kingdom Viridiplantae; phylum Streptophyta; class Pinopsida; order Pinales; family Pinaceae; genus Pinus; species Pinus albicaulis. Next base: position 1,153,328,297 of record CM076581.1, read on the forward strand.
ACAATTAAAACAGGGTTATGCCTTCATGAAGAAACGTAGAAATGTCAGAATAAAGGCGGATGGAACCCTGAGCGAAGCGAGCGGAAAGGAACCACGAGCGAAAGAAACCACGAGTGGTTTCTGGTTTTCATTGCATCACTTTCGATGGGCAAGAAGTATTCAAGAGGTTGGGAGCGATTCCATAGATCGATCGACACGTGTCCTCAAGCGACTTTGAAAAACCGCCATCGCACATTAACGATCGACCAAGGAGGCTGAGCGATATCATTGAGCGCCGTCGATCTGGAGGGGAGCCATCGGAAGATGGTCGTATGAGGAAGATGCGTGAAGGTTAACCAAAGTATGACGCGGGAATTTGATTGGACGATTGATCATATACGTGGGGCCCAGAGTTAAATTTTTATTAACCTTGGCTATAATATTATACGGTGGAGATAAAGATTACCTTTTGGATTGATTCGTGAATATGCATGGAAAAGTATAGGTTGGGGTTCCAATCTGGATTATTATTTTTAATACGTGGGTTGTTATTAAAAGAGCATTTTTGTATGCCTTGGGAAGGTCATTACTAAAGAAGAAATTTGGATTAATATCTCAATCTCAGATTGAGATATTAAAAAGCCTTAGATTAATTATCTAATTGCCAAAACCAAGAAAATAATGAGAAATTGTTTGGGGCTTGGGTAGACCCCGCTGGATTATCTATTTGATCCCGTCCAGGAAATACCATCAGCGGTTGGGTGGTTTTGACTCATGGTATTAATAAAGGAAAAACTATATAAGGATAAGAGGATCATAGTACAAGGGGTGCGTGCGAAGGGATTGTCAATAAATAAATCTCTTTAAGAGATATCTGCATGATTGAACTATGTTGTCTGATAACGCTGAATCTATGATGCACCTATAGAGTGGATGAAGGTACAAGATCTCTAGATCTAGAAATGGTGAATCTCTAGGAAGATCTGCAAAGAAATAATGAAGACCTGACACAAGTCTGATTAAGAAATTGAAGGAAGCTGGTGGATTTGAAATCAGGGGGGTTGGAGCTCCCTTCCAGTAGTGACTAGAGAACGAGAGAAGGTTGTAGCCTTCTGCAAGTGGGTGCCTGTGTGCTGGTATAAGTCTATGCTAGCACAGAAATTTTAAGAAGTTTTCTTTATAATAAATATTGAAGACAGAGATGACAGCAGTGGTGGTTTTCTCCCAAATTGGGTTTCCACCTTAAATACTGGTGTTTATGTGTGTTGCTTATGTGTGATGGTTTATTCTATTATTCCTGTACATGCTTACTGCTTACTAAACCTTTGATGAATGAATGATGCAATAATCTAAGTAAAGAATTAAATAAGATCTCTGATAATAAAAAATTAGTCAGTTCTAAATACTGATTCACCCCCCCCTCTCAGTATTTTTCTCAACAATTGGTTTCAGAGCAGGTCCTTCTGAAAAGCTTAGCCGCTAGAAGGAAGATCAATCAAGATGAGCAATCAAGATGGAATAGCATCTATCAGGCCTCCGCTCTTCAACGGAAATAATTTAATCTTCTGGAAAACAAGGATGAGATCCTATCTTCAGTCTCTGGGTGCAGATGTATGGGCTATTGTTGAAGTAGGATATCAATATCCAGCCGCAGTACCAACAGATCCAACAGAAAGAAAGAATTATGAAACAAATGCAAAGGCGGTTAATGCTCTATTGGGAAGTCTAACTGAATCAGAATTTGTCAAAGTCATGCAGCTGAATACAACAAAGGAAATATGGGACAAAATCATTCTAAGCTATGAAGGTGATGCAAAGGTAAAAAGTGCTAAACTCCAAACTCTCAGAATTCAATATGAGAACCTAAAAATGCATAATGAGGAGAGCATTGCTAATTTCTTTTTACGACTTGATGATATTGTAAATCGTATGAGATATCTGGGAGAAACAATAACCGAATCTACTTTGGTTGAGAAATTTTTAAGATCACTAACGACAAAATTTGAGTCAAAAGTTTCTGCTCTTGAAGAAAATCAAGATCTTCAAAATCTTACTGTGGTGCAACTTCATGGCATACTAACTGCATATGAAATGAGAAGAGGAGGACCATCTGAAGTCAAAGAAGTCATCTTTAGAGCTTCCACAAAAGGAAAAGAAGTACAAGAGACAGAAGGATCAAGGTATATCTCAGAAGAAGATGAGGTAAATTTTGTAAAGAAACTCCAACTTGGTACAAGACGGTTCAGAGGTAAGCTTCCTTTCAAATGTTTTGCTTGTGGAAGAGTTGGTCATTATGCTGCTAAGTGTCCTCACAAAGAAACACATGAAAAAGGAAAGGAAGTAGCAAGAAGGAATAAGAATCGGTTTAGCACTAGAAAAAGCTACTATACTCATGAATACAGTGATGGGTTATCAGACAGTGAGGAAGAATGTGAATAAGATCTTAGACTTCTCATGGAATTTTAAAAAGAGTCTAGAGAAGAAAAAGATACTTTTATGGATGCCTTAGAGAACAATGATTTTCTTGATGAAATCAACAACTCAAAATATGCTTAGAAGAAAGTAAAATATCCATAGAAACTCCGAAAAATCAGCTTGAAGAAAAGGAGAAACATAATGAGAAATTAGAATGTGAAATAGTAAGTCTAAGAAAAGAAATTGAGAAAGCAAAGACTTTGAATCTTAGATTTTCTAAAGGATCTGAAACCTTAGATGAGATTATCAAGGTACAATGTTCTCCTCTTATAAAGACAGGTCTTGGATATATCGGAGAATCTTCTCAGGCTTCAGCACCAAACTATCTAAAAGCAGGTACAGCCAGTATACAACATTCTGCCACTCAACAAGGGAATAAAGAATCTTTGCAAGTAAAGCATGACCATCTCAATTCAAAGAACACTAATAGGAATACCCTTCCAAGAAACACCAACCAATTGGTAAATTCAAGTAGAAGATTTTATGATCGCAGAAATTTCTTCTTCAATGGACAATGTTTCTCATGTCACAATTTTGGTCATAAAGTTGTTCAATGTGTTGCATAAAAAATCATCATGACAAGAGAAGCAAGAAAGAAAAGGATTGATATTAGAACAAAGAAGAATACATACAACAACTTTTCTCCTCTTCAAAATGAAGTTGAATGTGCTTATTGCAATAACTTTGGTCATGAAGAATCTGAATGCAGGAGCAAAGTTCAGCCAAAAGAGTATTTTCCTTCAAGCTCCAAAGTGTGGAAAAGGAAGGAATTATAGGTTGAAAATTGTGGCATAGCGTTATTTGCAGAAGGTGAAGAAAATCAATGGTACATTGATAGTGGATGCTCAAAACACATGACAGGTGACAAAAACAAACTTCTTGCATATAGTGCTCTTGAAAAAGAAAAGAATGTTACATTTGGAAATGATACTCCTCCTGTCATTAAGGGAAAAGGGTCTGTTTTTCTAAAAGAAAAGGTGAAAGCTAATAATGTCATGTATGTGGATGGGTTAAAGCATAACCTGTTAAGTGTAAGTCAAATTTGTGATCAAGGAACTGAAGTTGTCTTTAGTTCAAAAGAATGTGTGGTACGTGATCTTGATACAGGTAAAACAATTATAAAAGGAAAAAGAACTCCAAGCAACCTGTATGTATTGAAGAACTGCAAAGAAAAATGTTACTTGAGTAAATATTCAGAAAACTGGCTATGGCATAGAAGGTTGGGGCATCTGAGCTTCTCTCAAATCAACAAATCAAGCAGACTTAAAGCTATTCGTGATCTTCCCAATATTACTCTACCTAAAAATATCATATGCAAATATTGCCAATTCGGTAAGCAAACCAGAGTACAATTTAATGCCAAGGAAGGATCATCAAGTAAGCCTCTTGAACCGATTCATACTGACATATGTGGACCAGTGAGGAAAAATTCACCACGTGGTGAACAATACTATATCTTATTTATTGATGATTTCTCTAGAATGTGTTGGATTGGGTTGCTTAAACACAAAGATGAAGCATTTGAGAAATTTCAGATCTTCAAAGCACTAGTTGAGAATGAATTAGATCTAAAAATAAAGTGTTTTAGATCTTATCGAGGAGGAGAATATACATCAGATGAATTCCTTGAATTTTGTGAACAACATGGCATAAAAAGACAGTTTTCTGTAGCTAGCACTCCACAACAAAATGGTGTAGCAGAAAGAATGAATAGAATAGTTCAACAAATGGCTAGAGCCATGCTTGATGATTCCGGAACATCTGACACATTTTGGGGAGAAGCAGCACATACAGAAGTAAACATTGTCAACAAGGAACATGTTTGCGTAAATAGTGATAAAAATCCATATGAACTCTGGTATGGTAATCCTCCCACTGTAAAGCATTTTAGAATTTTTGGAAGCAAATGCTTTATCAAAAATAATGATGAAAAACTTGGCAAGTTTGAACCCAGAGCAGATGAAGGAATACTTCTTGGTTACTCCTCTAGGAGTAGAGCATATAAATGTTACAATAAAAGAATTCGGAAGATTGTTGAATGTATTGATGTTGTTATTGATGAGTCTCCTGCAGCTCCAAAAGAATAAAAACAAACAATAGATGAAGATGATGATGACATATATCCTTCTACATCAAATAGGAATGATATAGACAGTGAACCTAATGAAGAACCCGAAGATGATTTATCTGAAAAAGCTCCATCCAGAAATGTTCAAAAGAATCATCCAGAATCTCAAATCTTGGGAGAAAAGGGATCAGGTGTACAAACAAGAAGGACTCTTGTGGGATCTTCTAGCAATCTGGCATTTATGTCCACTATTGAACCACACAATGTCAGTCAAGCTAGCAAAGATGAATGTTGGATTCAAGCCATGAATGAAGATCTTGATCAAATTGAAAAGAATCACACTTGGGAATTAGTACCAAGACCTCATGACAAAAATGTCATTGGAACTAAATGGATATTCAAAAATAAGTTAAATGAGAATGGGGATGTTATAAGAAATAAAGCCAGACTTGTTTGCAAGGGGTATGCTCAACAAGAAGGTATAGAATTTGAAGAAACTTTTGCCCCTGTAGCTAGACTTGAAGCCATAAGAATGTTTCTTTCTTTTTCAAGCTTCCAACAAATCAAAGTTTATCAAATGGATGTTAAATCTACTTTTCTCAATGGTGATCTAGAAGAAGAAGTTTATATAAAACAACCAGAAGGATTCATTTTGGGAAATGATGAAAAACTTGTTTGTAGACTTAAAAAGGCTCTATATGGTCTCAAACAAGCTCCAAGGGCATGGTACTATCATCTTGACAAATATATTCATCAACAAGGATTTTCTAAGGGGTCTGCTGATAGCAACTTATACACAAAAACTGAAAATAATAAACTTTTGATTGTGGTTGTATATGTTGATGATATCATTTTTGGAAGTAATGCAGAGTCTATGAGTCAGAAATTTGCTTCTGATATGCAGCAAGAATTTGAAATGTATTTACTTGGGGAACTAACATTCTTTCTTGGCTTGCAAGTGCAACAAGCAACAGATGGCATATTCATATCACAAGCAAAATATCTTAAGCAAATCTTGACGAAGTATGGCATGGAAGACTGCAAACCTATAAGTACACCAATGATAACTGGATGTAATCTCAATTCTAATGATGATTCCCCCATGGTGAATCAACCAGAATATAGATCTATGATAGGAAGTCTACTTTATCTCACTGGGACAAGACCAAATATTATGCATGCAGTTGGGATTGTTGGACGATTCCAAGCTAATCCAAAAAAGTCTCACCTTCAGGCTGCGAAAAGAATATTCAAATATCTACAAGGAACTCAAGACTTTGGACTATGGTATCCAAAGAATGTTGATCTTACTCTTCATGCTTACACTGATGCAGATTGGGCTGGAAATGTTGATAATCGGAAAAGCAATAGTGGTGGTGCATTCTATATGGGGCCCCGGTTAGTATCTTGGTTCAGCAAGAAGCAAAGCTCTATTGCCTTATCTACAGCAGAAGCAGAATATGTGGCTGCCACATCATGTTGCACTCAACTTCTTTGGATGATGCAATCCTTGCAAGACATTCAAATCAAATTTTCACTTCCTATTTCCATTATGTGTGATAATACAAGCGCCATCAGTATCTCAAAGAATCCAGTCATGCATTCCAAGACCAAGCACATTCCCATAAAGTATCACTTCCTACGTGAACAAGTGCTTGAACAAAAGGTGAAGTTGGAGTATGTTCCCTCCAAAGAACAAGTTGCTGATATATTTACCAAACCTTTACCTAGGGAAGCATTCAAATATCTCAGACAGAAGTTGGGAGTAGTCTCTGCCATGAAGAAGATCAGATCTACATAAATTCAAAAGATCAAACTGGATACGCTCCTGTTGAAAGTGTTCAGGATGCACAAGCTAAGGGGGAGCATTGGTCATGTGGCAAGGATGCATAGTTGACATTCTAAATTATTTGTTGTAATATGCTCTCATCTTGAGTGTATAAGTCATTGAATATTATGTTTAAAGATACAGCATGATCTCAGGGGGAGCATGGTATTGTCAGTACAAAGGATCCTGATCTATCCTTTGTCCTTGATGTCAAAGGGGGAGAATATTGCTGAATGTATTTCTAGTCATGGTTGCCATCAAGTCCAAAGGGGGAGATTGTTGGCAATATGCTTCTGGTATCCTCTTATATTGAATTGATTGTCCTTGATGGCAACTCTCTGACACAGGATGCAGATAATGACTGTATGAAGAACTCATAAAACCATCAATAGTTCTATACAAGCATAATATAAGACTGAATTGAAGCTCTGGGAGAATCGATGTGAATAAGGACGTGTTAAATCATGTGTGAATAAGTTCGGTGTATTCATACATCCTGAAAAACCTCTAAAGTTGGAGGGTTCTGGTCTCTTCGCAATATGTGTTAAGTATGGCTGAGTAAATCTGAGTAAAGGGCTGATGGATTCGATTTCTGTAAAAGCACGAGCTAGCAAATCGGTAAAGGATGTAATTCTGTATGGTGGAATCGATAGGGTTAACCTGCTTGCTGAAGAATGCAATTGAATGGACACATGATCGCAGAGCATGTTTACTGGAATACATATATATATATTTAACTTGAGTTACAGTAACATAATCGCGCGGAGGAAGAAAAATTCAAATAGGGTTATGCCTTCATGAAGAAACGTAGCGATGACGGAATAAAGGCAGACGGAACCCTGAGCGAAGCGAGCGGAAAGGAACCACGAGTGGAAGAAACCACGAGCGGTTTCCGATTTTCATCGCACCGCTTTCGACGGGAAAGCAGTATTCAAGAGGTTGGGAGCAATTCCATAGATCGACCGACGCGTGTCCTCGAGTGACTTTGAAAAACCGCCATCACAGCACGCCATCGCATGTTAACGATCATCCAAGGAGGCCACGTGATATCGTTGAGCGCCATCGATCTGGAGGGGAGCCATCGAACGACAGTCGTATGAAGAAGATGCGCGAAGGTTAACCAAATTACGGTGCGGGAATTTGATTGGACGATTGATCAGTAACCTTGGCTATAATATTATACGGCGGAGATAAAGATTATCTTTTGAGTCGATTCGTGTTGTAAGAATATGCATGGAAAAGCGTAGATTGGGGTTCCAATCTGGATTTTTTTTTTTAATACATGGGTTGTTATTAAAAAAACATTTTTGTATGCCTTAGGAAGGTCATTACTAAAGAAGAAATTTGGATTAATATCTCAATCTTAGATTGAGATATTAAAAAGCCTTAGATTAATTATCTAATTGCCAAACCAAGAAAATAATGAGAAATTGTTTGGGGCTTGAGTAGACCCCGCTGGATTATCTATTTGATCCCGTCCAGGAAATACCATCAGCGTTTGGGTGGTTTTGACTCATGGTATTAATAAAGGCAAAACTATATAAGGATAGGAGGATCATAGTACAAGGTGTGCGTGCAGAGGGATTGTCAATAAATAAATCTCTTTAAGAGATATCTGCATGATTGAACTCTTTTGTCTGATAACGCTGAATCTTTGATGCACCTATAGAGTTGATGAAGGTTCAAGATCTCTAGATCTAGAAATGGTGAATCTCTAGGAAGATCTGCAAATAAATAATGAAGACCTGACGCAAGTCTGATTAAGAAATTGAAGGAAGTTGGTGGATTTGAAATCAGGGGGGGTTGGAGCTCCCTTCCAGTAGTGACTGGAGAATGAGAGAAGGTTGTAGCCTTCTGTAGGTGGGTGCCTGTGTGCTGATATAAGTCTGTGCCAGCACAGAAATTGTAAGAATTTTTCTTTATAATAAATATTGAAGACAGAGACGACAGCAGCAGTGGTTTTCTCCCAAATTGGGTTTCCACCTTAAATACTGGTGTTCATGTGTGTTGCTTATGTGTGATGGTTTATTTTGTTATTCCTGCACATGCTTACTGCTTACTAAACCTCTGATGAATGAATGATGCAATAATCTAAGTAAATAATTAAATAAGATCTCTGATAAAAAGTTTTCAGTCAGTTCTAAATACTGATTCACCCCCCCCCCCCCCTCTCAGTATTTTTTCTCAACAAGAACCATGTGGCGAAGCTTTGAAAGGGAAATTGTGACAATGAACAACACCTGGCTAGCCTTTGATCCCCTTATTTTCTTGGGTTTACATATATTTAAATTCAATGATGTTTGGATGAAAAATATAATTAATTCTAGACGAAGAGCCTTTGGTATAACTACGAAGCCCTTATCTATTTTAGGGTCTTCTTTCCTAACTCAGCCTTGTAATCGAATGGTGTTTTGACATGTCAACTCAATTGAGTAGAGAAGGGAAAGGAGAAATCTTTAAGCGAGTATATCAATTTCAAATATGTTTCAAATCCCTTAAAAAGGAACAACCTCTATTTCTCATTAAATAAGTCGAGATCCCCCTTCCACCCTAGTGCAATAAAAGCCTAATAAATTCCAAAGCATATTGAAAAATAAAAATATAGGGTGAAGAAGAGAATGGCTTCCTGCACATAGAGGTGAAGTAAGAAACTTCATTAAGGTATTAAACGTGCTTACTAGCAGCGAAGTAATGCTTGTGATTCCCTGAAGTGACTCTACCAGGGTACTGAATAGGCCTACTGATGACGATGAAACACCGGGGAAAGTTCTTAACTTTTAACATTGAAAGCTTGATACACTCATTATCCCCCCCCTGTCGAGACAATTGGATATGAAAATTCTTGCAATTTTTTTTGGGATGAGAAAGGGATAGGAGAGACTATATCTTCAATTGGGATAAGTGGAATATCTGAGGTGATCTACATGGTGAATCAATACTTCTTGAAGTACTGAGACCTTAGATGCAAAGATAGACCTAAACAAAGAAGCTATAGTTCTTCAAGTTTGTTGCCAAGTATTTTCGTTTACACAAAAACACTCCAAAATTTTGTCTACATTCAAACTTTGGAACCTCCTTATGGTCATGCCATCTTTCATTTTAATTCATTAAGACCATGATCGACCATGCTCTTCAAGTGTTCAAGTATCCATTTAAGAATTCTAAATATCGAAGAGACCTAATTTTACAAGATTATCTTGTGATGTCAACATACTGCAGTTGTTCTAAGTAAGCCTAGTAGTCAAGGTGTATCCTTGGAAGTCAAGAATTATGTGGTCCTTGAAAACAATGATTCTATAGTGCTTAATGATAGTGATTGTGCAATTTTTGATGATAGTGCTTGCATATTTCTTGGAGACAGAGACTATGCAATCCTTATGGACAGTGACAGTATGATGGAATCCTTTGAAAATAATTATTGTACACTCATTGTTGATAGTGAGAGTGTACTTCTTCAAGTCAGTCAATTCACTCTTGGTTCCTAGTTTCCCGACATGCACTAAGCGCACTCACCAATCTTAACTCTGATTGCATGTTTTTCTCCCTGTATAAAGATTCCATTGCATAGCTCAATCTTGTATTCATATTTCACTTTTAAGCTATGTGCACTGTTGGAGTATTAGGATAATTTTCTCGCCCATGGTTGAAAATGACCCATCATCTCGGTGAGTTAATCAACTGTCTCTTTTGCTTTTACAACTGTCACTTTTTTTTCTTTTGCTCTTACATGCCTTTTTTCTTCTTGCTTTCAATTTTTCATGTGTTGATTGTGTTTTCTTGGTATATTTTCATGTGTTTCTTTCACTTACTTACACTATTATATGCATCATTATCGCTTGTTTTCACATATATTGTTAAGAAAATTTTAGTGTGTAGCTGGAACACACTCTCTTGCACAATTTGATGATATCTATCATATGAACATGTGATGGACACTCTCCCATGGAATAGTGCATCTTTTGACTGCAGTCAACACTTGTGTTGCAACTTGAATTTTAAGTGTCGCAAACTTACATTGAACTCAAAAGAAAGTGTCTCTTTCTTAAAATTCTAATATATATGTGTCAATGTTGGCTACTGGAACTTTGGTTACCTTGTATTTGATGGAATGTATGTGTGTTGTTTAGGAATTTTTTGGATATATTTTTCTCTATTGTTCCACTGACCCTACACTTAGCCATTTTGGAGCTCTTATTTTTCCTCTCATCTTGTGAAATTTGTGAACACACTGAGCACCCACCAAGTGATGACATTTTCACACTCTGAAACCTCACCGATGAGACCCTTATCTTTTAGACTTGTGTATTGCACTCCTCTTGGGGATAAACTCCTTCAATTGGGAATTCAACAACCTTAGAGAACAATGTCCTAACTCTATGATTAGAAAGTTTTTTATGTCTTAAATGGGCCACCTAGGGAAATTATAAAATAAGATTAGATTACATCATCAAATTTTAGAGGGAAAAAAGAAAAAACTTCCTTTTCAACTCGTATTTTCAAATTATCTCCCTATGGGTTAATAAAATTTCGAGTGGAAACACTTTTTGGATGTAAAATTTGATTCCTCGTCCAAGGAGTAACCATGTTTTATACTTTCAATGGACCCTAATACACGAATAAATGATAAATACATGAAAAAATGTGATTGCAATCACAATTTTTATGTATTTCTCATTTTTAGTGTAATGAGGTCCATGAAAAGTATGAAACATGAGTATGCATTGGATGAGGAATAAAATTTTACATCCAAAGAGTACTCCCAATCAAAATTTGAGTAAAACCTTAGGGAGATAATTTTAAAATACAAGTTGAAAGGGTAGTTTTATTATTTTATTATTTTTTGATCTTTTACTTTTTTAACCAAAAATGGTGAATCATCCCCCATGGTTTAAATCATCATCTTGAATCTTATTGGTTCTTATAAATTTTATTTTTGTTGTACATTTTTCTTAGGAGGCCCATTTTAGACCTCAAAATTTCTCTAATGGTTTCCTACCTTTACCCTCCACACAATACTCTGATTGGAGCTACCTCCAATTGCACATTCCATAGTTCTAGTGAATAGTGGGACCATCTCTTGGCCTCTGCAATGCTCAAGTGTGCAGTCCTAGAGTATCCTCCTCAATCAATGGGTATTGCGTAGTTACAATGTTATTCTTATTCCTCTTGTTGATTGAACCTGCCTACTACACAATGCGTTTTCCTACCTTTCCTCCTACTATACATTACATAGTTCTAGCGGACAATAGAGACATCCCTCATTCTTTGTAGAGCTCAACTACGTAATCCTTGCTTCCTCTTCCTTGAGAAGTTTTCACTACACATCCTTAGTGAGAAAACCTATCACCCTTGTCTCCTCGACTTTCCCACTGTGCATAACCTTGATGAACCTTCCCTTATTTCGCATTACATGGTTCTAGTGGATAACTAGGTCATTGATTGGTCCCTACAGTGCTAAACTAGGAAATTCCTAGGTTCCTTCTCTCTCAGTATTTGCGCAATGTCCCATCACAACTAGCATATCATATGAACAAACATAGACAAAATAGGTGATTTTCGGGATAATGTTGTTTTGTCATGGGTGAACTTTATTTTTAGGTGTTATGATCCTATCATGGAAATATGATGATCAAGGATGTCAACAAGAAGAGTTTACAAGAAGACTCCCGTGGAGATAAGACACAGATGTTATCATATAGGAGTAAAGGAATCTTGGACTACTACAGAGGGATGACAATTCATGATCACTTAGAAGATCCCAATTCTTATTTAGAATCTTTAGAGGGTGGGAATGAAGCACCTTTTAGATTATCATGAAGAGTTAAAGACTTCGCAGCAAAGAGAAGAGCTTGGCATTAATACATTATAATAAATTATTATGTCACCATTGCCAAGTCATGGCTTCTCAAAGTTTCATCACAAAAGTATTATGTTGTGGATGTGTTTTGCCAAATTTTTGGAATGTAATATTGTATTTTCAAAAAGAAAAAAGAGTAAATATAAAATGTGTGGAAACCCAAGGGTCACATGTGGAATGTGGAGAGTCCCTAGTGTAGTATACCTAGGAGGGATAATATGGGGTACAAATGGAGGTACCCAAGGGAATAATGTGATATAATAATGTAAATATGATAAATAAATGGTTCGTAGTTAATAAATAAAGTGGTTAACCCACATTATGCAAGGGACCACAAGTAGTTAGGGAATAATGTGATAATCCCATTGTATTGGATTGAGAGACCCATAACAATTACCCATGGTATTGTATGTATGAAGCCTATATAGAGGCTAGAGACTCTCCATTGAGACATGTCGAGTATTGGTTTTGTATTGACAAGTGATGTCTTGTGGAGTGGTCTCCTTCCTAAGGGAGACAATATGGAGTACAGATGGAGGTACCCAAGGGAATAATGTAAGGATGATAAATAAATTGTCCATAGTTAATAAATAAAGTGGTTGACCCACATCATGCAAGGGACCACAAGTAGTTAAGGAATAATGTGATAATCCCATTGTATTAGATTAAGAGACCCATGGTAATTACCCATGGTATTGTATGTATGAATCCTATATAGAGGTTAGAGACTCTCCATTGAGACATGTTGAGTATTGGTTTTGTATTGTCAAAGCGATGGCTTGTGGAGTGATATCCTTCCTTTAGGAGTAATTGTCTTATAACAAGTGATCTCCTTATATTCTTGGATTTCTCTTGGAATTTATTTGGCAGTAATTTTAATATTTTTGTAGTTATATTACAAGTGGTATCAAAGCTCTTTCTTAGGAAAAAAAGCAGGGATTTTTTTTTTTCATTTTTTATAGGAATTTTTTGGGTGGCGAGTTGGCGAATCATATATGAACATTTTAGTGCAATTTTTTCAAAAAACAAATTGCATATCTAAATTCCTTGCAAAAAAATAACTTATTTAAAAAATAAAAATAAAAAAATAAAAAAATAAAAAAAAATTGTTTGAATTGGTTCTCAATCCGAGGAGATATCACTCATTTAAAATCAACTATTTTCAGAAAAAATTTTGGCGGAAATTCATGGACGACAGCTCTCAAGTCATTTTTGAAATTTTTTGTGCATAATTTCACAAAATTAATAAAATATCTGAGTTACTCTTTGAAAATCACCCAATTTAACAAAAAATAAATCGGTCAAATCGAAGTCCAGATGAGGGAGATATCATTGATTTAAAATCAACTCTTTTCTTAGAAAGTTTTGTGACGGTAAGAAAGTTGTGGCGAGGATCTAAGTTCTGAGAATGCTCAGATCATGATTTCAATCACATGGAAGGATGCATAATGGCCTTTCCATTTATGAAAACAAACTAGAATAAATATTTTGAGTCTTATTGACCAATTTTTGGCCTTTTTAATTTTTCCACGCAAAGTAGGTAATTTTTTTCAAAACCCTCATTCAACTTCATGGGTTCTACTAAGCTAATTTTTACCAGTAAATATGATGGTCCTACTATTGAATAATTTATAAAATGGGAATAGTCACAACACATAAGATAATGGATATTAGCACCATGGCCAAATTTCAGTGACGAGGTTGCTATATGGGGGAAATCAATTGATAGAAATAAGTTGGTACTCCTTCCTGATGACGAATTTGAAAAAGGACTTTTGGAAAAATGGTCTCATGCTAGAAAAAATGATATTGAGAAACATAAGGGGTTATTTTCTATTGGTATCTCCTTATTACAGGTTCATGGATGTATTCAGAAGGATAAGATCATTGTGTCTATCATCCTAGTTGCAAGCATAATTTATCAATGTTAATTTGGAAAAAAAATTTACAAGTTCCAGCAAAACAACTGAAAACACACAGTTTGATAATGAGGATGTTCAAATTTATAAAGATTTTAATATTTCTATCGATAAGTATGTGTTGCATTATGGTTTTTATATTTCAAATATGGATAATGTGGATGTTGTTTTGGGATTCCCTTGGATGGAATTTGGTGGTACTATCAATATTAATGTGCAGAAGAAATTCTTGAAGCTCTAGTATAAGAAGAGGAAAATTACAATGCAGGATATTTCCACCTGTAAACATGTAGAGATCAAGGATTCCCAAGCAAAAAGCTCTACAAGTACTGACACATCATGTGAGGATTACATAGAGGTGTGATGATCCACCCACAACACATCAACACAAAGGAACCATAAGAATGAACTTCAATCTCAGGCAAGCGAGGTAATGACTAGATCAAATGTCCACCTTTCTCTTGGATGGCTAGATCAGCGTGCATGGTACCAGTGGACTAATCTTTTGAGTAGATATTATTATTTGTGTTCTTATCATCTTTTGAGGACGAAACATGCTTAAGGGGGGTGAAATATAGTATACCTAAGGGGGATAATATGGGGTATAGATGGAGGTACCCAAGGAAATAATGTGATATAATAATATAAGGATGATAAATAAATGAATCATAGTTAATAAATAAAGTGGTTAACCCACATTATGCAAGGGACCACAACTAGTTAGGGAATAATGTGATAAGCCCATTGTATTGAATTGAGAGAACCATGGTAATTAACCATGGTTTTGTATGTATGAAGCCTATATAGATGCTAGAGACTCTCCATTGAGACATGTCAAGTTTTGGTTTTGTATTTACAAGAGATGACTTATGGAGTGATCTGCTTCCTTAAGGAGTAATTTTAGGGTGTTTCCCTACCTCAAGGGTGTTGATATTATTAAAGAATTATTTCTATTTTATATTCTTGGATCGCTCTTGGAATTTCTTTGGCAGTAATTTTGATAATTATGTAGTTATATTATAGGGCCTCTAGGGAGCACACTTATAAGGAAATTAAGATAGGGTGTAAGGTGGATCATGGGGCATAATGGAAGGAAGCGATGTAGAGTAATGTTGATTAACCTGCATCTCTCTCTCTAGATGGAATATAGCAGTGGATTATCCTTGTTGATTGTTGTGTGGTACAGGGTCGAGCATCATGCACACATGAAGCTACTGGTTTTGCATGAATTGGAAATTAATTTCATGTATTGGGAGGAGGAATTAGCAAAATCTGGGATGGAAAATATCGGTTTAATCCCTTGGAAATTAAAGGAGTTTGTGTGGAGTGTAGGTGGACATGATGAATGGATAAGGGACATGTTGATATTAAGGGCATATTTGGTTCAATTCTTCAATATGTTTCACTTCTAGGAGGCTCTAGCATGGAGTTCTAAGAGCTTCAGTTCCATTGATGGTGAATGCTGTGAGGGGCAATGGAAATTATGGCATTGGTTTTGGTATGTGTGGGGATCAGCAAGAAGTTGTATAAGAATTCGTTGTGGTAGAGATATAGGTTGCAAAAGTAGCAGTTTGGGGTGTCAAGAACACAGACATGGGTAGCAATTGTTCGAAGGTAAATTCTATCCCTTTCCGTGGAAAGACAAACAATGGTATCCAATTCTTAATGTTTTATTAAGTAGTTTCCCATGGTTTATTTGGAGTGTAAATGGAATCCCTGAAATGGATGCTAGACGCAACCTAGGCTTGAAGGATTTTTTTCCCTTGGTTCTAAGCTCAGGGTGAAGGCAGAGAATGAGCTTTCATTAAATTGGGGGATGCTAGGGCTCGATCAAAGCCACTTATGGTTGGACATTAGAATTCTTGACTTGTATTTTTATCCCTAGAGGGAGTTGGATACAGGGTTAACTTGGAATCACGACATCATGTTGGATTGAAAAATTGTCATCTGTCAGTGGTATTTCACTGTTGTGCCTTTTTTCCTCTGTTTAGGCTTCTGTATGGCTCTAACAGTTAATTCTTGGACTTCTATGTCACTTAACTCCATGTCGTAGACCTCCTCCTCTAGCACATGTTTTCGATGTCTAGCCTCCCATGATTCCCTCTATTAGATTTTAGTGCAGGTTCACAATATCTCTCTCACTCAAACTGAACACTTAGTCAATATTATCACAATGCAAGTTTAGAACTCCAAGGTTTTGGATGAAGTTTTTGCACTGCAGAATATGTTAATAGATCTAAATTTTTTTTGTGGAGAACTCCTCGGCCATGGATGAAAAAGAGGCACAAGTGTGTGACACGGAAATCAATCTCACCCGTTATGCTCCATACTTTGAGTAATCAACACTTCAAATAGTTAGTTATGTGTATTTTGATCTTCTCAGTAGACCCAACCAAAAATTTTCTACGGGCGATTCATTTTGATATGATTGTTTCTAATTCAAGGAAAATTTGGCTTATGGGTTTTTGGTATGTCAGTATTTTAGCTCATTTAGGGAGTATGGTTTTTGAGTAGACAAGCCTAAAGTTGTATTTTTTTGTAATATTTGGAACAACAATCTATTGTCAAGATGTAAAATGTAGAGGGATAGTATTTTGTTTCTGAATTAGCTATCCTTGAACACTAGGCATAATGATGTTTGAAACTGAAGGTGTATCTCCTAGGTATCATGCTACAACTAGGCGCATATTTTAAATAAAACTACTCATTTCTTTAAAAAAAAACAAAAACTTATAAATGTAAATATTAAAAGTAATATAAATATGAAAATGGTGTTCCCTTGACCTTAGATCAATTCAATGGCTTATATTATCAATATAGAAATACTACATAAACCTAATATTTGGTACACTCACTCAACTAAACTTAGTCTCACACTATGGAAAATTAATTCATTGTGGATATTTTATAAACGACTGTCCCTATACCTCTCTAGACAATGAAAAATTTGGAGATTTCTTGAAAAACGATATTTATCAATCTGAGGAGCTCCATTCTCGACACAACAGGAGATCTCCTCCTTCCATATGTCAGCTTTTCAAATCAACAACTCTCGCTGAAGCCACTTTCGTTACCCTAACACCTCCAGGAGTCCCTGACACTTTGTTTCATTTTGCTCTTGTTGAGAATGGTGCTCCCTCTCTACTTACAACTAGGGTTTTTGCACAACGATGGTTCTCCATGACTGACCCTTCCTCTCTCCTTCCACCCATGGTTTTTGCTGAGATAGGATCCTCTGTGTGGTTATTCTCACTGTGGCTTTATAGACTAGGGTTTTCGCACAGTAAGGGTACACTGAGAACACTTAACAATTTTCCACAGCAAGTATTGAAAATGAAAACCAAGATTTCACATTTTTTTTTTCATTTTCATTTTATTTTCCGCTATTGCATGCCTCTAACCCTGACCTCACTACTTGCACAGGTTTCAACCCTCTTCCCATTTAGAAGGAGTTATCACTCTCACCTTTCTTCTTATTGTCATTACTGCTCTTTTAGCTATATCTATAGGTAAATGTCCCTTTTATCATCGCACTTTTTACCCATTTTTTTTGCTTTCTTTCTCTCCCTCCTTCAGGAGGGTTGATCATATGAATGTGATATTTTCTGATAAATCCTTAACACAATACAGAGGAATTTCTTTCCTCTTCCAACACAGAGATTTCGTTAATAAAACTTGCAGATGGAGCATTAAAAACAATATATACTGTGGAGAGCAAAACACATGTCTTTCATTCATTTACTTTCAGCTTTTAAAATCTTCAGAACTGTTGTTTTGGTTTTTCTGCATATTTTGCTCCATTGCCTATTCTTTGTCTACTACTCTGACACACTATATGATTGCTTCTCAGTATTGTACACACACACACACACACACACACAAATATATATATATATATGTGTGTGTGTGTGTGTGTGTGTGTGTGTTTACAATACAAACCGTAGTCATAATATTAAAACATTAACTTAAGTTTAAAAACTATATATAAAAATTAATTATGTCGCGGCAGTATCTCAAACCATATAACAAAAAAAACATTACAAATATGCAATTGATAGGTTTATCGCATGGGGAGTCATGTCCCCTCACTTTAGCACCGAGCGGTGTGAAAAGTGAAAGGTGAAAAACATTTCGATGGTTTATCGCATCAAAAACTATGCGGGCTGACTGGGCTTGGAGCTCATGCGATGAGGCGCTATTGGCTGAGGGACATGGTGAGTTGGCATGGTGGGGTCATGCTTTCGTGTGATTGCAAAGGGTAGGTGACATTGGCAGGGAGCGGTGTGATAAACGCCGATTGGTCGATGGACGGATGATGTGTACTAGCGGGGTCTACGTGACGTGGCGTGTTTGAATTCGAATAAATGGCATGAGGGTTGTAGGTAGGTGCGAACGATTATGGCGAGAGTTTGCATGGGTCCAACCACAATTTTGAAAATCTGAAAGGCTACGGTGGTTCGGCTGTTTGCAGGTGGTTTAAATTTTTTTTTGAATGCCCAGGTTGGGTGCAAAACCAAAAATTTGCTGCTGCTACCGTCCTTTAACTTCAAATCAAAATTGATGTTATTGTCCTGTTTATTCAGGTTGCAGTTGGAGTTATTTCCAACACTCCCCCTTAATCACAACTGCTACTATCTTGCATTCCTAGATATTTTCTGAGATAATTAAAATTTTCTGCCCCAATGGCTTTGTCAAAATATCTACAAATTGTTCTTCTGTTCTGCAATTCTTCATAAAAACTTCTCCATTGTTCACCAATTCTCTGATATAATGATATTTTGCATCAATGTGTTTTTTCTTTTATGAAACAGTGATTTCTTGGATAATGCTATTATTGAGCTACTATCACAATAAATTGTTGTACCTTTTACCTATTCATAGAAAAAATCTCTTAACATTCTTCTCAACCATATTGCTTGGCATGCTGCTGCTATGGCTACCACATACTCTGCCTCTGTTGTTGATAAAGCCACAATTGGCTCTTTCTTTGAAGCCCATGAAATGGCTCCTGATCCCAAATGAAAAACATATCCAGGGGTACTTTTTCTGTCATCTATACTTCCAGCCCAATCACTGTCAGTGTTTCCAATTAACTCAAAAATTTTAGAAGAGGTGTATAGGATACCATACCCCTTCGTTGCTTTCACATACCTTAGAATTCTTTTTTCTACTTGCCAATGTGTCTCCTTTGGCCTTTCCATGAATATGTAAATTAAACTTACAACATGCATAATATTTGCCCTAGTTGCAGTTAAATATATTAGGCTGCCAACTATGCTCTTATATAAACTTGGATCTACATCCTTGTTATTGTCTTCCTTGCTTAGTTTCAATCCCATCATTGTTGGAGTTATTGCTGATTTGCAATCCTGCATGTTAAATATTTCCAAAACTTCTTTCACATATTTTTCTTGAGAAATAAAAATTTTATCTTCATTTTTCTCTACTTCTATTCCTAAGAAGTATCTCAACAATCCCATATCAGTCATATCAAATTCTTCTTTCATGACTGTCTTAAAATTTTCAATGAGGTCAACATCATTACCTGTGAATATCACATCATCAACATAATAAACAACAATGAGCATCTTACCATCATTTTCTTTGATGTATAATGTGAGTTCTCCTTCACATTTCTCAAACCCATTTTCCAGTAGATAAGCATATATTCTACCATACCATGCTCTTGGTGCTTGTTTCAGCCCATATAGAGCTTTCTTCAATTTGCATACTTTGTGCTTTTGGTCTTATTTCTCATATACCAGAGGCTGTTCAAAATAAACCTCTTCCATGAATACTCCATTTAGGAATGCTGATTTCACATCCATTTGGTAAAATTTCCATGTATGTTGTGCTGCTATGGACAACACTACTCTTACTGTTTCCATTCTTATAACTGGTGCAAAAGTTTCTTCATAATCTCTTCCTTGTTGCTACTTGTAGCCTTTGATAACAAGTCTGGCCTTGTGCCTTTAAATCTTACCTTCAACATTTCTTTTGGTCTTATAGACCCATTTTACTCCAATCATTTCCTTACCTTTTGGGAGAACAACTAATTCCCATGTATTGTTCTTCTCTATTGCATTAACATCTTCATCCATAGCATCTATCCATTTCTTATCTTTTAATGCTTCTTCAAAATGAATAGGATATTCTATATGACAATACAATGCAAATAAAGAGTTCATACCTTCATTGGTTGCCTCTTGCTCATATATTTCATTCAAACTTCTAAATCCAGTTCTTCCTTCACTTTATGTACTTGTGCTTGTAGAAGCACTCAAATCTGATCTTTGTGTTGTGCTTGGAGAAGCACATTCATCACTTCTCAAGGGTGTTCTCATACCTGCTTGAGGTGTTCCTTTCTGTGCTTGTGTTGGTGGAGGTGGTGTTGCTAATGAGGGATTTCTTTCTTCCATTTCTTCCTTCTCATCTTCTTGAGAGAAACAAGGTTTTACATTCACTGTTTTCCCAATGCTTCCATCCCAAGCTTCTTCCTTAATGAATTGTACATCTCTCCTTATAATAAACTTCTTGGTGGATGGGTTATACAATCTATATGCCTTTGATTCATCACTATATCCAAAAAATATGCACTTCTCCCCCTTACTATCCAACTTCTTCCTTCGCTGATCCGAAATATGTGCATAAGCCACACATCCAAATACTCTCATGTGGGTGACAATTTGTTTTATGCCACTCCATCCTTTTTCTGGAACTCTATTCATGACACTCTTTGTTGGGCATTTATTTAAAATATATGCTGCACAATGTACAGCTTCAGCCCAATATTCATTTTGAAAATGTTTTTCTTTCAACATTCTTCTTACCATATCTATGATGGTTATGTTTTTCCTTTCAGCAACTCCATTCTGCTGTGGTGTATACCTTACTGTAAATTGCTTATGAATCCCATTTTCTCTGCAAAAACACAGAAAATATTTGAAGATATATTCTCCTCCTCTGCCAGTCCTCAAAACTTTTATGTGCTACCCACTTTGATTCTCAATAAGAGCTTTAAAGTGGCATAACTTCTCAAATGATTCACTCTTCATCTTTAAGAAGTACACCCATGTTTTTCTTGTGTAATCATCAATAAAGGTTAACATATAGTGGCTGCCTCCTAAACAAGGTGTTTGCATTGGTCCACACAAATCTGAATGGACTATTTCTAAGGGTGCTTTTGCCCTTATGCTCTTTCCCGATGTAAAGCTTTCTTTGTGTTGTTTGCCAAAGATGCAACCTTCACAAAGGCTGTCTAGTTTTTCAATCAATGGTAATCCATTTACCATACCTTTTCTGTGCAACAAATTTAGGCCTCCAAAGTTGAGATGTCCAAATCTCAAATGCCATAGCCAATTTTCATCTTTTGTTTCATTTTGGAATGTCTCTTGTGTCACAGCTGCCATTGCAAGTCTTTTCTTCAAATCTGCTCTCATCTTGAGAGGAAAAATTCTGTTTCTTGTCATATTCACTTGTGCGATCCTTTGATTACTTGGTGGTATATCCAAGATGGTACATACATCATTTTGAAAGAATGCATTGTAGCCATTTTGAATGAGCTGTCAAATGCTTAAAAGGTTACACTTCATACCAGGTACATAGTATACATTAGATATGGATTTCCTTTCTCCTTTTCTTGTCAAAACACTTACTCTACCTTTCCCCATGACAGATACTTTGTTGTCTGTTCCCAATGTTACTTGAGACTTTACATTTTAATCCAACATGGAAAACATAGAGATGTTTCCAGTCATATGGTTGCTACATCCTGAATCTAGAAACCACATATCTTCATTCTTCTCGTCAGCCATATTACATGCTAAAAACAAATTTTCTTGACTCTGAGTTTCTTTAGTAAAGTTAGCATTGGGTCTATTACCCATGTCACTCTATTTCTTTCTACATTCATTGGCATAGTGCCCATACTTATTACAATAATGACATTGGACTTGGAATTTATCATACCTTTGTCCATGTGCTTGATTTTGTGCTCCTTGTTGGCTGCTGCCTTGGCTTTGATTTTGATTTTGGTCATTGCCCCTTCCACTTGTACTTGCATGGCTATTTCTTCCTCCTTTGTTCTGGCTTCTTCCTCTACCTATTCCTCAACAGTTTGATCTGCCTTGACATCTTCCTCTTCCAAAGGACATTTGGGTCTTGAAAGCATGCTCTAAAGATGAGTTTGTTGTTCTGTTCAACCTTTCTTCATGTGTCATCAAAGATGCATGAAGCTTATCAACTGTAAATCTTGAGAGATCCTTTGTCTCTTCAATAATAGTGACTATCACATTGAATCTTAAGGGTAAACTTCTCAATATTTTCTCCACTATCTTTCTTTCTTCAACTATCTCTCCATGAGATCTCATTTGGGTAATCAACCCAATCAACTGTGTGAAGAATGAGTCTAAGTTATCAGACTTTTTCATGCAAATAACTTCAAACTCTCTACTCATTATTTGAAGTTTTGTTGTCTTTACTTTCTCCATACCTTGATAGGCTGTCTGGAGGGTATCCCATGCCTCCTTAGACTTCTTTGCTGCTGCAATTCTTGGAAATATACTTTCATGCACTGCTTGATAGAGATAGAAGAGGGCTTTTGAGTCCTTCTTCTTATTACTCTTAAGCAAATCCTTTTCTGCCTATGTTAAGGCATTATACTCATTTGCATCAGCTGGTTCTTCAAATCCATCTTCAACCAGTTCCCATAAGTCTTGATATGCAAACAGGGCTCTCATTGTGATTGCACAATAATCATAGTTCTACCCATTGAACTGTGGGAGCTGACTATTTCCCATACTCGTGCTTGTGCTAGTTTCTGCCATTCTTTACTGTGCAGAACTATAAAGCTTGATTGTGTAACTTAAATAAAACTTTCTCACTGCTGGAGAGGTAAACTCTAACTCTTAATACTTATTTTCATATCTCTGTATATTTTTAAATGAACAATGATACTGTTGTGTTAATACCTGACTTGCTGAATCCTTCACTCTGCTGGAGAAATGCTTCAATAATCTTCTTCTTCCTTCAACTTCTTCAGCAACTGCTGAGAGCCTGGACTAGCTCTGATACCATGTCAGATTTTATGATAAATCCTTTACACAATACAGAGGAATTTCTTTCCTCTTTCAATACAGAGATTTCATTAATAAAACATGCAGATGGAGCATTAAAACAATATATACTGTGGAGAGAAAAACACATGTATTTCATTCATTTTCTTTCAGCTTTTACAATCTTCAGAATTGTTGTTATGGTTTTTTTGCATATTCTGCTCCACTGCCTATTCTCTATCGACTACTTTCACACACTCTATATATTTTCTTCTCTGTATCATAAACATATATATATATATATATATATATATATGTTTACAATACAGACCGTAGTCACAATATTAAAACGTTAACTTAAATTTAAAAACTATATATAAAAATTAATTATGTCGCAGCGGTATATCAAGCCATATAACAAAAAAAAACATTACAAATATGCAATGTGATAGGTTTATCGCATGGGGAGTCGTGTCCTCTGATGTCAGCATCAAGCAGTGCGAAAAGTGAACGACGAAATTTTTTTGATGGTTTTTCGTGTCAAAAACTGTGCAGGCTAACTGAGCTTGGAGCTTATGCGATGAGGCGTTATTGGCTAAGGGAGATGGTGAGTTGGCATGGTGGGGTTGCGCTATCGTGTGATTGCGAAGGGAGGGGATGTTGGTAGGGAGCGGTGCGATAAACGTTGATTGGTCGACGAAGGGATGATGTGGATTGGCGGAGTACATGTGACGTGGCGTGTTTGAATTTGAATAAATGGCACGAGGGTTATGAGTAGGTGCGAACAGTTATGGCGGGGGCTTTCGTGGGTCAAACCACGATTTTGAAAATATGAAATGCTGCAGTGGTCCGACTGTTTGCAGGTGGTTTAAAACGGAAATTGAATGCATAGGTTGAGTGCAAAACCAAAAAATTGTTGTTGTTGCAGTCCTTTAACTTCAAATCTAAATTGATGTTATTATCCGGTTTATTCAGGTTGCAGTTGGGGCTATTTCCAACAATGAACCCCAGACCTTTTTTCCCCATTTTTCTGTTGGCCATCAATGACAGTCACATTGCGACTCTTCACAGATGTCCATGGCTAGTAACCTAGCGGAGGCTTTCTAGGTTTTCTAAAAATCCACCATATGTTTCTATGCTCTCAAAGTTTCCCTTGACGGGTCGTGGGTGTTATGGTTTTCTGATTACGCTTTCACACTTTGTGTTTCTTATCAACAGTTTTGTCCTTAGGATTTCCTGCCAAGTGTTTCCTCATTAAGGTTTTCCTGTGTTGAATACAATCTATGTTTATTTTATATGTTGAACAGAAACTATGTATGTTTTTTTCAAGTAAAAAAATTATTTGCTTACAATATTTTCCCTCCTCGAAAAAAATTCATTCTTTTTTCCTTTTTTTCTTCCCTAAAAATATCTAGGTGGACTATATTTTTTAAGCTCATTAAAAAAACTTCATATTCTTAGTTTCCTAAATAAAAATAATAATAATAATAATAATTGTTAAGTCTTTATTTTTTATTCTTCTAAAAAAAAATTTGGTGCACTTTTCATGAAAAGACAATCAATTTTTTTTTTTTTAATTTACTGTTAAAATATTATGTCTCTAGATGTTTCCCTGAAAACAATAAACAATTGTCATTTCTAAATTTGTGTAGTTTTTTTTTTAATTCATGTAATAAAATATGTTGGTTGTGCATGCTTTTTAAAAAATAATCATTTTTTTCTTTTTAATTTTACTATAAAAATACTTATAATTGTATACGTTTCCATGAGAATAAAAGTAGTCCACATTATTTTTCCCTCTATCATTCATTGGATAATATTTTTCCTTGCAAAAAATGATCCAATTTTTTTTAAATAATTTGTCTATATTTATTCCCATTTTTTTTTAGCTGTGGATGTTTTGTTGTGAAAAAAATTACAATTTTCCCATGTGCATTTCTTGTAAAGAAATTATTTGTGTGTGTTTTAATATCCTGGAAATAAAAAATCCTCTACGATTTTCTGGTAAAAAAAATAATTTGTTTTTATTTTGTTCCTCTACGTTTTTCAGGTACAGTTTATTCCTCTATTTTATTCTTGTACATTTTATTCTATCCAATATTTTATTCCTTTACTTTTTTTCATTAAAAATAATTGTGTTTATATTTTTTTTTCTAAAGAAATTTTGGTTGCGTGTTTCCTGCAAAGAAATTATTTTGGTGTGTTTTTTACATCTTAGAAAAAAAACTTCTTCTAGATTTTTAGAGTAAAAATATATTTGTGTTCATTTTGTTCCTCTACGTTTTTCCTATAAAAAAATATTCCTCTACATTTACTTGTACGTTGTATCCCTCTATTTTATTACCTTCAATATTTTATTCCTTGACGATCTTCTTATAAAAATATGTGTTTATTTTTTTTTTCTTCCAAAAGAAATTTTGGCCATATGCATTTCTTGTAAAGAAATTATTTATGTTGTTTTTTATAGCTCGAAAAAGAAGTCCTCCATATTTTTCCTATGATGATGATGATGGTTAATATTCATTGAGACCAAACTTTGGTCTATCGGATCTATAATTTTCTTAGTTCTTAATTGTCTAGCTTCTAGTCTTTATTGGCGAGATTGGTGTTGTAGCTTTCTTTTTCTTCTCTACAGTCTTCCAACTTCCTTTATCTTGCACCTCCTTCATCTCTTCTAATTCTTGGGACACTAGTGTCTTATCTTCGGGATCTGGGAGATCTACTTTGCTGCTAAATGAAGATTTATTTTGTGCGGTATTCGGATCCTCATAATTGTTGGTGCTTGAGGGGTTGTCGAGTTCATTTTTTTGTTGTTGGGCGGGGCTTTCCCCCTTCTTGTCTTGAAGGTTGTTTCTTTCTTGCCTGATTTCTTGCGATTCAGAGTTTTCTGGAGAGTATTCTTCCTTGATGACAGTATAATGTTCCTTTTGTGCTCCTTCCCACCATGTAGATCTATGGTGATTCTTTCTAGCAGAATTTTTCTCAGAGACTTTTGGACAATTTTTGGCTAGATGGTATGTCTCAAAGTAGAATTGACATCTGAAGAAGACACTTTCATAGTCGAGTTTCTGGTTCCATACATAGTCTTTGCTTGTTAGGATTATTTCAGTCGAGAATCCAGCGCTGAAGTCCATTTCTACACAGATGTGTGCAAAGGTGGTTCTAACATATTCCTCTGTTTCTAGGCACCTACAGTAAAATTTCCCAATTGCATTTCCAATGGCTTTTAGCGAAGAGAAATCCAAAGATGCAAAGGTAGGTTTGGAAATCTGACCCAAACTAGTGTTGAGGTTGTGACTGTTGTTGAGGGATCGAATGATGGGTTCCATGGCTTCATGAATAGGCCTGATTTTTCCCAAAACCAAGGGCTGGAATCTAAAATGCATTGTCTGTTTTCAGAGTTTTCAAAATCTACTATAAAGAAACCCTTAGCACAGGGGTAGATATTAATTTCACCAGAGATGACAGCCTTCCATACCTCCGAGATCCAACTGTGGAGAGCTATCAGCCACGGCCAAAAGCCATTAAATCGGCAGATTAAGGCACTTTCAGAAAACTTCAAGGCCTCATCCAGTGAGGCCTTGACCACCTGCACAGTGGGAGCTGGGGATTCACTAACAATATGGGCAGGAGCTTGACTCTTAAAAGTGGATGGAACTAAGCCGACAATTATCTTCGTGAAGCTAGGAGCCATTCTTGCAAACCCCTGGTTCAGAAGATATGCGAACCGTGTTCGATGGAGCAGAAGATATCTCCACGCCTAGCGAAAATAGTACAATGTGATAGATCTTCAAATCTGCGGATGTAAACTAGGATTGAAAAAACCCTTAAGTAATGCAAACCCACAGAAATATTGTGAACCAGGGTTGCAAACGATGTGAGATGTGAACCCTATGACCTTTGCTACAAAAATAAGTCTCAGCAATTCGTTGGACTAATCGCGGAGACAAAACAATCGCGAAACAAAAACATAAATAAACAAGCCTCCACAACCATAAAAAAGGACATTTCTGTGATGTCAACCAACGTGCACTAAATGACCGCAGAAAGGAAGCATTTATGTCGATTATCCAGTCTGAACCCCGCAATAAAAAATCTCACGATTTTCCTAACAAGCTTGCGGAGACAGACATCAAAGACAAAACCAAAAATCCGTTTAGACAATAATTCACTTCACTGAAATCGAGCTCTGCCAAACCCTCAACAGCAAGCCTAACGGAAAGTTTTCGTTCCAAACCCCGTTTATCGCAAAAGAGAGCATGGATGCCTACGATGAAATGAAGCCCTAGCTGTCGAATTAAAATTTTCTAATTAAAGATTGTGAACCCTGCGGAGGATGCAGATCGCTGCGGAAGATTGCGAACCCTGCGGAGGATGCGGATCACTGCGGACAAAGCAACTCTGCTATAACTATATAAAAAAAGTTAACATTGTATATATATTATTGTAACACCCTTTTTCATAATTAATAATGATGGATAAACTTTATGATACATTAATATTTTTTTTAATAGAATTAACTAACGAATATTGTTATCAATATTAGTTAGTGAGAATTGAATTTATTTATAAATAAAAGAAAAGATGGATAATTATCTTGAGTAAAAAGAAATTAACTGAATAGTAAATGTTTCTAAGATTCCAGAGTAAAAGTAGAGACAGTTCTCATAGTTACTTCCCAGAAAAAGGATATAATGAAAATCCATATGACAAATGTATTTACTGTTAACTAGTTAAATGATTTTTATTATTGTTTAAGGAACAAAAACACTGAGACAGTTAATATTTTGTTGGAGAAGTTATTTTTCTTTTTTTAATTGTGAATACTAAAATTAGTTATGGAAAGTAAAAGTAACAAGGCTGATGGTAAATGTTTTCCAAGAACTGAAAGGTGGTTGGACAGTTTGAACAGTTACCTGCTCCTCTGGGGACAAGAGATTCATCCCAGTGAGAAATAGGGGTTCTGTTCATGGGCTAAGGAAGGAAGTGGAGATTTTCCTGAGCTGGTAGAGACCAGTGGAAAATGTTGGGAAAAATACTGAGAGGGGGGGTGAATCAGTGTTTAGGGCTTACTGAAAATATTTTAACCTTTTATTTTTAGAATTCCATACGCGGCTTTGATAAACCCAACTCATGTATACATGCGCATATACTAACAGAAATTAGCGTATACTAATATAATTTTACAGATTAGAAAAAATTTTCAGGAACAAATTTTAACTTAGTTTACCAGTCATGCATCTGTTATATAATCAGTAAATATGTGCAATAACAACAATATAAATCATCACACAAGTAAAACACACATGAACACCAATATTTAAGATGGAAACCCAATTCGGGAGAAAACCACCACTATTTTCATCTCTGTCTTCAATATTTATATATGGAAAACTGTTTACAATATTGTATTGATGCAGACTCATATCAGTATGCAGGCATCTACCTGCAGAAGGCTACAACCTTCTCTCGTTTTCCAACTGCTACTAGAAGGGAGCTACAACCCCCTAATCTCGTTTATCATCTACTACTAGAAGGGAGTTTCAACCCCCTGATTAGAACACCAGTTTCTACTGGAAGGAAGCTTCTACTTCCATGCTGAAGGCTTAAACCCTCAAAACCACTGTAGACCATGTTTCATCAATTTTCATACTAGATGAAACAACATGAACACAACTCTTCATAAATATCCACAACCATAAACTTTACCAATACTTTAATCAAAACAGTGAGACCACTGTAACCAGAACTCAGAAATAACCCAAACTTCAGAATAAATATGCAGATACAAACTCAATCCTAAACATTCATCAACTTAAAATACATACACTACTTTGCTTTACTGAACCTGCGTGTATACACGCTTTCCTTCACACCAACCTATGTATAGCTCTATGAATACTACTTTTCAGCATGTAATTAGTCTCAGATCCAGATCTGAGGCTTTCAGTCAGATATCTTTAAAAATGAAGAACCCTTCATCAGTTAGTCACCATCAACCATGTTTATTCTCTCATTGATCAGCTTTTTACATAATCAACTTAGCATCATATACAGTATTCAAACAACCTAGATCTACAAGAATACTTCATTGACAGACAACAGAAAAATAGCATGAATAAAAGAAAAACCTCTAGAATAAGCTTCAGAAAATCCTAACTTCCATATGCGCCTTTTCTGAACCAAACCCGCGCATATACGCACTTTTACTGAGACAAACTAGCATATAGATCTGTAAATATAAACTTTGCGGAATGAACGAGATCCATAGAACTTACCCAGATTTCTTCACTTGACTTCAGAAAACTTGTGCCAGGTCATAGATCTAATCATCTCTTCAATGGATCACACAAGAGCATAGTCAATTCATATCTATCAATTAAAACAGAGTCCATCCCATGCATATATACCTTAGCGAAAATTATTCAGTAACAACCCTTACTCATGCACACATTTGCACTATGATCTTCTTCTCCTTATATAGATTTAACCTTTACCAATACCATGAGTCAAAACCACACAACTGCTGATGGTATTCTTGGACGGAATCAAATAGACAATACAATGTTCAATATTATGGGCTAATACCATGGTAATGCCCCTTGGTTTCATAATTTTATAGTGCAAAAGGCATATGCAACTTGGATCGTTCTTATCCGCGTGTATACGCGACTTTTCATCATAAAAATTGCGTATATACTAATTATGAATGTATATGCAGGTTGCATTCATAAATGTAATGTATACATTGCCTCCATACGTGGGTTGCCTCCATTAAACCTGTGTATACATTGAGAAATATTTCTTGTTTCATTTCTCTTGCACTTACTGGAATTCTTTTCTCTGTCACATCTGAATTGACTTGTAGAAACATCATTTTACATCTTTAACACATAGGTTGCTTATCAAAAGGAAACTCATCAAGTAGGTTTCCATCAAGGAAAAATTCATCAAGTAGGTTGCCATCAAGGACAACATATTGCAACATATTGCCAACAATCTCCTCCTTTGGACTTGATGGAAACTATGATGGTGTTTGATCATCACAATAGATAAATAGATTAATCATAACCATTATTCAAACACCAATATACTCTCCCCCTTTGACATCAAGGGAAAAGGGCAGATCAAAAAAGATGAGCTCTGAAGATCTGATGTGTACTCAATTTACCATGTTCCCCCTAAGATTAGGATGGATCTTTAGACAAATTTTTCAATGAAGTACATGAATCAACCAAGTATGACCTTTCTTATCACCAAGGACTCATACTTACATCAATGATCCAACCAAGTGGAATTATATATTTGACTCAACTACCCAACCAAGTGAGTTTACAAAATTTGAACAAGTCCTTACATGACTGAATATAGAAATTTTACATCATAGGTCTCGACATGACCTTTTCATCAAATTATAGATATGACTATTTATGACCAAACCAAAGAATCTCAAACATGAGATCATAACACAACAACCAATCAGAATGCCAACAATGCATCCTTTTCCACAAGACAAGTGCTCCCCTTTAGCTTGTGCATCCTGAACACCTTCAACAACCAATTCATCAAAGCATCTTCATCAAGGAGATAAATATCAGAGAATGACACAGAAAGATAAATATTGAAACAATAACAGAGATTACCCAACAACACCACAACTATTCTGAAATGCTGACCCAGAGAATTTATCTCAGCAAAACCCATACACAGTTTTATGCACAGAAACCTGTGTATATATGCGATTTGCCTTTATGAAACCCGCGTACCGAAATTAATCTTCTGAAATCAAGCAGATCTGATTTGAGAGGCAAAGACAACTCCTAGCTTCTGTCTGAGATATTTGAATGCTTCCCTGGGAAGAGGATTAGTAAATATATCAGCAACTTGTTCTTTGGAGGGAACATACTCCAATTTAACCTTTTTTTCAAGCACTTGTTCACGTAAGAAGTGATACTTGATAGGAATGTGCTTGGTCTTGGAATGCATAACATGATTCTTTGAGATACTAATGGAACTTGTATTATTACAAAAAATGGAAATGGGAGGTGAACATTTGATTTGAATGTTTTGTAAAGTCTGCATCATCCAAAGTAGTTGTGTGCAACATGATGCGGAAGCCACATATTCAGCTTTTGCTTTAGATAAGGCAATAGAACTTTGTTTCTTGCTGAACCAAGATACTAATCGGGGCCCCATATAGAATACACCACCACTAGTGCTTTTTCGATCATAAGCATTTCCAGCCCAATCTGCATCTGTGTAAGCATGAAGAGTGGGATCAGCATTCTTTGGATACCATAGACCATAGTATTCAGTCCCTTGTAGATATTTGAATATTTCTTTTACAGCCTGAAGGTGAGACTTTTTTGGATTAGCTTGGAATCGTACAACAATCCCAACTTCATGCATAATGTTTGGTCTTGTCTCGGTTAAATAAAGCAAACTTCCAATCATGGATTTGTATTCTAGTTGATTCACCATGGGAGAATCATCATGAGAACTGAGGTTACATCCAGTTACCATTGGCGTACTCGCAGGTTTGCAGTCTTCCATCCCATACTTCTTCAGAATTTTCTTAAGATATTTTTCTTATGATAAAAATATGCCATCTGTTGCTTGTTGCACTTGTAAGCCAAGGAAAAATGTTAGTTCCCCAAGTAAAGACATTTCAAATTCTTGTTGCATAACAGAAGAAATTTTTTGACTCATGGACTATTCAGTACTCCCAAAAATTATGTCATCAACATATACAACTACAATCAATAGTTTATCATTTTCAATTTTTGTGTATAAGTTGCTATTAACATATCCCTTTGAAAAACCTTGTTGATGAAGATATTTGTCAAGACGATAGTACCATGCCCTTGGAGCTTGTTTGAGACCATATAAAGCCTTTTTAAGTTTGCAAACAAGTTTTTCATCATTTCCCAAAATGAATCCTTCTGGTTGTTCTATATAAACTTCTTCTTCTAGATCACCATTGAGGAAAGCAGATTTAACATCCATTTGATAAACTTTGAATTGTTGAAATCTTGAAAAGGTAAGAAACATTCTTATGGCTTCAATTTTAGCTATAGGAGCAAATGTTTCTTCAAATTCTATACCTTCTTATTGAGCATACCCTTTACAAAAAAGTCTAGCTTTTTTTCTAATAACATCTCCATTTTCATTTAACTTGTTTTTGAATATCCATTTTGTTCCAATAACATTTTTATCATGAGGTCTTGGAACCAATTCCGAAGTATGATTATTTTCAATCTGATCAATCTCTTCATTCATAGCTTGAATCCAACATTCATCTTTGCTAGCTTGATTGACATTATGTGGTTCAATAGTGGATAGAAATTCCAGATAGCTAGGAGATCCTACAAGAGTTTTTCTTGTTTGGACACATGATCCCTTTTCTCTCAAAATTTGAGATTCTGGATGATTCTTTTGAACATACCTGAATGGAGTCTTTTCAGATAAATCTTCTTCTTGTGCTTCATTGGGTTCACCTTCTATATTGTTTCTATTTGATGTAGGAAGATATACATCACCATCATCTTATTTGTTGTTTGTATTTCCCCTTTTGGATTTGAGAGAGACTCATCAATTACAACATCAATGCATTCAACAACATTCCAAAGTCTTTTATTGTAACATTTATATGCTTTACTTCTAGAAGATTAACCAATAAATATTCCTTCATATGCTCTAGGTTCAAACTTACCAAGTTTTTCATCATTGTTCTTGATAAAACATTTGCTTCCAAGAACTCTAAAATGCTTTACAGTGGGAAGATTTCCATACTAGATTTCATAAGGAGTTTTATCACTATTTACTCGAACATGAGCTATGTTAAGAATGTTTACTGCAGTATGTGCTGCTTATCCCCAAAAGGTATTAGAAGTTCTAGATTCATCAAGCATAGCCCGAGCCATTTGTTGAATTGTTCTATTCATCCTTTCTGCCACGCCATTTTGTTGTGGGGTTCCAACAATAGAAAATTTTCTTTTTATGCCATGATATTCACAAAAATCAAAGAATTCATTTAATATATATTCTCCTCCTCGGTCAGATCTAAGACATTTGATTTTTAGATCTAATTCATTTTCAACCAAAGATTTGAAGATCTTAAATTTTTCGAATGCTTCATCTTTATGCTTCAGTAACCTAATCCAACTCATTCTAGAGAAGTCATCAATAAATAAAATATAGTATTGTTCTCCACGTGGTGAATTTTTCCTTACAGGACCACATAAATCAGTATGTATAAGTTCAAGAGGCTTACTTGTTGATCCTTCTTTGGCATTAAATTGCACTCTGGTTTTCTTACCGAATTGGCAAGATTTGGATATGGTACTTTCAGGCAGAGTGATGCTAAGAAGATCATGAACAAATTTGAGTCTGCTAGATTTGTTGATTTGTGAGAAACTCAAATGCCCCAATCTTCTGTGCCATAACCAATTTTCTGAAGATTTTCTCATGTAACATTGTTCTTTGCAACCTTCCAATACATACAAATTGCTTGGTGTTCTAGTTCCTTTTATTACCATTTTTCCTGTGTCAAGTTCATGTACCACACATTCTTTTGAACTAAAGACAACTTCATTTCCTTGATCATACATTTGACTCACACTCAACAGGTTATGTTTTAGTCCATCCACATACATAACATTGTTAGATTTAACCTTTTATTTTAGAAAAACAAAACCTTTTCCTTTAACGACAGTGGGAGTATCATTTCCATAAGTAACCTTCTTTTATTTTTCTAGAGAATTATATGAAAGGAGTTTATTTTTATCACTTGTCATGTGTTTTGAACATCGACTATCAATGTACCATTGATTTTCTTCCCCTTCAGCAAATAAAGCTATGCTACATCTTTCAACCTGTAAGCCCTTCTTTCTCCATACCTTGGAATTTGAAGGTATAGGCTCTTTTGGTTGAATTTTGCTTTTGCATTCATATTCTTCATGTCCAAAGTTATTGCAATAAGAACATTCAATTTCATTTTGAAGCGGATAAAAGTTGTTATAACTATTCTTCTTTATTCCAATCTCATTTCTTTGCCTTCTTGCTTCTATGGTCATAATAGTTTTGTATGCAACACTTTGAGCAGATTTATGACCAAAATTATGACATGAGAAACATTGTCCATTAAAGAAATTTCTGCGATCATGAAATATTCTAATTGGGTTTACCTGCTGATGGATATTTCGGTTATTGTTCCTCCTTGTTTTGAAGTGGTCATGCTTTACCTGTGTAGTCTCTTTGTTCTTTTGTTGAGTGTCAAGTTATTGCAGACTGGCTTTGGTGACATTTAGATAGCTTGGTGCTGAAGACTGAGAGGATTCTCCGATATACCCAAGACCTGTCTTTACAAGAGGAGAGTGTTGAACCTTGATAATTTCATCTAAGGTTTCAGTTCATTTAGCAAATCTAAGATTTAGATTTTTCTCTTTCTCAATTTACTTTTTTAGACTTACTATTTCACATTCTAATTTCTCATTGTGCTTCTCCTTTTCTATAAGTTGATTCTTTAGAGTATCTATGGAAATTTTGTTTTCTTCCAAACATATTTTGAGCCGATTTATTTCTTCAAGAAAATCATTTTCTTCTAGAGCATCCATAAAGGTATCTTTAGTCTCACTAGAATCCTTTTCAAAAGCCATGAGTAGTCTAACATCTTGATCAAATTCTCCTTCTTAAATATTTGATAGCCCATCACTATCTTCATGAGTATAATAGCCTTTTATATTGATAAACTGATTCTTATTTCCTTTTGTCACTTCCTTTCCTTTTTCATGTTTTTCTTTATGAGGACACTTAGTGGCATAACGACCAAATCTTCCACAAGAAAAAAAATTAAAAGGAAGCTTACCTCTGAACCTTCTGGTGCCAAGTTGTAGCTTCTTTACAAAATTCATCTCAACTTCTTCTGAAACATACTCTGATTCTTCTACTTCTTTTCCTTTTGCAGCTACTCTAAAGATGACTTCTTTGACTTCAAATGGACCTCATTTTCTCATTTCACAAGCAGTCAGAATACCATGAAGTTTAAAAATAGTAAGAGTTTGTAGATCCTGCTTCTCTTCAATAGCAGACATTTTTGACTCGAATTTGGGAGTTAGAGATCTTAAAACCTTTTCTACCAGAGTAGTGTCAGTTATGGGTTCACCCAGATTTCTCATACGATTTACAATATCATCTAGACATAAAAAGAAACTGGCAATGCTTTCCTCATTATGCATCCTGAGATTTTCATATTGAATTTTGAGAGTTTGAAGTTTAGCACTTTTTACCTTGGTATCACCTTCATAGCTTACAATGATTTTGTCCCATATCTCCTTTGTTGTATTCAACTGCATGACTTTGACAAATTCTGATTCAGTCAGACTTCCCAATAATGCATTGAACGTCTTTGCATTGGTTTCATATTTCTTTCTTTCAGGTGCATCTGTTGGAACTGATGCTGGATATTGATAACCTCCTTCAACTATAGCCCATACATCTGCTCCAAGAGACTGAATATAGGATCATGTCCTTGTCTTCCAGAATATTAAATTGTTTCCATTGAAGAGAGGAGGCCTGATAGATGTTATTCCATCTTGATTTTTCATCTTAGTTGATCTTCCTTCTAGCAATTAAGCTTCTTTAGAAGGACTTTCTCTGATCCCAATTGTTGGGAAAAACACTGAGAGGGGGGGTGAATCAGTATTTAGATCTTACTAAAAAGATTTTAACTTTTTCTTTTCAGAATTCCATACATGGCTTTGATGAACCCAACTCACGTATATATGCGCATATATTAACAGAAACTAGCGTATACTTATATAATTTTACAGATTAGAAAAACTTTTCAGGAACAATTTTTAACTCAGTTTACCGATCATGCATCTGTTAGATAATCAACAAATATGTGTAGTAACAATAGTATAAATAATCACACAAGTGAAACACACATGAACACCAATATTTAAGGTGGAAACTCAATTCGGGAGAAAACCACCGATGTTGTCGTCTCTCTCTTCAATATTTATTATATGGAAAACTGTTTACAATATTGTACTGATGCAGACTCATATCAGTATGCAGGAATCTACCTGCAGAAGGCTACAACCTTCTCTCGTTTTCCAGCTGCTACTGGAAGGGAGATACAACTCCCTAATCTCGTTTACCAACTACTACTGGAAGGGAGCTTCAACCCCCTGATCAGAACACCAACTTCTACTGGCGGGAAGCTTCTACTTCCATAAGGAAGGCTTCAACCCTCAGAACCACTGCAGACCATGTTTCATCAATTTTCATACTGGATCAAGCAGCATCAACACAACTCTTCATAAACATAAACAACCACAAACTTTGTCCAATAGTTTAATCAGAATAGTGAGACCACTATAACCAGAACTCAGAAATAACCTAGAATTCAGAATAAATATGTAGATACAAACTCAACCCTAAACATTCATCAACTTAAAATGCATACGCTACTTCACTTTACTGAACCCGCATATATATGCGCTTTCCTTCACACCAACCTCTGTATAGCTCTGTGAATATTTTTTTTAGCATATAATCAGTCTTAGATCCAGATCTGAGGCTTTCAATCATATATCTTTAGAAATGCAGAACCCTTCATCAGTTAGTCACCATCAACCATGTTTATTTTCTCATTGATCAACTTTGTACATAATCAACTTAGCAACATATATAGTATTCAAACAACCTAGATCTACAAGAAGAATTCATTGACAGACAACAGACAAATAGTAGGAATAACAGAAAAACCTCTACAATAAGCTTCAGAAAATCCTAACTTCCATACGCGCCTTTTTTGAAGCAAACCCACGTATACACGCGCTTTTATTGAGACGAAATAGCATATAGATCTATAAATATAAACTTTGAAGAATGAACAAGATCCATAGAACTTACCCATATTTCTTCACTTGACTTCTACAAACTTGTGCCAGGTCATAGATCTAATCATCTCTTCAATGGATCACACAAGAGCATAGTCATTTCAAATCTAGAGTTCCTAAACCATCATTTTATCCATGGGTGCATCATAGATTCAAATCTATCAATTAAAATAGAGTTCATCCCATGCAGATATACCTCATAGAAAATTATTCAGCAACAACCCTTACTCATGTACACATTTTCACTATGATCTTCTTCTCCTTATATAGATTTGGCCTTTACCAATACCATGAGTCAAAACCACACAACTGCTGATGGTATTCTTGGATGGAATCAAATAGACAGTACAACGCTCAATATTGTGGGTTAATACCATGGTAATTCCCCTTGGTTCGTAATTTAGAGCGCAAAAGGCATACACGACTTGGATCATTCTTGTCCGCGTGTATACGCGACTTCTCGTCATAAACACTGCGTATATACTAATTCTGAATGTATACATGGGTTTACTTCATAAAACTAGCTTATACATTGCCTCCATACATAGCTTGCCTTCATTAAACCTGTGTATACATTAAGAAATATTTCCTGTTTCATTTCTCTTGCACTTACTGGAATTCCTTTCTCTGTCACATCTTAACTGGCCTGTAGAAACATCATTTTACATCTTTAACACATAGGTTTCTTATCAAAAGGAAACTCATCAAGTAGGTTTCCATCAATGACAACTTCATCAAGTAGGTTGCCATCAAGGACAACATATTTCAACATATTTTCAACAGAAAAACACTCAGTAAATCCTGAAGTTTTCTGGCACTGACTGGACTTGGAGTCCTGAGGTCACA
This sequence comes from Pinus albicaulis, assembly GCA_034641835.2. Taxonomy (NCBI): domain Eukaryota; kingdom Viridiplantae; phylum Streptophyta; class Pinopsida; order Pinales; family Pinaceae; genus Pinus; species Pinus albicaulis. Next base: position 1,153,366,229 of record CM076581.1, read on the forward strand.
ACAAAAAATCTACTGTCAATTTGTACCTTACAATGGAAGCATGGGGGAAGAGTAGGATGTCATTGCCTCTCTTGAAGGTTGGGAGGAACAACAGCAGTGGAGCTTTTTGGTCAGATAAGTATCTAATTTACTTTTGGTTGAATAGTAAACTAGAGTCCAGTTATGATTTGAGTAACATTATGATGTAAATTCTTGAATACTATATTGAAGTGACTCTAGATTTGAAAATAGAGATATACAGTATTTATTTTTAAATGTAGATTAAATATTGCTTTTAGTGTGTTTATTTATAAATGTGGAACAAATATTTGTTTAAGCTGTGGCAAATTGAAATAAAACAATTTATTGTGTTGAGTTAAGGAAAGGAACAAAAAACGATCAAGAAAACAATAGAACAGAAATAACCTCACTGCCAGAATGGAACTGTCAATTATGGGTAATGTAAGAAACCCAGAATACATCGTTCATTCCTCTCTGACTATACTCAGATAGATATTTGGGTGGTCCAGTCAACTAACCCTAGAAGGAAGTAAAACATATTTGGGTACAGAATTATTTCACAGTTAATGAAATAAGTAACATCTGCCAAGAGTATATACTAACGGAACAATGTAACAAAAAAACTTGTTATTAGTATATGAACTATATGTTAGAGTACTAAACAAATATATAATTATTATAGGAAGAAAGTAAAAACTATATGAATATGCTTTTGTAAACATGTTTTAGTGATATGGAGCATCACTATTCATCTAACAAGAAAATAGTGAAAACCATGTATACACAGATTTGTTGAAATGAACAACATAAGCGTACTAGTCAGGGACCCGAGTTAGGCATTCCTTAAAAGAGAGATTCTATATGATAAACAGAAATTAGAATGATGGTAATGAATTCTGTCAAGGAGAAAATTCATTTCTTAAAACTGTAGAAAAAACTTTCATTTAAATTACCAAGGATTACATATCCAAGCAGTATGAATAAGTGCTTAAACTCATAAAACGTATGAATAGTAAGAAGAAGTCTCAAATTAAATATTACAGCAGCAGCCAAATCTTGGCTTGGAGAAATTAACGAGTTCCAGAGTTACATTATAGAAAAGATGATTGCCTAAGAATAATAATACAAATAATCTTGCAGTGCAAGAGGTGCAAGAAAATTCTAAACTGAGGCCCTAAGGAACTGGCTGGAAATAATGTTAAAATCCTTCCAGATAATAGGATTATCTATTATATAAAAACCCGGATTTAACAAATAAGGTCTGACAGTTAAACCCTTAACCAAACCAGATGAAAATAATTCGATTAGGAAGTGAGTTCCTTAAGAATACCTGTAAGAGGAATTTCAAATTTATTAGCAGGAATTTTGGAAGTTGGGTAAGCAACTCAAAACTTGATGTAGAAGGCTCTGCCTTGTTAATATCAGGAAGACTAACCTACAAGCACCAACAAACATGGAATGGAATTCTATGAGTAAGCATTTAAGGTGCCGAATAGCTAAAATATAAACAAAGCAAAGAGAAAACAATACAAAAATGCGGAACAATGAGAGGTTAAACCTGAGAAAGAAGTTCCTTCATCCCTCCTGATCAATGAATTGGAAGACATGAAAGCATAAATGAATTAGAACTAAGTATTATAAATAATGAAGAGATATAAATCCTAGATTTGGTAAAACCACCACAGAAAACCATGAAAGCAAATGAGAGTGGTTTATTTTACCTTGCTGTGTATTTGTGAAACACACGGGATCTCGAAGGAATGGCCATGGTGGATTGAAGACAAACACCACAGAAAATCTTCACTGTATGATGCAGAACTTTTCATCCACTGTGTAGTAGAATTATGGGGTGTTACACCTCCTTTAACCTCATAAGTCAAGATGGAACTCATAGTTGTCGTAGAGATAGAAAACCCTCAAAACAGAAGTAGCAAAGCTTGAATGACACCATGGAACATATCCTCAGAGTGGGTGAAGCTTCTCGATGAAGACAATGGAGGAAATGGTGGGGTGAATTAGGGATGGCATGGTTAACCAAGACAATTCCCGCCATAAATGTGAACCCTTGATCTACCAAGAACCGACGGTGAAGATCAAAGCTACTACCATAGAAAACAACAAAGAACAATGGAAAATCTTACATTTGTCATAAAATTTTAAATGCCAGTACTTATTTCCATAACTCCCAGTCGTGCCAGCTATATTCCTGATGGAATCATCAATGCAGTGGTTGTATTTGGCGGGAGGGAAAACATTCAATAATGACTTTATAATAGTAAGTTTGGTGTCGGTGAAACAAAACTATATAGAGACCTTAATACAATGCATGTGATGTGTCAAAGTAATCCATGGTAGATGGATTTGTATGTGTAACTAAATGTAGCCATATAATGAGTAAGGATTAGAGCTACCAAATAATCCTTAGTTCAGACAGAGTAATTATGGGATAAACCAATCATGGGTGTTGTTAATTAACTTTGATATGATACATTTGGTTAAGTGTAAATATCCTTATGGTGAAAAGTAATTTTTTTTTAGTATGTACGTTACAAGTGGTATCAGAGTAGCGTTCCTACGTTGGGACCCTACGGGTCAACTAACAATTAACATTGTGTGTATACTGATGCACAAAATAGAAGCATAAAAAGAAACATCATGAGAATGGGATCAAGACAACAACCACCCCAGGACACTGGAGAACCCCAAAAAAAACCAGTAGTGAGCCCTTAGATGTGGATTCAACTGAGTGTGGATCAGCACCAGCAAATAAGTAGGCTCCTGGAGGAACAACAACATCAAACCAGCTTGTTGTTGAATACATTACAACAACTACAGGAAGAGATGGTACAAATTCGAAAGGATAATGAACGATTAATGCAAAAGCAAGAAAAGATACTTAAGAGCCTGCCAAACAAGCAAAATCAAGAAATGGAACACCCCAGTCTTGATAAGGACATGCAAGAAGGTGATGAGCGAAAAACAATGGAACACACCACTGACAGAGTGGAAAGAAGGCCTTCTCAGCGAAGCAATAAGAACAAAATATATAATGAAGCAGATTCTGGAAATGTGTCAAATCAACAAGAAGTTAAGAAGAAGAAAGTGGAACTTTAGGGGGAGTTTCAGAAAATAAAACCACCAACATTTGATGGTGAAGCTGAGGAAGTGGCAGAGGCATGGTTGATAAACATGAACAAATATTTTTAGGTGTATGAGTACAACAACAACTTGAAGGCCAGATTGGCCATATATCAGTTAAGGGAGAAAGCCACTCTGTGGTGGGAATAAGTAAAGAATGTTCGCAACATTGAGGACCAAGATGTTACTTGGGAATCATTCCAGCAATACTTCAAAGCAAAGTGTTTAACAAACTTTTCTGCGATGAGAAATCTAAAGAATTTCATGACTTGAAGTTGGGACAGATGACTATGGATGAGTATATCACCAAGTTCACCTCCCTGTTATGATATGTTCCATACCTCTCAGAGGAAAAGGCTAAGGTGCAAATATTTCTAAGTAGCTTTCCAACACATATTAAAGAGTGAATTGAATTTTTTAATCACAGAACCATGGAGGAAGCCATTCGTAAGGCACGAATGTGCTATCAGCAGTCCAAGGCTAAAGGGGAGGTTGGAAAAAGTTGGTAGCCAAGGAAAGGATGGAAAAATAGCTCAAAATTCAAAGGCGCCAAAATTAATAACTTTAAGAATTCTGCACAGAGTTCTGTCAGTAAGAAATTTGCAAAAATCATCAAAGAACCCGATGGCCAGCAGAAGAGAAGCCTACAGAGGAATCTAGAAAACCTAAGCAAGGGCAGGTGACCAAGCCACCTCTACAGTGTTGGGGGTGTGGTGAGCCACACTATTATAAAAAATGCCCACAACAAGCAAGAAATGACACAGTTGCAAACTTGCAGGAGGCTTCTATAGTAGGCTATGTGGCGTGAAACATTCCTTGTATCAACGCGGCATTAGAGGATCGACAGGCAGATTATCAGCAAACAATGATTGAGTTGGAAGGTAAATTAATGTCTCAAGCTGTTTCTATTTTGATAAACCCAAGTGCAATTCTAAGTTATGTTAGTCCCAAAATAGTGGAAACTTGTAAATTAAAAGGGCAGAAATTCAAAAATCCTTGGCTGGTACAGCTAGCCACAGGAGCAAAAACAAAGGTAACTGCCAAAATTCTAAACTGTACTTTGGAAATTTCAGAACAATAGTTAAACGTATACCTGAACATATGCCATTAGGGTCCTATGATGTTTTTCTTGGTATGGATTGGCTAGAAAAATATTGGACCTTAGCGGACTGCAAGGAAAATATCATTTATTAAAGAATGCAAGACGAAACACGTAAGGATATTTATGGAATCAAGAAGCTGCTACAGTTACGTCCAATTATAGCATCCCAAATGAATAAATGTATGAGGAAGGGATGCCAAATATATGCTATTCAGGTGGGATATGCTAATTCCAAGGAAAAATCACCTATGATGGAAAACATACTAGTGGTACAAGATTTCATGCATGTTTTTCTAGAAAATATTCCTTGATTACCACCAAGACGAGATATTAATTTTACCATTGAATTAATTCTAGGAGCATCACCTATGTCAAGGGCTCCTTGCAGAATGAGTGTTCTAGAATTAACTGAATTAAAAATGCAGTTACAGGAACTACTGGAAAAAGGTTATATTCGTCCAAGTGTGTCCCCTTGGGGAGCACCATTGTTGTTCGTAAAGAAGAAGGACGACATCATGCAAATGTGCATGGGCTATAGACAACTCAACATGTTAACAATCAAGAATAAATATCATTTACCAAGAATTGATGACCTGTTTGATCAGGTGAAGGGGGCCACAGTGTTTTCTAAATTAGATTTAAGGTCTGGTTATCACCAGATTTGAATAAAAGACAAAGACATTTACAAGACTACTTTCCGTACTAGGTACATGCATTATGAATTTGTGGTGTTACTCTTTGGGTTAACAAATGCACCAGCAACCTTTATGAGGTAAATGCATAGCATATTTCATCCTTTCCTGGATAATTTTGTACTTATATTCATAGATGGCATTTTAACCTATTCTAAAAACCAGGCAGAACATAGAGAGCATTTAAGGATTGTGCTGGAAATGCTAAGAAAACACTAGTTGTATGCTAAGTCCGGAAAATTTGATTTTTTTTAAACAAAAATCCAGTACTTAGGCCATGTCATTTCAGAAAAGGGCATTGTTGTTGATCTAGATAAAATCAAGACAATCATGGAATGGCAAGTACCCCAAAATGTAGCAGATATTCGATCCTTTATGGGATTAGCTAGGTACTATCGGAGATTTATTAAGGGATTTTCCAGAATTTCTTTTCCCATTACCTCTTTTTAGAGAAAAGGAAAAGTCTTTAAGTGGACTATTGAGTGTCAGAACATCTTTGAGAAGTTGAAACATCTTTTAACCACTGCACCAGTGTTGAGGGTAGCTGACCGCAACAAATAATTTGAAGTTTGTACAGACGCAAGTAAAGAGGGTGTTAGGGTAGTATTATCTGAAGAAGGAAAAGTAGTGGCTTATGAGTCAAGAAAGTTGAAGGAACATGAACAAATATATTCGACGTATGATCTGGAATTAACAACAGTAGTACATGCGCTCTGGGTATGGAGACACTACTTGCTCGGTAAAAATTTTGTGCTAAAAACAAATCATAGTAGTTTGACTAGTTATTTCAAGAAAGTTGATTTCAACTCAAGAAAGGAAAGATGGAATGCCTTTCTAAGTGAGTTTGATATGGAAATCCAACATGTTAAAGGTAAGGAAAATCGAGTGACTGATGCTTTAAGTAGGAAGCTGCATTGTGTCTATGAGCTTTACTACAATCAGCTTGAAAGTAAATTTTTGGATCAAGTAAAAGAAGAAGCATAGAAATATCCAGAATATCAATTCCTATGGAAACAAATGGAAGAGACCAGAAAATAAGGAAGTACTTCTGAATATGGTGTTAACCAAGAACAAATGCTAATCTTTAGAGGAAAGATGTATGTACCAAATCGTATGGAACATAAGGAGTTAATCATGACTGAATACCATTAGAGTAACTATGCAGGACACCCAGGATACTAGAAAATGTTAATAGCTATTAGAAAAGTATATTTCTAGCATGGAATGCATAAAAATATTGCTGAATATCTAAATAAATGTTTGGAGTGTCAGCAGGCGAAGGTGGAGCATCGACATCCTGCAGAATTGTTGCAGCCCATACCGGTAGCTGAATGGAAGTGAGAGGTCATATACCTGGACTTCATTATAGGTTTGTCGCGGTAAAAGAAGCACAATGACTCCATCATGGTGGTTGTGGACAAATTAAGTAAATCTACACATTTTATACATGTTCAGTCTACTTACAAGATGGTACAGATCACATATATTTTTATGAGAGAAATCTTCCGGCTACATGGAATTCCGACGACTGTTATCTCAAACATGGATGTTAAGTTTAAATCATCATTTCGGAAAACTTTGTTCACAGGTCTGGGGACCCAAATAAACTTTAGTACTGCTTATCATCCCCAGACAGATGGTCAAACAGAGCGGGTAAATCATTTTTTGGAAGACATGCTGCACATGTACGTGATGCAGCAACCAACCAAATGGGAAGACTACTTGCATTTGGTTGAATTTTCTTACAACAATGGGTATCAGGAGTCCCTTAAGATGAGTCCTTTCGAGGCCCTATATGGGAGGCAGTGTCGCACACCCATAAATTGGAGCAGCCCCAAAACAAAATTGATGTTGGGCCTAGAAATGCCTGTTGAAATGGAACCATAAATAAAGAAGATAAGACAAAATTTGAAGGATGCATAAGATCAGCAGAAGATCTATGCAAATGAGAAGAGGACTTATCATGAATTCAAAGTGGGAGACCATGTGTATGTGAGGATCAAACCTAAGAGGAGTACCTTATGGTGGAACTCTTGTGCCAAGTTCACTCCAAGGTTCTGTGGACCCTTCCAAATTTTGAAAAGGGTAGGACCTGTGGCCTATCAGCTGGCTTTACCCAATCACATCTGAGTACACAATGTGTTTCATGTGTTCTTGTTGAAGCGTTATTTGCATGATTCGAAGCACGTAAATCAATGGCAGAATATACAGGCATGCTAGAATTAAAAATCCTAACCTGAAATATGATTTTTGTATGAGAATTTGATAAGGAAATTTTTTGTTTGCAGGTAGAGCCGGACGACAAGTTTCTAGTCGAGCCACAACACATACTTGACTAGAGAGAAATTGTCCTCCAGAAGCAAGTTATCACCCAGGTTAAAGTGCAGTGGAAGCACTTCAGCTCGGATGAGGCTACTTGGGAGGACGAAGGGTTTGTGCGTGAGGCTTACCCAGAGCTATTTGCTGAGCTGGAGTAAAACATTGAGAACCGTGTTACTTCTAGGGGGGGAAGTTGTGATAGCTACATTTACTGTTAACTATTTAATTGACTTTTATTATTGTTTAAGGAAAAAAAATACCGAGAAAATTAATATTTTTCTGGAAAAGTTATTTTTCCTTTTTTAATTGTGAATAATAAAATTAGTTATGGGAAGTAAAAGTAAAAAGGTTGATGGTAAATTTTTTCCAAGAAATGAAAGGTGGTTGGACAGTTTGAATAGTTACCTGCTCCTCTGGGGATAAGAGACTCATCCCAGTGAGGAATAGGGGTTTTGTTCATGGGCTAAGGAAGGGAGTGGAGATTTTCCTCAGCTGGTAGAGACCAGTGGAAAAACACTCAGTAAATCCTGAAGTTTTCTGGCACTGACTGGACTTGGAGTCCTGAGGTCACAACAAAAAATCTACTGTCAACCTATACCTTACAATGGAAGCATGGGGGAAGAGTAGGATGTCATTGCCTCTTTTTGTTTAGATAAATAATCTAGACTAAAAAATAGAGATATATTGTATTTTTTTTTATTTTTTTTTCTATGTAAGACTAATTCTATTATGAACAAAAAAGTACAAGTACAAAACTGCCTCAGCGTCTGCTGTGAGAGCCAGACCCCTGGGCTTGATAGTCAAGCTGGTCATAGAGATTCTGGATCACCCAGAATGGGAAACCGATCCTGTTAACATCAAAATCTTGGCCGCCCTTAAAAGGGAAACCGACCTTAAGTTCATGCATACCAAAGTAACAGAGATATAGAAACTGAAAATAACCATCAGCCATTCTAGCTGAGTCTTGAATCTAGAAAGCAAAAAACTCCAACAATGATTAAACAGAGAAACCTGGAGATTTTGAAAACTGAGCTTGTCACCCTTCATGTGCTGGAGACATCAGTTCCTCGACGATCCTGCAAGCATATTCATAATCTTTGCTGTTGTCGTCCATTCCAGCTTGGCTCACATCCTTCAAGTCGGAGTCTTCAGCTACTTTACATAGCGCAGTATGAGGGAGAATGGAAGTCGCAGGGAGGACTTCTCCACCGGTGGAGCAAGGGGCAAGAGGGAGCAAGGGAGAAGCTGAGCAGGCGGGAGCGGGATAAGGGATCTCTTCGCGGAGAGAGACAGTGATAAGAGAAGAAATGATGGACTGAATAGAAGTGCAATTGAAACGAAGCTCAGCATGTTGGGTGGTCTGCCGAATGAATATCCCAGCATGCACGCTGCTAGAAGGAACAGAGGCCGAAGGATGGGTAGAAGGGCCAGCAGGACCAGAATCTAGGGTGCACCCACGTCCTCTTCCTCTGCCCCTATGGGGAGCATGAGGCTGGACAGGCTCTTCACTGGCGGAGGAAGATCCTGAAATGGAGGAGGGCGTGGGGCGATTAAAAGAGGCATGGCCCCGACTAACTCCCCGCCGGCTTCACATCCTATGGCGGAGACGAGGCATGGAGAAGGGAGCAGGGCGAAGGTGACACGAGAAGGATGAACCGCCAAAGAACACAGGAGCCCTGAGAGAAGAGTGAATACCACAGAGGAGAGCCAACTGAGCACTGACAGGAATGTCAGGACCTCCAGAAAGATCTGCAGAAGCGCAGGGAGGAGGATTAACACTGCAAAGGGGGCGGTGAGAGAAATGATGCCCAGGGAGAGTCTCCAGACATGCAAGAAGGCTGCACCGGCGACTGGTATGGGTTCTTACGCTGGAATCTACGAAGCCAGGAGGGAATTCACCATGGAGGGGAGTCAGAGATCTCCCACAGCAACCACAGTCATGCGTTCAAGCCATATTGAGAGCCGAGGCCAGGAGAACCACCATATGAAATGGCTTAGCGGAACAATTAAGAGGGTGATCACCTTCCCGAGGTGGCGAGTTAATGGCTTCATTAATACTAGTACAAGGAGCCATATGGGCTTCCCATGCGAGCTCCTTTGGGAGCTGCGCAGGGACCCAAGTCCCATCAAGCCACTTCAGCATCCGCATCCGGAAAGGAATAGTCTTTGTGCACCAGCATTGTGCAATTCTGAAGCATTTCTCCTTCATGGATGATGGAAAGGGGGCCATGAGTGAGCGTGCTGGTGCTATCAGTTCCAATATTGGCCAAGAGATTTGCAACTATTTTTCCCTCTCGTTTGACATGGGTGAAGGAGACTGCCCTATTGCTTTGAAGCCAGTTGCAAATCTTGTCGATTCTAGCAGCCAATCGCCAACTGTGAGTCACTTTTGCAGGATTGGATCCCCATAGAAGCTGGTTGACCATGTTGATGAGAACTTGAGAATCCCCTTCAATGATGATAGGAAAAAGGTTGTAATGTAGAGTGAGGTAGAGACCTTCAAGTTCAGCCAAGTTATTAGTATCCCATCCAATTGAACCATAGTAGAGGTTTTGAATTTCTCCTTTTGAGTTTCTAAAAATGCCACCAAAACCTGCTTGTCTTGGATTTCCCCTGGAAGCTCCATCAAAATTTAATTTAAAAACTCCAGGAGGGGGGGGAGTCCAATGCAAAGGAGTGTCAGGGGCCACTCTGTTCCTAATCGTTGGAGTAAACAAAATTTTGAGGTTCCAATTTTGCCAAACAGAGATTTCTTTAGGTTGTTTTGGATAATCATCTTCCTGCCAGGAATGGAGAGCTAGAGATTCCTAGAGATTGTTGTTAAAGGAGCGCCATATGGTGTCCAGAGTTGAAGCTTGATTTTTAAAAATTCGCTTGTTTCTTTCTTTCCACAGGGACCAAAAGATCAGGCCAGGAAGGAGCTGCCAGAGAGCATTGAGGAGGGAAGATTGATAAGGGCGTTTGGGAAAGTTACGCAAAATGGTAGTGATGTCTCCTGAGGGTTTGTTCCTTTGGCAGCGGAAGCTACACTTTTCCCATAAGGTGTTGGCAAAAGGGCAGAGCAGCATGAGATGTTGGATAGTTTCAGTGATTTGATTGCAGTTAGGGCATTGAGAAGGTCCTATAAAACCCCATTTGACCATATTATCCCAAGTGAGGATTCATCTATGGCTTAGGAGCCAGAGGAAGGTAGTGATCTTGGGCCAAGTATTTGGGTTCCAAATCATCTGCCAGAGAGAGTCTCGGGGGAGCGGGGAGGGGTGCATCAACAAAAAGGCTTCTTTCATTGTGAACATGCCCTTCATTGTATAGCCCCACCTAAGAATGTCAGGGTCCTCCGAGCTTCTGATCTGCCTCCGCTGCAGCTCTTTGCTGAGAGCATCCAGCTCAGTGCTTTGAGCTTGTGGCACTATGAGGTGAGGTGAGAGGGCTTCCATTGCCTGAAACCATTACGATCTGAGGCCATCCAATGATTGCACACCTTGTCTTCTATACCATCTCTGTGATCTCCAAAATTGAGTTGAGAGTAATTTTCAAGGAGATTGGGTTCTTGTTGCCAGGAGTAGGACCAGAACCGTGCCGATTTTCCATTGTGAATTTCCCAAAAACTATGTTGTTGTATGAGCGCGTGGTGCTGCTTGGCTGCATTCCAAACCAGAGAACCTGATTTCTCGGGAGCCAGCCTTATTAAGTCTGCTGTGGATCTATTGTTGGCGTATTTTGCAGTCCAAATTTTAGCCCAGGGAGTGTGTGGATTTGAAATCCATTTCCACCAAACAAGTGCTCCCATGACCTCGTTGCTGTGCATGGGATTTCTCAGACCAAGACCGCCTGCATCTTTAGGAGTGCATACAGTATTCCAATTTACCAAAGCCCATTTTCGATTCTGGCCCGAGGAACCCCAAAGGAAGTTTCTTTGAAGAGATTTAATCTGTTTGAGAACCCACTTTGGAGCTGCAAGAACAGAAAACAGGTAAAGAGGCATAGATTGCAACACTTCTTTAATGAGAGTGAGCCTGTTTACCATATTAAGAGCTCTTTAGGTCCAAGAAGATAACCGAGATTCTAGATTTTTGAGGAGACGACTCCAGGAAGAATGCCTGATAGCAGAGTCAATGAGGGGAGAACCAAGATATTTTTCAGGGAGAGAAGCAACAGAGAATCCCAGAATGCGAGCAATATTGGCTTGGGTAAGAGGGGGAGTATTGAAGAAAAAAATCTGGGACTTAGAATCATTAACAGTTAATCCCGAGGCTCTAGAAAAAAGGTTGAGAATAGCTTTAAAAGAACGGGCTTCTTGGACAGAAGGATGGCCAAATAGCATATTGTCATCCACAAATTGCTGGTGAGAAATGACAGAGGCTCCATGAAGAGAAATACCTCGCAAATAATGATTGCGAACCTCATTGTGAATAAGTCTACCAAGACCCTCAGCCATGAGAACAAAGAGAAAGGGAGAGAGGGGGTCCCCCTACCTGATTCCTCTGGATGGGTGGATGAGGGGGGAAGGAATCCCATTGATAAGAATAGAGAGAGAATAGGAAGAGATGAGGCTCATTATCCAACGGATCCACATTTGATCGAAACCAAAAGCACTTAAAATTTGTTGTATATAATTCCAATTCAGTTTGTCAAAAGCTTTGGATAGATCGATTTTTAGGAGCATACCTGGATTAATGAAGACTTTTAAGGAGTGTATAATGTTCATGAGTTAGAATTATACCATCTAGAATTTGTCGCCCTTCCATGTATCTTGTTTGCTCCGGCGAGATGAGTAGCGAAAGAAGCAGCTTGAGCCTATTGGCAATGACTTTGGAAATGACTTTGTAAATAACGTTACAAAGAGCAATAGGTCTGAATTTTTTCGGTTTGTTGGGTTGCTCCTCTTTTGGTACCAGCGCAATGAAAGTGGCATTGAGGGAGGGCAAGAGCCAGTGCATGGTTCGCGATTCCTCAACAAGTTGCCAAACTTCATATTTAATGAGGTCCCAGAAATGGTGGAAGAAATTAGCGGTGAATCCATCCGAGCCAAGAGCCTTGCCATCCTTGAACTACGCCATATCTGTATCCACTTCTTGGGGAGAGACAGGGCATAGAAGCATGTGATTATGCTTAGTTGTAATCAGGTTGGGTATAAGTTGCTTGATTTGGTCAATAGCTGGCTATCTGTTGACTTGAAGTTCTTGTTGAATGCCCTTGAAATAATCCACCAGTTCTCTTTCCATGTCTTCATGCTTCTCCATTCGCTCCCCTTGCTGATTGGTGATGTGGCCGATGTGATTTTTCATTCTTCGTTTGATGGTTGAGCTGTGAAAGAATTTTGTGTTTCTTTCACCTTCCTTCAACCAACGAATTCTAGATTTCTGCCTCTAGAGGATCTCCTCTTGTTTGTATCTGTCCTCCAACTTTCTTTGAAGGTCGAGCTCCATGGAAGCGAGAGACTCAAATCTTCCCTTAGTGATGATTTCCTGTTGCACTTCCTTCATCTTCTGCTCAAGGATCTGTTTTTCCACAAATATATTTCCAAAGACATTTTGATTCCAAGTTTTGATATGACCTTTGAGAAACTTAAGCTTCTGCTGAAACTGGAACATTTTGGAGCCTTTAGGCAGTACAAAGCTCCTCCAAGCAGCATGTATCATTTATTTAAAGGAAGGATGTGAAAGCCAGAAGGCTTCAAATCTAAACGGCCTCTTGGGATGTGACCCTATGTTTTGCCATTGGAGCATAATGGGCCAGTGGTCAGAGCCAGCAAGAGGGAGTATTGAGCCGGTGATATCTCCCCCCACATGAATGGCATTATCCGACATGAGAAATCGATCTAACTTAGAAGCTATTTGCTGCCCCCCCGCTCTTCTATTGTTCCAGGTGAACATTCCATTGCTGAAAGGTATATCAATGAGCCAATTGTTATTGATAAAATTTTTGAAGTGGGTGCTTTCCGATTCAAGTCTAGACCTGCCTCCATATTTTTCATCCATTCGAGTGATCATATTAAAATCTCTGCCAATGATCCAAAGGGGATGGGATCTATTTGAATTGAGATGCTCCAAGGTGTTTAAAAGAGCTATCTTACTGGCCTGATCTTGAGGAAAATAGACATTGGACAGATGCCCATGTGTGTTAGTTCCAATAGGGTGGAAGGTGGCCTGGATGAGATTATGAGTTGCATGAAAGTCATTTACCAACAGATACTGAGTATCCCAGGCTACTGCAAGCCCTCCTAAGGAGCCAGAGGCATCCACAGCAATCGATCTGCTGCTGGGCCATGCTTTTGATAGGATTGAGCCCAGCATTTTATTGTTACACTTGGTTTCCTGAAGAAAGAGTATTTGGGGCTTCTCTTTCTGAATCATGTTCTTGATCATTCTGTACTTCCCTGGGCCATTGAGCCCTCTAACATTCCATGAGACTAACTTCATGGGGAACTATTTGCTAGTGGTTTGAAAAATCGAGTTAGCTTGGGATATTGCCCTGAATCCACCAGTATCTCCCCAATAGCGATGGTACGTTGCCAATCAGGTTTTCGTCCCCTCTTCTTGGTTTCCTTCATCACTTTCAGGCTATCCCAACGACTGCCTGGTTCAATACCCAACTTCTTTTGCTGTTGAACTTTAGAGAGCACTGCCTCTAGTGATTCTATCTGCTGAGGGTTGATCTTGTCAAATTCTTTCCTTCTGCATGCATCTTCTAGGCCTATAAGATCCAGTTCTCCTAGATCAAAGCCTTCAGAATCTTCTTCCATGTGAGTTGTCTGAACATTGTCCGGAGAATCATTACTGTCCTGATTGGGATTAGAAGAATGCCCTTCCAGATCCATAAGGTTAGGGTCCCATGTCACCTGCTTTTTCTTGGATGAGGGATTGGAATCTAAAGGATCGATAGAATGCAGCTCTGAATGAGCGGGTGCAGAGGATGTGGGATTGGGTTGATTTGAGGGGGTGGCAGAAGGCCCAGCAAGGCTGAGAGAGGCAGGGGTGGAATTGCCCTGAGGGTCAGATTGAGAAAGAATGTCAAAGCTATTGCTGGTGGAAGGGGCAGAGGCAGAAGAGCCAGGTTTTTTCCCAGATGAAGAGGATTTCTTGTTATGTCTTCTTCTGGAGGAAACTTTGGTGAACCCATCTGCTTCTGCTTTACCTTCAGCTTCTGTACTTCTGGTCTGAGAAGTTAGATGGCAATCTATGAAGAGATGTCCATGAGCATGGCACCTTCTATAGTGAAAAGGTACATGTTCATAATCTAGCGGTTAAATCCATTCAAAATCATCATGAAATATACTTATAGCGTCAAGTAGGGTGTTGTCCAGATGCATGTAGACACATATTCGAGCATAGGAGGTGTACCTTCGTAGCTTAGTTTCTTCTGCTATTTTTATGAACTCTCCTAGCCCTTTTCCAATCTCCTAAAGTGATTCCTCGTCCCAATATTCAAGAGGCAATGAGTATAGACGAATCTAGACAGATGCCCAATTGAAGTTTTCCTGATCTGGGTTGAATCTTTCAACCCAGTTCCTGAGATACAACCCTTCCGAATTGAAAAAGTAGGGGCCCTCGTCCATTACCTTGTTTTTGTCCTCAATGCAATTGAAAATGGCTGTGAAGAAGCCTTTCGGACCCAGTTGCAGAGTAACGTGTCCCTTTGGCTTCCATTTGGACGCAATCCATCCCTGCAGGGCTTTTTCAGTTGGCCAAAACCCTATAAATTTTCCAATAAGGGCGTGGTCCCTCATGTACTGAATTCTGGCATTGATGCGATGAGTGGGCAGGTCAATTTTGGGTCGTTCTGGAGCGATGGGCTTGCAAGTGGAAGAAGTGGCCTGCGGCGTCTCATTTTGCGATCCAGAGGTCGACTTCTGAGTAGCCTCAGTCTCCTGCTTGTTGTCAGAATTATCCTTAGGCAGATCTGGCCTTCCTTCTTTTCCTCCTTCATTTGCAGGGGGAGGCCGACTGCCCCCCCCCACCCCTCCCCCCGTTTCAGACGCCATACTTGTGAGCAGAGCTGCGCTACGTGAGAAGGACAACGCCATCAGGGCTTGAACGGTTGCAGAGTGCGCTAGGGTTTCTACAAGGAACGGGAATGACAAGCCCTAACAGAGCGCTCATCCATTGCATATTGTATTTATTTTTTAAATGTAAAGTAAATATTGATTTTACTGTGTTTATTTATAAATGTGGAACATCTATTTTTTTAATTTGTGGAAAATTGAATTAAAACAATTTACTGTGTTGAGTTAAGGAAAGGAAAAAAAAACAATCAAGAAAACAAAAGAACATAAATAACCTCACTGCAGGAATGGAACTGTCGATTCTGGGTAGTGGAAGAAACCCAAAATACATCGTTCATTCCTCTCTGACTATACTCAGACAGATATCTGGGTGGTCGGGTCACCTAACCCTAGAAGGAAGTAAAACATATTTGTGTACGGAATTATTTCACAGTTAATGAAATAAGTAACATCTGGCAGGAGTATATACTAATGGAACAATGTAAAAAAAAACTTGTTATCAATATATGAAATATATGTCAGAGTACTCAACAAATATATAAGTACTATAGGAACAACGTAAAATCTTTACAAAATGCTTTTGTAGACATGTTCTAGTAATGTGGAGCACACTATTCATCTAAAAAGAAAACAATGAAAACCATATATACACAGATTTGCTGAAATGAAAAACACAAGCGTACTGGTCGGAGACTTGGGTTAGGCATTCCTTAAAACAGAGGTTCTATATGATAAAGAGAAATTAGAATGACAGTAATGAATTTTGTCAAGGAGAAAATTCATTTCTTAAAACTGCAGAAAAATCTTTCATTTAAATTATCGAAGGATCACATATCTAAGCAGTATGAATAAGTGCTTAAACTCGTAAAACACATGAATAGTAAGAAGAAGTATCAAATTAAATATTACAGCAGCAGCCAAATCTCGGCTTGGAGAAATTAATGAGTTCCAGAGTTACATTACAGAAAATATAATCACCTAAGAATAATAATACAGATAATCTTGCAGCGCAAGAGGTGTGAGAAAAGTTTAAACTAAGGCCCTAAGGAACTGGCCAGAAATAATGTTAAAACCCTTCCAGATAATAGGATTATCTATTATATAATAACCCAAATTTAACAAATAAGTCCTGACAGTTAAACCCTTAACCAAACCAGAAGAAAATACTTCGATTAGGAAGTGAGTTCCTTAAGAATACCTGTAAGAGGAATTTCGAATTTATTAGCAGGAATTTTGGAAGTCGAGTAAGCGACTCAAAACTTGATGTAGAAGGCTCTGCCTTGTTTATAGCAGGAAGAAAAACCTACGAGCACCAAAAAACATGGAATATAATTCTATGAGTAAGAATTTAAGGTGTGTAATAGCTAAAATATAAACAAGGCAAAGAGAAAACAATACACAAATGCTGAACAATGAGAGGTTAAACCTGAGAAATAAGTTCCTTCGTCCCTCCTGATCAACGAACTGGAAGACATGAAAGCATAAATGAATTACAACTCAGTATTATAAATCATGGAGACATATAAAGCCCAGATTCGGTAAAACCACAGCAGAAAACCATGAAAGCAAATGAGAGTGGTTTATTTTACTTGGCTATGTATTTGTGAAACGCATGGGATCTTGAAGAAAAGGCCATGGTGTATTGAAGACAAACACCAAAGAAACTCTTCACTGTATGCTGCAGAAATTTTCCTCCACTGTGTAGCAGAATTATGGGGTGTTATACCTCCTTTAACCTCATAAGTCAAGATGGAACTCATGGCTGTCACAGAGAAGGAAAACCCTCAAAATAGAAGCAACAAAGCTCGAATGATGCCGCGGAACATACCCTCAGAGTGGGTGAAGATTCTCGACGAAGACAATGGAGAAAATGGCAGAGTGAATTAGGGATGGCGTGGTTAAGCAAGACAATTCCCGCCAGAAATGTGAACCCTTGATCTACCAAGAACCGACAGTGAAGATCAAAGCTAGTACCATAGAAAACAACGAAGAATAATGGAAAATCTTACAGTTGTCGTAAAAGTTTAAATGCCAGTACTTACTGCCTTAACTCCCATTCGTGCCAACTGTATTCTCGATGGAATCATCGATGCGGTGGTTGTACTTGGTGGGAGGGAAAACATTCAACAATGACTTTATAATAGTAATTTTGGCACTGGTGAAACAAAACTATATAGAGACCTTAATACAATGTGTGTGATGTGTCAAAGTAATCCATGGTAAATGGATTTGTATGTGTAACTAAATGCAACCATATAACGAGTAAGGATTAGAGCTACCAAATAATCCTTAGTCAAGACAGAGTAATTATGGGATAGACCAATCATGGGTGTGTTTAATTAACTTTAATATGATACATTTGGTTAAGATTAAATATCCTTATGGTGAAAAGTAATTTTTTTTTAGTATGTACATTACAATCCTAAAGAAGGGAAGGGGTTCTGTTCAGGAAGATGCTAATGGTTAACGACTGTAAGTTGATCAGAGTTGTCCAGAGCTGGTAGGAAACGAGTGGAGCTCTAGACCCAGAGAATTATAGGCTAGATTGTAATATTGAGGCTTATCTTCTAAACAAGATTGTCTACTACATAAGGCTCTGGAATGGAGCATAGGGGGAGTAGAGGATGTGATTGCCTCTCTCAAGGTTGGGCAGACCATCATTTATTAGGAAGAGAACTGAGATAAGTATTAAATGATTTTTTTTCTTGTTTTACTGTGCATGAAAGTCCAGGAATGATCTGTGTTTGAAAATTACTGTCCTGATAATGATTATGATTAAAACTGACAATTAATGTTGTGAGATTACTCTCTTTAGAATATTAGTAGGCAAGGGGATGTAAATGGAAGGAGAAGCAAAATAGAAATTGTAAATTTTTGTATGAAAATGAAATAATATGGATGAAGTAAGTTTAAATCCTACACAGGAAGTTTATTTAGCCGAATACAGGAAAAGAAAATAGAATATATAGTTTTTCCTACAAATTCCATCTTGATTATTCCAAATAGAAGAATCATTTATAATCTATTTGAAAAATTTTAAAATAACGAAGGAATTCATACAACTGAATTAACTAAGTAGAAGGGGTTTAAAGTAACTGTAAGGGCACAGGGGTTTAGCGTCGAGCCCCGTGGAGACAGCCTAAGGGTCATGGTCCTGTGGCTGAAGCATAAATTCCATCTACTAAAACAATAAATATAGATACAAATGACAAGGTACAAAGAATAATACTAAATCATTGACAGAAATTCTAAATATCCAGCGAAGAGATAAAGTACATTACGTTGTATGAAAATTTAGGTGGAAACTGTAACTTAGTAGAAAACAATATTAAAGCAACCATTTACTATTTTCACATGGAGATGACAATTATACATAAATAAATCTGTGTGATATGTAGAAACAATCTTGAACATAGAACTAAGAATTAATCGTGAAAATACCCATAGTGGGGTTTTAAACAAAATTTAGTTCATCTCTGAACACAAAAATAATTACAAACCAAAATGGTGTATAAATTTATCACTCAGTGGAGCTAACATCTAGGCTTAAATCTGAAGGGAAAACAACCATTTTCAATATAGAAACCTATGGAAAATACGTTGGAAGTTGGGACGGACATATAGTAAAATGTCAAAGTGAATCATCCAACACTATAAGATGGAACCCCAAACACTACTGCATGCAGGCACTGCCATGGTTTAAGGCACCCTATACACACCGGGGCTTCTACCCTCAGTTGACAAAGAAGAAATATAGATACACAATGACAAGAGAGGAAAACTGTTAGGGCTTACCAATGATTTCGAAGAAGCTTGGAGTTGAATCGAGCTAGCCTCCAGAGACTTCGTTGAAGACCCATACCTGGAAAAACAATAAAAGAGGCACAGAGAAAAATCAAAAGATTTAATCCGAAAAGGAAATATGCTAAACCGAAGAAAAACTTTGACAAGGAAAATCGAGAGAGAACGAAATTTGCACAAGATTACCTGTAAAGTTGGGCATGCAGAGTTCTATTCCATTCCCACACAACCAAGAAGATAAACCTGAATTCTCTGTCGGTAAACTGTTCATGCATCATCTTTGAAGGAGATGAAATATGAGATTGCAGACAGAGGTTTGGTAAAACCCTTCCAATAAACTGTGACAACTTAAATTAAAATAAGCATAACAAATGATAACAAAACTATGAATGAGCAAAGAGAAACAGAGAAGATTTACGCCTGAGCCTCCAGTAAAATGCTAAATGCAAATTATAGAACTATATAGAGGCATTGGGTGGAGAATATTTACCTGTACAAAGAATTCATGGCTACGGCATGACGGGAGAAGGGTGCTGCAGCGCTCAACGAGAACTGTTGACAGTATACCAACAGGGATTGAAGAAATTTGTAGAGCTAACGAAGGCAAGTTGCGGCAGAAGAATGAACACAAGTGACCGAGCACATGAGTGGTGATTACCCTAACCACCCCAAATTCTCTTAGATCCGTTGGATCTAGGGTTAGGCTAGTCGACAGTCTAGATCAAACCAAGCAACAATACAGGACAGTTGTAAGGTCATCAACCTTATTATGAGCCATATGTCCGTCAGATGTAATAGAACTGTAACCCAAAATTCAAACGCAGTAATTAATATTTGATCACATAACCATATGATCTGTATGCTCTATTAATAATACATTAATTTCAAAGATTTCAGAGCGATCTAAATCTAATCCATAGTACTGAGTCAATCCCAAGGACAGCTATACGATGATATGTTGTAGTATAAACGGCTCAATAATTTCATAATTGTAGAGTTGTATAATGGTAATAACTTATACATGTTACATGAATAGCGATGATGAAAAAGAATGTATGCCGGAGGCTAATGATAAATATATATCAAAGTCCTTTTTGTTCATGAAGAAAGTATTCCATAAATATATATATATATATATATATATATATATATATATTGGGTGTAGATAATCATGTAAATATGGATAAAACTTTAGGAGTAAGAAAACTTATATTATTTTGTGTGTATAAATTATTTGTTATGGAAATAAATTGTAATAAGTGGTATGCCAAGTTAACTTAGGTAAAAAAAAATTGTTGTATGATAATTTTGTTTTATGTTAGTAGATGTGACAAGTGGTATCAAATCATGGTTACACGATGGGGCCAGATGGGCCAATGCAATAACATGGATGCTTTCATTTTGTTCTTGTGTTGAAAACTGTGCAGAGTGACAGGAAGACTGGAAAGAAGCTACAACGAGGAGAGGGTCCAGTCATCAAACGCCCAGAAATACAAGGGAATCACATCCCTTGCCTAATCTTGAAGTTAACCCAGAAATGTGGTTACAGTTGAGTGTAGACAAACACCAACAAACCAGTAGAATACTGGAAGAGCAGCAATGCCAGACGAATAAATGTTTAGATATGGTACAACAGATTTAGATAGAGATGACTCGAGTTCGAGGTGATAATGAGAATTTAATGAGATAACAAGAAAATATATTAAATATCCTCTCGAATAAGCAGAACCATCACACTGTACAACCTAGTCTCGAAAGGGATACCCATGAAGAAGGTGAGAAACAACAAGAAGTACATGACAATATAAAAGGGAGTCATACCCAACAGAGTAATAAGAGTGGGACGTATAATGAGGCCGAATCTGGTAATATTTCAGATTAGAAAGAAATGAAGAAACAAAAAGTGGAATTACAAGGGGAATTTAGAAAAATCAAGCCTTCTACATTTGATGGAGAGGCTAAGGAGATGGCAGAAGCTTGGATGATAAATATGAATAAGTATTTCCAAGTTTATGAATATAAAAAAAAAAACTCAAAGCTCTCCTAGCTATCTATCAATTGCGGGAAAAGGCTGCGTTATGGTGGGAGGAGGTGAAAAACGTGCGTGGAATTGAAGACTAGAACGTGACATGGGATGAGTTTCAGTAGTATTTTTAAAGATAAGTACTTGAATGAATGATTTTATGATGAGAAATAACGAGAGTTTCATGATCTGAAATTAAGACAAATGTCTATGGATGATTATGTCACTAAATTTACCTCCTTGTTAAGACATGTACCATATTTAAGAGATGAAAAGGTGAAGGTACAACGATTCTTGAGAAGTTTTCCTGCTCACATGAAGGAAAGAATTGAGTTTGTGAACCCAAATACAATGGATGAGGTGATAATAAAAGCCCGAATGTGCTATCAGGAGTCCAAGGCTAAGGGAGAAATTGGTAGAAGCTGGCCACTTAAGAAAGGGCAGAAAGGCCCCTCAAATTTTGAAAACAACAAATCATGAAATTATAAAAACAATGCAAGAAATCAAGCAAATAAGTAAATTGGGAAAAATCAACAAAAAACTAGATAGAACACATATTTCATTAATTTTGGAATTAAATAGTGGATCTAGAATTTCAAAATAACCAAAAAAACTCAATTCTAGTGATATCCTTGTAATAAAATCTTTCTAATTTTAATGAAATATGTGTTATAGGCAATTGAGGAGCGACATGTAGAGGCTTCTAGTATTCCTGACCTTTTATAGTCACCAAACCCCCATTACAATGTTGGGGATGTGGCGAGGCACATTATTTAAATAATTTCCCTCATCGAGGGGGAAATGAAGTGACAATCAACCTGTAAGAGGCATCTACAGTGGGAGATGTGGCACAAAACATACCCAGGATCAATGCTACTCTGGAAGATTGGCAAGCAGATTTTAAGCCAACTATGATTGAACTGGAAGATAAGCTACAAACCCAATATGTTTCCATTTTGGTTGACCCTGGTGCCAGTTTGAGCTATATACACCCCCGCATAGTTGAAAACTATAAATTGCAAAATCAGAAATTTAAAATCCCATGGCTGGTTCAATTGGCTATGGGGGCCAAAAGGAGGGTTAACGCCAAAGTTCAAAATTGTGAACTAGATATAGGATATCAGCACATAATTGTAGAATTGAACATACTACCCTTGGGATTTTATGATATTTTATTGGGAATGGACTGGTTAGAAAAACATTGATCATTAGTGTATTGTAAGGATAAAGTCATTTACCTTAAATCAGAACATCGTACACACCAAGAATTTCAAGGAATCAAGAAACCACTTCGATTACACCCCATCACAGCATCACAGCTGAGTAAATGCATTAGAAAGCGATGTCATCTCTATGCAATTCAAGTGGGTTTCTCAAACTCCAAGGATACAACCCTTATGTTGGAAAATATCCCTGTTGTACAATAATTCATGGATGTGTTTCCTGAGAATATTCCAGAATTACCATCAAGAGGAGATATTGATTTCTCAATAGAATTAGTATCCAAGGCAACACTTGTGTCAAGAGCATCACACATAACGAGTGTGCCTGAGTTGACAGAATTAAAAATGTAGTTGCAATAATTAATAGATAAAGGATATATTCGGCCAAGTGTATCCCCTTGGGGAGCACAGATGCTATTTTTTAAGAAGAAGGATGGGACTATGTGAATGTGCATGGACTACCGACAACTTAATAAGTTGACTGTCAAAAACAAGTACCCATTGCCACACATAGATGAATTGTTTGACCAAGTGAAGGGGGAAACAATGCTTTCAAAAATTTATTTAAGGTCAGGGTATCACCAAATATGGATTAAGGATGAATATATATCAAAAAAACATTCTATATGTTATATGGGCATTATGAATTTCCGGTGTTACCATTCGGGTTAACCAATGCACCAAAAACTTTCATGGGCTTCATGCATGGCATCTTTTGCCCATTGTTGGATAAATTTGTTTTATTTTTTATAGATGATATATTGATCTACTCTAAAAATATGGAGGAACAAAAGGAACATTTATGTATAGTGCAAAAAATGTTGCGGGAACACCAGATCTACACCAAATTTAGTACATGTGAATTTTACAAAGAGCAGATTCAGTAACTGGGACATTTGATATTAGATGAAGGGATTTATGTAGATCCTAAAAATATAAAGACGATCATGGAATGGAAATTCCCTAAGAATGTGTCAGACATACATTCGTTTATGGGTTTGGTTGGTTATTACCAACATTTCATCAATAATTTCTCTAAAATAGCCTTTCTTATTACCTCCCTGCAGCGGAAAGGACGAGTCTTTAAATGAAATCAAGAATGCCAAAGATGTTTTGAATGATTGAAATAAATATTAACTATTGCCCTTATACTGAAAGTGGAAGACCCAAGTAAGGAAATTGAAGTATGCACTGATGCCTGCAAAGAAGGGGCTGGAGCAGTTTTGACCCAGGAAGGTAAATTCATTGCATACGAATCCAGAAAGCTAAAGGATCATGAACAGAGGTATTTTGCTTATGATTTAGAGCTAACTGCAGTAGTGCATGCTTTGCGGGTATGGAGGCATTACTTGCTGGGGAAAATATTTGTGTTAAGAACAAATCATAGCAGTTTATCTAGCTATTTTTAGCAATCTGATTTAATTGCTCGTTAGGCAAGATGGAATGCATTCCTAAGTGAATTTGATTTTGATATTCAACATGTAAAAGGAAAGGAGAACCATGTTGATGATGCTTTGAGCATAAAATTGCATGGAATCTATGAACTCTATTTTAACCAGGTAGAATCTAAGTTCTAGGAGCAGATTATGGAAGCAGCCAGAATGCACCCTCAATATCAATTTATATGGCAGCAAGCAAGAGAAGGTAGAAATGAAGGAAAGTAATTAGAATATGAGCTTAATTATAAAAAACCCTTAATATACCGAAAAAAGATATGTATTCCAAATCAAATGAGCCTGAAAGAGCTTATTCTGGATTAATATCATTAGAGTTCCTATGTAGGACACCCTGGATATCAGAAAATGTTAACAACAATTAGGAAATACTATTTCTGGTCATAAATGCGTAAAGACATTGCTGAATACTTAACCAAATGCTTGCAATGCGAGCAAGTCAAGGTAGAACATCAGCACCCACCAAGATTTCTTCATCCTATTCCTATGCCTGAATGGAAATGGGAAGTCATATCCCTTGATATTTTCACTGGGTTACCAAGAAATGAAAGGCACAATGACTCAATCATGGTGGTATTAGACAAACTCAGCAAGGTAGCCCATTTCATACCGGTTCAGTCCACATACAAAACAATACCAATTGTGGACATATTCATGAAAGAAATTTTTAGACTACATGGTATTCCAAGAGTTGTTATCTCAGATCAAGATGTAAAATTTACATCCGCCTTATGGAAAAAATTATTCACCTAACTCAGAACACAAATTTAGTTTATTACTATGTACCATCCTCAAACAGATGTGCAAACCAAGAGGGTGAATCAAGTTTTGGAGCATATGCTGCGCATGTACGTAATGCAACAACCTGCAAAGTGGGAGGAGTACCTGTATTTAGTGGAAATTTATTATAATAATGGGTATCAAGAATCCGTCAAGATGAGTCCTTTCGAAGCATTGTACGGAAGACAATGTCAGACCCCCATCAATTGGAGCAGTCCAGAAACCAAGATGATGCTTGGACCAGACATGCTTGAAGAAGTGGAGCGTGAGGTGAGAAAGATTAGACAAAACTTAAAGGCATCTCAAGACTGGAAAAAGGTATATGCAGACAAAAAAATAACCTTCAGGGAGTTTGTGGTGGGTGAACACATGTACGTAATAATTAAACCAAAAAAGAGCACCTCGAGGTGGAATATTTGTGCCAAATTGGCTCCTTGGTATTGCGGACCATTCCAAATTTTGAAAAAATTGGGCTAGTAGCTTATCGATTGGCTCTACCTAGTCATATAATGGTACATAATGTGTTCCATGTATCACTGCTGAAACAATACATACATAACCCTAAGCATGTGATACATTGGCAAAATATACATGTAAGTCCTGATTGCATTACGATTTTCTAGTATGAAGGGTTCTTGTTGGAACTAATTAAAATTATTTTGTGCCAATGCAAGTAGAATTGTAATATGAGTTTCTGGTAGAGCCTCAATGTATTATCGATCAGGGAGAAATAATGCTCCGAAGGTGAGTCATGCCCCAGGTTAAGGTGTAGTGGAAGCACTTTAGCCCAGAGGAGGCTACCTGGGAGGATGAAAGTTTCATGCGAGAGACATATCCTGAACTATTTCCAATGAATTAAATAACACCGGGGACGGTATTTACCTTATAGGGTGAAGATGTAACACCCCGTTTCGTGATTAAGTATGATGGAAAGACTTTATGATACATTAATATTGTTTTTAATAGAACTAACTAAGAAATATGGTTATTCATTAATGAGACTTGAATTTATTTATAAATAAAAGAAAATATGGATAATTATCTTGAGTAAAAAGAAATCCACTGAATGGTAAATGTTTCCAAGATTCCAAATTAAAAGTAGAGACAATTGTGACAATCACTTCCCAGAAAAAGGATATAATGAAAATCCTCAAGAAGGGAAGGGGTTATGTTCAGGAAGATGCTAAGGGTTAACAACTGTAAGTTGATCAGAGCTGGTAGGAAACTAGTGGAGCTCTAGACCCAGAGAATTATATGCTGGATTGTAATCCTATGGCTTATCTTCTAAATAATATTGTCTTCTGCATAAGGCTCTGGAGAGAAGCACGGGGGAGCAGAGGACATGATTTCCTCTTTCAAGGTTGGGCGGACCATCAATTATCAGGAAGAGAACTAAGATAAGTATAAAATTATTGTTTTTTCTTGTTTGATTGTGCATGACAGTCTAGGAATGATGTGTGTTTGAAAATTAGTTTTACTATCCTGATAATTATTATGATTAAAACTGAAAATTAATGTTGTGAGATTTCTCTCTTTAGAAGATTAGTAGGCAAGGTGATG
Organism: Pinus albicaulis; assembly: GCA_034641835.2. Lineage (NCBI taxonomy): Eukaryota > Viridiplantae > Streptophyta > Pinopsida > Pinales > Pinaceae > Pinus > Pinus albicaulis. Next base: position 1,153,392,326 of record CM076581.1, read on the forward strand.
TAAACGGAAAGAGAAGAAAAATAGAAAGTGTAAATTGTTATATGAGAATGAAATAATATGGATGAAGTAAGTTTAAATCCTACACAGGAAGTTTATTTAGCTGAATACAGGAAAAAAAACAGAATGTATAGTTTTCCTACAAACTCCATCTTGATTATTCCAAATAGGAGAATCATTTATAATCTGTCTTAAAACTTTAAAAATCATGAAGGAATTCATACAGCTGAATTAACTAAGTAGAAGGGGTTTACAGTAACTATAAGGGCAAAGGGATTTAGCGTTGAGCCCTGTGGAGGCAGGAAAAGGGTCATGGTCCCCTAGCCGAAGCATAAATTCCATCTACTAAAACAATAAATATAGATACAAATGAAAAGATAGAAATAATGCTACTAAATCAATGACAACAACTCTTAATATCCAGCCAAGAGACAAAGTACATTACGATGTATCAAAATTTAGGAGGAAATTGTAACTTAGCAGCAAATAATATTAAAGCAGCCATTTACTATTCTCACATGGAGATGACAGTTATACATAAATAAATATTCATGATATGCAAAAAAATATTGAACACAGAACTAAGAATTAATCATAAAAATACCCATAGTGGGGTTTTAAACAAAATTTAGTTAATCTCTCAACACAAAAATAATTACAGACCAAAACAGTGTATAAGTTTATCACTCAGTGGAACCGACATCTAGGCCTAAATCTGTATGGAAAACAACCCTTTTCAATATAGAAACCTACGGACAAGTCGTCGCAAATTGGGATGAACTTATAGTAAAATTTCAAAGTAGATCATCCAACACTATACGCCAAAACCCCAAACACTACTTCATGCAGGTGTTGCCATGGTTTAAGGCACCCTGTACACACGGGGGCTTTTACCATCAGTTGATAGAGAAGAAACTTAGATACACAACGGAAAGACAGGAAAACTGCTAGGGCTTACTGATGATTTTGAAAAAGATTGGCGCTGAACCGAGCTACCCTCTGGAGACTTCAGTGAAGACCCATACCTGGAAAAACAATAAAAGAGGCGTAGAGAAAAATCAAAAGATTTAATCTGAAAAGAAAACATGCTAAACCAAAGAGAAACTTATACAAGGAAAATCGAGAGAGAACGACCTTTTCACGGGATTATCTATAAAGTTGGGCATGCAGAGTTCTATTCCGTTCCCACACAACTAAGAAGATAAACCCACATTCTCTGTCAGTAAACTTTGCACGCAACATCTTTGAAGGAGATGAAGTATGATATTGCGGATAGAGGTTTGGTAAAAATATTCCAATAAACCATGACAACTTAAATTAAAACAAGAATAACAACTGATAATGAAACTGTGAACGAGCAAAGAGAAACAGAGAAGATTAATGCCTGAGATTCCAGTCAAATGCGAAATGAAAATTATAGAACTATACAGAGGCATGGGGTGGAGAAGACTTACTTGTACAAAGAAGTCATGGTTGCGGCATGATGAGAGAAGGAGGCTCCAGCACTCAAAGAGAATGGTTGACAGTATACGAGCAAGGATTGAAGAAAGCTGTAGAGCTAACAAAGGTAATTCACGGTGGAAGAATGAACACGAATGACCGAGCACAAGAGTGGTGGTTACCCTAACCACTCCAAATGCTCTCGAATCCATTGGATCAAGGGTTAGGCTAGTCAATGGTATAGATCAAGCGAATCAATCTTACAGGACAACTGTAAGGTCCTCAACCTTATTATGAGCCAGATGTCTGTCATATGTAATAGAGCCGTAACCCAAAATTCAAATGCAGTAATTAAGATTTAATCGCATAACCATATGAGTCGTATGCTCTATTAATAATACATTCATTTCAAAGTTGTTTGAGCGATCTAAATCTAATCCATAGTACTGAGTCAATCCCAAGGAAAACTACACGATGATATGTCATAGTATAAAAGGATCAATAATTTCATAATTGTAGAGTTGTATAATGGTAATAACTTCTACATGTTACGTGAAAAAGGGCAATGAAAAAGAATGTATTCTAGAGGCTAATGCTAAATAGATACCAAAGTCATTTTTGTTCATGAAGAAATTATGCCATATATATATATATATATTTGGTGTAGATAATCAAGTAAATATGGATAAAAATTTAGGAGTAAGCAGACTTAGATTATTATGTGTGTATAAATTATTTTCTACGGAAATAAACTGTAATAATTGGTATGCCAAGTTAACTGAGGTAAAAAAAAAAAATTTGTATGGTAAGTTTGGTTTATGTTAGTATATGTGACAATTATTCCCTGCAAAAGCGATTGGACAACGCTAAAATAATTGGTCTTTAATTCTTTTCCTTTGTTATAAAAATATTTCCTAGCATAAAAAAAATTACTTTGCACTTATTTTTCCCTCTACATACTTCTTTTCCTCTGCAATAAAAAAAATATTCAATTTTTTTTTCTACTCTATTAAAAAAATAACCAGTCTATATTTTTCTATTTCAATAAAAAAAAATTGATTCAAATTTTTCTTTAAATAAATAATTACTATATATTTTTTCTCGCCTTAAAAAAAATTCTAGCTATACAAGTTTTATTTCATTCTATAATTTTCTCTGTGAATAAATTTTTTTTGTAAACTAACTCAACATTTAGTATTATTTTACTTTAATAAGCCATATTAAATTCACTTCTGTTAACTCCTACCACATGTTAAAATAGTTAATTAATTCCCGCATGAAGAGTTAGACAATGAGTTAGGTAAGCATTAAGTAAGTCAAGTTGTGTGATAGATGAATTTGGTAAGTGAGTTAGAGAGTCAGTTAAGTGAGTGATGGTCAAGTCGAGTTTGGTAAGTGTGTGCATGTCAAGATGTTTAAAATAAATTCACTGGGTTCATTGTATTAAGCAAGAGAGCGATTGAACATTGATAGAAGAGCTACAAATCGTGTGTGTTTCATGTGTGAATTATTTGTCTAATTTGTGTCTTTACTTTTTTTACTTTCCAACAAATTGGTATCAGAGAGAGGTTACAAAGAATGAGGGAAAGACAGATCAGAAATCATCCATGTGAGAAGAGAATTTTTTTTTCTCACTTGTTTAAGCTATAACGCATCTACAGTTATTCTCAGAGCGTTATAACGTTGGTGAGCTCAGTAGAGAGCTATGTTACCTGTTAAAAAGTTTGCAACGTTAGTATTAACGCACTTCAACATCAAGAGCCAAGCATTTAACACACTTCAACATAGTGGAACGTGTGAGCTATACCTAACACAACCCTAACCCAACAAGAGGCGCGTTAGTAAAGAAAAAGTCAACTACTCTATTTACGCGAGTGCGTATGGTTCACGCAGGCTTGTTGAAAATTCACAGCTTTAGTATTAATGCACTTCAACATCGAGAGACAATCATTTAATGCACTTAAAAATAGTGAGACGTGCATTAGCACGCAGGATTAACGCAACCCTAACCAAGAAAGAGGCATGTTAGGAAAGAAAAGTGACAACCTGAGTGGGCTCAATGGTAAAGAACTTGTGATTTCTCTTAGGAGGTCACAGGTTCAAAACTGGCGGGGGGTAGGGTTGTCTATTGCCCGTCATGACCAAGCTAGAGGAATAGATCCCCCCAATGATGGATGCCTTGGTCCTTGCGAAAGTCATGAGATTCTGGTATGTGGCTTACGGGCTGCTACATATACCCAGGGAAGTTGTTGTTCCCTGTCTAAAAAAAAGAAAATTCAACTACTCTTTTTAGACGAGTGCGTATGGTTTTAATTTCATATTTGAAAACATTTATTTTTTTGGTTTAAAATAAAAAACATATTCAAAAACATTGATTTTTAGTTAAAATCCTTTTAAAAGGGTTTGATTTATTTAAAATATTTTTCATTAAGCATGTGAGGAAAGTTTAAAAGGAGTATTAAAAGGTCTTGTTCAAAACTGGTTTTTGAATTTTTTTAAAAAAGGATTTTTTTTTATGTTTTGAAAATTGATTTATATAAAAGAATTTTTTTTATATAAAAAACAAACCTAGGGTTTTATTATAATGTTATTTTTTCAGCTTTGCAAAGCATATGAAAGAGGAATTTAGGGTTTTATGAGAAAATATTTTTTCTAAAGAAATATGGCAACAAGCAGCTTCAAGCCACAACTTCCTTCTTTCACAGGGAAGGATTATGATGCGTGGGCCATTAAAATGGAGACCATGTTAAAAGCGTGTGATGTTTGGGATCATGTCAAGTTTGGGTTTGCAGAACCTTGGAACGACACAAAAGTACGAGCCCTCAGTAATGCAGAGAGGGAACAATGGAAGAAAAACAAAAGAAAGAATGCACAAGCATTGCTTCCTATCCAGCAGGGAGTGGATCGAGCTATATTCAAGAAGATAATGATCACGTATTCAGCAAAGGAATCATGAGAAGCTTTCACGACAAGCTATCAAGGTATGGAAAAATTCAATATTGTTAAATTGTAGAATACTAGGAGAGATTTTGAAAGTCTACAAATGAAGGAGACATAGGACATTGATTCTTTCATGAATAGGGTGATGTTTGTCGCAAATTAGTTAAAAATTTATGGTGAAGAAATTAAAAATTGAATAGTGATTGATAAGTTCCTTAGATCTTTGTTTACCAAGTTTGATTTTGTGGTAGCAATCATAGAAGAAGCAAAGGAATTTTAAAAACTAACAGTTGATGAGTTCATGGAATCATTTCTATTGCATGAGGCAAGGATAGATAGAAATAAGGATTCCACTTTAGAAACTGCTTGCAAAAGTAAAGTTTCTATTTCAAGAGGTCGAAGCAGAGGTCGATCAAGAGGTAGAGGACGAGGCAGAAGATATGGTGGTCAGAGAGAAGGCCGAGAAGAGAATGAACATGAAAGTGGAAGAAACAACAAAAAAAACTTCAGCAATAATTACAGATCTGAAAAATCAAAGGTGAGATTTTATTATTGCAATAAATTTGGTCACTATGCTCGTGATTGCAGGAAGAAGATAGTTGATCAAGGAAATCATAGATCTAATGTTAGTACAGAGAATACTAACTCCATGTTCCTAGCATGCAACAACATGTATGTACCTTCTAATAAGGTGTGGATATTAGACAATGGTTGTAGTAACCACATGAGAAACAACAAGAATTTGGTTACAAATTTGGATAAATCTATGAAGACAGAGATAAAGTTGGGGACTAAAAATACTGTGGATGTAGATGGAAAAGGAGTGGTCAAAATTTTGACCAAGCAGGGGGAACCAAAGACAATCTCAGAGGTATATTATGTTCTTGGTCTCAAACACAATTTGATAAGTGTTTGTCAATTGATGTAGAAATGATACAAATTTATCTTTCAGGGGAAAGTGTGTGTTATTTATGACAAACCCCCAAGAAAGAAGTTGATGGAAAAAGTGCAGATGAAAAGGAACACACTCTTTCCTCTAATTAAGAACTACAACGATCGGGTTAGTTCTGTTACAACTGCATGTTCTAATGATTACTATTTATGGCACTTTCAGTTTGGACACTTGCAATTTTCCGGTTTAAGATTGTTGCAACAGAAATAGATGGTTAGAGGATTACCTCCCATGAAAGAACTTGCTAGTACTTGTGAGTGTTGCATCTTGGGAAAGAAAAACCATGAAATTTTTCGGAAAGGAGTTTCATAAAAAGAAAAGAAACCACTTGAGTTGGTGCATACAGACTTGTGTAGACCTATGAGGACACAGTCGGTTGGTGGAAGTTGTTACTTCCTCACTTTTATTGATGATTGAAAGACTTGGATTTACTTTTTGAAGCAAAAGTCAGAAAATTTTGTAAAGTTCAAAGAGTTCAAAGCCTTAGCAAAGAACAAAAGTGATTGACAAATCAAGGTATTGAGATCAGATCGTGGTGGAGAATATGATTTGAAAGCATTCCGTGAGTAATACAAACAACATGGAATCATAAGACAATTTACAATCAGATACACGCCGAAGCAGAATGGTGTAGCAGAGAGAAAGAACAGAACAATTATGAACATGACAAGGAGCATGTTGAAAGCAAGAAACTTGTCTAATGAATATTGAGCAGAAGTAGTTTCATGTGTTGTTTATGTGATAAAAAAATCACCTAAATAGTGTAATGAACAAATTTCTAAAAGAAGCATGGTTAGGTATATCATGCAACGTATCTCATTTCAAAGTTTTTGGATGTGTAGCCTATGGACATGTGCCTAAGAAGATAAGAGGTAAATTGGATGATCAAATTTAAAAATGCATATTTCTTGGTTATAGTGAGTAGTAAAAAACTTACAAATTGTATGGCCCTGTCACCAAGAAGACAATAATTAGTAGAGATGTTTTTTTCAAAGAATAAGAGTCATGGAATGGGACTGTAGACAAAAAAATTAATGCACAAGCACCATTGATGGAGGAGGATGATGTAGCAGAAAATGAGCAACAAGAATCAAAATATCAGACACCTAATAGAGTCACACCAGCAAGGACTCCAATATTTTCAGAGCGGCATGGATCTTCAAGATCAGCAGACCAGGATTATCTAAGCAGCCAATCAGGTAATGATTCAAGCAATGGTAAGAGAAATATGATAAGTTTGAAAGATATTTATAATGATTTGGATGTTAGTTCAAATTTTTCATTGTTGTCATTCGAACCTTCTTCGTTTGAAGATGCAATCAGAGATGAAAATTGGGTGCAAGCCATGGATGAAGAGATTGATTCTATTGAAAAGAATGATACATGGGAGTTGGTTAATTTTCCAAATGATAAAAACCTCATTGGTGTGAAGTGGGTGTAAAAGAATAAGTTGAATGAGAAATGTGAAATTGACATATTTAAAGAAAGACTTGTAGAAAAAGGATTCTCGTAGCAACTGTGAATAGAATTTTGAGAAAAAAATTCTCTGGTATCCATATTGGATACTATAAGAGAATTTCTAGCCACAATAGCTTAGAACAAGTGGAAAGTATATCAGATGGATGTCAAATCAACCTTCTTGAATGGAATTCTAGAATAAGAAATTTACGTGCAGCAACCTCCAGGTTATGAAGTTGAAGTTAAAGAAGATAAAGTTTACAGGTTGAAGAAAGCGCTCTATGGACTGAAGAAAGAACTTAGAGCATGGTATAGAAGAATCGACAACTACATGATTAAGAATGGATTTTGCAGAAGCATCATTGAGCCTACCTTGTACACAAAGGTAAATGAGCATGGACAGATTTTGATTGTTTGCTTATATGATTATGATATGATTTTTACAGGTGATCTTGAGTTAGATGATTTTAAAGCAGCCAAGATGAAAGAATTTGAGATGACAGATCTTAGTCTTATGAAATATTTTCTTGGCATAGATGTTGAAAAATATGAAAAATGAATCTTTATTTGTCAAAATAAATATGCAAGATATTTGCTAAAAATATTCAGGATGGATAATTGCAAACCTGTACCTACACCAGTTTCAACAGGTACAAAGTTAAGTAAGGATGATAAATGATAAAATTTCAATCCAAATCTATTCAAAATATCGGTTGGTAGCCTCATGTCTCTCACAGCTACAAGACCAGATATTATGCAAGGAGTGAGTTTGATTTCCAGATTTATGGAGACTCCAAAAGACACACATTGGAGTGCAGGAAAAATAATTCTGAGATACATAGCAGGAACTAGAGATTGTGACATAATGTATGCAAGAACAAAAAATAAAGATTTGATTTGGTACATAGATAGTGATTTTGCACGTAGTTTGGATGATAGGAATATCACTTCTGGTTATATGCTCCATCTTGGTTTAGGTGTGATTTCATGGGCATCTAAGAAGAAAATCATTGTGACACTATCATGAACAGAAGCAGAATATGTAGCAGCAACATCAGCAGCATGTTAATCAGTATGATTAAGAAGAGTATTGGACAGACTCAAGAAGAAACAACAAGGATCAAAAATAATATATTGTGACAACACCTTAGCGATTGCACTATCCAAGAATAGTGTGTTTCATCAAAAGAGCAAACATATTGATACTAGATATCACTTTATTAAAGAACTTGTGAGCAATGGAGAAGTTCACTTGAAGCCTTGTAAATCTAGTGATCAATTGGTTGATATATTTACAAAGCCATTAGCAATATATGTGTTTGAGTTTCACAAAAAAACTTGGGTGTTGTAAGCCTAGCTGAGACATAGACCAACAGACATGTTTGAGTTGTCATGAGTTATGTTTTAGTTTAGCAGTCATAATTAAGGGGAGTGTTAAAATAGCTAATTAAATCCTGCATGAAGAGTTAGACAATCAGTTAAGTAAGCATTGAGTAAGTCGAGTTGTGTGATAGATGAATTTGGTAAGTGAGTTAGAGAGTCAGTTACATGAGTGATGGTCAAGTCGAGTTTGGTAAGTGTGTGCATTTCAAACGATTTAGGATAAATACCCTTGACCGGGTTCATTGTATTCAGCAAGAGAATGATTGAAGATTAATAGAAGAGCCACAACTCTTGTGTGTTTCATGTGTGAATTATTTGTCTAAATTTTTCTTTTACTCTTCTACCTTTCCAACACCACCCATCTTGCCTGGGACTACACCCAATCATTATGGCATTGGCAGCTTTGGTGCTAACCCCCAGCCTTTCTTCTTTTATTTAGACAAATTTTTCGTTACACATCTATTTAAACTGTTATTATTTTTTTATTTATACTGTTATTACTTACCTTACTGCAAACCACAAAGAAGTTTTCCAACAAATATTTTTTTTTTTCATAAGGAAAAAAATGTTGTTTACTATTAAATATATAAACAGTACATTCATCGGGGTAGGAAAGAGTCACCTACCTATTCATAAGATTAGAAATAGTGGATAGGAGAATCAGTCTATCCTCCTTCCTTACAAGAACTTAAACATATAGCCTTCCTACTTACAAAGTATAATTGCCTTCCATACAAATGTTTACACAATATATTTGCATAAGCTATCTTGCAATTCAAACCTGAAAAATTATTGCGAAAGTAAATCCATCGAATACACAACATAAAAACAATGTTTGCTAGTTTCACTAGATATATATGCCAATTGGAAGAAATAGGAGGGCCCCTGTCTCTCCATCGTTCGGGAAGATCTCATGCAGGCTCATCTGATAAATTGTTCAATCTCACAGATTGTGAAATGGTATGTGTAGAGTGAGAAAGAGGTATAGGAATTTGGTGTCGGCTTGCTTGAGAAATAAAAAGGGACAGGCTCGCTTGATTTCCATAGCTGTAGGCTCACATGTTTGGAAAACAGCAATAATATACCGGTTCGAACCACAGCTAATATGATTGATAAGGAAAATGGAGCAGGCTCGCTTGAAGATGTAGATAGGCTTGCTTAATGTCCAATACTATAAAAAGATGATGAGAAAGCATACTGTGTAATAAACCAAAAAAGGAGAAGGATCCAAAAATTTTAGGTGTTCACCCACCCTCCCTATATACCCCATTCATGGAATGGGAATCTCACTTGTCCAGACCTTTTTGTTTTGTATATATTGAGTAACCTGTAAAATGCCAAATACCATGCCTAGTCCCTATTTTGATAAGCTGTCTGCCCTGGTGTTGTTTTCCCTGTATATATGGGTTATAGGAGGAAAACCAAGTTTTTCCCACAAAAATATTGTCCTTTTGAACCAGCCATGGGAGGTAATAGAGGAGAGGGGGGAAAGGCCTCTCATGGCATCAATAATATGCTTGGAGTCTCCATAAATGGAGACCTGTTTGAGACCCAGATTATGAGCAGCAATCAAGCCGCACCATAGAGCCATTAACTCCGCCATATTTTTAGTTCCCCTGCCCCCATTCTAGCATATATGTATCCTCTCATATTTATTGATCTTGATCCATGCCCCACATCCCATTTTCCCATCCAGACAGGCGCCATCAAAAAATATTGCTGGCAAGGAGATAGGATGTGGTCGGTTCCTCCTTGATTCATCATGTATAAGGGGCATTTGTGTCTCCTTGTCCCTGATCCACAATCTGATAGCATTAAATATTTAAGTAGTGCTGATCGGTGCATCTTAAAAAATATGACGATTTCTGCAGCGTCGAATCTCCCAAATAAAAAAGAAGGGGAGGGATTGATACTACCCATCCACCAAATCCCATCTATGAGCCACATCCAAGAAATTTGTAGGAGTCCATGGAGAGCAGAGGAGAGAGGAACTGAAAAGAGACAATATGTGAGCAATCATGGGATAGGTAAAAAATATATGGTTTATAGATTCCTCCGCGCATAGACAAAAAACACATTTGCCTGGCCCCTGGAATCCCCTATGAATGAGACAATCCCAAGTCAAGATCTTCTCCCTCCATACCAACCACCCAAATAGGAGTATTTTGGATGACAATTTCCTATGCAAGAACCTTTCAAAAACAAGCGCGATATGCTCCATAGATTCGAATAGATTTATATTAGAGTATATCTGATTAACCACCAGAGTCCCTTCCATCATAGCCCCAGCCCAGACCAACTTGTCCCCCTCTTTGCAATGGGAAAATCCTGCCCCTTGAAGGTGCTCATGATATTCCGCCCATTCCATAGCCTCTGATTCCAAAAGACCCAGTTGGTCGGCCGATTTGAATACGGGAGTACTGAATTCCCATCTAGCAATTACCTATGACAGAAAAAAATACCTTTGTTGTTAAAGGAGTGTAACAGCCTACCGCTCATATTGGGAATTGAATCCATGCCACATATTTTATCCCCACTCAGCAAAATCCTTTGGCCACTACCGAAACTCCATGCCAAACCCCCAGTCAGAAAGTGTAGGACCTTTCTAAAGCTGTTCCAGATGGACAATCTGTAGCGTGGGAAAATCATTTGTTTTCTGTATATAAATATCATAGGTTCATGTGGCAAGTATTTGCATGTTATGATGGCCGACCAAATGCCGTTACCATGAATAGCCCGCCATAGAGATTTTATAAGTAGGGCCGTATTAAAGGCACGTGGTTTAATAATACGCCGCTGCCCTAAATCCTTCGAACAATATAGGACCTCTATTCGACACAGGTGAAAATTCTTAACAGAATCAATCCCCCCCACAGAAAATGAGCAATAATAGAATTGATCTGGGAGACAATATCTTGCGGGATGAAAAATAGATGTCCCCAACATACAATTATCTGAGATAAGGCTGCCTAAGCCATAATGAAACACTCGCCCAAAGATAACCATTTGTGAGTCCACTTAGAAATTTTTTGTTTAAATTTCTCCACCATCCATAGCTAGTCCTTATTCCTATAAGTAGAGGGCTTGATCCTGTAACCAAGATAAAGGAACCCATCGGCAGTCAGCCTTTTCTCAACACCAAGAAAACTAGCAATAAAAGATATCTCCTCCCCATCCCCCGGCCCATATATGATGAAAGATTTAGCTTTGTTGATACTTAAACCAATTGTAGCAGCAAATCGAATGAGAAGATAGTGCATATAAAACCAATGCTTCCTGATAATTCTCCCAAAGATGAGAATATCATCAAAAAACAGTGAATGCGTGATAATTACAGATTTGGTGAAAGAAAAACCAACAATGTAACCAGCCCGGAGAGCCATATCCATGAGACAGCTAAAACCATTCATGATAAGGATAAAAATTAATGGTGATAGAGCACATCGCTGCCGAAGACCTTTTTCGGCTCCAAAGAATGAAGTAGGCTTCCCGTTGATGATAACCACGTATCTGACCATTGTGATACATCCCATGATCCAACGAATGGCCCCCATAGGAACACCTATCTTCAGAAGAAGCATGCGAATATAAGACCAATCAGCTTTGTCATATGCCTTGAGCAGATCAATTTTCATGATGATACCTTCCTTCTTCCCTTCGTGCATTGAGTGTAATACCTCCTACGCTATGGAAATAGCATCGTGAATGTAATGACCTTTTAAAAACCCATATTGTTCCTTTGCAATGGTCCTTGATAGAAAATCTTTAAGTCTGTTGGCTTTAATCTTGGATGATATTTTATAAATCAGATTACACAGGGAAATAGGCCTAAAATCTGAGAATATAGAAGCCTCTGAGATTTTAGGAATGAGGGCTATGAAGGTGGCATTCATATTAGAAGGAACATGCCCCAAAATTCTACCATGTTCCACTATAGCAGTGATTTCATCCACCGCTCATCTCTCTAGGGTTCAATCAGACGATGGGAATGTGTTGGATAAAAGTTGAGGTAATGGTTGGGTCTCTACCCTCACCCAATACTCATTTTCACGTTCCCTACTGTCGGTAGCTCTACAAGCTGAGTCTTTCCACTTTAGAATTTTACAAGGAATCTATGGCATCGAGGTGTTCAAACAATAAGCCTTCTTTTCCTTCTCATATTTACAGTTGTTTTGTTTTAATTCTCTACTCCTAGATGAGGTTTTGTATTTGGCTCTAGGTTAAGAGTTCTTGCTTGGTTTGGTTACATATCAATGAGTCTACCTCTTAGATGTTAAAGAATTTGGGGAAAATTGTGTGCTTCAGTCTTGGAGAATTTTCAAAACACTATCATTGTACATGCACAACTTTACTTCCCCTTCCCCTAGCAAATTGACCACCCGAAGGATGTTCACATCTTCTTATTCTCTATCTAGTTGAAAGAAAAATCCTCGTTGGGACTTGGTGTCCCAGAAATTTATAGCCATGATAGGGTTACAACTAGAAATCCCAGGTAATATCCTACATGAAACCCTCCCTTTTTCAGTAACCATTTCTAAGTTCTGGGTTTTTTATACCGATTTTTAATTTTGTTTTTCATTTACAAAGTTGTAGGTAATAGGTGTGTTCATGTCGTTAGGAGGAATACATTCCGTTATTTCCTAGGGAACAACCACATTGGTCGACCCAGTTTCAAAAATTATTTTTTCTCTGCCTTAGGGTATGAATTACATGGCTAGCCTTCCTTCTTAGCATTTTTGTTCTTAGACTCTATTCTTATAAAGAGGAATTATGATTGTTACTCTTGGGTTGTTTTTGTGTGGAATCTAGGAATTCTACTGGCCACTAATGGTCTTGACCCTAAACAATTGGTATTACTCCACTCTGTAATGTTAATAATTTTTATTTTATTGAGATTACAGCAATGGCTAGATCGTTATTTTCCCATATTTTTATGGCTTATTTTTGCTTAAAACGTTTGTATTTTATGTCATCCTAGTTAATATATTTTCTCCTAGAAGACAGTAATTATGTTTTGGTTAGCTTTCTATTCTCATGAATTTCACACCTCATGGTTTTCTATTATAGATGCTCAAAAATATAAAGGTTTTTAGTTTCATAAACGATTCTATTGAATTTCTCCACCTACCAATTATTTCTTAGTAGAGTTTTACTGCCACTATTAGCTTTGTTGTTAACAATAAATATTATTAACCATTAACCAGGGATTAGATCACCGTCCAGTTTTGACTTGGGTAGGTTTTATCAAGTTTCTCGTTGCATTCTAAGAGTAGGATAGTCACTGCATAGTAAGGGTTCTCCGAGAAACCCAACTTAACTGACAAACCTTACTCCTAAATGTAATAGAATTTCCCTATTATTCTATAAAAGATATCTCGTTAATAAATACCCCTTTTTCTTTTACCTAAAATTCTGAGTTGTATGTTTAAAGTAAGCATAGGTACTACCTCCATTCCTCATTAAATCTCTTTAACAAATCTCTATAGTTAACAACCTATTTTTTTTGTAAACAACAAATACATAGTAAGTAACTTCCCTACACAGTAAACATGCACTACACAATAATATTTTTGCAACCGCATATAGTCGTCTTACAATAAAAATATCATTCAGAGTCTTAAAACACATATCTTATTATCTTAACCTGTATGTGTCTAATACAATAGATGAAAATATGTTCCACCCAACTAATGAGATCTGGCACCTCTTTGAGAAACTCCCCTCGAGCTAACTTTCACACCTTCACAGATTTGGTCTGGAAATCTTCCCTATATTCTCTGAATTTTCCCTAGGAAACGTCCTGCCCTTCCTCAGTACAATGTCTTATCCTTGAGGATAGTAGCTACACAACTACAAAACTTATTTTTTGGTACCTCCACCAACCAAGTTCCCATACATAGGCTGCCTCAGGATTTCCCTTCTCCCTTATTGGCCAACCTGTTATCTTTTTTTGATTACTCTTTATTTCTTTTTTCCTCCCTTAGGAAAAGGAATCTGGGCAGCAACAAATATCTCTTCCCAAAGTCCTTGTACTTTTTTAACTACCACTTAACTGTCTAAGGTCTGAAAATTATCTTTTTACATATTTTCATTTACTGTAGTCCACATGGCTAGCCAGTTAGGATAATTATCTGTTTATTATAATTAAGCAGTAAACATATATTTACATTTTATACTTACATATCATATCTTTCAACATAATCCAGATTCATAAAATAGTATGTACCAAATTCAATATCTATAAGTCTCCTGGGGGTATTACAATCCTCCCTCCCTTTGAGAAACACCGTCATTGGTGTTTTTTATGCCCTTGAAAAGTATGGGATATTCTTCCTTCATCAAATTTTCATCTTCCCGCGTATCTTCTTCCGGGCTAAAGTGGTTTCACTGCAATTTAACCTGGTTGATTACTCATTTCCAAAACATGGTTTCTGTTCGGTTTAATACCCGTAAGGGTTTGACCTAAAACTCTTCATCTGGTTTCACTTGCAACTGCCATTCAGAATATTAGAGATCCAGTAAATTTTATCCCTTTACAACAAAGATATGCATACTCAATATTTTATTATTTACCTGAACTTCTTACCAATGTATAATGTGTTTGGTATCATGTATATATATATTTTTAGTAATGAAACATGAAATACATTGTGCACACGAATGTGACTAGGTAGAGATAGTTGGTAGGCTATAGGTATGATTCTATCCAGCACCATGAAAGGACCGCAAAAGAAGGAGACCAAATTTCCACAATCTCCCCACCTTAAAGGGCTTTTCTTTGGTTTAACACGTACATATACATGATCCCGTATCTGGAATTCCCTATAAATCTATTTTTTATCTCCATAAGACTTATGCCAATCTTGGGAAACCTTTAAATCGAGTCATACTTTTCTCACAGTTTCTTCCATTTTCCTTAACATGCCAGGCCATAACTTGTCTTCTGGTTTACTCCAATTAAGAGGTGTTTTACACTTTTGACCATATATTACCTCAAAGGGGCTCATTTTAAAGGAGGCATGATAGATGTTATTATAAGAGAATTCCACTAGGTGAAGGTAATCCTTTCACTTAGTGGGTTGCTGCATAACATACATTTTGAGCATGTCCTCCACTACTTGATATACCCTTTTTGTTTTGTCGTCAGTCTATGGGTGGTAAGCAGTACTAAATTTCACCTGAGTGCCTAATCCGGAAAATAGGGCCTTCGATAATGTAGACGTAAACTTTACATCTCGATTAAAGATGACTATTTTTGGTATACCATGCAGACGGAAGATTTCCTTCACAAATATAGTTGCCACTTAAACCGCTTTATATGTTGATTGCACTAGTATGAAAGGTGTGATATTGCTTAAATTTTCCATTACCACCATAATATAATAATTTTGTTTCTTTTATCAGGGCAAACTTGAAATAAAATCCAAGGTAATAGTTTCCCATTTCCATTTTGGGATAACTAGTGGGTGGAGTAAACTAGTTGGGTGTTGATGTTCCACCTTTACCTGCTCACATTCCAGGCATCTAGCTAAAAATTATGCAATTTCCTTCTTCATCTCAGGTAAAAAATAATCGTTTCTAATGTCTATAATTATTTTTTGATAGTCGAGGTGAGCAGTGTAGGGACTCTTATAATATTCGTCTAAAATCGTATGTTTAACATATTGTTGATTTGGAATATAGATTCAGTTTATGTATATCAACATGCATTATTCTACATTATAACCCAACCACCTCTCAGTGCTAATTTACCACTTGCTTTATTTCTATAAAAATTGATACTTCGGATCCTTTAGAGATGCACTTTTAATTTGATCAATAAAGTCTTCTTTTTCTTGATTATATGAAATTTCATACACAAAATTTAACTTTTTTCTTAGCGCATCTACTAATTTATTTTCCTTACCCTTTAAATACTTAATATCAAAGTAAAATTCACTTAAAAAGGTGGTCCATCTTTCTTGTCGAGCATTTAGTGCAGGTTGTCTGAAAAAATTGGTTAAACTACTATGATCTGTCATCAATATGAACCCTTTTCCCAACAAGTAGTGTCCCCACATTTTTAAGGCATGGAATATTTTTTTCAGCTCCAAAGCATATGTTGAATACTTTTGCTCGTTATCTTTTAGATTATGGGATTCGTATTCTACCACTCTACCATCCTACATCAACAAACCTCCTACCCCCTCTTGACTAACATATGTACATACTATAAATTCCTTTTATGGGTCTGTGATTCTTAGGATAGGGGTTCTGGTTAACAGAAATTTTATCTTTTCAAAGCTCTATTGGAATTATAATGTCCACTCATATACCCTCCCTTTATTTTTCATGGAAGTCATGCAGTAAGCTACCTTGGAAAACCTAACTATAAAGTGGTGGTAATACCCTGCCAGGCCCAGAAAGGACTTAGTATCTTTTACATTCCTAGGTGTAGGCCACTCCACAATAGTTTTAATATTTTCAGGTTCTAAATTTGTCCCATCCTATGAGATTACATGCCTCGAATATTGTATATGGTCCTTAAATAACTCATATTTGTTGTATTGGCATACAATTGATGTTCCCATAAGGTTTGCATAACAATTTGTAGATATTTCTTATGTTCTTCCAGGTTCTTAGAATAAATTGGGATATCATCAATGAAGATTAACACAAATTTGTCCAAATATGGATGGAATACATTTTTCATTAGGGTCATAAAATTATTTAGGGCATTATTGAGCCCAAAGGGTAGGACCATAAATTTGTAGTGCCCGTAATGAGTTATGAAGGACGTTTTCAGATATCCTCTTCCCTTATTCTTATTTGGTTGTATCCTAAGCATAAGTTAATTTTAGAGAACATTGTTTCCCCCCTTACTTGGTTAAACAAATCATCAATTCGAGGAAGGGGTTATCTATTTTTTATGGTTAATGTATTTATTTTTTGATAATCAATACATAATTTCAATGTACCGTCCTTTTTCTTGACGAATAGCACAGGAGCCCCCCATGGGGATACACTAGACCTTATATATTTATTGTCTAACATCTCGTGTAGTTGCATTTTAAATTTTGATAACTCTGGTATGCTCATACAATAAAGAATTTTAGGCACCGGGGTGGCTCCTAGTACCAAATTGATTGTAAAATCCATATCTCATTTAGGAGGCAGTCCTAGAATTTCTTCAAGAAAAACATTTGCAAAATTTCCAGCAATAGAAATATTTTCCAAGGTCGTTGTTTTGTCCTTAGAGTTGGTATACCCCACCTAAACTACATAAATTAAACACCCCTTTCTATCATTCCACTTTAATTGCAAGGCTGAAATTTCACACAACTTTACAGGTCTCCTTATTCCCTGCACCACCTGTCAATAACCCTCCATATCAATAAACTTTATTGTTTTTTTCCTTACAACCACAATGGAACAGTGCACCTCCAACCATTCCATACCTATTAAGTGATCATACGACCCCAATGGTAAAATATTCAAACTCAATTCCATGGTCTGCTTATTGATTTCTATTAGGGACTTATCAACTTTCGCAGTCACCCTTATCTTAACTCGCGTAGATAGTTGAAATATCCAAGATTGTTTAAATTTGTTACTCTATAATTTAAGTTTTTCTATGATTCTTGGACTTATATAACTTAATCTTGCTCCTAGTTCTACTAAAATGGACACACAGTGATTACACACTTTACCTTCATGTTCAATCATAGTATACTGATGTTCATCTTGTAGATATTCCAAAGTGGCGTTAATTCTAGGAAGACTTCTCACTATATCTTCAATTGTAGATGCATCTTAAATGTTTTCCATTTTTTCTAGTTTGTCATGATAAAGGAATTATCTAACGTAATGGGGTCCTCCACAACCCCATCAGTGCACTGAAGGTTTATGATTCTTACCAAAATCAGCCTTAACTAGAACCTCCAACTGCTTAGAACCACTCTATTACTAAGTCTTTTGTTTTCCCTTCCTTGAAATCCTACTAAATTTTCCTTTAGCTGAATTTCTTAACGTTGAGCCTTTTACGCTATCTCTAGTTGAAGAATACTTTTATCCTTTCTTAGTTGACTAAGACTTATTATCTTCCCCTTTTTGTTAATGTTGCTAGTATAAATTTGAGCTTTTTGAATTGCTTCATCCATGGTATTAGGGTTGTCAAACTCCAATCCCTCCTTTATAGACATCGACAAGCTACTTGTAAAACATTGTACCTTTTCTTTTCGTCCCTTGGATAAGGTAGACACCTCAATAATGAGGTAAATTTTGTCATACATTCATCCATGGTTAACTAAACCAGCCTTAGATCATGGAATTCATTAGCCTTTTCATCATAGTATAATTTTGTTAGATATTTGTTTTTAAAGTGTTGTTGAAAATCATCCCACAATATACCATGGATTTCTTTGACTTCCTCCCACCATAATGTTGCATTCCCTTGAAGCTAGCAGATGGCTAAACAAGCTTTCAAATTACTCTCACACACTTGGAAATATTTATTCATATTTACCAGCCAAGATTCATCTCCCTGCTCAAACTCGCCATCAAATGTTGGTGGTTTAATTTTATTAAATTCCCCATGCAATTACATTGTCTGTCGCTTTACTCGTCCTTGAATTCTCCCAAGAGACACATTGTCTGATTCTCCTTCTTCGGTCTCTTTATCACCTTCTGACCCCTGGGTAACACTTTTTTCAGGAATGTTATGTTCTCTTTATCTGTTCAACTCTGCTCGATTACCCTTATCGGTTGTGGGATATGTCTTTGATTTTTTCTTGTAGTTAAACTCTGAAGTATTCTTTCTTGCGCCTTTAGTAATCTCTCATTGTCTTCTCTCAAAGTGGTCATATTTTCTTTCATTTGTTGAACAGTCTCTAGTAGTACCACAGAGGCGGACCAAGGTTCCTCCCCCAGCTACACCCACATCCTTGGATTGGGTCCAGAGACAGGTACAGAGCTTCATCTTGTATGCAGTAATGTCCTCTCACCCATTCTACAGTCCTCCAATCCCTGTGAAATACAAAATTCAAATTTATCATTGTTAGTTGCATTGACAAATATATTTTATCTCATTCATCTCATTACCAACTCATTTATTTTTCCACCAGGTCATAGTGTTGTAACTGAGCTATGATACCACCTGTCACATATCTTAGCAAAAAAAAATATATATTTGTTACCATAGTATGTTGTAAAACATACAAGTACATACACCTGGTAAATCTTTGGACCTATATTTATTTGTTGGTCACTTTACTATTGACGGGCATGAATAATTTTTTTTTTTCACTTCATTTATCCTAGGTAAGGAATTGTTACATACATCTCTCTATGCAACCTTAGATTGCTAAGGGTCCCTATGTATATGGTGTTTTATCGTCATTATGGTGGCATCGATGTGGGACCCTCGAGAGGTTGTACTGTCACTATACCTTGAAAAGTATGAAACACTTGGTGATCGATCAACCGCTCATCTTTTTAGGGTTAGATCGGATGATGGGAATGTGTTGAATAGAATTTGAGGTAATATTTGGGTCCCTACACCCGCCCAAAACTCATTTTCGCAATCCCTACTATCGGCAACTCTGCAACTAAGTCTTCCCACTGTGTAATTTTACAAGGAATCTGTGGCATCGAGGTGTTCAAATGGTAAGCATTCTTTCCCTTATCCGCTTTATAGTTATTTGGTTTTATTTCTCTGCACCTAGATGAATTTTTGAAGAGCTAATTCACTCCAAAGGGTTTCTATTTGGCTCTTGGTTCAGGTTTCTTGTTTGGTCCAGTTACAGATCGACGAATCTACCTCTCGGTTACTATAAGGATTTGGGGAAAATTGTGTGCTTCAGTCTTGGATAATTTTTGGAACCCTATCATTGTACATGAACGACTTTACTTCCCCTTCCCCTAACAAGTTGACCTAGATGGTTATTCACAATGTCTTATTCTCTATCTAGTTGAAATCAAAACCCTCACTGGTGCTTGGTGTCGCAGAAATATCTGGCTACGACAGGGTTACAACCAACACTCCCAGGTGATATCCTAGATGAAATCCTCCCTTTTTTTGTAACCATTTCTGAGTTATAGGCTTTTATATTGAGTTTTAATTTAATTTTTCATTTCATGTGTTGTAGGTAACATGTGTGCTCAGGTTTTTAGGAGGAATGTATTCCCTTCCTTCCCAGGGAACAGCCACACTGGTCAACCCAGTTTCAAAAAAAAAAAATTCTCTTTCTTAGGGTATGAATTACTTGGCTAGTCTTAATTCTTAGCATTTTTATTCTTGGACTCTATTCCTATAAATAGAAATTATGACTGTGTTGTGTGAACTCTATACATTCTATTAGCCACTGACGATATCGACCCTAAACAATTGTTACTACTCCACTCTAAATTTTTAATAATTTTTGTTTTACTGAGATTACAAAAATGACTAGACCATTATTTTCCCATTTTTGTATGGTTGATTTTTTCTTAAATTTTTTTTATTTTATGTCATTCTAGTTAATATATTTTCCATTGGAAGACAATAATTTTGTAACATCCCCCGACAACCATGCAGGAAAATGCATTGAGTTGGGAATTTTTTTCGGCATTTACCAATGTGTAACTTTTTAAATTACTTTCTATATTCCCTCAATGATCATTATAATAACCATCATCATTACATAGATAAATATTTAGTAAAATCAAGTGAGTTAACCATTAAATGTTATTATTGTAGCATATTAACTTACATTTAATTTTATAACTATGCATCGGTTCCATGATTCTTTTAACTCAGTTAGTAAATAGCATACATGATAATATAAACATCACATCATGAAAGTAATTAACATAATAAAAATGGCACAATGAACAATCACTTCATTAGACACCAATATACCTTGGAAACCTTGTAGGGTGAAGACCAGAAAATGTTTAATTTTATTATTAAACACTCATGAGGGTGCTCACCCCTCACTCAATGGCTATAAGGGAGTCCATCCCTTGAACATTGTCATAAAATATTACATATAAAACAAATCTTAAATGCAACATAACTACCTATAATCTATAACAATAATCATGATATCATTTACCCATGAATCCTCAATCTCTATGTATTTGTGGTCCGATTGTTTCCATCAATGGATCATCCTGCAGTTCGAATTCGTGTATCTGCATGGAAGAAAAGATATTTATCTGCCACAATGTTAAACATGAATTATCCTTTGCAAAAGTCACCATCATTTCTTTCCATTGTTTTCATCAACACACTTGGTACCATGATTAGATAAAATATTAATATAAAAATAATCAATATTTATTAGTGACACTTCAACATCTATTTGTGTGCATGCACAAAATATAAACAAAATATCAGGAAATGCCTTCTTTAACATCATTTCACATGAATTAATAACAAGAAAATCACTATTAAGCGTCATCTTTCCAACAAAAAACTAACATAATATTGCAAGCACTTTCATATTCTGTCCAAAGGAAAGCTAACATACTACATATTGTTCATGAAAATGCATAACAAGTTTTCAAGAGAACTAGCCCAACAAGTGATCTTCTTTGTTCCTATTATTATGTTTTTTTTTTCCAAAGGAATTAATGCAATATATTTTATACTTATACATGTGAATGCATGTTCTTTTCCAACAACATCCTTTCCATAGGAGAGTTATTCACAATGGCCATTATATATAAAAATGCAATCTCTATTCCAAACAAAGTTAACATAATAGTTGTAATTTGTTGCATGCAACTACTTGTCCTCCCCAACAGAAAATGATATGATAGCTTGTTCTTCTTGCATGAGAAACATATATTTATTTCCAAAGGAGGCTAACCAAATCTTGCATGGAAAAAACACATTTCTTTTCTAAGGGATCAAATGCATAACATTTATTCTTTCATGCACGCAAAGAGACATTTTCCTCTTACCAAAAGATCTAGCCCAATAACTATACAACATCTTCTCCCAAAAGAAATCTAATACCATAGGTAATCTCTTTAGGTGTGAAAATGCATATCACTTTTCCAAAAATAAGGCTAACACAATCGATATTATGCGATTACACCTTCCTTTTCTCCAGAAATCTAATACCAAAACTATATTTTTCCATGAATTCAAGTGTATAGGTTTATCTAAATAATCTTCCAAAGTCATCTTAGCACAATAAAGGATGTGATTTCAATTTTTCCTCTCCAAGAATCTAATTCAATAATGCACCCAAGGATATGTTGTTTTCTCTTCTCTTCTTTTTGAAGGATTCTAACACAACAAATACTTCCTTGCATATATATATATATATATATATATATATATATATATATATATATATATATATATATATAGTTTCTAAGGAATCTAACACACTAATTATTCTTTTTCCAAAATTTAGCTAACTCACTAGCTATTATGCATGTAATACAAACTATTTTCCTATCATTTCACAAATCACAAAAAATTGTAATAATTCCTCAATAAATAACATGAATAACAAATCATTCTCAAATAACACACTCAATTGTCTTTTATGCATAGGCTTTATGTGAACTCTTTCTCAAAAAAATTACTTCTCTTTTTGCACAACTCAAGCTTCACATGCATGTAAAATCACCTATTCATTTCTAGTATACCCAATATACTAGATATTATTTCTATGCACATAAGCACATACTCTCTTTAAGATTCCAATTTTTATCTTTACAACTTTAATGCATATGCATCATGAGAACATCCCTCGTAATATTTTAAATGAAATAGCTTAATTCCTTTTCAAAAATTATCAACATAATTGTTCTAATTTTATGCATGCGAATAACTTATGTATTTTCAAGAAATATAAAACTTAATAGATATTTATTTTCACATGAAATTTATTTATTTATTTTCAATAACATTAACACAATAGTTATATCTATATGTACATAAAAAAGTATTCTTATCTCATTGACAAATCAAATGGTAGCACTTTCTTTTACTATGTTTTTCTTGTTTTAGTCATCACTTTGGGCGTGGTTTCTGAACATCTGGAAATGAATTTTTGAAAACCAATATTTTTTTTTTGTTGGAAACAGGTTCGTTTAAAAAAAAATCTCTCATTTTTTACACATGTGTCATTGTTTGGAAGATTCAAATGAATCTTTGTAGCCCATTTTTTCAGATTTAAATATTAAATAATTTCTTGTTTTAGCCATCAACTTTGGATGCATTTTTCGAGAAGTTGAAAATGAAATTTTCAAATATGAAAGAGCCTTTTGGCTAAAACAGCCTCATTTACAAAAACCTATTTTAGTTTTTATAAATCTATCACATTTTCGGAGATACGAACACATATTTAGACCTTATTTTTCAATAAATCATGCAATTCACACAATTATTTAGCCATGATAATATTTTAAGAATTTAATGCACATGAAATATTTTAAGAATTCAATGAATAAAATAATTATTCCTCTATTCACGGAAGTCCATGGAATTTCTCCAAATAAAATCATCTCGACTCTTTATCATATGAAAATTTTCAAGCGAATAAATCAGATTATTATTTCTTCATGCACCATATGCAAACACACCAATTTTCAAAGAGCATAGTTACTTATATTTTAATGCATACTTGTAATCCCTCATCCCAATGAGACTCTTGATGCATTATTCTATGTCGAATCATTTTTTTATGCCACGCTACTATAGCCAACAGTTGTGAAGCAAGAGATGGAGCAATTTTGTGTCAAGTTCCCCACCAGACTGAATTTCATTCAACTAATTGTGTACATATACCTATTCAAAAACATTTTTTTCTCTCTCTTAGCTTGATTCTACATGTATTCTTTCATTAGTTCTCATATTTTCCCATAGGCTTACAATAAGTATAATTAATAAAATGCAATAGTTTTCCTAAATCCTAAAATAATTTCATAAATCACTCCATAAATCATATTTTTTTCTAAATTCTAAAATCACTCCATAAATAAGATTTTTTCAAAATTCTAAAATCAAGCCATAAATCATATTTTTCCTAAATTCTAAAATCAATCCATAAATCATATTTTTCTAAATTCTAAAATCAATCAATAAATCATCCATAAATATCTCATGTTTTTTTTAATTTGCCTTATAGACAACATATCACTTATCCACAGTTTTTTTTAAACTATGACTCAATGGTTCTAAAACTCATAAAATATACCAACTTGGAAAATATAATTTATTTACATAGAAGAATATAAATTCTTCTAAATAAAAGAATTAAGAATTAATTCTTGTCATATTCTTGTAATTAATAATTGTAAGAATATTATTCTTGTAATATCCATATAATAATTAATAATTAATAATTATTCAATAACACTCATTTTATGATAGTTTTTATAGTAGATTATGTAAAGGATATTACATACTCTCCCCTTAAAGAGAACACCATCCTCTGTGTTCTTCTCTTATTGGAACACTAACTTTTTCTCATAATATAACAATCTAAATAACCAAAAATGGAATGATTTCCCTTCAAATAAAGGATTTTTATGTTCAAATAAATAGAATCAATAATTCTTATCAAACGAAATACTTTTCATTTTCAATTATTTATGCAATTTCAAATAATACTTTACTCATAATACTTCCACTAGTACTCAGAGAGCACCAACTCTCTAATCCTCAAAATGATAAAAAAAAATTACATCAAATGGATATTGTCTTTTATTTAGAGATTCCACCAATCTCTCTCCCTCTGGCGTTGTTTCAAAATTACTGTGTTTCTCTCAAATTTAGACTCATGAAAATTATCTCTAACTATTTTTCTCTAGTCTGTGAGGAATTTAGAGTTAAATAGCTCACTATTTTATCTAAAACGAATTATTTCAGTCACATATATATTACAATTTATTTCCTCTATGCGTCTATAGGGTCTTGGATAGATGGTGATATGGAAATCTGTTAAGGCACTCCTTGATGTGAAGTCACTGGTTCAATTCCGCACCCCGATCGAGGTGATATATTGGACATGAAGAAGATGTAGTACCACCAAGCTTACAAAAAAAACAATTCCTCTATGCATGCATACAAATAATTCTTTCTAACATGTTCATTTCCTTATAGAGACCCATAGACACAACCTATTTCATCAAAATTGTCGCTTAAATCAATTAATAGATCATGCATGCAAAACTATAACACATACAACTTATTAGAGACATGCAACTTGCAGTCTATTTTAACATCCAACATATTTAGAATATTTCGAAATAAATAGCAGAATATAGATAGAATTTCATCTAAATCTAGTTAATGTCTGGGAATTTTTCAGGAACCAAGCATGTTCCATCCAACCGTGAATTATCTCCAGTAGTTCCCCACCGAGATAAAATCTACTTGTCACTAGAATCAACAACCTCATTGATTCCTTAGTGGTTTATTCTATAGATTACTTCCCAGCAAATTTTTAGCAGTATCTCGCTTTAAGGTCTGTCAGCCTTTTGCCTAGGCCTTTTTGTTTTATTTTTTTCGAAAAAATATTTTTTTCTTTTTATTTAAAACACACATTTCTTTCCCACTGTGTTTTATTTCACCCCACTTAGTATATATCTCCAACTAAGTGATTAACATAATCTTTCTCTCCCATTATGTTAATATTTTATTTTTTATTATTTTCTCTTATGGATTTTTAGGATACTTTTAGGGAAGGTCCATCATGTGTACTTAACCACCAATAGATTTTCATAAGCTCACAATAAGTCTTCTAAAACTCTAGTTTTATTTCTTGGGTATCCCAAACAATGTATTCATTAACTTAATAATAAAATAAAATCTTACATCATCATGGCTTCCATAGCCATTCAATCCAATAATAATTCAATGTCTACAAATAGTCAATGTCTAAAAATCCATTGTAATTTACATAATTGTCCATTTTCGTATTATCATTAAAGAAATGGAACATTTATGTACATCATGCATTCATACTTTAGCCTCAACATGGGTCCCACAATTTATAAAATTAAATTGAAAAAAAAATCATCACATGTAATACAGGTGTTGTACATTCCAAATTTCCACATAATAACAATCATGAAACTTGGAAAAAAAAAATTAACATATCTTGTATACCATAACATTAAACTTTATCTAAGGTCTCACCTTACCAACCATCAATATTAGAGAGAAATAACAGTCCCATTGAACACTAAAACACAAAATGCGATTTTATTATTATTATTTGGTACCCTTACTTTAATCCATTACCCTTTAAGATAGTTTATGTCCAATAATAAAATTTCTAGATGGTAAGACAAGCTTACATTTTATTATCAAACAATATACAACAACTGAGGCATTTTATCAAATAGTTTGCAAGCATGCAATCTACAACCATTGACGAATTTTAACAAATAGTTAGCAGACATGAAATAAATTTCCATAAATATGTTTAAACTATCAAAGAGACAGTAAAACTAGAATTTATAAAATAGCATAAATAATATTAATACCATCAATAGTAAAATTTCCACAAAACAACACAATAAAAAATCCCTACAGGGCAGTGAAAAATCACCAAAATCGACCAGATTATGGAATCTGAGTCGGAAAAACACTTTTTTGGAATCAATGTAGGGGTTACATGGTCATAAGGTTTGAATATCCCCTGATGTTGAGTTGAATCACATCCATAAATCCCAGGGATGCAATTCTTTAAAACAAAAAAACTTTGGATCTCATTTACCACTTTTGTCAAACACATGGAATGCAAACTTTCATCTACAGCTCTACATGAGGAAAGACAACCCAACATTATGCTAGTGAGTTGTTAATTGAATTTAATTTCAACATATGAATTCCACTTGACTCATTGTTCATTTTTAACATCTAAAGATGTTCTTTCAATGTTTTTTTAAAACATTATATTGCCCTCTTTAGGTTCAACCCCAACTTCTACATTCTTTAGTTATCACACAAAACATACATGCATTCATTCTTTATAAGTAGCGCATTGTAACTTTAGTCATGTTTTTTTTTTATGCATCATGATCATTATTGTAATCATACGCATGCAAAGGTTGGTAATTAATCCTCACTATAACTAATGAGTGCGCAGGGTTTTTCATAGGTGCAATAGAGGTTTTATTGGTTTTCATTTACATCATGTTATGAGAAAAATTTTTAAAGCAACATTATCAGTTTCTATTCTTTAATGTGGTCATTAATCATGCATCATGAATCTCATGTCAATTTTAGTCTACTACAAGTTCAGTAAGAATCATACTTGATATGTTTCCCACTAGCATCATACATCTACTTCTATTCTGCTTAATGATTCTCATAAGGCGTCAGTGTTGCAACCTTTTTTCTTTAATACCACTTGTAACATCCCCCGGTAACCTTGTTGGAAAATGCATAGAGTTAAGAAATTCTTTCGGCATTTACCAATGTGTAACTTTATAAATTACTTTCTATATTCACTAAATCATCATTAGAATAACCATAATCATTACATAGAGAAATATTTATTAAAAGAATAGTGAGTTACACAACCATTAATTGTCATTGTTGTAGAATATTAAATTAAATTTCCTAATATAACTATGCATTGATTCCATGATTATTTTAACGCAGTTAGTATATAACATATTTGATAATATAAACATCACATCATGAAAGGAATTAACATCATAAAAATGGCAAACAAACAATCACTTCATTAGACACTTATATTCCCTAGAAACCTCTTAGGGTGAAAACCAAAAAACGTTTAATTTTATTATTAAACGTTCATGAGAGTGTTTACCTCTCACTCAATGGTTATAAGGGAGTCCATCCCTTGACCATTTTCATAAAATATTACATAGAAAAATCATTTTAAGTGCAACATAACCAGTTATAAGTTATTGCAATCATCATGATATTATTTATTGACGAATCCTCAATCTTTGTATCTTTGTGGTCCGATTGTTTCCATCAGTGGATCATCCTACAATTGGAATTCTTCAATATGTATGGACCAATAAATATTTATTTGCCACAATGTTAAACATGAACTATCCTTTTCACAAGTCAACATCAGTACCTGCCATTGTTTTCGTTATCATGATTACATAAAATATTAATAAACAAATAATAAATATTTATTAGTGACACTTCAACATCTATTTCTGTGCATGCATAAAACATAAATAGAATATCAGAAAATGCCTTCTTTAACATCATTGCACATGCATTAGTAACAAGAAAATCACTATCAAGCGTCATAGTTTCAACAAAACGCTAACATAATCTTGCATGCACTTTCATATTATGTCCAAAAGAAATCCAACATACTAGATATTGTTCATGCAAATACATGACAAGTTTTCAAGAGAACTAGCCCAACAAGAAATTTCATTTGTTCCTACTATTATGTTTTCTTTTCCAAAGGGATTAATGCAATAGATTTTATACTTATGCATGTGAATTCATATTCTTATCCTAAAACATCTTTTCAATAGGAGAGTTATTAAAAATGGTTGTTATATATAAAAATGCAAGCTCTATTCCAAAAAAAGTTAACATAATAGCTATAATTTCTTGCATGCAACTACTTGTCCTCTCCAACATAAAATAACTTGATAGCTTGTTCTTCTTGCATGTGAAACATATATTTATTTCAAAAGGAAACTAACTAAATCTTGCATGGAAAAAAGCATATTTCTTTTATAAGGGATTAAATGCATATAACATTTATTCTTTCATGCATGCAAAGAGATGTTTTCCTCTTACCAAAATATCTAGCCAAATAACTATACATCATCTTCTGCCAAAAGAAATCTAATACCATAGTTAATCCCTTTAGGTGTGCAAATGCATATCACTTTTCCCAAAAGAATTCTAACACAATTGATATTACGTGATTTCACCTTCCTTTTCTCCAAAAATGTAATACCAACATTATACTTTTCCATGCATACAAATGTATATGTTTCTCTAAAGAATCTTCCACAGGAATCTTAACACAATAAAGCATGTTTTTTCAATATTTCCTCTCCAAGAATCTAATTCAATAATGCATACAAGGACATTTTTCTTTCTCTTATCTTCTTTTCGAAGAATTCTAACACAACAAATACTTCCTTGTGTATATATATATATATATATTCCAAGGAATATAATACACTAATTAATATTTTTCTAAAATTTAGCTAACTCACTATCTATTATGCATGTAATAAAAAACCTTTTCCTATCATTTCAAACATCATACAAACTTGTAATAACTCCTCAAGAAACAGCATGAATAAAAAATCCTTCTCAAATAACACAACCAATTGTAAATCCCACGCGAAAGCTCAATTGGTCGAGTTCTCATTGCTAAGTACCTTTCCAATTGGGAGGTCATAGGGTTAAATCTCCTCGATGCCCTTGGGGTTAGTCCCGACCAGATAAGCCAACAGGTAGATCCCTTCAGGTGGATCTGCCCAGATTATTACTCGTGGATGTAGCAGTCAGTCAGTGACCGTGAACCACAATTGAAAAAAAAAAACACAACGAATTGTATTTTGTGCAAAGATTTTAAGTGAACTCTTTCTCGAAAAAGTTACTTATCTCTTTTTGCACAACTCAAGCTTCACATGCATGAAAAATCACCTATTCATTTCTAGTAGACCCAATATATTAGATATTATTTCTATGCACACAACAAAATATTCTCTTTAATTCCAATCTTTCTCTTTAAAACTTTAATGCATATGCATCATGAGAACATATCTAGTAATATTTTAAATGAAATAGCTTAATTCTTTGTAAAAAATAATCAACATAATTGTTCTATATTTGTGTAGGTGAATAATTTATTTCTTTTCAAGAAATAGCAAACTTGCTTGTTATTTGTTTGCACATGAAATTAATTTATTTTTTTCAAGAATATTAACACAATATTTATCTCTATATGTACATAAACAATTATTCTTATTGTTCCGACAAATCAAATGGCATCACTTTCTTTTACTTTCTTTTTCATTTTTTAGTAATAAATTTTGTGCGCTTTTTCCGAACATATGGAAATGAATTTTTGAAAACAAAAAGAGGTTTTTGTAGGAAACAAGTTCATTCAAAAAAAATTCTCTCAAATTTTACACATGTATCATTTTTTGGAAGATTCGAATGAATATTTGTAGCCCATTTTTCCAGATTTAAATATTAAATAATTTGGTATTTTAGTCATCAACTTTGGATGTGGTTTTTGAGAATTTGAAAACGAATTTTTCAAATATGAAATAGGCTTTTGGTGAAAACAGGTTCATTTACAAAAAACTATTTCAGTGTTTATAAATATATCACGGTTTGGTAGATACAAATACATATTTAGACCATATTTTCCAATCATTCATGCAATTCACACAATTATTTAGCCATGATAATATTTTAAAAGTTCAATGCACATGAAATATTTTAAGAATTCAATGAATAAAACACTTATTCCTCTACACACAAAATTCCATGGAGGTTTTCCCAAGAAAATAATCTCGACTTTTTATCATATGAAAATTTTCAAGCAAATAAATTAAATTTTTATTTCTTCACACAACATATTCAAAAACAATAATTTTCAAAGAGCATAGTTACTTATCTTTTAATGCATGCTTGAAATCACTCAGCCCAATGAGACTCCTGATGTGGTATTCTATGTAGAATCGATTTTTTCTACCACACTACTATAGCCAACAATGGCCAAGTAAGTTATGGAGGAATTCTGCATTGAGTTCCCCACTAGATGAATTTCATTCAACCAATTTTGTACATATACTTATTCAAAAACACTCTTTCATCTCTCTCTTAGATTGATTCTACATGTATTTTTTCATTAGTTCTAATATTTTCCCATAGGGTTACAATAATTAGAATTAATAAAATTCAATAGCTTTCATAAATCCAAAAAGAATTCAGTAAATCACCCATAAACCACTCCATAAATAAAAAATTTCCTAAATTCTAAAATCACTTCATAATCATCCATAAATCACTCCACAAATCATGTTTTTCCTAAATTCTAAAATCACTCCATAAATCCTATTTTTCTAAATTCTAAAATCAATCAAATCATCCATAAATCTCTCATGTTTTTTTTTTCAAGGTAGATTTTATTTTTCCTTATGAACAACATATCACTTATCCACAATTTTTTCTTAAACTATGACTCAGTGACTCTAAAACTCATAAAATATACCAACTTGAAAAATACAATTTGTTTACATAGAGGAATATAAATTATTATAAATAAAAGAATTAAGAATTAATTCTTGTAATATTCTTGTAATTAAGAATTAGAAAATTATTCTCTATGTAATATCCAAATAATAATTAATAACATACAATTATCCAATGACACTCATTTTATGAGAGCTTTTACTGTACCTTATGCCAAGGATATTAAAATTTTTGTTTTGGTTAAGCTTTTATTATCACAAATGTTAGACCTCATGGTTTTCTATTATATAAGCTCGGTAATATAAAGGGTTTTAGTTTTCACAGCTGATTTGACTGAATGTATCCACCTACTAATTATTTCTTAGTAGATTTTCACTACCACCGCTAACTCTATTGTTAACAATAAATATTATTAACCATTAAAAAGGGATCTGATCATCATCCGGTTTCAACTCAGGGAGGTTCTACCAAGTTTCTCATTTCATTCTAAGAGTAGAGTCGTCGCTCCATAGTAAGGGTTCTCTCATAAACCCAACTTATGTGACAAGCCTTAATCCTGAATGTAATATACTTTCCCTGTTCTTCTGTAAAAAAGTTCCCGTTAATAAATACCCCTTTTTCTTTTACCTAAAATTCCCAACTGTATGTTTAAAGTAAGCATAGGACTACCTCCATTCCTCGTTAAATCTCTTTAGCAAATTTCTACAGTTGACAACCTCTTTTTTTGTAAACAGCAGATACTATAAGTAACGAATCACATTTCTTTGCAATATTTACCATTCACAGAAAAAAATTCATTTAACAAAATATACTTAAAATTCCCTACACAGTAAACATGCACAACACAACAATATTTTTGCAACCATATATAGTCGTCTTAGTAAAAATATCGTTATGTGTCAAAGAACACTTATCTGATTATCTTAACTGGTAGGCCTCTGCTACAGTAGATGAAAATATGTTCCACACAACTAATGGGATATGGTGCCTCTCCTAGAAACTCCCCCCAAGCTATGTTCACAGCTTCATAGTTTTAGGCTGGAAATTTTCCTCGGATTCCGCAAATTAGATTCTGCAAATTTCCCCTAGGTAGCTTCCTAACTTTCTGTTGGACTATATTAATCACTTTTAAATGACTAAGATGGTACACATAAATTATCGACTAGGTATGTCTTTTATTTCAATGGTAGTTGCACTGTCTGTGCCAATACACCATACCAGAAGTGGAAATAAAACAAGAAGAATTTGTTGATGAACCAATTGTTGAAACTAACACTCATGTAGGAATAAAAAGGATCTAGAAGAATGTAATCACACTTCAGATAAACCAGTATCTAGTGTGTCATACACTAACTAAACCAGATGGTACCTCTAATTGGATCTGTGTAACAATATAATAAATACCTGGAACTGAAACAGATCTACTTATAGTGGACACAACAAAAATCACACTCCATGAATATGCAGAAATAAATAGAAGATATAATACAAATACCCTACGACTACAGTCCCTGCTAAAGAGGAGGGCCCTTCCTCCCTAACAGGGTGTAGGAAGAAATGGAAACTAAATGAGAATTAGATCAATCAACACATGTAACAGCAACAACACGATATTATGTATTATGATGATCAAATTTTATAGAGTCAAACTGGCGATAATTTTATGTGCTAACCCTCTGACCTTGAAGGTCTGAGTGTTTATATAATAATTACATATCCAAAAAATTAGGAATAGATCATTCATGAGAATCTCTCGATTCCCATGCTGATCAAAATAAAGTAAATATAGTTACAACCGATTCCCTCAATAAAATTCTTGAATGGGAAAGCATTGATTTCAACCAAAAATTCCTAAAGCTGTTATTCTAAATAAAAGTACATGATAACTCCTACACCTGTAGTTGGAATGTGACAGTTTAGTGTAACAACTTTCGAAGATAGATCAACATCCAAAATTTAGCAATACGAAAACAATGGTGGATTTGTAACAACAAAGGATGTGACATCCAAGGTGTTGACCCTGTGTGTGTAGCAACGCCATGTAACAACATGTTGTAACAACATGCTTCCAACTATTTCTATGAATTTGTATGTCCCAGGTCCATGTGCCTGAAATAGTATCTGAAAGAATAGCGAAAAGGCCAAATAACTTCTCCCAATGTTCATCTGAGTTAGCCACAAAAAAGGAACAATACATCATAATAATTACCAAGAATGGAAAGGTAATGAAACAAGATAAATTTGTGTTGTTTCGGGATAAAGGAAAGGAAAAAGGAGAGTATATTCCTCGGGTTGGAGGTCAAAAGGGTAGAAATTAGGGAAGAAAATGTAGGAAATGAGTATAAAAACGACACCAAACATCTCCCCCCAGCTAAATTGCTTGTATGTCCTCATGAAAAAAATATCATCTTCCCCGATTATACCTCCTATGTAGGTCGGTAAATTCATAAGTGCCAGCTGTGTCTTCGTTCTGGAGACCTGTACACCTGAGTAGAAAACAACTTTCTTGGCCAGGACTCTTCTTTGTAATCGCTCGGCACATAGTGGTCCTAGTATTCTTCCACTGGAAACTATATCAAAGGAAATATAAATTTCATTCCAATCCAGAAGACGCTAAGGGATTTTACCACCTGGGTGTATTCTAGTATATGTGTAACAACAACTACAAAATTTTGGAATACAAAAGGATCCCCTTCTTGCAACTCAACACTACTTGTTTCGGTGCGCTTGAGGCACCTTGTCAATGCTCGGCTCTTCATCTGTGCAAATTGATTGAGACAGAACTCCACGATTCTTCTTCTATAGGTAGCAGTTGGCTCCCTCAACCCTAGAGTACTAAGAAAAAAATTAAATTCATGCCTCAGTTTAGCGGCCCTTCCTGGTTCTTCTCTAATCCCTAGCGTTGTCTTCTTTTCATTAGTCTCCATTGATTTCGCAGACAGATGCCACTCGATTTTATTTCTCATGAATGAAATGAGGGTGCGTAACTGCAAGTCTCCCATATATGAGAATATAGTGCATGCTGACATGCTCACAAATAATATTATGCAGAAACAGAGCGCACAACAAGATATGTTCACCGAAATTGTTGGCGCGAAAAACATCAAGAAAAGTGCGAGTAGAAGTACCCACATAAGGCATGTCTTCCATGATATATTTCAACTAAAATAAATAATAACGCTCCCAAAGAAAAATAGGGTAGGACGGGGAAGGCCACCCGCACCCCAACAAGTTGAGGGAAAGATCATGAATCTATTGTTTATTAGCAATCAAATTCCGAACATGTTGCTATAATAGTAGGAGTTTTTTATCCTGTTTCTTTGCAGCTTCCTTTCATTTCCATTCCCCCCAACTCCTCTTCAATTATTTCTCTGCCCATTTTTCCTACACGGCACTTATTTTATTCTGATGTAAACCCAGTGATATCACTCCCTCTTGAAGGGAAAGTGCCTCTTGTTTCCACTTTTACAACTCAGAGATCAATAAAGTCTTCTCGGAACTCCATCCCTCATCAGGCCTCGATGTTCCACTACATGCAATATCAACTGTGAGTGTGACATCCTCTCTAGGGTGGGATTGCTCCACCTCAGCTATTGGTTCTTGTGTAACAACAACGTCATAGGTGGGTTCTTGTGTATTATTCCTCTTATTTTCACCTTGGTTAACCTCTGTATCCATTGTTGGTTCCTTTGTAACAACAGTGGCCTCTACAGGTTCTTGTGTGTTGGCTTTCAGTTCGATTACCATGGGAGGCGCTACTTTAAATATTGGTTCTTGTGGAGCAACAATATCTTCAGCAGGTTCTTGTGTGTCGGCTTTCAGGTCGATTACCATGGGAGGCGCTACTTTAAATATTGGTTCTTGTGGAGCAACAATATCTTCAGCAGGTTCTTGTGTCGTAGCTTCCCAAGGTTCTGTTTGGGTTTCCCTCGAGTAGGTGCTTTCCCGAAAAACTTTGTATCCTGCTACTGCTAATTCTTGGGAACATGCCACACATACTGATCCTAGAATTTTCTCCAACCCCCCCCCCCCACCAAAATTTCTTAACAACTTCAGCTAGGGTATATAACCCCGAGGCTTATGATTTCCTAGATTCGGCCAATTTTTGCTTCAATTGTTCAATTTCTTTATTTAAATTCTCAATTTCTATAAGCAAGGTTTGAGTTTCGTTCCTACATGATGAGGAGGGATCCTTTGACCGAGTTTGTTATTATTCTTCTTTCATCTCTTCCACCTCCTCTTGCTCTTCAGTTGTAGCTGACGGTTCTGCGGGCATGCTGAGTTTCACCCTTTGCTTTGACCGTTTGTCTCCAATCGTCTTATCAAGGGGCCTTTTAGAAGACCAGATTTGGCTTCTAGCTTCCTCCTGACTCTCTCCCAAAGTTCCATCTTGTTTTCCTCGGCTCGTTTTGGGACTCTTTCATTTGAAATCCTCCCATATCATTCATTGTTGGTTCAAAGCATCCAACATAATTAACTTGATGATACCATGATTGGTAACACAAGTTTATGCGTGTGCTGCCGTTTTGACTGCTGCAACCATATGATTAATATTTCCCAGCTGGAAATATGGAAGGTTAATTCTTTGTTTATGTCGAATATGGTTCAATAAGGGGAAATGATAATTAAAAATGGACCTCCCTTCATAGGTGATATACTTTTTCAAATTCATATCAACCTCCACCCAAGGGTACCCAGAAACAGTATCCAGGACCTGATATATAAATGGTAAGGGAAAATGGTCCTTTTGGGTGGACTTATTGAGTTCTCTAGAATCTACACAGACACTCCACTTGTCATTCTTTTTCGGAACAATGACAAGCAGAGACACCCACTGACTGTCAGATATGGGATAGATAAAATTGGCATTAAGGAGTTTCTGTAATTCCTCTTTCACTAGCTCCTTAAGTGAGGGATTCATTCGGCGATACGATTGTCTAACTAGTTTGCAGTCATCTTTAAGGTAAATGTGGTGAGTGCACAAGATGGGATAGATTCATTTCATGTCAGTGTAATCCCATGCAAATTCCTTTTTATACTTCTGTAATAGTTGTATCAGCAATATGTTCTGTTCAGCAGTCAAGTTAGGATTAATGTTTAAGTATTTTCCTGGCCCAATTTCAACTGGACTGCTGTCAGTATCCGAAGTGGTTCTCTTATGTCCAATATTTACATCATCTACCTCATCTTCCTCCTTTGGATCTCTAATAGAAGCAACAGGGAGTGAGTTGCTAATAAAACCATTAATGATGTCATATTTTGTTTCATCTTTAAAATATTATACTTTTCCAAGTATGAGGAGAGGTAGGGAAAAATTAGATTCAAGTTCAAATTCGTCCCACCAGGGACTATTCAAATCCATATGGGGTTTCATTGGTAAAGGTTAAGTTTCTTGGTGGCTTTCCCATCTGAGATCATCATAGATCTGAATCTACATCCGATAAATGCATCTGTGGTGGCTAGCCATGGTCTTCCCAAAATCAAAGGATGCCCCCCAAGTTGGATTTGGTTTCCAAAATGAGAAAATCAGTCGAATATCTCCAAGAAGCTACAATAATCACCACATATTCTAACATCCCTTCGGGTTTAACACGGGACTTATCTGCTAATTCAAGCACTATAGGTGTAGGTATAAGCCAGTGAAGTCCTGAGGAGATAAAAAGATTCTTTTTCATCACATTAATGGTCGCCCCAAATTCGATTAAAGTACTCGTTATTGGTTGGTCATCAATATAGACAGTAACTATAGGATTTCCCAGGTCATTCTATTTAGTTAACAAAGGTTGATCAATCATCAGTTCGGACAGTTTCCCCATAACATGAATAGCATCAGGGTCCTTTGTCTTCCTTCCAGGATTTTTGACACAAAAATCTCTCACTATTTTAGCATAAATAGGTACTTCCTTGAGAGCTTGTAACAGCAGAATCCGTACATACAAATTTTTTAATTCCTTGAGAAACTTAGATTCAGTTTTTGAGGATGTCCTAGTTTCAGTTAATTGTTGAGGATACAAAGGATCCCAAGCTCTAACAGTTGAGTCAGCTGTCACAGGTGCACCATCCCTGCTCGAGTTGGTTGTTGTAGGAGCAACAGTCCTTCATGAGCTGGCTGCTACAGCTATAACAGTCCGTGTTGTATCGGTTATTACAGGTGTAAGAACCGCTTCATAATTGACTATACCCCTTTTGGGTGACTCACTTTCTTCCTTGGTAATGATAGGAGAATGGCCAGGTCTAATTATTTTTCCCGATCAAAGCTGAATCTCATTGACTCCAATAGGACTAATAAGGTATGTCTAGAAAGTAGTCATGGTTTCTATGCTCTGGGTTGCCTTATTATTTGGATTGGGGTTAGGTTGCACAGGTAATTGGGGTTGGACATGAGGTGCAGGAGTTTGGAGAGGAGGCAGTTGTAACTGTTGCTACATTGGTAGTGCAGAGGGAGCTGGACCTTGGCCATTACCTCTCCAATTCTGAATCCAAGTGTAAGATTGAGATGGAGGATATTTAATTGGTGTAGGGGAAAGCCACTGGTTCCAAGGTGAAGGAAATTGTGTTGAGGAAGGAGTGGGATATGGCCATGGAAATTTCTGAAAATTATAAGCATTATTCCAAGAATTAAAAGAGGAAAAATCTGGAGGCATACTTGTAGGTCACGGCTACCATGGTCTCCTTGGTCCAATGAAGTAGGAATGCTGGACCTCCTTGTTTGATTCCTTAAGTACTACTTTCAGTCTGGGTAGTTCAGGGAATTAACCAATGGGATGCACCAACTCACAGATATTGCACAAGTTAATGATGTCCAGTTCTCATTCTCTTCGTATATCTTTCTTTCTGCAATGAGGACAGAATATTTCCAAAGCTACTTCAACTTCTCCTTGTTCTTTCTTGACTTGTGTTGTGGTAATATGGGCATATAGAGTACTGAGGAGATCGGTTATAAAATTATCAAACAAATTCCCGATCTCTGCTCTAGTCACTCCTCCACTCGTGGACTTCTGTATCCAGACTGAAGGGTCCCGAACTAAAATCCTCCCTTTGGTTGATTCTCTTGAACTCTATAGACAAAGCTTCATTATTTCTTCAAATGGTTCCTACGATATGTCTCCCTTTCCTAATAGATTCAAGTGCTCTAGACAGTCATCTTTAATTCCTCTTAGAAATATTGTTTTCCAAATTTCCGGGACTAAGTCATCAAACTTAGACCTCTGTAAATTGTAATGGAATCGTTCCATATAATCTTCCAAGATTTCCTCCTCCTTCTGTGTAATCCTGAAGATTTCTTCCTTCAAATCCCTGGTTCGACAGTAATCCTGATACTTAGAGAGCAATGTCTCCTTCATTTCACTCCAGCTCTGGATCTATCTAGCACTCAGTCCCATGAACCACCTCAACGCTACTCCTTTCAGAGTAGCAGGAAACAATTTTAGCTTCTTAGAGTCTGAAATGTAGTCGTAACTCCTACATAAGACATTGAACTCGAACATAAAGGTATCAGGATCTTCGATAGTTATCCCTTGGAAGGATGGAATAGATGATAAGGGAATATTCTTCATAGGAGCTTCATCCCATGTTTCCAGTATCGGGAATTCAAAATTAGTAACAGTACCATATTTTCTAGTGTTTTCATCCCCATGGTTGATCCTTCTTGACGAGATGAACTGATCTCAGAATGTGTAGGGAATTGACTGATGGGTAAAGGATCAGGTTGTTCCAGGACCAGTTGTTTCACTACGCTACCCAAATCCAAATAATGATGATCAAGTAAATGTTGTTCTGGTTTAGGCCCTTGTTGTCCCTCGCTATTTTCCCCTTGAACTTTAATTATTAAGTTTTTATCAATGGCTTTGCACTGTTGTTTCTGATCTAGGGTCTTAATTTCAGGAGTTGATATGATGTTTGAAGGGTGATGAGGTCCAGACACAGAAAGTGCAGATGCCTCAGGCCTTGCCATAGTGACAACTTTCTGTGGTCCTGTCTTCCTAGTGTCCTTGTATGAAGTGGATTGTTCTTTCTCTTCTTTTGAAATTATATCCCCAAAGAATTTCTTCCTTCCCAAATATGCACTCTTCTTTTCCTTTTTACGACCCGTCTTTCCTGTGGTTAGTTAGAGTGTGAGTGTTTTGGTTTCTCTGTTGTCATACGAGCACACATGGACCCTATGTGTATCAATCCTCACTATAAGTGCCTCAGTTCTACAGTGGTGAGCCTACTCAAGTACGTTAGAGCGATGCATAGGTTCTTACCTCTCGTCTTACGACCCAACAACTATATAGATGAAGACACACTCTAAACAAAAAACACCCAAAACTCATACTTCTAAGTGCCCCATTGTAGCAACAGTGAGCCCGCTCAAGTATGTTAGAGTGATGTGCATGTTCTTACCTCTCATCTTACCGCCCAACAACTGCTGACTAGGAACACCCTACCATCAAACAAACAATTCTGGCTGATTGTATCGTCACTGCCATCCCTGACAACGGTGCAAAACTTTTGGACTGTATTAATAACTTTTAAATGACTAAGATGGTATAAAAAAATTATCAACCAGGGACGTCCTTTATTTCAATGGTAGTTGCACTATCTGTGCCGATACACCATACTAGAAGTAGAAATAAAACAAGAACAAATAGTTGCTGAACAAATTGCTGAAACTAGCACTCATGCAGGAATAAAAAGGATCTACAAGAATGAACCCAAGTACACCCATGTAAGACTAATTTTACCCTAAGTAAAATTGCTTTCACTATGTGAAATAACTTAGTAAAACACCTTTATTAAGTTGTTTATGGTCTAAATAGGAAACCCCAAAAGGAAATAATAAACAAATCTATATTTTTTAATATTTCCTAGTCATATTTAACCCAAAACAAGGAAATTAATTAAATAAATCCTTATTTATTTGATTATTTCCTAGGAATAAGTTATTTAAATCATTATTTAAATAATATTCCTAGTTAAATTTGACTAAATCATTTATAAATAATTAAATAAATCATTATTTATTTAATTATATTCCCATCATTTCCTTAAAATAATAGATAAATCATTTATTTATTTATTGTTTATAAATAAAGGAATTGACCCAAGTCAAAAATCCTTTTCCCTCCAACAAATATAATAAAATATTCCTAAAGGGTGGTTCTAGAATCTAATTAATAATATTTTATTCATGCACCAAGTTCTAGATCGCCCTAATATTTTGCTATAAATAGAAGGGTTTTCCCCATTCATTAGTCACCTTTCATTACATTAGATCACTCTAGATCTATACTCTTGGTCACACTCTCCATTTTGTCTTGTGAGCTCCCTTTGAGTTCTATGTTTGTCTGGGTTTTCTACACCAACAAGAGAGAGAAATTTTAGATCTGAAATGCTGAGGACTTTCAAGAACCCATCCCATTGAGGAGAACTGGAAAACACCTTTCTTGTTTTCCTCTCAGGTGCCCTTTTTTAATATAATATAAAAATTCTTTCAAATAAATTGTTCTTGTCTTGTCTATTGGATGCATGGAGCCACGTTTTATTTCTACTGCTTAATGTCTTTTATGCTTAGATCTGGATTTGTGCAGCATTATTTGGATCACCTAATTGCAGATTTAAAGATATTGGCAACCATAATTAATGTTAGGGCTATTTTTTTATGCGTAGCTAAAGTGGTCTTTTACGATGAAAGATCCATACTAACAATTGGCGACTCCACACGGGTTTTATTTTCCGACTGCTATCGTTTTATATATTCCTGCATATCCATCTATTTCAGACCCTAGGGTTTCTCTTTAGTTTTCTGTTTTTCCTATTTTTATGGTTCTTTTCACCTATAAAACCCTCAAACATTAAAATTTTTAACTTTCTTGTGTTTCTGGCCCTATTGCGCAGGTAACAGACATCAGCCGCAGTTGAGACGACAACTTTTTTTGCAATCTGCTGCCAAGAGACTTGGATCTGCAGGTCGCACTTATCAACCCAAAAACTGTGACCTAGACTGGAGGTCACCATTTTATGCCCCAGATCTGCGACCTAGACTGAAAATAGGTCAGAACGTACGACCTGCACTTTTTTCTGCAATTTTCCAACACTTTTTCTAGGTTTGTCTGAAGCTTCTGTCAGGTTTTTCCAGCCTCTGTCTCTGCCTGTTTAGACCTGTTTCTGATATGTTTCCCTCAACCAAGTGGGAATATTTCCCCTTAGGGCTCTAGTACCCTCCACTTTTTGTGGGAGAGTTTTCGCTGTTTCAAACGTCTGAATTTCCAGAGTTTCAACCTTCTTTCTTTCAGATCTGACACCTCATCTTCATATCCCTACATATTAGCTCTTCTCCCTTTTAAATAACCTCATATAGTTTTGTTTGGGTTTATCTCTAGGGTCACCTCCTTGTCCCTCCTATCTTTAGCTGATTCCCTCTTTTGTAGCAGCAACCTTGCCTCTACCTCTTTGCTATTTTCTGCACCTCTTTTCAGCAGATTTCTCCTTTAGATCCCTGTCCCTCCCGACCTTAGATCTATTGGCCTCTTTTTAGCATGTTTTGATTAGATTTTTTCCCTCTTATAGACTAGTTTCGAGAGACCCGCCTTCTTGGGTTAGATTGATGCATTATTAGCTGTTCATTTTCTATTATTACAGTCTTATTTACTGGATATTTATTTTCAGTTACGCAGCACACTTTTTCTTTTACTCTCAAAACGTCTGGGTTTAAAAATTAAAATTGATGCACGCCACACACTGACCCTAAGTGAAGAAGAGCCTAGTTAACACCGCCTGGCAAAGACTTTAAAATAAATTGACACTGCACCTCTCTGCCTTTGTTTTGACATTGACCTCACTTGATTTTGCACCTCCTTGCCCTTGTCGGTTTTTCTTCTTCCCGTCATCATTGTGCCTCCAAGGCGTTTATCCCGGAAACTTCTTGACCTTCACCCTCAGTTTCCGGTTGGTCGACTTCCTCCTACCCGTATTCATCGAGTTAGTCCGCACTCCAACTCTTCTTCTGATTGTTTGGGTTCTCCCCCTACTTCTGGTTCTCCCCCTGTTACCTTCACCATGTGTAGTTCAGGTCCTAGCGCTAGCGGCAACCCCAATTCTACTGGTGGGTCCGTTTCCAGTGGAACCACTACGGGACCTACCTCGACTCTCCCTTTGCTCCCTTATATGGCCGGTCTCAGTCTCCCCGACTTCAATCAGCTAATCAATGATCCTATTCGCCATGATGTCAATTGGCCTGTTATGCCAACCAAGCTCCCCTCTGACATTCCCAAGTTCGAAGGCCTTGCTAGTGAAGATCCCTCCAATCATATCTGATCTTTCCACATGTGGTCTTCATCCAATTCCATTACTGATGACTTCATCCATCTTAGATTTTTCCAACTCACGCTTACGCGCGAAGCTTCTAAATGGTATGCTGATCAGGCCACCTCTTCCCATACCACCTTTGCGACCATTTCCCAAGCCTTTTTATCTTATTTCCAGCTCCCTCTCTGATACGACACTGGTACAGAACTCTTGACTTCTTTTCTTCAATCCTCTTCGACCTGCCTTTCCACTCATGTCCAGGAATGGCGGAGAAGACGGAGCTTATGTCGAGCTCCCACCTTTGAAGATTGGGTTTATATGGACTGGTTCCTTTGCTCTCTCCTACCTCCCATTGGCAAAGATGTCGCATCCCACTTTCCCCAAACTGAAGAAGCCGCCCTCCAAATAGCCTTGAAATATGACCTTATCTATGCTCAATCTAGTTATGTTTATACCGTCCTTCCTGACCTCCCCAAACCCAGTGGCCCTCACACCCCGGGGGCATCTCACTCTGCCAATGGTATCATTGGAGCTCTTTCACATACCTCTGCTCAATCTTTTATGGGCTATGTTTTTCCTCCAGGAGGCGCCAGCACCTCTGGCACTTTTCCCCCTCCAGGTAGCATGTATCCAGGATACGGCATGCCTCCTCCTTTTTCCCACACTCCTGCTTACCTCAATGTTGCCCATCCTAACCCTTATCCTTACCCACAGCCTAGTGTCCCAGCTCCTCTAGCATTTGGACCTCCTACTCCCTTGCCTTCTCCACCCCCGCAGCCGCACTTACTAGCCCCTCCAGGGCAAGTATTTGTGCAGCAGGGCGCAACTAATTCTCTTCCTTCTAAACGAAAGAGGAAAGGAAATCAATCTACCTTTGGTAATCGTGGATCCAATCCTCCAAGTATTGATTCTAACACTGCCAACCAGCCACAGGGCTCTCAGCCCAAGCTGGACAGGCCACTTCGAACTAATAAGCCATGTTCGTGTTGCGGTGTTTATGGTCATTACACTCACGATTGTCCCCTATTACCACAGATGCGGCAGATGTGGGAGTCTCAGGCCACCATGCAGAGACAACATTCCTCCCCTAATGTCCCTCCCAATACGGCTACTTCTCAACCTGTTGTGTTTACCGAACCTTTCCCTCAACAAGGATTCATGGCTACTCAACCACCTCATGCCCCGGTAACCACTCCACCTTCCCCTTCTAGTTCCTCTGATTACCAGATTCTCATGATGGCCTCTGACCAACCTCTCACCGTCGACCTTAACATTCAAACTCGGTCTCGTTAGTACTCCATGCCTCCTACTTCGTCTGTCACCGAGTCCCCATATTTAGGTCCTACAGAGCCTCTATCGACACCCAATGGTCCCTTGCAAATCCCTCCACCCAAAGTTGAGGTTCATACCAAGATTCCTAAGGGACCATTACGCCGAAATGTTGCCTCTGGACGGGCTACCCATTCATATAGCATAGTAGATGATCTGGCACAATCTCCTGCTGCCATTTCAACAATGGAACTCCTCCAGTCGTGTCCTTCTCAAAAGAAGGCTCTGCTATCTGCCATGGGTGCTGTGGATCCTGCTGATGACCAATTGATCGTTTTTTATGCTCGTCAGTCAGACCACCCCCCCTCCCTGCTTCTGTTGCTTTCCAAATCCCAGTCAAAATCCGAAATGCCAGCGTCGCTCAGTGTATTATTGACGAGGGGGCATCTACATGTGTGATGTCTGCTTCGGTTTGGAAACAACTCGGATCTTCTGAGCTGGCCCCTTCCACAATCACCCTTCGTGCGTGGGATGGCCATGCCTCTCAGCCCATTGGCTTATTCCGTAACTGTCCTATCACCCTTGCGGGCAAGACTATTTGTGTTGACGTTGAAGTTATCGACGCCCCTCTTGACTATAACATTCTTTTGGGGCGCAGCTACACCTATGCCATGTCTGTCGTCCCATCTGCCGTCCAGCGCAAGATGTTTTTCCCTCATAATGGGAAGATTGTCACCATTGACTAGTTTTCCTATCATGAACCAAAATCTCAAACCTCCCCTGAGTCCACCATCTCTGCTGTCACCAATAAGCAAATTATTGATTCTTTGACCAGTGTTTCCCCTGGCATCTAAAAAGACTCCTCCTTGCTTGGCACCTTCCTGGGTCCTCCCCCT
Organism: Pinus albicaulis; assembly: GCA_034641835.2. NCBI lineage: Eukaryota > Viridiplantae > Streptophyta > Pinopsida > Pinales > Pinaceae > Pinus > Pinus albicaulis. The sequence continues at coordinate 1,153,437,111 of CM076581.1, forward strand.
CCTCCTGTCTCTGATCCCAACTTAGCAAATTTTTGCATGATGCAATCGTCTCAGGCTAACCTTTCACAGCCTGCTTCGGCTAGTCAGTAACCTCAATATCACCCGCCGCAACCTGATCCTAGCCCTTCGCCTCAGCTGACTGAACCTCTTCCGCCTGGACCTTCCCACCCACCTAGCACTCAGGAACCTCCCTACCCTCTTGAGTCGGTTCCCCCAGGTCTCCACCATATGGGAACCGCCCCTCCTGGCCATTACCCCGCCGGTCAGATACCTTTCCTTGCTCCCCCTCCCGGATTCTATTCGGTTCCCATCATGGCCACCCTGTCCCTCCCTAATTTGACCTTGGGAATACCTGTATGGTATCTTACTCTTCCAGCCGAGAACCCACCCAGCCACCCCAAACCATACCTTGCTGTGACACTGGTTCAACCGATTCCCTTCACTCCTACAGTGCCCCTAGCCCCTCTGCCAGACCATCCTCATGTTGTGTTAGCTACGGGCAAGAAAAGAAAAGCTCGCAAAGGGGCATCCAAAGACAATACCACCACACCCGACTCTACCCCTCCCCCACCCCCCAAGCCTTGTGCCTTGTGTGATGGTGTGGGTCATGCCACCCATACTTGTCCTGAGTTGCCCTGTATCCAACCCATGGTTAAGGTCACGTTCCCTGAATCTACGGTCCATGAACCCTCTGCTTCTTCCTCGTCCGCTGCCAAGAACCCAAAGACTCTTCGCACCAACAAACCCTATGCTCTATGTGGTGTCCATGGCCATTATTCTCACCATTGCCCTCACCTCACGCATTACCGAGCCTCTTTAGAGGTCATTCACGAATACGAAGTTGAACAAAATCAATCTGCCTCTCCCATCCTTGCTCAATATGTGTCAGGCTTACTCGAGGATCCCCCTGCTACCATTGACATTCCTCCCCCTGATGTTGAGATGTCAGAACCTGTTGTCCCCCTTCTCTACCTTTCATCATCTGCACAACCCTCGGAGTACATTCCCTCTGAATCCACTCCATCTGTTTTGCTTGATTCTCCTTCAGTAACATCCTTGGGCTCTACATGCTTTGACCATATTTTTACTTGTTCTTCTGTCATCTCCCGTGACGATCCATATATGCACCTTTCTTCCCCTGCTGATGATTTCGGTAACTTTGCAGCGTCGTGTGGTTTCTTCGACCTTTCCCTTTCCTCCCATAACCAGGATAATACCATCTGTATCTATGATGTCCTTCGCAGCATGAGTTCCCACTTTTCCTCCCATGGTTCGCATTCATCTCCCTCTAGTCGATCTATGAGTCCTAGACATCCTACCCAGACTACTCCCTCCCATAGTTGTCGTTGGATGTCTACCCTATACTCATGCTACCATCATTATTCTCCTTCCTCCCATTCCTTGTCTTGTGACACTATTCTGTCGGCCCTCTCGTCCACACATTATATTGGCTATGCCGATGGGGCAAGTCGCTATTCCCGGAATCTCGCCTTGGCCGCATGGGCCATCTTTACCCCCTTGCATACCCTCGTTCTTGCAAATGGGGTCTACATTGGTAATGCCACCAATAATCAAGCCGAATATGATGCAGTATGTGGTCTCTTAGCCGATGCCCTCTCTCATCGCATCCTCCATCTGCACGTTAATTTAGATTCCCTGCTTCTTGTCTTACAACTTAATGGTGTCTATCGTGTGCATAACCCTATCTTGTTTAGACAATATTTACGAGTGAAACTTTTGATACGTAGATTCATTACTTTCAACCATATACCTAGAAGTCAAAATCACTACGTAGATCAAATTGCAAATCATGTTCTAGACTGGCATTTATCACACACAAGACAATAACATTTCAAACCATCAACACAACGCATATACATAATATACATCATATAACATGTTTTTAGAGTCCATCTACTCTGAAACATATGACATGCACATAGCATGTTACAAAAAACAAAACTCAAAAAACTGGGGGGCACCATTTGCCCCTACATACACACTGGGGGGCACCACCTGCCCTACATCTAATCCCTCTCTAGAGGATCCCGAGCCAATGTCTCTGCTCCCGCAGCTCGTAGATCATGCACAGTTTGACCAGCCATCGTCATGCGCCACATGATACTTTGCCATTCCGAGGGTATCCCAATACAAAGCTCTATGTACTGGTCATCTAAGTCCTGCCAACCCCGCTCCGACACACCGGTTAGCAGCCCCTCACATCTATGACGAATGTACTCCAAAAGAGTGGCCATCTCCTCATTCTGTGCCATTCTCGATTCACTAGCACCTGTAGTCCCGCCTACTGCAGGTCGTCCCATATATTCGGTCGGTTTCACCGGAGCCCTATCTGCATACCAAAAAGTATAAGGATTAGTACCATACATACTATTCACAAACTTTAACATGCACATAACAAATTAGTTACTTGTCACTTACCATCAGGCCCCCATACTAAAATGGGCGGAAGTGGCAAATCCGGATCTCCCCAATAACTCATCCCACTATAGGGATAGTCGTCTATATACAATGGCATCTGATCCCAATGGGCGAATAACTCTGGTCGGAACACCTGTCCGACCGCCCCTCCCCCTCCTCTACACAGTAGTCGGCCCCACCAACGCATCTTGGGTTCTCTCGGACCCCCATCAGGTAGCTATACATGAGGTCGTAAGGTCAGGATCTTCTCAAAAAAGAAGGAGCACAATACAGTCCCATACACACAATCATGGTTCACTTGCTGCTTACATAGCGACAACTGTCGTTTCAACGACACCAACATCATCTGGGCCCACCCATAGTAGGTCCCACTCAACACACTTTCTACAATCATCATCTGCCCTCCAGTGATGTGATGGAGGACATGGCTACCCAAGATCCGCAACACTACTGCCGCCACTGCCCGGGTCTCAAGCCTCTCTAGATCCCCAATCGATATCTGAGTTCCTTTGACTCAGACACCTGGTCGATAATGTCGCTCTACGAAACTCCATGATGTTACGCCCCCGCGGTAACATTGGCTGTGTATTTCCCACCATCTCTAATGGTGGGAGACCAGTCAGGAAATACAGATCCTGGTTAGCTCAATCCTGTGCCCCTGCACTATAAACACCTCATGATATGGATCCCAATAACTGACAATCCGGGCCAACAAGGGCTCCCCAGCCCTCATCAATGGGTTCTCCACAAATTTCAGAACCCCAAACCTGGCCAACGCACGACAGACACCCTGATCTGCTTGGATTTCCATCCGTAATGTACCTAGGTCTCTCTCTCTCCACTTGATCCGTATATCTTCCATATCTGCACAAAACCATCATCTTTGTCAGTCTACAGATAAGAAAAACTGAATTCAATCACACCAAAACTGAATCTCAGCCCATAACAGCATTGAAACCACCTCCATCTAACTGGTCACACCTTTTGGCCAAATCCTGGGCCAGGTCGCACTTTTTTGGCCCAAACCTGTGTCCCAAGTCACAGTTTTTGCCCCAAAAAAGTGCAACCCGGCCGTAATGATGAGGAAGGAGTTGTTACTGAGATTTAAGACCCTAATCTGAACTTTAAATCCATCAAAAACAAAGAGTAGGATTAGACCTCTTACCTGCAATTGACGGATCTTGATTCCAACGGTCGGTTTGTCCACTACGATCGCCGCAAGATTTAGGGCCTTCTCTCCTCTCCACATTCACCACAGCTACACAAGCAAATGAATGACTTTGGAGGGAAAATGCCTTATTAGAAGAAAAACCCCTATTTTTTCTTTCACCCGCTGCGACCAAACCGTAGCCCCGTTTGACACACCATCTGCATCGTTGGAAAGATCTTACTGAGCACTCAAATGGGTATCTGTTAGTTTTTCATGTTTTGATACTTCACCAGGACACATTTTGTCCACGAAGGGTCTCTTCACCTCTCCTTCCAATCGGACTTCTTCACTTACAACACTTGTACTTGGGGCACCACTTTGCCCCCTTACTTGTTTTTTTTCATGTTGATTTTCGTCATGAGACACCCTATTGTACTCATGTTTTTATGGTCCCCCATTGGACCTTTACTGTGTGGCAGAACCATCGAGTTGCCCTTGTTTAGAGCATCCGAGTTGAGTCATCATCCGTCATGGAGTATATCTCGAGTCCCATTGGATCTCGCTATAGTCCTCCATCCTTCATTGCTTTTTCCCTCCCTCGTGTTGCACATTATGACCTTCAGTACCCTTGTCCCCTATCCCCCATGATATTGTGCCAGTCGCTACCAAGCCATTCATGCCCCTTATGCTCTAACAAGGGAAGTCATCCATCCGCTACTCAATATCCCTCATTTCATCATCATCATTAGTGTCCATCTATTAGTCGCTCTACTATTTTCTATCGTGCCTTAGTTGGGGATCCCTTATTGTCTCACCTATGGCGAACCTCCTTCTATCGACATTAGCAAATTTACTCCAGAATCCAGGTCTAGAGGGTGGTGTACCTTGGTTCGAGCTCCTTTCAGCATGATCGTGATCTATATACTTGATGGTCCAGTGATGCAGCAACCGCTATTGGTGATCCCCTGGTGTGTGTGAGATGTCTCAACCCTCATGAGGGGGTGGCCCTGCAGGTAGCCCCCGACATGCCCGGATGACTTCTTCATTTCAGCCCTTGATGCATCTCCTTCTATTTGATGATATCAGCCTCAACCGCTTGCAGCGCCTCTTTGATTTGCATGTATCAGTCAGATTTTGCGAGACCTTCCCCGTGTGTAAGGGGCATTTCGGTTGTATTTGTATCTCATGTACTAAAATATTATTGTATAAGTCCTGACTATTATTCCAGGCACATCATGTATGTGAGATTCATCATTCTATTTTTCTGGCTCGTATTTATGCCAGCATGTACTTTATGGTTCGGTTCCTTGTTTATTGGACATCCTATTCTTTTGTACTTTGTCTCGGCGGGCATAGGTATGCCTCCCCCGCTGCCTTTAGCACAGGTACCACTTCATAAACTAGAGACTTGTTGCACCTGTAAGTCTCGTCTCCTCAAGGTCTCGTCCTTTAGCACATTAGACTACCTTACATTTCTCTCTCTGACTTCCCTCTTAATGTCTAGTGATTGAGTTCTTACAACGTAATTTAGTCATACGATTTGATCCTAACACTCGTACGTTGGGGGGAAATCTGTTACACCATTTTTTGGTCATCTAACCTATTATCATTAGATGAACCCAAGTACACCATGTAAGACCAATTTTACCCTAAGTAAAATTGCTTTCACTATGTGAAATAACTTAATAAAACACCTTTATTAAGTTTTTTATGGTCTAAATAGGAAACCCCAAAAGGAAATAATAAAAAAATCTATATTTGTTTATATTTAGTGGTCATATTTAACCCAAAACAAGGAAATTAATTAAATAAATCCTTATTTATTTGATTATTTCCTAGGAATAAGTTATTTAAATCATTATTTAAATAATATTCCTAGTTAAATTTGACTAAATCATTTATAAATAATTAAATAAATCATTATTTATTTAATTATATTCCCATCATTTCCTTAAAATAATAAATAAATCATTTATTTATTTATTGTTTATAAATAAAGGAATTGACCCAAGTCAAAAATCATTTTCCCTCCAACAAATATAATAAAATATTCCTAAAGGGTGGTTCTAGAATATGATTAATAATATTTTATTCATGCACCAAGTTCTAGATCGCCCTAATATTTTGTTATAAATAGAAGGGTTTTCCCCATTCATTAGTCACCTTTCATTGCATTAGATCACTCTAGATCTATACTCTTGGTCACACTCTCCATTTTGTCTTGTGAGCTCCCTTTGAGTTCTATGTTTGTCTGGATTTTCTACACCAACAAGAGAGAGAAATTTTAGATCTGAAATGCTGAGGACTTTCAAGAACCCATCCCATTGAGGAGAACTAGAAAACACCTTTCTTGTTTTCCTCTCAGGTGCCCCTTTTTAATATAATATAAAAATTCTTTCAAATAAATTGTTCTTGTCTTGTCTATTGGATGCATGGAGCCATGTTTTATTTCTACTGCTTAATGTCTTTTATGCTTAGATCTGGATTTGTGCAGCATTATTTAGATCACCTAATTGCAGATTTAAAGATATTGGCAGCCATAATTGATGTTAGGGCTATTTGTTATGCGTAGCTAAAGTGGTCTTTTCAGACGAAAAATCCATACTAACAAAGATGGTATAAAAAAATTATCAACCAAGGACGTCCTTTATTTCAATGGTAGTTGCACTGTCTGTGCCGATACACCATACTAGAAGCATAAATAAAACAAGAACAAATAGTTTCTAAACAAATTGCTGAAACTAACACTCATGCAGGAATAAAAAGGATCTACAAGAATGTAATCACACTTCAGATAAACCAGTATCTAGTGTGCCACACACTAACTACACCAGTTGGTACCTCTAATTGGATCTATTTAACAGTATAATAAATACCTAGAACTGAAACAGATCTACTTATAGCTGACACAACAACAATGACACTCCACAAATATGCAGAAATAAATAGAAGATATAATACAACTATCCTACGATTGTAGTCCCTGCTAAAGAGGAGGGCCCTTCCTTCCTAGCAGGGCACAAGAAGAAATGAAAACTAAATGAGAATTAGATCAGTCAACACGTGTAACAATAACAACACGATATTCTGTATTATGATGATCAAAATTTACAAAGTCAAAATGGTGATATTGTTATGTGCTAACCCCCTGACCTTAAAGGTCCGAGTGTTTATATAATAATTACATATCCATAAAATGAGGAACAGATCAGGCATGAGAATCTCCATATTCTCATGCTAATAAAAAAAAAGTAAATAAAGTTACAACTGATTCCCTCAATAAAATGGGAAAGCATTTATTTCAACCAAAACTACCTGAAGTTATTCTAAATAAAAATACATGATAACTCCTACAGTTGTCATTGGAATGTGACAGCTGTAGCGTAACAAATTTTGAAGACAGATCAACATCTGAAATTTAGCAATACGCAAACAACAGTGCAATTGTAGCAGCAGTCTATAGCATCGGATTTGTAACAACATCACAATGTAACAACAAAGGATGTGACAACCAAAGTGTTGACTCTACGTGTGGTAGCAACACCATGTAGCATCATGTTGTAAAAACATGCTTCCAACTAATTCTATGTGCCTGTATGTCCTAGGTCTTTTTGCTTGAAATAATATCTGAAAGAATAACGATAAGGCCAAAGAACTTCTCCCAATGTTCATCTCATTTAGCCAAAAAAAAAGAACAAGACATCATAATAATTAACGAGAATGGCAAGGTAATGAAACAAAGTAAAGTTATGTTGTTTCAAGATAAAGGAAAGGAAAAAAGAAAGTATAGTTCCAGATTGGACGTCAAAAAGCAGAAATGAGAAAAGAAAATGTAGGAAATGAGTATAAAAATAACACCCAACACTTTCCTCAATACAACATCTTGTCCTTGAACATAATAGCTACACAGCTATAAGTCTTTTGTTTTGGGCCTTCAACAACCAGGTTCCTATACAAAGACGGCCTCAGGTTTTCCCTTCTCCCTTGTTAGCCAACCCGTTCTCTTTTTTGGAGTACTCTTTTATTTCCTTTTTCCTCCCTTGGGAAAAGGAATATGGGCTAAAAGTGTCTCTTCCCAAAGTCCATTTTGTACTTTTTTATCTGCCACTTACTTGTCTAAAATGTCAAAATTTTATTTTACATCTTTTCATTCACTGTATTCCGCATGCCTAGCGAGTTAGGATAATTTTGTTATTTATTATCATTAAGGAGTAAAATATATTTATAATCAAGTCTTTTAACAGAATCCAAATTCATAAAATAATTTATACCATAGTCAATATTTATATGTCTCCTAGGGGTATTACACAACTTTAATTAATAAAAATATCAATATTAATAGTTAACAAATTTAATTAATAATAATATCAATATCAATAATTTATATCAATATCTTTAATAATATCTTTAATTTATCAATATCAATTTAATGTCTTTTATTTATTAATATGAATATAATTTTTCTCGTCCTTTATGGTGTTCGCAATATCATTTATCTAGCTGACAGTTGTTATGAATATCATTTAATTCTTTTGCTCTTACAGAAAATGTTGTCCAATTACTCACAATAACCTTTTCGACAATTCCACTGTCTTTGTGGCGTTGACGTACCACCCGACGCTCGGCAGCCAGCCTATTTCATTTTCAATTTACTTAGAAATATTTTTTTATTCCATTGCTTCATGCTCCCCATCACCGCAGTCATCAATGGCTGAATCAGACGAAGCATATTCCCTCAGACCCAATCGTGACCGTCCATATATATAAAATTAAAATTAAAAGTCAACGTGAGTTCATCCACCCGAGTCGAAATAGAAACACCTTCGAATTAATTTTATTTATATAAATAAACATTAGGCAATATTTTTAATATTTATAAAGATATAAATTTTAATTTATAATAAAAATGCCTTAACCACATACTCATTTACAACTAATCCAAAATTTTAAACTAGAATAGGAAAGATTTTAATGATTATGTTGAACTCTTTCACTACTTTACAAGGTAGTTCAATTAAGATAGTGGAACATCCAACATGCACTGCCAGCTGTTGAATCACGACCTTCCATTTCTATTCATCGCGATCTGCCCTTCCAACCCTCCGTTGTGACGCTTTCCATTTTTTTTCATCATCTGCCAACTGAAGTTCCATAGTTACCAAGTTCGAATTCGATACGATAGGATAAAAGTTTGTAGTGAAAATTTTCAATTCCGATAAAATTCGAAACTATATATCATAAATATTTAAATATATATATTTTTTTCTTCTCATAACAATGTCTTTGTCATTTTCTTTCAATTTATTTCGAAATTTAAATAATTTTTAATAATTTTATTCAATATAAACAATTTTAAAATTACATTTTACTTACCAAAACCACAACCACACTTATCTTATTTCCAAAAATTCTCTTTACTCAATATTCTTTTTTTCTTAGTTATCTCAGCTTTTCTTTCTTTTCTGGTTATCTCAACTTTTTAAATCTTTTAAGACAACACTAAAATAAAAAATCAGAAATTTTCTCCACTCACAATTAATTTCCATTTCTTATCTGGCAGCTTTCTCAACTTTCTTTGTTATTTCAGCTTTTTAAAGCGTTTAAGAAAGCACTAAAATAAAAAAACCAAAAATTTTAATTTCCATTTACCTGCGATCCAATCGTCATCTACTTACCATTCTCAAAATCACTACACTAACTATTCTCACTGCACTTGCAATTCTCAAATTCCTTGAAAAAAGCAATAAATCGTGAAATTTCTGTCATCCAAAATAAGCTACGCTGAACCGAACCGAATTTCCAACGAATTATTCGATGTACGGATCGAATTCCCGAATTTCCGTATTTTTTCCACCGATACGGACGAATTTGGTAGCATTAGAATCGAAACCCAATGTTGCCTTTGCAGACTGTTGAAGCTAAGGTGGGACCGTGGGAGACGCAATAGTTGATTCTCTCCATTTCTGAACTACTCAGACGCAACAATCATTTTTTTCCATTAAAAATAGAACTCATCCGATGTGAATAATAATCCTTCCAAATCCAGCACTGGACTCCAAAATTTTGAGTATTTGATGTTTGTTTCCTAATCTTTATCACCAACATTCGACAAAGTAACAAATTATACGTTTCAGCTTGGAAAAGAGGTCTCATTTTATTGTGTTATTCGAGTTGTCATGGAGTGTGCAAGGCCTTTGGCTTGGCTTCTATTCTAATCTTGTCATTTTCATGCTCAAAATAATCTTGTATGGTGATAACTATACAGAGACAATGTATAATGATTTTTCACTTATTAAAAGACTTGTAGAGTATTTGGAAAGCATTATCCATGTTAAAACATTTGTCAACCGACCAAAACAAAAGGGTAATGATTGTTGTTGGAAATTTATGTGCAATGTTATTGATTTTTCTAATGTTTCTGATGGTTATTTCATCGATCATGAGGGATCAAAGATTTTTTTTAAGTAAACTAGTATTGAAAAGTCTTTTTATAGGATAAATAGAACAAAATACCTATTATAAGGAATAAGTTTGGTCAAGGTCAAATATATATATATATTTAAATAATAATTATTGTAATTTTTATTTGACCAAATTCAAAGGTGAAAATTGAATAGTAATAATTTTAAAATAGAATAAGAATTAATTAAAATTAAAAATTAAAATAAGAATTAGTTGGAAATTTTATTTATTTTTATTGATTTAATTTAATTAATAAAATAAGAATAGTTTTTAATATAATAATTTAATTAATAAAATATGAGTTTTTAAGTATGAGGGTTTCCATGAGAGGTAGTAGTAACTGATTAATTTCTCGTGATTTTTGAATAGTCCACTTAGCATTCATTGCATCGGGTGATGCTCACACACATGAAGAAGTGGGATTGAAGCTACTGAAATGAATCATATAGCATCAATCATCACGATACTCACAAGGGTGAATAAGTGGGATTGAAACAAGTGAAATGAATCACATAGCCTCAATCATCACTTCTGGGGCTTGCACCCGATAACTGGTAACCAGGACTTCCCGGGAAGTCACCCATCCTAGAACTCCTTTGGCTCAAACGCGCTTAATTGAATGGTTCATGAGGCACAATACTTGCTAAGGTTTTTCAAATGGGGTAGCAAACTAAGTGGGCTTGATTGTGGGGAAAAAATCCATAGCTAAGCACACTTGAGCCAGAGGAGATCTCGGATGGGTGACCTCTTGGGAAGTCCTGGTTATCGGGTGCAAGCCCCGATGAATGCAAATGGTCATAGATGAATGACTTAATTAACACAGTTGAATCCCAAAAATGATATCTAAAAAGAGTTAGTTAAATAAATAAAATATGAGAATTACTAATTTAAAATAAGAATTAATTAAATAATCTAAAACATAAAAAAATGAAATAAGAACTAATGATAACCAATATTTATTAATTGAAATTAATAATTAAATTAAATAAGGAATATAATGTCTAGAATAAGGTCAAACAAGACAGAAAGAGATTCCAATTGGGTCTAATTTGGAAACGATGAACAAATTTTATGAAATTATAAAATTCAAGAAAGTGGGGTCGCGGGCGAGAGAAGATTGAAGACCACTATGGCTAGGGGAGAGGCAAAAAAGGGAGGGGTGGGAATTAATGTGTGATATGGTAGATGGCGGGTTTCCAAGATTGTCTCAGCCTGTATCCATCCTCCATGTAAAGTTATCAGGGTTATTATTTATTTAGAGATCTCAAGATAATGATTTTAAGCACACCTTACTTTTGGGATGGGTGGTGATGTGAAAGGGCGTGGAGATAATGGTTAGTGTGGATATTTTTTCTATAAACTTGATGGGAGAGGGAACCATTGGGGAGGCAAGTAACAAGGACAACTAGGAATGGAAGGGATTTATTTCATTCGATTTCCATAGTGAATTGGATATAAGGGGAAATTATATTGAGATGAGAATGGAAGGTGTCAAGGGCAAGTCGACCATGTTTCTAAATGACAAAGGTGTTGTAAAACAATCAGAGCTAACATATGGGTTTGAGATGCCAAGTATTGAGAGCTTTGGCTTCAAAGTGTTCCATAAAGATGTTAGCAACTACCGAGGAAAGGGGGAGCCCATATTTGTATCTTCAATCTGCTCATAAATGTTACCTTTAAAAGAAAATAAATTTGAGTTGAGATAGTTTTGGATCAAGTTCAGTGTTTCAGGATCTACTAACTCGGAGATTAGATTTAAAGCTTCAAGAACCGCGATCTCAGTGAAAAGGAAAACAATTTCAAAACTAACCAAGTCAATCAGATGAAAAAATCTCTCTATCTTCTTTAACCTTATCCTAGATATTATATTCCTTGTTTAATTTAATTATTAATTTGAATTAATAAATATTATTATTTGTTATTCTTTCATTTTCTTTATATTTTAGGTTATTTAATTAATTCTTATTTTAAATCATTAATTCTCAGATTTAATCTATTTAACCAACTCTTATTTTATTAACCCAATTATTATAAAAAAAACAACAATAATAATTCTTATTTTATTAATTAAATTCAATAAATAAAAATAAATAAAATTTTCAACAAATTCTTATTTTAATTTTTTACTTGAATTAATTATTATTTTAATTTTTTCAATTTTTATTTCTATTTTACTTTAACTCTTAATTATCATTAAAACGTATTTTCAATTACTAGTTATTATCAGTATTTTAAGATTTTAAGTATTAATTATGATTTATTATAAATCAGTTAATTATTTATAATTTTCAAATTCTAACTAATTCTTATTCTATTCTATTTTATTTTAATTATTAATTCTGATTTATTATAAATTAGTTAATTATTTATAATTTTCAAATTTTGATTAATTATTATTTCACTTTTAAGTTTCCTGGAGCTTTAAACCTAATCTCCCAATTAGTAGATCTTGAAACCTTGAACCTGATCTAAATTTTCCTCAAATGGACTTTCTTTTCTTTTAAAGGTAACATCTATGAGCAGACACAAGGTAAAGCTACGGGCTCCCCCCTTTCCTCAGTAGTTGATAACATCTTTATGGAACAATTTGTAGCCAAAGATATCAATTCTTGGTATTTCAAACCCAAATGGTGGTTCTGATTTTTTAACGACGCCTTTCTCATTTGGCAACACGACAGCCCTGTACTTGACGATTTCATTCTCATCACAAAAGCATTTCCTCTTATATCCAATTCACTATGGAAATTGAATCAAATAAATTATTTCCATTCCTAAATGTCCTTGTCAATCACCTCCCCAATAGCTCCTTCTCCCATCAATTTTATAGAAAAAAGGCCCACCCTCACTATTGTATCCATTCCCTTTCACATCACCACGCATCCCAAAAGTTAGGTGTCCTTAAAACCCATATCTCCTGAGCTCTAAATATCTCTACTATTGAGTTTCTTTTAGCTAAAAAATCCCATTTTTTCCAAGATTTCAAAGGTAATGGATATTCCTCTGGTAAAATCAATAAAGCCTTTCAATCTGTTGGTCACCCTAGGTCCTCCAATTTTGATCCCTTTCCCTCTTGTGGTCAAGTTACTCTCCCATATATTAAAGGAAATATTGATCTTATAGCAAAGATCTTGGCCAAAAATAACATTAAAATTGTTTCTAAGCCCCATAAAACCCTCAAGAAATTATTCTAGTTGGCCAAAGACAAATAAGACCCCATGCTAGGATCAAGGGTCTATCAGATTCCATGTTATTGCAGTAAATAAAATATTGGCCAAATTGGTCATCCTTTCAAAGCCTACCTCAAAGGACACATATTTGATACCAATCATAACCATGTTCAAATTCTACCATCGTTGAGAACGCATTTAAGTCCAAGAACTTTTTTTTTTTTTGATAAATAAAAAATCCTTTCCTTCATTCTTTTCTATAACTCTAGAATTATTTGAGAAACCCTCAAAATCGAGAACAACCCTAATTAATTTAATAGGGAGGATGGATACAAGCTAATCCAATCCTAGAAACCTACCATCTACCATCTAACCCATTTATTCTCACCCCTCCCTTCATTGCCTCTCTCCCAGCCTTGGTGTCCTTCAAGGTCATCCCACCCCCGACCCTGCTTTCATGAATCTTATCATTTCCTAAAATTTGTTTATCATTTCCAAATTGGACCTAATTGGACTCTCTTTCTACCTTCTTTAAAATTATGCTCGAGATTATATTCCTTATTTAATTTTTTTTTGTAATCTTGGCAGGACCTTCTTCATTCATTCATCAAAAAGGGAAAATTACATCCATGACCAGATGATAAGGTGGTCTCAATATTCTGAGTGGGAAACCAAATATATTGGCCACCGTACAACATTATAAGCCAGCCAAAAGAAAAATAGTTTAAGACTGTCTTTTAGAGCTATATAAGTCTGAGTATCCTTATTCCATCTAATATCTAAATATCTTGAACATAGTATCAAATTCTGCATATCGTGCATTTGTACTTAACAAAAATAGAAAAAAATACTAGACTAGACATACTACCAATCATAAAAATATTCTACAAGAGTTAGATCTTCCGCGCTCAAGCTAGGTAATTTCATTTGAGGAAGACACGGAATATGCTTTTCCATATGACGAAGGTGGACGTTTTGTTGTTGAATCTTAAATTGGATAAGCTAGAATTCTTTATGAATTTTTAGAAGAACGAGATTTGTCTTGGCCGGAGAAGTTGTAGGAGTGGAAAGGGCTCTTGCTACAATGTTTTTCATGAGCCAATACAAGTAGACAGTCTATTTATACTAGGAGGATCGACCTCTGGTATGAGTATGACTAGGTTTGGAACTAACTCCATCCATTCCTCAACATGTAAATTTTCTTGTGTTGTGTGTCAATTCAGGTCAAATTCCAAACCATAAATAAGCTAGTGGATTTGTGGTTGAATGCCTCTCTGGTAGGCCTAGGCCACTTCACGAATGATCCCAGAGGTTTCTCTATGGTTGCAGCCTCGAGAAGGACGTAACTAGGGTTCACTGCCACCACACCGAAGCCTCACACGACTACTCCAGTTGTGATCCTCTTCTATCCTAGTGCCTCTTCGAGAGGAAGGTCATGCCATACTATTACTTAGTTTTCCATGATAATGAAACATTGAACAAAGATAAAAACTCTCAAACCCTAGCACAATTTAGGTGAAAAGGTGAAGAACATGGAATGTGTACCCGAAGGTATAGGACAGAAGAATTCCACAAAACTATGAGCATAAAACAAATAAAACAAATTTTTTCCACTATATATGATATGGGTGAACTGACAAAGGTCAGCATCATCAATCCTTGGCTCCTTGAGCCGATGAAGAACCAAACCTAAAATCCGTTTATACAGATAATCATTCAGATAATGTCCTCTCATACTAACTAGCAAACGGAATAAAAGCCATGAAACAAAACCCACGCCCCCATGCATACAATATAAAATGAATGTCAGAGCCCATATCCCAAGTGCATACCCATCCATGAAAGAAGGATACCATAATTAATAGAGAAAATTCGACCGGATTAAGGTTGCCCAACAGAGAAACCAACACTTTCCTTCCACAAATTCTAGAATGCATACATTCTTACCCAAAAGGTTGTCTGAGAGACTCGTTCCCTGCGAATTATCATAGAGAAATTAAGCAAAGGGGTTGGAAGGGGAAGAATCATAAATAATGCATACTCACAGACGTCAACCTCGGAATAATGGAGGGGAGTCGTTGTACCCAAACGACCAGCTTTAGAAAGTACCTTCGAGAGCGCACCTAAGGCTACTTCTAGACCTATAACCACAATACTAACAATGCCTTTTGCTCGAGACCAACACGCAACAGAAAATTCCAGGCGAGCAATACCATATCAATCTCTCAAATCGGCATAAATGCCTTGCATGCATCTAACAACCTTGGAAAGGTTGGCGAGTGTGTGAGGGCCAAAGCCAATTCCCTCATCGTCCTTTTTCCTTGGGCTTCTAGCCATATCTTGGATCCCGAGGAGTCCATCCCGCCATCCTCACCCCAATTGGGGAATATTCCTTCTTTAATTTAATTTCAATTAATAAATATTATTTATCATTAATTCTTATTTCATTTTCTTTATATTTTAGATTATTTAATAATTCTTATTTTAAATCATTAATTCTCATATTTGATCTATAACTCTTATTTTATTAATTAAATTCTTATCAAACAAATCTATTAATTTTATTAATTAAATTCTTCAAGAATATATTGGTTAATTTTTATTTTATTAAAAATAAAAATAAATAAAAATAAGATTCAAATTATAAACATTAAGCATTTAATTTATTCCTACTAAATAAAAAAAGAAATCATTATTATATATTTTTTTATTTCATTTCCTAAGTTTAGTCAAACTAGCCATTATTTTACAAACGGCTAGTTGGAGATTTTCTTATCTATTTAATTGGGTTATCTAGATTCTTCATCTTATCCTGATGATGAACCACACTACTGACGACCAAAATTATTTTGATGTGATTTTTACCAAAAGATTTTACTCACAAAATCTAATTTTATTAATTAAGTTAAATTAATAAAAATAAATACAATTTTCAACTAATTTTTATTTTTTTTTAATTTTAATTAATTCTTATTTGAATTATTTTTAATTCTTATTTTAATTTTTAATTTTAATTAATTTTTATTTGAATTATTTTCAATTCTTATTGTAATTTCAAGAAAATAAAAATAAAAATATATATATATAGTAAAATAGTTTTAAATTTTAATTATTTTTTATTTTTTATTTTAATTAATTCTTATTTGAATTATTTTCAATTCTTATTGTAATTTCACACACAGCTCTGTGGTTTGGTATGAATGGAGTAACCATAAAACTGTTAAAAAATCAATAACATTACAGAATTCACATTCAAAAATCTCAAATAATAATATAAATAATTATGAAAATCTTTAAATAATTATAAAATTCACTTCCAAAAATCTCAATAATATAAATAACTATGAAAATCTTTAATCATTATTCTGCAGAGCCCATAGCAGAAAAATGTTTAAATTACTCTAATAGCGAAGGAAAATGAGATCGTATATACTAAAGATTAAAAAATCTACGAGAATTTATGCACACATTTAAGGTAACAACAATATAAATAACTATGAAAATGTTTAATCATTATTCTGCAGAGCCCATAATTGAAAAATGTTTAAATTACTCTAATAACGAAGGAAAATGAGATTGCATATATTAAAGATTCAAAAATCTGCGAGAATTTATGCACACTTAAGGTAAAAGGTGCTTTCAAACCGTAGAAAAACAAAGAAACTAAGTACTATATGACTTTTTAAATCAACCGTACCTAATATATTCTATTGGCCGCTTCTAATGGCACCGACGACAGAGTCTAATTAGTCTGGAAAATGTGGACTTCTATGCTCCATCATCTAAGGATTTGAAACCACTTAAGCCGGCAATGAAATTTACATGAAATCTATGTCATAAACATGTGACAAGCACACCTTTGTCAAGGAGACGGTAATTGAACTTTACGCTTCCTTTGCATGAAATATTATGGTTAGCTGGAGTGCAAATGTAGTAAAGGCAGAAAAGATTGCAGAGCAAAATGATTTGTATGACACTCAAGAAGTGTGTGACTCCACAATTTTGAGAAATGATAAAAATAAAAATATAAAATATTTTATCAATTTTAAAAAAACTATTTAAATAAAAAATTATAAGAATTTTATCACTTCAAAATTAATAATATATATATATATATATATATATATATATATATATATTTTTGTAAATTTTGGGAATAGTGACTTGGTCAAATAGTTAATCTAGTTGTCTTTGTTTATATGATTCTTAAATATTCTTAAGATTTGTAATTGCTATAAGGATCAATGGGATCAGAATTTTGAAATATAAGATCTTATTACCCATCCAAGATTTATTAGATTAAAATTTTGAAATATAATATTTTTTTTGTAATAATTTGATTTGGCTTTAATTAGTTGTTAACTAGTAAAGTGATATTTTAGTTATTATTTTTAAAGAAAAGACAACAATTATTATTTTGAGAAAAGTTTATCTGTTTTATTATTTTGAAAAATAAAATTGGTTATGAAAAGTAGTTCCATAAAAAGTAAAAAAGAGAAAAGGTTGATGGTAAAAGTATTCCAAGAACTGGAAGGTAGTTGGATAGTTTTGAAATAGTTACCTATTCCTCTGATGATAAGAGACTGATTCTAGTGAGGAATGATGGGGGGTCTATTCATGGGCTAAGGAAGGAGTGGAGATTTTCTTGAGCTGGTAGAGACCAGTGGAAATCACTCAGCAAGTCCTCAAATTTTCTGGCACTGACTAGACTTAGAGTCCTGAGATCACAGTAGAAAATCTACTGTGAACCTGTACCTCTTCAGGAGTGGAGCATAGGGGGCAAGAGGAGGACGTAAGTGTCTATCTTGAAGGTTGGGTGGACACCAACAACCAAATACATTTTCAGATAAGTGACTGTTTGTTTTAATATTATTTAGACAGAAAGATTGTTCTAAGTTGTTGTACACAGATATATGTTATTTAATTTCAGGAGCAATGTTATTTCTCCTTTGGAACCTTTCTTCTCTTAGAAAAAGATAAGTTATGATAATTAAATAACTCAACAAATACTTGTAGGGCTTTGTGTGTTTTTACTGTAAGATTTATAGATAAAACTTGTGAACATTATATATTAGCTGTAAGACATATGGAAGGTACAACATATGTTGTCCGGAGTAAACCGGGTTAATCATAAAATAGTTAACTGTACACAGTAATTTATTGCAAGAGTTCTTTAAGGATGCATTTAGAAAGAACTATGACAAATAATTTTAAATGGAAAATAAGTAAATATTGTAATTATAAATTACTGTGCCAAGAAAAAACGAACTAGAAAGATTAATGTTTATTTAAGCTAGGACAAGGTGAGCCTTTGGTACTGGGTATGGGGTGAAACCCCAACCCAATACTCATTGCTACCCCTATTTATCTATACACGGACATGATTTTAGGTGGTCTAGCCACCAAGAAGCCAGTAAGAAATTCTAACTATAAGATGTTATAGACAAATCTAGTATCTTAAAAGATGAAGTAATGCTGAGGATTAAAATTATATTAAAGACAGGGTACAATATATCAAAACAAGAGTTTAAATTCAGAAGACTGAGCATATAAACATGAAATTGAATGAACAGTGATACATGCTTAAATGAAAATAAAAAAATAATAACTAAAACTTATCGTTCACATATTTACAGACTTCACAATTCTTAATAAGTAGTGTGAATAAACTGTTGTGCTTAAATATGTAAATACGTATGGACCATATGAAGAAGTCTCAAAATAAATAACACAACAGTAGCCATTTCCGGCATGGAGAAACAAATTCAACAATTAAAATACAGAAGAAATGTAGCCTTTAGAAAAACTCATATAAATATTACCACGGAAAGCTTACAGCACAAGGAGTGCGAGAAAGGCATTAACCGAGGCCTATGAAGCTGGCCGGAAAAATGTTAATATCTTTACAGATAAGTCAGAAATTTCATTACATAGAATAACCAGAATAAATAAAACAAGGCCTGTCAGTTAAACATTTAAACTGAACTAGTCAAAATACTTCTGTTACTAAACGAGACCTTTAGGAGTACCTATAAAGAGAACTGAACGTATCAGCAGGAAGACTGAGATTTCTAGTAAGCGACATGGAATTTTGGAGTAGAAGACTCTGCCATTTGGTAGGAGGAAACTGACCTGTGAACATTAAAACACGGAAAGGATTCTGTGAGGTAGGTTTAAGGCACATTATATAAACAGGATAAAAAGGAACAATACTCAAATGAGGAATTAGTGAAGAGATAAACCTGTAAAAGAAGTTTCCCTTGACCATTCTGATCATCGAACTGGAGTCATGCAAATATAAGAAAATTAAAACTTGATACCGTAAATTGTTAGGAGATAAAAATCCCAGATTCGGTAAAACAAATGAAGGAAACCATAATTACAAAGAGAGCAGAATGAATTACCGAGTTGTGTATTGTGTAGTGCATAGGAACCAGAGTTGAGAAATTGCCATGGTTACAAAGGACAAATTCCAACAGAAACTCATCAAAGTTTGCATCGAAACCTCCTCTCCACCATGTTGCAATACCATGGGGCGCTACACCTCTGAAAACCTCACAAATCGGGATGAACCTCATTTCTGGCAGAGCCAAAGCTTGAAAACGTCACAATAACAAACCCTCAGAGCATAAGAAACTCCACAATGCAGACACGGTGACAAATGCTGGTGTCACCTAGGGTTGGCGAGGTTAACGATGTCATTTCCCGTAAAAAATGTTAACCATCAATCTCCCAGAAATAAACGGTGAGGATCTAAGGCAAGGACCATTGAAATCCGCAAAGAATCATGGTAAATATTACAACTGTCCAAGAGTTTAATTGCCAGTACCTTCTGCATTTAATTGCTAATATGTGCCAGCTATACCCTCAGTGGTATCAAGAATACGGATGATTCATTATGTGGGTTAGGCAAACATTATAACTATGTTCTAACATTAAAATTAGCACCGGTGAAATTATATAATGAACTTCATACAAAAATATATATTATGGGATAAAGTATTCCATGGAAAATGGAATTGTTTATGGGAGTTAAATATAATGGTATAATGATTAAGGTTTAGCACTTTCATAGAAGCCTTAGTTTGGTCATTGAATTTATGTGATAAGACTAACCATAGGTGTTGTAAATTTCATTAAATGTGATACAGTTTGGTTAGCATATTCATTCGTAGGGTAAAAGGTAAAACAAAGTTGGTGAGTATGCTACAAGTGGTATCAAAGCCAAAGGTTGCAGCACTGGCGCCTTTGGGATTTGTTAAGAGAAAAGAAATTGAGGTGTGCTACTAATGGACATCACTTAAGGTATGATTCTATAAATCTACATATTGATTGATATATGATTCTAGCAATCTACATATTGATTGATATATGCAGTAGTCTACTTTTGACATGAGATATGTGATTCATGTTTATAACTATATTGAAGAGTAATAAGTAATAAATGCTGCTTCAAAACGGTTTTCATAACATTGGAATACTGTTGAGGATAAAAGACAATAAAACCTTTGTTGTACTTATGAACAATTTGAGTACTCAATAGTGAAAGTGAGAGTGGACTATTAACATTTGGGTATATCACATATTACTCATACATTTAATGAACATAATTAAAGCTACCATGCACTACTTGAAAAATATGAATATGTATAGTGATGGTGTGAAACTAATGCATGAATGCAAAAGATGGAGAACGTCATTGAAGAGGGAGATAGAGTGTTTTAAAATGAAATTGAATGAACCCTTTCAGATGTTAAAAAAATACACAATGGTTCAAGTAGTGAGACTTGACTATAATGACTAGTTTTTTAATGAGTCGTGTCATGGATGCATTAAGATTATTAGTGGCATTGATTAGTTAGTGTGGTATGACAAACTAATAAAACCTATATGCATGAATTGGTTTTGATTAAATATTATTGCATTATTGCAAGTTGTGAACAAGTAGTTACTTCATGTGTCAAACTATTGGTAACAGTACACTATTGGAATTGGAATTGGAAATGTTGGATTGTTACCCGTGGGACTGTTACCCTAACTGTTATTGATATATACACATTAATGAATATTTTCATATAATTGTATGCATGACAACATTGATGCTTGAAATTAAAATTATTGTGGAAGAGAATACTTTTTTAAACAATACATATTTATGAATAGTGTTGTTGATGAGAGTAAGCATGGGTAGGTTAATGGCAACAAGAAAACCCGTGGAAGTAAAACGTTGCAATGTGAATTTCAACCGTAAATGTGAAAATATAATGTTTTAATTGTGTTATTTGGGAAATAATAATGTATAACACATGTATGTTATTCATATTCCCTGTTAATCTAGATATCACTAGACCCATGTTGAGGGTCAAATATGATGTATGATGTACATAAAGTTTCTTTTTTCTTTATGTATAATGTGCATAAATTTCAATATATAATTTAATATGGGAAAGAATGCTAAAAGAGAAATGTTACATGCCAGACAGTTGTGAACAATTGTCAAAAAGCTAGAAGGCCTTGGGTTGACGGTGGTTTCCTACCCAGAGGGGTTGGTGGCGCTTTTCTACCTAGATTTCCTCTCCCTAGAGATAGATAATCTCAATAAGGGAAAAGAGTTGGCCAAGATGGTGAAGGGGAAAAACCTATGGCAAATCTATTGATTTTGGAGCCTATTGGAGGTGGCCCAAAATTCCTCATAGACGGGACGTTGTCAGAGGAATAGGCATGATGTTGCCAAGAGGAATCCTATACTAGACCTTGAGTGGTGATTGGAATTCTCGAGCTGGTTTGCCAGTGGAATTCCATACTGGGCTTGAAATGGTTTTTTGTCAAATAACTGTCTGTATGTGAAAATGACTCAATTTGGTTGTGGAAACCAGCTCCAATTGGTTGGGAGGATCATTTTGATTACCATTGTGGTTCTCATAGTGGAACAAGTTAAGTAATCAGTTATATGTTATATTAAAATGAATTTTTATATGATTATGTAAATATATTATGTAGATATTGAGAGGAAAGGAGCCTAGTACTTAAAAAGGAATCACTGAAAGTATAAGTTCCTTTATTTTATTACTATTCTTTTGAATCTCTTAGCAGGGGCTAGGACAATATGCATTTGGTGCATTGATTAACCATTTGTACGATTACAGAGCTAGGTGCTCTCTGATTAATTTTTGAAGTACTGTGTGGATGTCTTTAGTGGGAGCTAAGACAATGTGCATGTGGTGTAGTAATTTATAGTTCTTATGATTTATCATGAATAGAGGGTTGGTGCTCTCTGAAGACTAGGAAGAGTATGGTGACTAAAATATCACTTGAAAATTGTATGAATGAATGATAGTTTAAAGTATTTCATTTGATTGGAAATGGTGTGACTAATGTGAATGAATTTTTTAGTCATACATTACAGGCTACTTTCCATGGAGTGTTGATGGGTTGTTCAACCATTCTCAGAGAGCTTGTGTAAAATTCATTATTAATTCCAATAGTAATTGGTAAGTAATGGTAAGTTGGTATAGAGATTTTTTCTATAGTTTTATGAATTGAATAATGGATAAGTAGTTAAAAATGGAAATGGAATATTTTTTGAGCTATACATGCTTATGACTATGGATAAAAACATTCTTGTTTCAATTAATGGCATTTAAGGAAAAGAAAGTGCTTCATTGTGAATGGGAAGGACCCCCTTTGAGTTGTTTATATTATTATTATATCATGAGTATGAGTTTAAGTTTCAGTGAGAGAAGCACACCGAGGACGGTGTTCTCTTCTACCTACTCCAACTTATGTATTTACACATGGTAAAACAATCTTACGTTAATGTCATTTTAACTGTTTTAATCAAGAATCAGTTGAAAATGAATTCTTGATAATGACCCTTAGTATTCTTAAAAATATTCACCATAGATCTCTTGAGGAGGGGGAAAACGAAAATCATACAATTGGAGGGAACTCACGTTTTTATCCTCTCCTTCCATGCACTAAGGTATTTTATTTCCAGAGATGGCCAACATGGGTTATTGGGCAATAACTATTACAGTCTCCACTATAATGTTGTTTCCATGCCATCAAATAGCAGAGGTGGAGGCAAAATCGAGAGGAGAAGAAAGGGTACATCATCATCGTTTTTTTTGTGGATTTTAATGACTGCAATAATGTTAATCTAAACCTGAAATGCACATCCTAGATTCAGGCGATCACTCAGGCAGTTCCTACCTTGAACCTCTTGTTCATTGTATGCTTACCTCCAACTTAATAGAGTATGGTTACCGTGAAGGAAAGCAACACATCTCTAATCTAGGTTTGACCATTGTGTTTCTAGAGATAAGTATTCTTATCATTCTTTTCTTGAAAAAAGAGTTTGCATACAAACATTATTATGGTGTTGGAAAAGATGCATATTAAATTCATTGTATAGCTTAAGAATAGCAAAAGATAAGTAATTTAGCTTGTCTATATATATATATATATATGCATCTTATGTAAAAAAAAATATAGGATGCTTGTTTTCTTTTGAAATGGATTTGGTACATGTGTATGAAATGATAACGAAATCCAAGTTATTTTCTTGAAAGTGAATATAGATTAAGGAGGGTAATTCTTGAATATATTTCATGAGTTGGGAGATAAGTTAATGAGTTTTTCTTGGAAGATAAGTCATGAAGAATCCATATTAGTTTCACATAACTATTTCTAGGGGAAAGATAATGTTGAATCTTGTGTGAAGAGAATAATTTCTACTTGGGGAAAAGATTATGATGTTTTATATATGTTGTTATTACTTGAAAAGAATAGCTTCTTGAAAATATTTCAAGGCTAGATGAATTGTGTCAAATTCTTGATTTAGATGTATAAAAGGTTAAGATAACCTTAGTATAGTTTCCTAGTTTTATGCATAAAATATGGTTATCTGTGATAATTTCTTGAAGGGAAGGTTATGATAACCTTAGTATAGTTGAATAGTTTTATGCATAAAAGATTGTTATCTATGATAATTTCTTGAAAGGGAAACATGAGAAACTACATGTAGAAAGGCAAAAAAACTAGGTTGTATTAACTTCATTTTGAAAAAGAAGTATGTATTTGTTTACATGGAAATAATAGTTAATGATGGTAGAATTCTAAGAAGGAAATACGTTGTGCATACATTAAAGAAGAGCTATTATGATAAGCTCTTGTGTTTTAAAGATATGTTCTTTTCATGGATAGAAGGAATATTGAGCTATGTTTCCTTAGGAAAAATTATATGTGATTTACTTTATGCTATCATAACTATTATGTTACTTTCTTTTGGAATAATATCATGTATATGCATGCAAGATTCGTATTAGTTTTCATTGGAAAGAATATACATATTTGTATGTGGAAAAATATAGCATGTTGTCTTAGACTACATTAGAAAATATTGTTATTATAATCTTTGAAAAAAAAGACATGTATTTGTATGTGTTTTACAGAAAAGAAAACATGCGTTTGCATGCTATGTTGTGTTAAGCATTCCTGGGAAGATGAGGGATTTGTGCGTGAGGCTTACCCAAAGCTATTTTCTGAGCTGGAATGAAACACTGAGGATAGTGTTACTTTCGGGGGGGGGAAGTTGTAACAACTCGATTTGGCTTTAACTAGTTGTTAACTAGTAAAGTGACATTTTAGTTATTATTTTTAAAGAAAAGACTAAAACAATTAGTATTTTGAGAAAAGTATATTTGTTTTATTATTTTTTAAAATAAAATTGGTTATGGAAAGTAGTTCCATAAAAAGTAAAAAAGAGAAAAGGTTGATGATAAAATTATTCCAAGAACTAGAAGGTGGTTGGACAGTTTTGAAACAGTTACCTGTTCCTATGAGGATATGAGACTGATTGCAATGAGGAAGGAGAGGGGGTCTGTTCATGGGTTGAGGAAGGAGTGGATATTTTCCTGAGCTGGTAGAGACCAATGAAAATCACTCAGCAAGTCCTGAATTTTTTTGGCACTGACTGGACTTGGAGTCCTAAGGTCACAGTAGAAAATCTACTGTCAACATGTACCTCTTCAGGAGTGGAGCAAGGGGGCAAGAGTAAGACGTAATTGCCTCTCTTGAAACTTGGGTGGACACTAATAACCAAATACATTTTTAGATAAGTGACTATTTGTTTTAATATTATTTAGACAGAAATATTGTTCTAAGTTGTTGTACACAGATATCTGTTATTTAATTTCAGGAGCAATGATATTTCTCCTTTGTAACCTTTCTTCTGTTAGAAATGGATAAGTTATGATAATTAAATAACTCAGCAAATACTTGCAGGTCTTTGTGTGTTTTTACTTTAAGATTTATAGATCAAACTTGTGAACATTATATATTAGCTGTAAGACATATGGAAAGTGCAACAGATGTTGTCCAGAGTAAACCTGATTAATCATAAAATAGTTAACTGTACACAGTAATTTATTGCAGGAGTTCTTTAATCCGACAGGATGCATTTAGAAAGAACTATGACAAAGAAGTTTAAATTGAAAATAAGTAAATATTTTAATTATAAATTACTATGCCAAGAAAAAATGAACTAGAAAGATTACTGTCTATTTAAGCTAGGATGAGGTGAGCCTTTGGTACTGGGTACGGGGTGAAACCCCAACCCAATACTCATCGCCACCCCTATTTATCTATACACGGATAGGATTTTAGGTGGTCTGGTCACCAAGAAGCTAGTAAGAAATTATAACTATAAGATGTTATAGACAAATCTACTATCTTAAAAGAGGAAGTAATGCTGAGGATTAAAATTATATTAAAGACATGGTACAATATATCCAAACCAGAGTTTAAATTCAGAAGATTGAGCATATAAACATGAAATTGAATGAACAATGATACACGCTTAAATGCAAATAAAAAAACAATAACTAAAGCTAACCGTTCACATATTTATAGACTTCACAATTCTCAATAAGTAGTGTGAATAAACTGTTGTGTTTAAATATATAAATACGTATGGACCATATGAATAAGTCTCAAAATAAATAACACAACAGTAGCCATTTCTGGCATGGAAAAACGAATTCAAGAATTAAATTATAGATGAAATGTATCCTTTAGAAAAACTCATATAAATATTACCACGGAAAGCTTGGAGCACAAGGAGTGTGAAAAAGGCATTAACCAAGGCCTATGAAGCTGGCCAGAAAAATGTTAATATATTTACAGATAAGTTGGAATTTTCATTACATAGAATAACCATAATAAATAAAACAAGGCCTGTCAGTTAAACATTTAAACTGAACCAGTCAAAGTACGTCTGTTACGAAGCGAGACCTTTAAGAGTACCTGTAAAGAGAACCGAATGTATCAGTAGGAAGACTGAGATTTATGGTATGCGACATAGAATTTTGGAGCAGAAGAATCTGCCATTTGGTAGGAGGAAACTGACCTGCGAACATTAAAACAAAGAAAGGATTCTACGAGGCAGGTTTAAGGTGTAGTATATAAACAAGATAAAAAGGATTAGTACTCAAACGAGGAATTAGTGAAGAGATAAACCTGTAAAATAAGTTTCCCTCGACCGTTCTGATCATCTGATCCAGGTGGATATTGGTGGCCACCCACCTATTCCACTTGGGCCCCCACCATTGTCTCTTTCAGTTTTTCAGTTTCGGCATAACTTACTATTTTTAACAGTTTTTCGGGTCCTGAACTTCCGGAGCCGTTTTGAGGCCCTAAACGACGTTTTTTGAGCATCGCGCCTCCAGCTAATATCATTATGTTCCAGAATTCTGTTCTGGAATGATATTCGTGGCAAAAGTTGTAGTCCTCAGATAGAGCTTTCTAATGATGTATCATGTGCGTCAAACGGAGATAGTATGCCAAAGTTACGTCCCTGGGAAGTTGAAACACCAATTTACCCAAACGGGGCCCATAGTTTTGGCGCTTCATCTCCTAGGGTTAGGTTTTTGGATGTTTAGGATTCTCCATTGTTTTCTCAATAATAAATAGGCCCTCGAGCCTCATTGTAACTCAGTTCAGAGGCCTGTAGCCGCCACATCTCTTCTCAGAGATAGCTACCAGCGCCCTAGCTAGTTTTATTTCCATTCTGTCTGTAAGCAAATTTCAGTTCTTTGATATTAATGAAATGAAGTGTTATTTACGCTGCATCTCTGTATTTATGGTTATGTGTTTATTCTGTTGCGTTCCTGCATAAATCCGGATCAGTGGTATCAGAGCGGTCTGCTTTTTCTCGATCCTTCTTTGCATGTCCCCAACGAGGTCGGGGTATAAGGAGCTAGGGCTCGATCGGGTGGAACCTTTGCAAGATCAGCCTCGCAAACCTCGACGGACGCCCATGGGGGACGAAAAGAAAGATGAGGGAGCAGGAGATCCTATCAAAATATTGCTCGAGGAAGCCCTCGAAAAACAAAGGAACACGATGATGGATAATTTTGCTCAGATCCTTCAACGGCTGCCCACCAGCGGCACATCTGCATCCAACAGCCACTCTGGAGGTGCGACTCCTTTTAAGGTACAGGTAAATTTTTACATCCCCATATTTGAGGGTCAAATAGACGCAGATGCCGTAGATAGATGGTTGAATCTATTAGAAGGATATTTCTCTGTTCATGACTTTTCAGACTGGGAGAAGATTATTTTTGCACTCCTCAAAGCTACCCCCCATGTTAAGGACTGGTGGGAAACCCAATGTGAGAACAAGGACCAGACAGAACCCTCTCTGTTCTCGGCTGTACCAACTTGGAATTCTTTCCGAGACGCTGTCAAGGAACAATACTATCTTGTGGGGAGCTATGAGGACAAGTACATACAATGGACCACGATGCGACAACAAAGGGATCAAGATGTGCATGAGCTGACGAATCTGTTCCATACCCTGCGCACAAAGTTGAGTATCAAAGATTCAGAGAAACATTTGGTGCTAAAGTATCGCAGTTGTCTGCACAGATACATTCAGGAGGAAATGGAGTTCCTCGACATCTCCTCGCTTGGTACGGCATCCCGGTATGCTGCCAAGATTGAGCAGAAATTCAAACAGAAGAAGCGAGACTTTGGATCTGCGAATCAAAAGCAAAAGAAGATATAACCAAACCACATAACAAGACGAGCCAAGGCATGGCTCAAGACAACCGTCAGCCACAAAGAAAAACGGCCTACAAAGCCAAAGAAGGACACTGGAAAGTGGTGTGAGTTCCATAAGAGCTCCACTCGCAACACAAGTGAGTGTCGGGCCAAGCAGTCGCTGGTGGCCGAGATGCAGGCTTCTGAGTTAGATGCATGCTCTGACTCTGAATCAAAACCTAACAAGGGGAATGAAAAGGGAAATAGATTATTGATGCGGAGCCCAATGCCACTGTTGCCACTACAAAGATCCAGAAGGAGGAACATCTCTTCCACTCCCAGATGTGGGTAAAGGGCTCCCCGGTATAGTTCATTGTCGACAATGGGAGCCAAAAGAACCTCATTTCAGCGAGACACGCGAGCGGTTGGGCTTGCCGACCACAGCTCACCCACATCCATACACCATCGGGTGGCTTCACCAAGGACGAGATCTCCGCGTCAGTCAGCAGTGTTGCCTTCCCTATGGCATCAAGCCCTTCACGGATGAGGTATTATGTGACGTTGCTCCTATTGATGTTTCTGATGTGTTATTAGGACAACCATACTTATGGAAGCGTCATGCTGTGTATGAGTCTCAACCTCGTGCTGTTATTGTTACTTTGGGAAATAAGTTGTACAGGATACCAGAGGTACCACCTCCTACCACTATCTCTTTGGTTACTTCAAAACAATGCAGTAAGTTTATTTCCCAAACTAGGAAATTCATTTTCCTGATGATCCGCCCCCAGGGCAAGAAGAAGACAGTGGCCACGACCTCCAGACAGGGCTCCTACGCACGACAAAACCAAATGGATAAGGTTGTGGAGGAGTATGGAGACATATTCACCTCACCCACAGGGGTTCCTCTGCACTGTCAGGTCAAGCACCCGATTGATCTGACCCCGGGTGCGCCGCTACCTAATGGACTGATATATCGGCGCTCTATTCTGGAGAATGATGAAATCAAGAGGCAGATTTAGGAGCTATTTCAGAAATGTCACATTAGACCAAGTTCACCGTCCTGTGGGAGCCCGATCGTGTTGGTACAGAAGAAGGATGGGACGTGGAGACTCTGTATTGACTATCGGGCGCTGAACAAGATCACTGTCCGGAATAGGTACCCAATCCCACGGATTGATGATCTTCTGGACCAACTCCAAAGGTGAAAAATATTTCAGCAAGATTGACCTAAAGTCTGGGTATCACCAAGTACCAATTGAACCCTCTGATGTGTGGAAGACTGCCTTCAAAGCCAAGGAAGGCCTTTTTGAATGGCTAGTCATGCCTTTCGGGTTGACGAATGCTCCCGTAACCTTCATGAGGATGATGGATGACATCTTGCGGCCATTCACCAACTCATTTGTAGTGGTGTACTTGGATGACATTCTGATCTTCAGCAAGACTTAGGAAGAGCACCTTCACCACATCCGACAAGTCCTCCAAACACTGCGGCAACACAAGTTGTGTGCCAATTTGGAGAAGTGCACTTTTGGCATGACCCGGGTTCAATATCTGGGATACATTATTGATGAAAGGGGGGTGCATGTGGATCCAGCCAAGATCCAAGTCATTCGGGATTGGCCAGCCCCGACTACTATAACAGAGCTTCGCAGCTTTCTGGGTCTTGCTAATTTCTACCGTAGATTCGTGTTGAGATTCTCTCATATCACTTGGCCCTTGAGTCAAGTCACCAAAGGAGGAGCGAGAGCAAAATTCTTTTGGTCGGAACCTCAACAGAAGGCGTTCAAAGAATTGAAAAATCGCCTCTGTTCTGCCCCAGTGCTCACCTTACCAGACTTGCAGCAGCCATTTGAGATCGAGACAGATGCCTCTGACTATGCTATTGGGGCAGTTCTTACTCAACGGGGACATCTAGTGGCATATCACAGTGAGACATTGTCTGAGACAGTTCGCAAGTATCCCACCTATGACAAAGAAATGTATTCCATTGTGCAAGCCTGTCGAAAATGGAAGCATTACATCTTGGGGAAGGAAACAATCATCCACACAGACCACCGGCCCCTGCAGTTCATACAGACACAAGGGAAGTTGCAGAATGATCGCCATCAGAAGTGGTCCACATATCTGCAACAGTTTCATTTGAACATCAAGTACAAGAAGGGTAGCACCAATAATGTTGCAGGCTGCCTCAGCCGACCACCGATCGTGGCGCTCACCACCGTGCTCAACTCTTGTGGGCACGAGACTTCTGATTGGCCGCTTCTCTATGAGAGTGACCCAGAATTCGGCCACACTTACAAGGCACTCTTGGGGGTATGCAAGTTCCAAATTTTCACCTCCAAGATGCACTTTTATGTCACCTGGGACACCTTTGTGTTCCTTCAAGCGAGCGTGCCAAGATGATATGGGAAGCACACTACAGTCGAGTCGCTGGGCATTTCGGGGTCGAGAAAACAGTAGCAATACTACAGAAGTATTTCTATTGGCCGAACCTTCGAAAGGATGTCGAAAAGCACATCAGATCCTGCACTGCTTGTGCCATTGCCAAACCGACCATCAAGAAGCAAGGCCTATATACTCCACTACCTACCCCTAGTCGACCGTGGGAATCCATCTCCATGGATTACATGTCGGGCCTGCCCTCTACTAAGAATGGCAATGACTGTGTTTTCGTGGTCGTTGATAGATTCTTGAAGATGGCCATTATGGCGGCCTGTAAGAAGAATATCACAGCAGAAGCTACTGCTAAACTCTTCTTTGAACGAGTATGGGTTCACTTTGGGATCCCACAGTCTATCATATCAGATCGAGATAGCAGGTTCCTCGGCACATTTTGGTCCAGCCTCTGGTCAATGATGGACACAAAGCTCACCAAGTCCACAGCTTTCCATCCCCAAACAGATGGCCAGACAGAGGTCGTCAACATAATGATTGTACACATTTTGCGCATGTACAATTCAAAGCATCCACGCACATGGGACGAGAGCCTCCCTTATGTACAACATAGTTATAACCGGGCTCTCCACAGTTCAATTGGCCATAGCCCCTTTCAGGTGGGCTTGGGATTCCGGCCACTATGTCCCATTGACGTAGCCATGCCATTTGCAGCTGCTCAGGCCGATTCAGCTCATGTCCAGTCTGAAGTTGACAAAGCAAGTAGCTTCATCGAGCGCATTCAACACATCCGCCAACAGGTTCATGATATATTGGGCAGAGCCAATGCGAAGTACAAGCAGCGCCATGATCAACACCGGGTGCCACACCACTTCCAGGTGGGCGACAAAGTATGGCTACATTTGCAGAAGGAGCGCCTCACTGGACCTCACCGCAAGCTTCGCCCGCTCCGATACGGGCCGTACACCATCACCAAGGCTGTAGGTAACAATGCCTTCGAGCTTAGTATTCCACCATTCCTTGGTCTGCACCGAGTCTTCAATGTGGATCGCCTTCGTCCTTACTTTCCACCTCTACTGGACACCTCGGACATTGCAGAACAACTCACACCAACAGAGTTAAACCCAGACTGCATGGAACAGGCCACCACAGTTGTATATGTGGACATACCAAATCAAGAACCTCCGTAATAGAAGATCCAACTATATCGGGTTGTCAAAGCTGGCCAACTCCTGCACCAAGGAAAGTGGTTCACCAGGGACCAAGTTCAGCAGAAATTTGCTCATCTCATGGAGGAACTTAACGCAATGGGGACCATTGCTTCCTAAGGGGGGAGGAATGATCCAGGTGGATATTGGTGGCCACTCGCCTATTCGACTTGGGCCCCCACCATTGTCTCTTTCAGTTTTTCAGTTTTGACATAACTTACTATTTTTAGCAGTTTTTCGGGTCCTGAACTTCCGGAGCCGTTTTGAGGCCCTAAACGACGTTTTTTGAGCATCGTGCCTCTAGAAAATATCATTTCGTTCTAGAATGATATTTGTGGTGAAAGTTGTAGTCCTCGGATAGAGCTTTCTAATGATGTATCATGTGCGTCAAACGGAGATAGTATGCCAAAGTTACGTCCCTAGGAAGTTGAAACACCAATTTACCCAAACGGGGCCCATAGTTTTGGCGCTTCATCTCCTAGGGTTAGGTTTTTGGATGTTTAGGGTTCTCCATTGTTTCTAAATAATAAATAGGCCCTCGAGCCTCATTGTAACTAAGTTCAGAGGCCTGTAGCCGCCACATCTCTTCTCAGAGATAGCTACCAGCGCCCTAGCTAGTTTTATTTCCATTCTGTCTGTAAGCAAATTTCAGTTCTTTGATATTAATGAAATGAAGTGTTATTTCTGCTGCATCTATGTATTTATGGTTATATGTTTATTCTGTTGCGTTCCTGCATAAATCCGGATCATCATCGAACTGGAGTCATGCAAATATAAGAGAATTAAAACTTGATACTGTAAACTGCTCGGAGAAAAAAATCCTAGATTCGGTAAAACAAATGAAGGAAACCATAATTACAAAGAGAGCGGAATGAATTACCAAGCTGTGTATTGTGTAGTGCATAGGAACCAAAGTTGAAGAAATTTCCATGGTGACAGAGGGAAAATTCCACCAGAAACTCATCGCGGTTTGCATCGGAACCTCCTCTCCACCATGCTGCAATACCATGGGGCGCTACACCTCTGAAAAACTCACAAACCGGGATGAACCTCATTGCAGGCGGAGCCAAAGCTTGAAAATTCCGCGATAACAAACCCTCAGAGCAGAAGAAACTCCACAACATAGACACAGTGACAAATGTCGGTGTCACCTAGGGTTGGTGAGGTTAACGATGTTAGTTCCTGCCGAAAACGTTAACCATCGATCTCCTAGAAATCAACGGTGAGGATCTCAGGCAAGGACCATCGAAACCCACAAAGAATGATGGTAAATCTTACAATTGTCCAAGATTTTAATTGCTAGTACCTTTTGCGTTTAATTGCCAAGACGTGCCAGCTATACCCTCGGTAGTATCAAAAACACGGATTATGCATTATGTGGGTTAGGCAAAAATTATAACTATATTCTAACATTAAATTTAGCGCCGGTGAAATTATATAATGGCCTTCATACAAAAATATATATAACGCGATAAAGTATTCCATGGAAAATGGAATTGTTTATGGAACTTAAATATAATGGTATAATGATTAAGGTTTAGAACTTTCATAAAAGCCTTAGTTTGGTCATTGAATTTATGTGATAAGACTAACCATAGGTGTTGTAAATTTGATTAAATGTGATAGTTAACATATTTATCCGTAAGGTAAAAAGTAAATTTTTTTGTGAGTATGTTCCATTTTTTTGATTATTTAAAATTTAAAGAACCTGAATTCAAAATTTAACAAACATAAACTTTGAAATATATATATATATATATATATATATATATATTCTTTGACGATCTAAAATTTAACTAATCAAAATTTTGAAATATAAGATTTCTTTGACCATCTATAATTTAATAAAACAAAATTTTGAAACATAAGATTTTTTTGTCCAGATATAATTTAATAAACCAAAATTTAACAAAATAAGAATTTTCAGAATAATTAAAATAGAAAAAGTTTTTATAACATTAAAAAAAAAACTGAAAAAACTATTAAAATATATATATTTTTGTTACACTTTATAATTTTGAAAATGATAAAAATAAAAGTTTATAATTTAACCAACCAGAATTTTGAAGTATAATACTTTTTAGAAAAACTTTTTATAACTTTCAAAAGGAAAAACTGAACAAAACTATTAAAATATATATTCTTTTGTTACACTTTATAATTTTGAAAATGATAAAAAGGAAAATTTATAATTTAACCAACCAGAATTTTGAAATATAAGACTTTTTAACAATATGAATTACAAGAATTTTGTAACTTAAAATTCAGACTTTACAAATTAGAATTTTAAATATAAGATTTATTTATCACTTTAGAAATTGGAATTTTAAAAACAATTAAAAAAAATTTATGAAAAAAAATCTAATATATATATATATTGTTATTGTTATTATTTTTGAAAAAAAAATTACAAAAAGTTTATAACATTAAAAATCAATAAAACAAAAAATTATAATTTTTATTTTATAATTTATAAATATTTAAATATAAAAAATTTTCGAGAAAAACATCTTAGAATTTTAAAAATAATAAATATTAAATAAGAATTTAAAATTTTAGAAATATTAAATATTAGATAATCATTTGAATATTCTAACACTTTCATAATTGATTTAAAACAAAATATTATAAAATTTTAAAATCAATAAAATATAAATTCAAATAAAAAAATATTTCTTATTTATATATTTTTCTAAAATATTTAAAACATAAAATAAACACACAATTAAATTTTTCTTATAATATATATATATATATATATATATATATATATATATATATATATATATATATATATATATAATAAACACACAATTAAATATTCCTTATAAAATTTAATATGATGATGACGATTACCGTCCATTAACACTAATATGGTCTATCGAACCTTAAGAGAGGAGAAAGAATCTAAGTTTCATTCTTTAAAATCTTGTTTCTATGGTCAAAGAGAAGGGAAATAAGTGCTCCAAGATCGCTATAGGTGGGTTGGCTTAATAGGTCAAGAGGATTGGAAGTGTGACAGATGGTAGGGAATTGAGAGTGAATGCGAGTGAGAGTCGAGCAGTCTAAAAGGAAGTGGTTTTCATCTTCCAACTTCTTAGAATCACAAATGTGACAGATTATATCGTTCCAAGTGGTCTTGGGAATAGACCACCGCTTGGTCTCACTCCGAAGCT
The DNA here is from genome assembly GCA_034641835.2 of Pinus albicaulis. Classification (NCBI taxonomy): domain Eukaryota; kingdom Viridiplantae; phylum Streptophyta; class Pinopsida; order Pinales; family Pinaceae; genus Pinus; species Pinus albicaulis. The sequence goes on from CM076581.1 coordinate 1,153,472,149, forward strand.
CATGGGAATTAGTTCTTATCTTAGCGATGTTCATTTTTTTCTTATTGTTGGACAACACAGAGAGATAACTCTGATTATCAAGGGTGGGGTTGATCACTTCCTTATAGTATCTTAGCTTTCTTTTACCCTCTAGCTCTTGATCCTCCCACAGTTTATCCTTAAATTTGGAGGTAATAGTATTTTTGATATTATCGTTGCTTCCCATACAGAGCTCCTCTTTAATTCCCTAATGGTTGAGCCAGCACTGGGCATCCTTATGCCACCCATGCTTGAGGCAAAGGTGAGGGTTTTGACTATAGTTAGAAGCAATTTTAGGGAGCCTTTTTTATTGCATGTTGTCAAACTTCTTATACATCGGATATCTAAACATAGTTGTACTTTCAATGGGGGACAAACTAGATTTGATCAAGATGATAGGATAGGGATTATTTCCCTATCCTATGTTAAGGTTGTAGGTTATGAATTTCTTTTGAATCATCTTAATCTTCCTCCATGATTCTTTGGATATACTGCAACCCCAAACTTCACATCCGTATAAGACAACAGGGGTGACACGGGTCTCAAAGAGGAACCTCTTTTTACTCTAAATGTAAAGATCTACCGACTTACAATTGTTTTCAAGCTCATAATAAGATTTCCAACCCCCAATAATCATTTTCTCGATGCTATAATTCCAGTTGAGATGATGAGGGAAGTCAATGCCCAAATACTTATAAGAAGAAACCTGCTCTAAGCACTGGTTATTATACACGAAACTACCATGGGTGACCTTTTTGGATTTAATGATCATGACTTTAGCCTTGTCGGTATTAACTGTCATACCCATCTTGGAGCACTAGTCATGAAGAATCTGGAGTTGTTTGTCAAGGTCATCATGGTTTTTTTACAAGAAGAACGATATCATCGACATAGAGGAGAAGAGTAATGAGAACACCAGCAAGCTCGGTGCCCTTGCACCCCGCAGATTCCAGACACTCCTCTAGCTTATCGATGTATATGCCAAAAAGGGTAGGAGATAGAGGACACCCTTGCTTAACACCAATATTGTATTTAATGTCTTTAGACCACACCTTGTTGGTCTCTCGTAGAGACGGATCACAACAATCCTCAGCTCAGGAGGGACCATGATCTTTTTAAATCTCTCCCAAAATTTATCTCGAAGAACAATGTCGAAAACTTTTCTAAAATCCACAAAGCAACAAAATAAATCAACCTTAAGATTGACAATATAATATATTTATTATATTATTAATAAAACATCTTAAAAAAAAACCATTATACTATATTATAAACTTATCAACAATATTAATATTTATCTTAAAATAGTTAAAGCATTAAATATCAAACATATTACAATAACTATTCTGTAAATAATGTATGATTAAATAAGATATGTTATTCAATGGACGTACGAACAGTTATTGCGAAAACTCTCGTTAACATTTCAGTTGATTTCTTGGGAAATAAATATTATCTATTTCATTTAACTTTGCTTCTCGGCTCTCTAATTTTACTTTAGCTTTATCATTCATGGAATTGGTGGGTATGATTACTTTTATTTTAGCATGATCAGCAAATAACATAAATTAGCATAGAAAATAACAGGATTTATGTGGACATGACAAATGATTGATTTTACTTTACTTTAAGCATTATAGCATGTTATAAACTTAACGAAATAGATATTCTTAATTGATGAACGTATCAACCATTCTTCCAAATACTGTAATAGACATTTTGGTATAGTTTAACTATTAAAAACTAAATATTCGCTATTTCATTTTACTTTCGTGGGTATGATTACTTCCACTTTAGCATCAGCATATCATGGGAAGAGGATTTGTGTTGGCATTCCCATTGCTTTTACTATATGTTTAGCGATGCCATTGGAATTCCTGAGCACTGTATGATTGTGATCATCGCCTTCACTCAAATGGCGTGAGAATGTTTCTGATAGATATCAATCAAAATCGTTTATAATTGTGGCCATCTTTCTTAATATATAGTAACATTACATTTTATATATAATATTCGTATCAAAACAATCTAGTAATTATTTACAAAAATTTTAGGAAAAATCACATTATCATTTAATTCATATATATCATTTCTATATATGGTTATTTATATTGAAGAAGATGGCCATAATCACAAATTGTTTGATTGGATAACTATAAGAAATAAATAGGCTTTGTAGACTTTATTAGATGTCATAAATTTGAATAGTGATATTTTCTATCTCTTTTTTCTCTATCCAATGATGTCTTGTTTGGACAGCTAATGTTCTATATTTAATTGCATGTAAACATGATGCTAAAGAGTCTCCAAACACTTTGCTTTTTGAAACTCTTGTTAGTCTCCAAACACCTTGATTTGTGAAACTCCCATTTATATCTACTGCAAGTATCAACAAGAACTTTAAGGTCAATTATTTCCCAATAGTATTTGTACATTCTCCTCACTATTTTATACTTTATGAAGTGAAAATCATTTAATAAGATAATGTCTCTTGCCCCACATCTTGCTAAAGTGCATTGGCTACCACTATTAAAGTAACTCTATGCTCTTGTCTTGTCTATTTTAGTGTCTTTGTACTTAGATGTTTGGATATCATTTAAAATTTTCCAATATTATCTTAATTTGAGATGCACATTGGAAAGGGGAATATATCTAGTCCATTAAAAGTCATATATTTCAAGAAACAATCATGGGAAAAGTTGGATATGTGGGGATCATTTGAAACTTTAAAATATTATCTCACTTTAAGATGCATATTGGAAAGTGGAAATATATCAATATATTTGAAAAGTTCTACATACATTGTAAGTAACATAACTCAAGAAACAACTATGAGAAAAACTCTATAATCTTGCCACTCTTTCTTTTGCTACAATTTTTAAAAATCTTGGCCTACCATCTACTCTTGCAAGATCTCTCTACTCCTATTACAACTTCTATTTTTTCAAAGTTCGGAAGAATATATAAAAAATATTGAGGGTTGATTATATATTGTCTCTATTGTGCATAAATTTCATTTTCTTGAATCATGTCTAACCATATTTTGAAGATGCTCCCATGCTAATGCCTTGCTTTTTATGACTAACCACATAATTACTCTTTTCTTCAATGGCACCCTTATCTTCTATAAAAATTTTCAATACTCTATATCATCTCTATGTTTCTCATTTAACAACATTACTTAATATCCCAACCCAGTAGTGTGTACACCAAAGGGTAGATTCCCCGATTCTCATTTAAGCACATAACTTAATAAAATAATTTGATAATGTATATACCCATTGATAGATTCCTAGACTAAACCAATTCATCTTTAAGTTCTCTTATATAAACATGGTTTAACTTGAGCTACCTAATATATGATTTTCACAACTCTCTTTCAATTCCTTAAATACCAATCAAAATCATTTTTACATCCTTACTATGATATATTTAGGGTAAAATTAGGGTAAGCATTCCTACCTAGATTATATAATTTTTTATCTTGGAGAGAGGCTATCATATTCTCCGGTAACCTAAAAACATCTTCGTAGCCCACCCAATAGTTAGCCCCTAGTCTAAACTTGTCACCATTACCTACCTCCCATGCCATTGAGTTCCCTATCAATAACAAGGACAATAGAATAGTTGTCTCAATAATATAAATACATTACATATTTTTGAGGTTGTAATATAATATTTGATTGTTTAAGATTCAATGTAATTCTTGGTAATGACACATTTCCATGGTCTCTCTTTTGATATCAATATCCATTTATAATCCCATGGCCACTAATGCCTTACCAAAGTGATGGAAATTTTCCAATCCCTAACACCCTATATCCTTTTGTTTGTATATAGGTTTCCATTTAATTAAGGAAATTATATCTCTCTCCATTCTCCCAATTAGAAAAAAAAATTAAAACTTTTCTTCCTTATCATTTTCTTGGGATATAGGCTAGTGAGAGAAAGTGCACATGAATTGCTTCCAACACCGATTTCACAACTTTAGCCTCTACACCTAAACAAAATCTATTTTCATCCTTTTCTATAATTTTCATCATTCTTTCCATAATAATTAGGATTTGTGAAAAAATGTAAATATGTGAAACCTATTTGAAGATCAATAATTTGAAAAGGGGAAACTTGAGTAGTTTGCCTTACCAATTCCTAATCTAACCTATATAAAGAAAGAAAAGAATTTTGAATATTAACCATCATCCTTTTTTATATATAATTAAGAACACGGATTTATTTTAGCTTGTTTTCATTTCTCTATGAACCATCACAAAAAAATATATTACATCATTTACAAATAATAAACATATAAAAAAAATGATCTTCCAACTTTATTAATTTAAGAGCACCAATTATTTTTCCTTTGAAATTTTAACCTATTTAAGACTTTAATAGTAAGGAAAAGAGTAAATGGGATAATGGACATCCCTATATTAATCCTATAGTAAGACAAGAAGAACTAGAAGCTAAACCACAATTAACACTACACAAATCCCATAATCTAGTTTACTATATTGAAATAAAAACTAGTGTAAACTAGTATTAATCTCAAATACATCAAGTTTTCTCTATCATAGTCCTTTTATAAATATAAATTTAATAAGAGAGTTATTTCTTTAATAGTTTTGATTGAGTGTAAACCTTTTTGAAAAACCTTAGTGGTATTATGTTTTTGTCTTCCCTGTCCTTTGATAAATCTAAATTTAATAAGATAGATATTTCTTTAATAGTTTTTGATTGAGTGTAAACCATTTTGATAAACATTAGTGGTATTATGTTTTTGTCTTCCATGATGGAAGCCATAATTTTCATTTCACGTGGTCTTAAATAATATCCTCTTTATCCTTAAAGAAATTATTTTGGAAATGATCTTGTATATATAGTTACACAATGACATGGATCTAAACTCATCAAATGAATTAGGATTATCCTTCTTTTGAATTAGATATAGGGATGTGGTGTTAAAAATATAACTTTTCATACGTAAGTTAGGTTCTTCCACTACCCTTATAAGTAGGTCTCTCTCAATGAAACTATAGAATATGAAGAAGAATTCCTCAGTATATTGATAAAGCACTAGACTTTTATCCTTCAAAATAAATTCATGATTGTATTAAATTATTCTTTGGATTTTCTTCCTCATCAACAATGATAAGGAAATAAGAGATCATTGGAACAATTTCGTGGTTATGTTTACCCTTTTCTATTCCTTGTAGAGGCTTTCAAGATGTGAAACCTTTAGAGAAACTATGTCATTAATATTTTGGGCATTTTCTCTATCATCTCTTTTCATATCCCATATTTTGCTTATGTTTTCTTGTATTTTAAATACTAGTGAAAATATTTCATATTTTTCATATTTTCATATCTTTTAGGAAACCTCCATAAAAGCTCATTTTTAGTTTAAAGTTCCCTTTAATATTATTCCAACTCTCTTAATGTTTCTTCAGTATCTCATCTCTTAATCCCTTTACATCTCTTACACAATTTTTTTTGCATTTTTTTTCTTAATTGAGATAAAAGCTTTTTCATGCTTTTTTTATTTATTAAAGGCCTAGGTTGATACTACTCTCTTGATTCTTTTAGGTTGGAAAACAATTATAATATAGTTGACACTTTTAATGTGTAATCAAAACATTTTTATTTTGTGACTAGGTTTAGAAGCTCCTCATCCTCAAGTTGTGTGGAATTAAACTTTAAAGAGCTAAGAGTTTTCCTATCCTCTTTGGAAATCTAAAACATAATTGGAAGGTGATCACACTTAACTTCTTCCTCCAAACATTAACTAATTATTTTAGAATCATCCATAATGTATTTTGAAACCAAAATTCCATCTATTATTTTTTCATCCCTAATATGCTTAGTTCTCATACTCCTCCATATGAGAACCACTTTAATTGGTTATATATCTAGCAAACTAGATCCTCAAACTTGTTTATAAAGCAATTTGGATGTAGTGCTTATTATATCTTTTCTTTTAATTTGAAATTTAAATATTCTCTTAAAATTTCTGTACCTCATATCAAGAAATCATATGCTTAAAAATCCTTCCTAGTCATTTATTATGTTATCATAATGTCCATTTAATATGGTTCCATCAATAAGAACTTTCCCACCTCCATATAGTATAGTTTAGCTCCAATTGCCAATTCAAGAAAGGAAATTAATTAACCTAATTGTATTATGTTTGATATAATGACCAATATTCCAAAATCTTTCTGCAACATCTATAGATAGGAAATCCTAAGCATTTAGAAATTAAGGTATCTTTCCTATGACTGCCCCCTCTTCTCCTATAGTCTCCTAAAACATCAAAACATTAGAGTTGTGTATTTCCTCTAATCTTACTAGGGTAGTGTTTTTTGAAGAGTTGCTTAGTCCCCTTATAATAAAGGAGATAAAAATCACATGGACACGTTATCTCTGACATGCACTCCAAAAGGATCTTTTTAAAATATATTTCTTTCCTCGTTAAATATATCTTTAGGATTTATTTAAGGATATGGATAAATGTAATGCACTTCCCATACTAATGTTTGGGACCTCCTTTTCCACATCCTAGCTTAACTCTACTTTAATACCATTATTATTCAATTCCATAAGAGGTTGTTTAGGTCATAGGAGATATTTGTTTTGTTCTATTATTGCACATATTTCCCCTTCATTTTGCATGTTTTGATTTTGGGAACCTAGATTGTTCTTATCTAATTTGACCTTATCTACCCCACTATTCATTAGAAATATCCCTAAATAATTTTGGAGGTTAAAGGTTCTAACCCATATCTGTTGGGTGTGGAGCTTGATTTTCATCCTGATTCAGAGATCCTTGTTTTAGCTAGATGTATACCCCAGGAAAAATGTACACCCTTGCATCGGGGGATGGGTGCGGGGGGGGAGGACTTGTCCCCCCCGCGGGGTCCCGGGGGGGCTGACCCCCTGGCTGGGGGGTCTGGAGGCTAGTGATCCCCCAGCGGGGGTTTTGGGGGCAGCACCCCCGAAGATAAAAACAGATGTAAAATTTCCTTGTAAAAGTATAGTAATTTCTAGTCAATCTGGGCCATTCATTAGGCAAATGATCTGACGGTAGAAGTTATGTTTAGATTAGGGTTTTTTGCCCTATAAGGCAACCCCTTGCTTTTATGAGGGTATTGTATTGCGGCTGTGTATTGTATGTGTATTCTCGAAGCGAGAAACAGAGAGGGAGACTATGAGAGAGAATAGAGGATATTACAGTGGATCTGCTGTAGGTTTTGTCTCTTCATTTTGCTGGATAATAGAAAGGAAGGACTAGCTATTCGGGGTGGACGTAGCCCAAACTGGGTGAACCACGTATATTTGTGTCTCTCTGGTTTTATGTGTTTTGTGTGCTTGGATTTTACGCATATTTTATGTGTTGCATTGCTCCATAATATATAATTTTCTAACAATATCCTCTATTTCCATCTAATTTCCTCTACATTTTTTTCAAAATGGAAAACTTCCAAATTCAACCAATGCTCCTAGACTATTGATTGGGACTGTAAATCGTAATTAATAGATAAATTAAGTAGGAATTTTTATACATATCCAAAGTATGAAAATGCCATGACATCTCCATAATCTCCAAGATAAATTTAGATTTGATTCCATCACACATGAAACCTTCTGTTCACTTGTATTATGCTATTTTCTCTTGTCATTACTAGAACCTTGAAAACACTTTCTACCTCTTTTATTTATGATGTGAATTCAATATTTTACATAGTTTCTTCTTCTTAATTTACCCCTTCCCTTGTCTCAACCATCTTATGGATTGGACTTAGAGACATCCTTCATTAATTTTTTTTTTTTTCCTTCTCTATAAATTTTTAGTGGATTTTAGGGAACATTCATTTGTTATATGGCCATAATTATGTGATATTGGGATTGGAATGTGACTCCAATATAGTGGAAGTATTTTAATATAATTTCTATTCTCAAATTTTACCTCTATGTCCCCTTTTAAACCTTCTTTTAAATCTATTTCAATTAAGTTGATGGTAATTATTCATGGTCTTCATTTTCATGTAGCCTGCATACACATCTAAGAAACACCCTATATTATTCCCAATTTCTCAAAATTGATATAAAGACCAAAAATCTAAGGGTAAACCTATGAATTTAACCCATATTGTTTTCTTTGTGGGAATTTCTATTTACAATTCAAAGTAGGGAGTTTGTCTCTACAATATACCCCCACTACCATTTTAGTATCAATATCTTATCCACATCCACTTCATATTTGAATATAAATGCAAGCTACCCCATTATTGATAGATGAAAATCTTGAATGTATCTTATGAACAACCTCTATTTTTATTCCAACTAGTTACTTAAGGTTGTTTCTCCCATTTGTTTGCCAAATAAGTGTTTTTGAATTCTTAAATAGCTAGTTCGACCATTTGGTTCATCTTTATATTCTCTTCCAATATCAATTATACTTCATTTTTTGTTCACTACACAAGCCTTTTTCGTTTTCCCCTAATGTATCTTTCCCTTGTCTTCTTTGCCCTAACACCCCACTTTGTGGTTTCCATAAACTCTCTTTACAGAACTCTCTAATCCTTCCAACTATGTTATCCAAGTTAGATTGTTTACAAATTGTTCATTCACCTCATCCCAACATTCAAAAAATTAAATCAATAAACCCATTTTGTCTTCTTCTATCTCATTCCACCAACTATACCAATGAAAAAATTACTTCAATTATTTTAGAGATTAAAATTAGATTACCATTATCACTTTTATAAAAAAAATTAACAATCCTTTTAATGCCTCTCCATACTTATCTTGTACATCACCAAATTATGATTGAGAACCTTAATCCTCCTTATAATTTTCTTATAACTAAACCTTTATTGAATGCCTCGTCATTCTTCTATTCTCATTTTCTTCCAAATTATGCACAACCTAAAACCTTCACTCCCTCATCTTCATATCTAACCATAGTTACACATCCACATCTATAAATTCATTTTCATTTTAATTTTACGTAGATAAAATTAGTTAAAAGAAAAAGAATGAGTTTTTCCAGTTTATTTTATTTTATTTAATTCTTTACCAAAAATTTCTCAACATCTCCCAAATCCCCCAATATTTTATCTTCAATGTTTTGATTCAAGTGATTAAAAAACCGTCAGACGAATAGATGATGTTTATTGTTTTTGTTTTAACAAGGAAAGAATTCATCAACGCAGCCGCAAAGCCGGGCTGAAGATTATTTCCCCACCGCTCCGAAAATCCTCTCCAAATTAAAAAAGTTCCTCATTACTGTACTTATTAAAGCTTTTTCATAGTTTCACAATCATTAATTAATTTGTTATAATTTATTATAATGTCTATCTAAATTATCACTTCTCTTTATTCATTTTTCTGATGACTTTTACAGATATACTTTCATGATTGTCTAAATTATCATTTCTGCATTTCTCTTTGTGTTATTTAATGGCTTTCAGAAAGATGTTATTCCTAGTGAGGCTATCAAGACAGCTGTTGACGTTGTGTTAAAGGGCATGGGTGCTGCAGACTTGGTTACTACAACCTTTGCTGTGGTCGCCAGTATCTTGGAAAGACTTGGCCATGTCGGGGACAACAAAAATGAGTGTATCGGTCTTCTGAAGGAGTTTCATGAACGCCCTCAGTTGAAGGGAAGTGATGGAATAACTAGTGTAATCAAAGAAGCTACTGAAAATGACAGGCATCAAAGGCATATGATTAATATAAGAATCCTTGGATTTTGTGTAGAGTTAAATGTGCAAGTCATTGAGAGTTGTTGACCTTGGAAACTTAACAAAAGTGGAAGGTCACTGTCATAAAATATTTGAAGGAACCGCCGAGCTCAATTTCAAGCCTTCTATCATTAAGGGTATTGCAAATGGATTATTGTTGAAGTTTGACGCACTTGCCAGAGAAGGTTTCAACTCTTCAATATTTAAAAGTATTGAGGATGGATTTCTGTTCGAGATTGACGCAACTGGCAGAAGATTTTGGATCATTGGAATCTTTATAAAAAATTAATTTGCATGGTTGTTTGAGGTTGAGGCAACTGGGGGAAGATTTCGGCTCATTGAGTTCTCTGCAAGAACTTCATTTGCAAGGTTGTACATTTGCAAGGTTGTACAGGCCTGAAAGCACTTCCTAACAATTTTGAAAAGCTTTCATCATTGAGATTGTTGAATTTATCTTATTATGAAAACTTAGAGGGTCTTCCTCATGGCTTGGGAAACTTATCATCCCTTATTGCACTATATTTTCACAATTGTCGTAGACTAAGAAATATTCCGGACACTATTGGACAATTGAAGCTCGCGGACTCCTTCATGGTGATGTCACATTGTCTGAGTTTAACTGAATTACCAGATGGGTTTTGCAACCTATCCTCCATCATCCTACTTGACTTGACAGCGTGCAAGAATTTACCTAGGCTTCCAAATCGATTTGGGAAATTAGCAAGTTTAAGAGTTTTGTACCTCAGAAAATGCAGTAGCCTACAAGCGCTTCCAGAAGGTTTTGGTCAACTCAAGTATTTGGAGAGATTAGACTTCTCAGGTTGCAAAAGCCTTGAAGAATTATGTAATGACTTCCATTGCCTCACATCATTGCATATTCTAGATTTTTATGGGTGTGAGAATCTAAAGAAGCTCCCTCAAGATTTCCATCTCCTTGTCTCATTACAACATTTGACGCTAATGTTTTGCGCCATGTTGGAAGGAAAATCGATGGACAATGTGTTGAAGATAGAAGCATTAAAGACTGTGCACATCGAAGGAAGCGGAATGTTGCTGGATAGATGGGCAGAAATCCAAAAAGAAAGTGATCAATCATATGCTTTTCAAGAGAAAGTGTTCACAGGGCAGGTGTGCACAACATCATCCTATTTACATTTATTATCTTTCATGTTAAATTTAACATTAATTACATTTTATTAAAAAGAGGCGATATCATCCTTCCACTGACTTTATAACAATCTTTACAGGGTATCTCCACGGAGCAGATGGAGCATATGGAAAAGAACATGATGTCACAGTTGGAGTGTCTTTTCAGTGAAGGACGAGAAAAATCATTCCATATATCAGTCCCCCTCGTTTATATCATATTTGATATCAAGCGGGATTTTCATGATAATTTCCCGTGGCTCTTAATTGAGGAGACTATAGATGACATCCAAATAAAATTTGAAATGCTTTATATCGGCCGTAATTTTGATAAATTGCCTCCAAAATCCAAGAACATAATTGTGGGACATGTTGACGATCCTGTTAAAAACGAGGTGCTCAATCTTTACAGGAATGAGGAACATAGTGCTTGCACTAGGTGCACAGGTTCGAGAACATATACTTGAATATAATTCAGCCATTATTCAAATAAGTATGCCGGAAGATGGAGAAGATGGTAAAAGCCGTCCTCGTTGGAAACATCTGACAAAAATTGAAATGGAAGAATTCCTACTATGGAACTGTAAAAAGTACCTCCAATTAAAGCAGCTTGTAGAAACACGTCAGGAGAGCACTACAAGCACTACACAATTGTTAAGAGAATTGTTTGCACCAGGAGAGGGCCAAACCTGCACATTCCACAAGGTATTCAAGTTCTCACTTCTATTTTTATTTCATTTATAAAACAGTCTATCTCTCTCCATAACAATTTTCAATTTCACTTTATGGACTCTCACTTATTATGTCGGCATGAAATTACAGGCATCAAGCGGGAATTTGATGCCTTTGACTTTTACACCAGAAGATTTGGAAGGAAAAACTATTTTATTAGACATCAGACCTTTGGATGTGTGTTATGATGTGCGCCTCGAGTCTTTGAATCAACTGTATAATACAAAGCTGAAAGATACTTCTAAATTAGAAATTATATCGATTCCACTTGTGCAAAGAAGCAGCAGAAGAAGATTAGATGCACTTGAATAGTTCTCAGAACACATCCAGTGGTTGGTCTTCAAAAATCCATGGGCTATTCCAACTGCAGTCAAGTATTTTCTCATGACACTGCCTGAACCGCGCGAAGAAGAAATAGGGGGTCTAAGTTTAATCAAGATAATAAACTCAAATGGTAGAAGTTTGTCGGCATGTAATGGGTTTGCTGGATAGGTGGGGGCCAAAAGCTTACCCTTTTACACTCAAGGAATTTGAAGAATTAAGAAAAGAAGAATGGAATCAAATGGATACAATGTCTACCTTGGAGTTTCTTTTCAATCAGTTGGAATATGTCTCCTTTTAGTTGGAATATGTCTCCTTTCAGGTGAGTTTCTTAGATATTTTTACTTCATAATACAACATGGCTGTACGTTAGTAATATATCAAAATAGATGTTAGAATCTGTTGGAATTTTGAGAATTCCAAACAACAAAAGTAGAGAGAATAATCTCCTCTTTCGAGAAGTTAAAACAGAAATTGCTTGTAGACAGAGATGGCATAAAAAATGCTTTCTTTTATTTCATTAACAGAACTTAAAAAAAAACTATTACAAGAGTCTTCCTCAAAGCAGAGGGATATACAATATTGACTGCTACAGACGCAATGCTACAAAATAACTCTCTGTCTCTCAAAACAATACACTCTGTCTCTCTAACAAAATCACCAACACTGCTGTGTTTTCTCTTTTCTTCCGCAATGCTGTGCGAAACAAAACAAATGACAATGCAATGATACCCAGGCTCACAGGCCTTTTGGCTTTTATATGCCGCGCATAACAAACATTACATAAAAACCTTTGCAGAACTTTTAAAAAAAAATTCAAATGCACGACGTGCGAGTGGGGACCACATCGCAGTCGGCAGATCAGCGGTGTCAAACAAAAACTTGCGATTGCGATTGAGGACTCGAATGTGATGGCGCATTCAACTCCACTTCATAAACCTCATCGGGTCCGTCCTTTACAACAAATGAACCACAAACAGAAAGTTTCGATTGCGATCAATCAACCGGATGCGATTGCTCTTTTAAATCCGTTGTATAAGCTGGATTGGGTCCAGGCATATAACCTGTGCGATCGGGCCCGACTCATTAAACCTTCTGATTGCGATTAAGGACCCGGACGCGATTGGCACTTATTAACTCGGGTATATAACCGGATCGGGTCTGCAACTTCAATCGGAGCACATAACAAAGGACCTCCGATTGAGCCTTGCGATTGAGCTCATGCGATTCCATTAAAACATCGCCACGTGGTCAAGTGGACCCACGGGCCTCCATTGCTGTAGGGGGCGATTATAATATAATGTGATATGTTATATAAACGTTCCGCTTGCGGAACTTCTCCCATCAACAAGACACTTGGTTTTAGAAACATATGTATTGCGATTAGCGATTAAGTGGTGGGAACCACTTATCCACCAAGTCAAAAACAAAAAAAGACTTCCGCCTGTTTAATTCAATTTCTCCATTCTGGTTGTTGAGGGCTTTAAAGCCCGAATTGACTGTTTTAAATAAAACTGCTCCTCCGTAGTTCAGAACTATGGGAAATATTCATTCCACCTGCAAAATTAAGTTCGTCCATAATCCAAATTAATTTCCTTTGTAATTTGTGGTTGCGACCTATCACATTTAATTCATCCTTACATTCTCCATTCCTCTTAATTACACAGTGTTGCGCACTCAATCTCTGCTGCTGCTGCCTTTGTGTACTCTTTTCTTCTTCTCAAAGGCACGCAGATGACTTTAATATTTTTAGCACTCCCCCTTAAAGTCAGCTGCTGGGTTATCCATCATACCCAAGCATTTTATTAAAAATTCAAAGGTCTTCTGCGCCAATGGCTTTGTTAAAATATCTGCATATTGCTCCTCTGTTTTACAATGATGTAAAACAATTTCTCCATTGTTTACCAATTCTCTGATATAATGAAATTTTATGTCTATGTGCTTTGTTCTTTTATGAAACACAGAATTCTTTGACAATGCAATAGATGAGCTATTGTCACAATAAATCACTGTGCCTTTTATCTGTTCTTGGCATAAACTTCTCAACATTCTCCTCATCCAAATTGCTTGACACGCTGCTGCTGTAGCTGCCACATACTCTGCCTCTGCTGTAGACAATGCTACAATCGGTTGTTTCTTAGAAGCCCATGAAATGGCTCCTGAACCCATGTGAAAAAAATAACCGGAAGTGCTCTTCCGATCATCTACACTTCCAGCCCAATCACTGTCAGTATATCCAACTAACTCTGAATTTTCTGAAGCTGTATACAAAATATCAAATATTTTTGTTCCTTTCACATACCTCAGAATTATCTTTGCTGCTTGCCAATGTGCTTCTTTTGGCTTCTCCATAAATCTGGAAATTAAACTAACAGCATGCATAATATCCGGCCTAGTTGCAGTCAAATATATAAGGCTGCCAACTATGCTTTTATACAAACTTGGATTAAAATCCCTGCTGCTGTCATCCTTACTCAGCTTCAATCCCATTACTGTGGGAGTAATTGCAGCTTTGCACTCCTGCATATTAAATCTTTCTAAAACCTGATTCACATATTTTGATTGAGATATACAAATTCATTTCTCACCTTGCTCTACTTCTATTCCCAAGAAGTATCTCAACAAACCCATATCAGTCATTTCAAACTCATCTTTCATGACTGTTTTAAAATTCTCAATGAGGTAATCATCATTACCTGTAAAAATTAGATCATCAACATATAAAACAACAATGAGTATCTTACCATCCTTTTTTTTGATGTAGAGAGTGGGTTCTCCCTCACACTTTCAAATCCATTCTCCAATAGATAGGAGTCTATTCTGCTGTACCACGCTCTTGGTGCTTGTTTCAGCCCATAAAGAGCTTTCTTCAATTTGCAGACCTTATGCTCTTGGCCTTTCTTCTCATATCCTAGAGGTTGTTCCACATATACCTCTTCCATTAAAACTCCATTTAAAAATGCAGATTTTACATCCATCTGGTATACTTTCCATTTGTTTTGTGCTGCTATGGACAGCACTGCTCTTACTGTCTCCATTCTTCCAACTGGTGCAAAAGTTTATTCATAATCAATCCCTTGCTTCTGCTTGTATCCTTTGACAACAAGTCTGGCCTTGTGTCTTTCTATTTTTCCTTCAGCATTGCTTTTGGTCTTATAGACCCATTTTACACCAATGACTTATTTACCTTCTGGCAGATCAACCAACTCCCATGTTTTGTTCTTCTCTATGGCATTAATTTCTTCGTCCATAGCTTCTATCCATTTTCTGTCTTTATTGCATCTTCAAAATGAATAGGATCATCAACTTGACAATACAAAGCAAATAAGGAATTCATACCTTCATTTGCTGCTCCTTGCTCATAAATTTCTCTAATGCTTCTGAACCTTGTTCCACTTTCCCTTGGTGTAGTCATGCTTGAAGAAGCACTGAATTCTGCTCCGTGTGGTGTACTCGGTGAACCACTCACGCTTCTTCTCAAGGGTGTTCTCGCTGCCGCTTGAGGTGTCCCTTGCTGTCCTTGCGTTGCTGGAGGTTGTGCAGTGGATGGGTTGTTAATTTCAACCACATTTCCTTCATCTTCATCATGAGACAAACAGTTTTTAACATTGACTGTTTTCTCAATGCTTCCATCCCACGCTTCCTCTTCAATGAATTGCACATCTCTGCTTATCACAAACTTCTTTGTGGATGGATTATACAATTTGTATCCTTTGGAATCTTCACAGTATCCAAGGAAAATGCACTTCTCCCCCTTACTATCCAATTTCTTTCTCAACTTGTCTGGAATGTGTGCATATGCCACACATCCAAAAACTCTCATGTGGGTGACTCCCTGTTTTCTGCCACTCCACACTTCTTCTGGAACTTTGTTCATCACAACTTTTGTGGGGCATCTATTTAAAATATACGCAGCACAGTTTGCTGCTTCTGCCCAATACTCATTCGGCAAGTGCTTTGCCATGAGCATACTTCTAACCATTTCCATTATGGTTCGATTCTTCCTTTCAGCAACTCCATTATGTTGCGGTGTGTACCTTGTGGTAAATTTCTTGTGTATGCCGCTCTCTCTGCAGAATCGCAGAAATTCCTTTGAGATATATTCTCCTCCTCTCTCATTTCTGAGAGCTTTAATATACTGCCCACTCTGTTTTTCTACAAGAGCTTTAAAATGGTGAAATTTTTGAAAGACTTCACTCTTATATTTTAAGAAATAAACCCACACTTTTCTCGTGAAATCATCTATGAAGGTTAGCATGTAATTGCTGCCTGAAACTGATGCTGTTTGCATCGGCCCACACAAATCTGAGTGGATTATCTCCAAAGGTGCTTTCGCCCTTATGCTTTTCCCTGATGGAAAATTTTCTCTGTGTTGCTTTCCCAAGATGCAGCCTTCACATACGATGTCAGGCTTCTCAATCAATGGAAAACCTCTTACCATTCCTTTTCTGTGCAGCAAATTTAATCCTCCGAAATTGAGATGTCCAAATCTCAGGTGCCATAACCAATTTTCATCTTTCTCTTTCTTCTGAAAGGCTTCTTGTGTTACAGCTGCTATACTCTTTCCTTTTCCCTTCAAGTCAATATTGAGCTTGAGCGGAAACATTCTATTGCTGGTCATTTGAATTTCAGCAATGATTTTCTTGCTTGGAGGTATATCTTTTATTGTGCACACATCATCTTTGAAAATTACATTGTAACCTTTATTTATGAGTTTTCCAACGCTCAAAAGATTACACTTCAATCCTGGAACACAATACACATCAGGAACAAATTTCTGCTCACCATTTCTTGCTCGAATACTAACTCTGCCTTTTCCTTTTACAGAGATCTTAGTATCAGTCTCTGTGGTCACTTCAGATTTAATCTCTTCATCTAAATTGGCAAACATTGCTCTATTTCCAGTCATGTGATTACTACATCCTGAATCTAAGAACCAAACATCATCTTCTCTATCCTGTGCTACATTACAAGCTAACAGCACATTACTTGGGTTCTTTTCCTCTTTTGCTACATTAGCATTTTGCTTATTTTTCATGTCATTTTGCTTCTTTCTACATTCATTGGCATAGTGCCCACATTTTTTGCAATAATGACATTGGACATTGGATTTGTCATACCTTTGTCCATGAGCATGTTGGTGTTGATGTCCACCTTGCTGGCTGTTGCATTGGCCGTGGCTCTGACTCTGACTGTTGCTCCTTCCATGTGAATGTGAAGGGCTATTCCTTCCACCTCTATTTTGGCTTCTGCCTCTACTTCTTCCTTTGCCTTGACCTCTTCCTCTTCCTGAAGGCATCTGGGTCTTGAAGGCGTGCTCAAGAGATGAATGTTCATCTATGCTCAATCTCTGTTCATGAGTTATCAGTGAGGCATGTACTTCATCCACTGTGAACTGTGAGAGATCTTTGGTCTCTTCTATGGTGGTAACAATAACATCAAACTTTGAGGGTAAGATTCTCAAAAATTTCTCCACAATCCTTCTTTCTTCAAGAGTTTCTCCATGGGATCTTATCTGATTTACAATCCCAATCACATATGTAAAAAATGTGTCTACATTATCTGACTCTTTCATACAAAGAGTTTCAAAATCTCTTCTCAGCAATTGAATTTTTGCTGTCTTAACTTTCTCCATACCTTGATAGGCTACTTCAGAGTTTCCCATGCCTCCTTGGATTTTTGGGCTGCTGCTATCCTTGGAAACACACTCTCATTTACTGCTTGATACAAATAGAAGAGGGCCTTAGCATCCTTCTTTCTATTGTTCTTCAATAAATCCTTCTCTGCTTGAGTTAAGGCATTAAAAGCCTGCTCATCATCTGGTTCAACAAAACCATCTTCTACAAACTCCCATAAGTCTTGTGAGACAAATAGGGCTTTCATGGTAATGGCCCAATAATTATATTTCTTTCCATTAAATTGTGGAAGCTGAACATTTCCAATGTTCATACCAGTGCTTGGTCCAACCATTGCTTTTAAACTGAGCACTGAACTTAAATAAACTGTCTTTCCTTTTCTGAAAGAACAAACTCTTTTAAACAAAAAACAACAGCTCTGTTTTCCTTGAGAAATACCTGAAATTTTGACTTCTGTTGAGCTTTCACTCTGCTAAAGAAAATGCTGCAACAAGTCTTCTTCTTTTTCAACTTCTTTGAAACATTCAAAGAGCCTAAACTAGCTCTGATACCATGTTGGAATTTTGAGAATTCCAAACAACAGAAGTAGAGAGAATAATCTCCTCTCTACAACACAGAGAAGTTAAAACAGAAATTGCTTACAGACAGAGATGGCATAAAAAATGCTTTCTTCTATTTCATTAACAGAACTTAAAAAAAACTATTACAAAAGTCTTCCTCAAAGTAGAGGGATACACAATATTGACTGCTACAGACGCAGTGCTACAAAATAACTCTTTGTCTCTCAAAACAATACACTCTGTCTCTCTAACAAAATCACCAACACTGCTGTGTTTTCTCTTTTCTTCCGCGCTGCTGTGCGAAACAAAACAAATGACAATGCAATGATACCCAGGCTCATAGGCCTTTTGGCTTTTATATGCCGCGCATAACAAACATTACATAAAAACCTTTGCGGAACTTTAAAAAAAAAAATCAAATGCACGACGTGCGAGTGGGGACCACATCGCAGTCGGTGGATCGGCGGTGTCAAACAAAAACTTGCGATTGCGATTGAGGACTCGGATGCGATGGCGCATTCAACTCCACTTCA
Source organism: Pinus albicaulis (assembly GCA_034641835.2). Classification (NCBI taxonomy): domain Eukaryota; kingdom Viridiplantae; phylum Streptophyta; class Pinopsida; order Pinales; family Pinaceae; genus Pinus; species Pinus albicaulis. The sequence goes on from CM076581.1 coordinate 1,153,490,838, forward strand.
TAAACCTCATCGGGTCCGTGCTTTACAACAAATGAACCACAAACAGAAAGTTCCAATTGTGATCAATCAACCGGATGTGATTGCTCTTTTAAATCCGTTGTATAAGCTGGATCGGGTCCCGGCATATAACCTGTGCGATCGGGCCCAACTCATTAAACCTTCTGATTGCGATTAAGGACCCGGATGCGATTGGCACTTATTAACTCGGGTATATAACCAGATCGGGTCCGCAACTTCAATCGGAGCACATAACAAAGGACCTCCGATTGAGCTCATGCGATTCCATTAAAACATCGCCATGTGGTCAAGTGGACCCACGGGCCTCCGCTGCTGTGGGGGGCGATTATAATATAATGTGATATGTTATATAAAACGTTCCGCTTGCGGAACTTCTCCCATCAACAAGACACTTGGTTTTAGAAACATATGTATTGCGATTAGCGATTAAGTGGTGGGAACCACTTATCCGCCAAGTCAAAAACAAAAAAGGACTTCCGCCTGTTTAATTCAATTTCTCCATTCTGGTTGTTGAGGGCTTTAAAGCCCGAATTGACTGTTTTAAATAAAACTGCTCCTCTGTAGTTCAGAACTACGGGAAATCTTCATTCCACCTACAAAATTAAGTTCGTCCATAATCAAAATTAATTTCCTCTGTAATTTGTGGCTGCGGCCCATCACATTTAATTCATCCTTACATTCTCCATTCCTCTTAATTACACAGTGCTGCGCACTCAATCTTTGCTGCTGCTGCCTTTGTGTACTCTTTTCTTCTGCTCAAAGGCACGGAGATGACTTTAATATTTTCAACAGAATCCAGTATATGGATGATGCGTGATACATGTAATTAGATTCCAGTATATTGGCTATTGACGCAGTTAAAAGGGTAAATGATGAATAAATGATTTCTCATCGCTTAATTCACTTTTAAATTTCGTTTTTGTTATTGAGAAGGTGAAAGAGATGATGCTTCAACGAAAGGTCATATGCTTATATGGTGGACATCGGTCGGAGAGCAAGATGAAAAATTTCACATTTTTAATAAGGAATGCATTTATCAGCGTAAGTGATAGCATTCACGTCATCTATATTCCCTCTTTTCTCTTGGGAGCAGCTGAATTGAGGCCGATCACAGATAAAAGAGGCATCTACCATTGGCCCTTGGAAGTGTTCACATTGCCTCCTGAGGCTGAGATGGAGGGCATGCCTTTCTTGAAACTCTCGCAGCATGAGGCTTTTAGATTTTGGTGCCACGCTGGCCTTTTAGCCAAAGAGATGCCTAAAATGCACAACCGTATTGACACGAACAAATAAGGTTCAATGAAAAAGCTATTTCAGTGTTGGGATAACAAAAATCCATGGATGATTTTGATGGATGAAGAAGGAAAATCAATTACAGAAAATGGAAGAAAAATTATGCAATCATGCATAGGGAGTATGGAACATGAAGTGAAGGGATTAATAGAACTCTTGATCAAGGGTTGGAAAGAGCAAAGAAAGAAATCATTGTTTCAGTTGGAACAATTGCCAGATGTTGAAAATGATGATGGTTTGTAAATAATTGCATTTAACCTAAAGCATATATTAATTTCAAATGCTTTATTATTTACAAGTTTTAATTTATTTAATTTATGGTTTTATCTGAAGAAAAACTTAATTGTATTTCATGATTTTATAGACTCCCTTATATTTATTATATCTTATACAAAATAGAATTTATGACGTGGTTTTACTTAAATTTTATTTACTAATATTTATTATTTTTATATGTATTTTTAGTAAAGGTTTATTTCCAAAATTATTTGAATATGTCATTGAAAATTTGGGAAGTTTTTTTATTATTTATATTTTAGTAATATTTTTTATTTTGGAATTTGTTAAATATTAAATGAAATAATGTATTTTTTAATTAAAAAATGTTGTGGTAGTATTATTAAAATATTAATATAGATTCATTTTAATTTTAGATATATCAAATATTTAGAGGAATCAAATCTTTCAAGATGTAAATTTATTTTTTACTATAATTTTTTTGTAAATTTGAAAAACACTTGCACTTCTAAGAGATATCTTCCAAGCTTTTAGTAGATATGTAGTTAAGATGAATCTATGTAGCTTTGAGCAAAACAACAATTAAACATTTTAACCATAAAAATTGTTTTTTATTTTAGGTAGTTTAATACAATATATACATAGTTGACATTGAAATATTTTATTTATAATTCACATACTTCACATTCACTTTATTTAATGTTAGTACATGCTCTCTCATATTTGAAAGTAAAAAACACACACACACACACACACATATATATATATTACATGTTAACTCCATATTAAATATTAGAGGAATTATAAAACTCAAGAACTTATTAATAAAGTAATTTTTCTCACTCTTTCTCTTTCTATATCTATATATATTTGATGTTAAAATATTTTACTCAATATGTATATTGATAATTTTGATTTATGATCCATATTAAAAAATAATTGTTTATAATATTTTTCAAATATTATGTATCAACTTCATATTAAAAATTGAATAAATTACACATCCTATATATATAATTATTTTTCTCCATATAAAATTAACATAAAATTATGTTATTTAATATGGACATTAAACTATTTTATTTATGTTAAAAACTATTGTTTTTATATATTTTTTATTTAAATATTACATGTTAATTTAATATAAAATGAATTACACATCATATAATGTCAATAATATTATTTTTATAAGTTATCTATGACTTTCATATGAATTAGTGAGAGAATTACATATCTCTTTCTTACTAAAAAGAAAATTAATTTTTCTTTACTTAAAATTATTTCATCTCTTTAGGTATAAAATTAAGATGAAAATTGAACTATTTTATTTGCAATAGACATTATTTTCTTTTATTATTATTATTTTTTAATTTGTTAATGTAAATATATTCTTTATTATTTTTAATGTAAAGTAACAACATCTCTCTTCCTCTCATAGATAACTTCATAACAATCTCATTAAGTTTAGTTATATTAAATTTAATATATAAAGTAAATATAATTTTATCCCATCTATGATCTTGCAAAGCATTTGGCAACATATAATTTTATCCCATCTATGGTCTTGCAAAGCATTTGGCTATAGATTTGAAAGTAAGATGGATAACAGATAATGCTGTTATGAAGATTCTACTTCTTAAATTTTAAGCAAGTCTGTAACAGATTCTAGGTTTTAATTTGTGATGGAGTCATAAAAGAAATCACAAACTTGTTGGTTAAAACTTGAGTGCATATATTCTGAGCCAAGATACTGTCAAAATTTCAAGATACTGTGAACTAGTTTGTCAATTTATTTGGACTTGAGAAGGTTCCCCTACACATCAAATCTCATTAAGGTGGTCAGGCAACTAAAGTACCATTAGTTGATGCATAACATGAGCAATTGTCATTAGATGTATATGGACCAGATGAACCTGCTGCACTTATCTAGTAGAGTCACATCACTACTACACAAAGGGCATTTTAAGACATTTGTTTAAGACAAAAGAAATCTTTTGTCTTAAAAAGTCACTTTTTATTTTAGTTATTTTATATTAAAATTTAATATCAATTGAATTGTCTTAAATATAAAATTTTAGACAAAAACAGTTTGAGACAAGAATAGTTTAAGACAAAACATTATATTTAAGACAAAATGAGTTTGAGACAAAAATATTTTAATACAAAACTTTATATTTAAGACAAAAGCACTTTGAGACAAAAATATTTTAATATAAAACTTTATATTTAAGACAATGGCAATTAAGGAAAAACCCATTTAAGACAAAACCATTAGTATTGTGGAAGTTTGCATTGAAATTCTATGAGTAAATAGTGGATAATTATATTTTTTATTTTTTAATATATATATATATATATATATATATATATATATATATATATATATATATTCAAACCACATGAAATGTAATCATGTCAATTTTATTTCTTTTATATTAGATTTGTTCTTTTCCATTTAACCACATTCTAAAAATATGATAAATAAATAGATTAAAAAAATATTATTTTTTGGTTGGCCACTCAAAGGGATTTAAGTTTGAATCTCGTGTTTTTACATAATACTTCATAACAAGGTGATTTTCAAATGAGTTACATTCCATGAACTAAAATTGTTTATTTTTTAAATATGTTAACATTTTTAAATTACTTCAACTAAAACTTTGATATAAATTTGAAAGGAATTAAATACAATATAACGATAAATAAATAAATAAATAAATAAATAGATAAATAAAAATAAATAAATAAATAAAAATTTTCTCAATTGTTTTCCATATATGCATTTTAAACCTTCATTTTTTTTCTTTCAAAATGAAAAATCAAAATTTTGATTCTTGCATGTCTTATAGTCACATCTCGGTCTTCTGTTCACTATTGAACAAATATATCAAAGAGATAAATAACAATAATTTAATTAATTTTTAGATAAAATTTTAGTATTTAATTTTTTTTATTGTAAAAAAACTTTCTACTAATTCAGAGTCGTTGGCACAGAACTACCTGGAAATGTCCCTAGTCGCAGGCATTCCTTGTTGTGGGAGCGACTGGAGGTTCTAAGTCGCATGCATGCCCATGTCAAGGGAGAGATTAAGGCTTTGATGCAGAAAAATTTCATTTTGTCTCAAGGGTTAGTCACTTGGATGGGTTGGATGGCTCCAGTCACCTAGATGGGTTGGATGTCTCCTGGGGGTTTTTTTGCAAGTGTAGAAGGTTAGGTTGGTTGTGTTACGTCGGTTCCACTTCCTTAATTGATATATAGGGAGTTGAATCATATCATAGTAACTTTTTATCACATGTTTTCCCTGGTTGGCCGGTAACTTGGGTAGATGTGGGAGGAGGGTGTTATAGAGTAGTATCGTAGCATGGTTCTCTTCTCCTTGGGTGATGTCTGGTTTCCGTTCCACTTAGATGAATGTGTTTTTGTATCTACATGTTGGTTTCATATAAGTCCTTGTACTTGTGATCTATGTGCTTGTTGTTTATGCATGGTATTGGTCATGATTGTAGTGGTGTCGTCATGTGAAAGTTGATGGTGTCGTTGTTGAATGTATTTGTTGTGTTTATGTCAGTCATCGATTATGTGTATCAGTGTTTATTTGTTGTTATGCATACTTTGACTAGATGATGGTCGTTGTGCATGAAGTCATGGTATGTGGTCAACATAGTCATGCATTGATAAATGGATAATGGTTGAAAATATGTTTATATGTTGATATGATTATGTTTATGTGTGTGTGTGTGTGTGTGTGTGTGTGTGTGTGTGTATTGCGTAATATGGTCGGTCTTGCAGATGAGATATCCTCTTCGAGCTATACTAAGGTACAGTAGTTTGCTTATGATTTGGTTTAACTGACACAATATATCTTGCAGGAAGAAGAGATCAAAGATGACTAACAAGATGGTAGACTACAAAGATTCTCCCTATGAATAAGATAAGTAGTGTAGTGTTGGGAACACTTCTGACTTAGCAGACACATTGAGGAGTTTGAAGGAGGAAATAAGGATTTTCAAAGAAAATAATGCAAAATCATGCAGGCATAGGAGAAATAAGCAGAAGTCAATGCAATAATTCTTCAGAGTTTTTCAAAATTGCAGAGACAGGGACCACTTCATATCAACTATGGATAGGAGGATATGACTAATGGGGCATGTGGAGGTAGACCCCATAGTGGGCACAGGTCAGATAGAGCTGACACGATCAGAGATGTCAGGTTCTTGGATACTCTGGAAAGGAGGGGTGATGGACACAAGTACTATTCTCGTTCTGGTTCTGAAAGGTATCATGGTCATCATCGTTATAATCCTTAAAGGAGGAGTGATAGGGGATATTTTCTGGATGAGTTCAAGAAAGATAAGCCACCTACATTCGATGGGGAAATGAATAAATCACATGATACAAAAGCATGGTTGATTGGAATGAATAAATTCTTCAGATTGCACGATTACTTAGAGAACATGAAGGCTAGGATATCTACATTCAGTCTTAAAGGTAAAGAAGATATTTGGTGTGAAGATGTAAAGAACATTAGAGATATTTATGAGGAGTTGACTTGGAGTGAATTTGAGAGACTATTCAAGAAGCAGTATCTATTGAAGATGTACTATGATGACAAAGAAAAATAGTTTTATGAGTTGAATATGGACTCTATTATCGATGAGGAGTAAACTAGCAAATTTCTAGAGTTGTTGAGATATGTGCCTTACCTCAAGGAGGAGAAGGCCAAGATTCAACGATTCATCAATGGGTTGTCGATAACATTCAAAGGCGGGATTGAGTTTGATGAGCCTATATCATTGGAGGAGGCCATCCGGAAGCTAAAGCATTGTTATGAGCAATCAAAGCGTAGATCTGAGACTAATCAGACTAGAAAGGTAATGCAACGAATAAAGGGAAATGGGATAAGAAGCGAGCAAGGCCTCGAGACACAGGTAAAAAAGAGAATGCTCTAAGTTACATTTCCATTTCCACATCTTTTCCATTTCGCTAAGTTACAAATAAACGAGTCCAATTCTATATGCAATAGACTAATAACCTATCGATACACCTTTAGTGATTTATGCATAGCTCTCACCTATCATTATAGATCAATAGATAAAGCTTAAAAGAGTTTGATTTTATGCCCAAGACACCAGTATAATGGAGTAGTTGTGAAGGCAATGATATCCACTGGGGATTTCCATTTTTTCAGCAACATACAAGAAAAATCTTGGTGTTGGAGGAAGAGATAAAAGATCTTTGCCAAAAACACATCATCACTCTCCTAGTGCCATTTTTGTTAACTCGTTAGAATTCAGGTAATGCATAAGGATTTATCAATATCTATGAAATTTTCTCTCTTTCCAATAACAAAATAGGTTCATCCTAATATTAATATATAAAATACAGTTCATTAATATGCATGGTTCATTTTTTTTTTATGATCCTATTTCTCTAAAGGATATCTATTTTTTGAATTTTGTTTGGTATAAGATATGGTGATACCTTTAAATATGAGGTAATTTTGGGTAAAATTAGAAGTGGAACAAAAAGTTGTGGTTTGAATTTCCTTTGTAGTAGTAGGCTACATGCAATTTCTATCGAAAGGTTTTGTTATGGCCCAACATGGAATAATCTTTGGATGAAAATGTTCATTATGGGTGGTATGTTTTTTAGCTCTTCAACTCATTGGATTCTTTATCTGTTCATGGTATTTGTTTTTCTCAACTTAGAATCCCTTAATCACCCTGAAAGGTCATGACAATGTAACTTTTGGAGGCATTGATGGACAACCCCCACCCCCCCAAAAAAATTCATTAGAATAAAACTTTTAGAAGCTTTTGTTAAATGATCGCCTCCAAATGTTCAATTCTCATGAATTTTGGGGGAGGGGGATCTTTTGGTGTATTGAACGGGGCAAGGGGACATAAGGGTATCATGGATGGGTAGAAGTGAGAGGTTAGTGCATGGTATATTGAGATCTATAATACTAACATTAGAGAATGAGAAGGATCCTTAGGGCCTTATGCCACAAGGGCTAGGGGACCTATAAGTAAGGCAATGAGAGCAATTGATAGGGGAAACTCCAATATTTGTGATAAGGGGATTAGGGGACACATTATCACAACCCATAAGAACTTAACCCATAAAAACTAAAGTCTGTATCCCTTTAACCCCAAAGCCAAAATCCCTTAACCCCTATACTCGTAACTCATAAAAAATTAACCCCTTGATCCCTTAAACCCCAAGCCACTAACCCCTAACATGAAATACTTGAAACCCATAAACCCTAATCCCATATCCTCTTAAAACTTGACCCTTAACCCTACAAGATTCTATCCTCTACCTATTATGTTTGAAAATTTTCTATTAGCTGTTAAAATCCCCTTCAATCCTTAGTTAAAGTCTCATGCTTTGAAGCATTGATCTTAAAAGAATTTTTTATATTAGGGTATTATACATCCTTGGGGTCTCTAATCTTTCGTTTTCTTTCGACATCCCAACCCTCCTTAAAGAATCGATGCTGAATACTTTGATCCACAACAAGAATGATGTCGTAAAACATTTGTAGAGATATATAGATGAAATTACCCCCTAGCCACCACTATATTATACACATTGATTCAATGGATAGGGGTTTGTAGTTATCATTCAATGGAATCACTTCTAACCAGTATCGATCTCTATTTCTCTTCGGGCTTGTTCTTGACTTAATGGCCACCTTCTTCGATGTCGCTCCTTTAGAAGTTTGAAAAGAGATTTTATTGCTGGAAAGTAAAGAGCTTGAGGGTCTCCCTTATCACTCAGATTTTGAGGTGATGGGCGAGGATTTGAAATGGAAACAAGACCCTGGAAAACCTCAGAAGAAACAAATTTTCTATCACAATTCACTGGCCTTACACCAACAGCTGGCTACTTTGTTTCGCTAGTACTTCAAGATAAACAAGTTGAGACGTATAATCTATTTTTTTCCCTTGAAGATGTCAAAATAATGCTTCGCAACCTATGGTACTATTTCGATAGGGTGGACTCCTAATTGGCTTGCGTTGAAGGTTTTCTAGTTAGTGACTCTACCTCCAGGGACCTTATTAATCCTCCAGTTGACCATGTACAACTCTTATTATTATTTCCTTAAGCGTAGAAATTATGTTTTATTGACACCTATATGAGATTCTATGAATATTTATGGTCTTGTTGATGGTGGAGAGAGTATCTAGAGTGGACCTTCGTTTTTTCTCGCTGTACATGCTCTAGAAGTGGAGGATTCCCATTGTTGTTGTCAATATTATGCTTCCTTGGTCTTTTGTTGGCAGTTTATGTTTTTGTTTTCATGATCATTGGGATTTGGTGCTAGCATCAAAATAAACTCTGTTTCCTCTCATTTTATGGGTACCTACAACTTGAATTTTGGCAATTGAAGATTGTTTTAACATATGCTTTCAACTTGGCTTGTTTTGGGATGGATGAGTATGTTCGCATCTGAGAAAGTGGTTACTCTTTTCATGCTAGATGGAAGATGTGGTTTTGTGTAGAGGAGCCTTAGGAAGACCATAATATCATATACTTTCCAACCATCTTTCTACACATTTCCAAAATACTCAAATAGAAAATAAATATTAATTAAAATATACAATACATGATACCATTCACTAATTTCATTCGTCAATTTCCAAAATACACTTGTAACGAATTGTCCGATCGCAGGTTTGCTATCATATAATTTCCAACCATCTTTCTACACATTTCCAAAACACTCAAATACAAAATAAATATTAATTAAAATATACAATACATGATACCATTCACTAATTTCATTCGTCAATTTCCAAAATACACTCGTAATGAATTGTCCGAGCACGGGTTTGCTAATGGAATCACGAGCTAATCCATTTAAATTGGGTACCCTTTTTAGCTCCTTATCAAATTATGTTTGTGTTCTATGAGCTTGCAAGTCGCTTAAACTCTGTTGTGCACTTATTCTGTTTGTGTTCTAAACTCTCCAGTCGTGAGTCGTGATAAGCGCTCGAGATCAAATGCCATACAACCATCGCGTTGCGATTGAATCCCGTGTGATGTCCCGTTGGAACACCCATGCTCTGTATTTCAATGAAAGAAGAGGAAAAATACCCAAAAAAACTGCCCGAAGACATATTTCAGAAATAAGGAAGATCAGTAATTAAGAAGCCCTCGAACCGATGGTCCTCGAACTTGAAAGAGCAAGGGAATAGCGAACTTGCAAGAGCAGGGGAATAGATTGTAGGGATGTTATGCAGGCGATCAAGCTGACCCTAGTTGAAACCCACCCATCACAGGCGAAGGTGTGGTTATATCCTAACTCAGAATCCCTATCCCTGGCCTTGATGCTTTCGAATTCATCACCTTCTGTATTCTTTGAAGTCTCCATCTTCTACAACAATCCAAATCCCAACTCTCACATCAGAGGCATGTTTTCTGCGCCTCATAAAGTCCCGGTCGGCCAACAGACCCAAAAAAGGCGTGGGAGTCGTGATTTTTATATCCGCAATTCCCAATCACGTTGGATCCTGCACGGTTCTGAGGGCCTGACTGGTGCGACAGAGCTCCGCTTCAAATCGAAGTTCGAGTTTTCATTTTAGTTGTGCGGGTATCGAGGTGAGGGCTTCTAAAGGCTCTGAGGTTTTGACAAAACTTGGGATTGTGGAATTGGTACACGGATTTTCGGTGAAGATCGCGACGTCTCAGCTTCTGAAGGGAAAATATGGGTCATGGCTACCAAGCTTAAGGACGAGCAAGGGACTTCGAAATTGAAGGACGAGGGTTTTGAACCTAGGAATCTAGTATGTATTAGTTTGATTAAGTGTTGTGTCGTTGATTGCAATGTTTTCGTTTAGTCAATTTAGCTTTCGCTTCAACATATGTTGTTGGGGCAGGACAACGAGGTCAGGGTTTAACCACTTCAACATATGTTATTGGGGCAGGACAATGGGGTCAGGGTTTTTCCATCTTCTATTGCTTGTCTGCATCTCCAAAAACCTACGCTGGGGCAGGACAATGGGGTCAGGGTTTGGCCATATTCTATTGCTTGTCTGGCCTCTCCAAAATTCCTTGAAGATTTCTTGGTAGTATTTATATGCTCAGGCATCTTCTATTGCTTGTCTGGCATCTCCAAAAGCCTTGGAATCCATGCCAATTACTAAATTGGCTGGGGTTTAACCACCATGAGGTATAGTAATGTAAGAGATTTGTGGCTAGGGTTTCACTACTGCCTCTATGGATTCCTTAATCAGCCCATATCCTTGTCCAATCCCACCATGTTGTTGTCCATCTAACAACATCTCTAGGATGATATTTTTATAACTCTAGGATGAGAGTTTCATAAACTCTAGGATGAGATTTTTATAACTCTAGGACGAGAGTTTTATAAACTCTAGGATGAAATTTTTACTAACTCATTATTCCCCTAACCCCTAAATGTGCTTAAATCCCCTAACCCCTTGTTGAGATTGCAACAAGATGATGAGCTTAGTGGAAAGAAGTCGCCTTCACTAAGTGGGCCTGCAGGCTATTTTTGGCGCAAAGTCTATTTTTAGACTATGTCTATTTTTAGACATATGGATCATGTTCTATGAGTTGCAGGATGCTATTTTTGGATGGTTGGTCAACTCAGAAAAAAATATATGGACTCTTATTTTTAGACATATTGGGTGGAATCTATTTTTAGATTGCCAGTCTAAAAATAGATATGTCGAATATTATTAGCTCTTAATAATATTTGGACTATAAACATTATCTTATTCTCTTGGAGCACTTCAGTTAAGTGCACAGATGTGGAACAGGAGATGACAGGAGGAATTACGCTATTCCTGAGGGTTAAGTGGAGCTATTGCATGGATACTTTAGTTATAACTCATGTGACAGAGTTTGGTGGAGTTGATTGAGGAGTTAATGAAGTTGTGTTCAGTTTAACTAATCTAAACATAGTTGAGCTATTTGTATTTAGTCTAACTGATTAATAAAATTAGTGAGAGTGGTGTGAATTAATTATTAATTAATTCACTAATTATAAACTCATTAATCAACTAAAGAATACATCAGTTAAATTTAGTGCATGGACAGTTTCAGTGGAGATCAGTGCAAAGATAGGTGAAAGAGCAGGTTAACTATCAGTTGTGACTATACTGTTGCATATTTGCAACAACCAGTGATTGGAGAAGCCCATGAGGATTGCGTAGTACAAGCTAAGTGGTTTATGTTATTTAATGAGCCATCCCATAGCATTGATTACACAATAGAGGCTGGCTATCAAGTGGAAAAAGATTGGAGCATGTGTTTTGCTAGATCTAGCTTGATAGTGTGTAGCAATTCGAGGTTGTGCTGAGAGCTTGTGAGGAGCTTTGTACAATGATTGTTACATGATATATATGACATATAATATACAGATATTTGGGGGTTTTCAGCTTTAATCTTTCCCATGAAATACTGTGTTCATATGTGTGATTGTTTATGGTTTTAATGTGCGCATGTGATTGTTTTTATTTCCGCAATTAATGATCAATGGTAGAAGAGATTATGTATTATGCATGAAGTTAAAATAGTGTGTGATCAGGAGAATCTCGGTGAATAATATATCAGTTATTCAAATTTCTACATGGTATCAGATCGATATTGATCATTGGAGAAATTGCAAAACATTGAAGCGGTTGAGTTTTGTGCTGGTGGAATTCGAATTTGCAGCAGTGTTTTCTTGGTGTCGAAGTTGAGATGTCTTTCAACGGATTGCTATTGGAGTATGCCCTTGAGGGCAGCTCGAATTATATTGCATGGAAGGACAGGATGGAGGCGGTGCTAGATGACAATGGGTTGAAGGAGTTCATAGATGCAGAAATTCCAAAGCCTACTTCTAGTGATGTTGTCGTACTTGACGCATGGCAAAAGAAGACAGCAAAGTGTCGAAGGATTCTGTTGGAGGGCGTGAAGGATCACATAGTATCCAGCCTTCATGGTAAGGCTTCTCCATTCTTGATGTGGAAAGCTTTGATAGATTTATTTCAAAGCAAGAGCGATCAGAGGAAGTTGGCGCTCAAGGATAAACTCAGGAACATAAAGATGGAGAAAGGCGACAGTATGCCCAAGTACCTCACGAAGTTCATCCAATGTAGGGATGAGCTAGGAAGTGTGGGGATTACTGTTTATAATGAGGACTTGGTGAGCTTGGCTCTCCTTGGGCTTCCTAAGAGTTGGCACTCCTATCAAGACTCTGTCAATGGTTGGGAGAAATTGCCAGGATGGGAGCGTCTTTGGTCGGATCTTGTGCAAGAGGAGATAAGGTGGAGTACCAGGGACGGATCTTCATCAAAGAACTCTGATGAAGAGAATTGCACTTTGGCTGCCAAAGAAAATAAGGGGAAGAGCAAGAAAGCTTCTCAATCCGGTGCAAAAGGAAAGAAGCAGGACATGTCCAAGGTGAAGTGCTTTCACTGTCACCAACACGGACATTACACCACAAATTTTCCACAGAAGAAGAAAAATAAGCAGGCTGCTGGGACTACAGTTGGAGAGGCCTTAGCCTCGTAGTTTGAGCTATATTTTTCACTGATCTCATGCTTGGTCTTAAGTGTGATGGGTTCAGTGTGGTTTCTTGACAGTGGTATGTCTTTTCACATGACAGAAGATCGAGATTTGTTTACTGATCTAGATGAGAAAGATCTTGGAGTGCACATCGAGATGGGCGATGATGTTAGATACAGTGCGACCAGTATCGGTACCATTTCCTTTGAGAGGGAGTCTGGTAAACCCTTCGTATTGAAGGAAGTGATGCATGTTCCACGATTGAAGAGGAATCTTATCTATGTGGCGATGTTAGAAGACAAGGGATATGATGTTGTCTTTAGCGAGGGAAAGGCTTTCCTATGCATTAAGGCAGCTGGTGAGACCCGGAGGATAGGGGTTCGAGTTAAGAACCTTTATCAATTGCAAGTATATGGCTGTGCAGCAATGGCATGCAAGGCAGAAGGAGTGGTGACCCGGGATGATGGCGAGTTGTGGCACCGAAGATTGGGCCACCTTCACCATGGATCTTTGAAGATACTACAACAGATTTCTACTAGGCTTCCTAAGGGTACTCTTGCACAGTCAGATCAGTGCAAGGGATGTACCTTGGGAAAATTTGTGAAAGCCACCTTTCACGAGAATGATATTCGTGCCACGACGATCCTTGAGAGAATTCACACAGACGTGTGTGCACCTTTCTCATTAGCTTCGACAGCAAAGCACAGGTACTATGTGATATTTGTTGATGATTTTTCTCGGAAGTGCTGGATCTTCTTCATGTAGAAGAAGAGCAAGACATACTCAAAGTTCTATGAGTTCAAGGCACTAGTTGAGAAAGAATCGGGGAAGCAGGTGAAGGCTCTTAGGAGCGACAATGGTGGTGAATTCATCTCTGGCGAATTCAAGGACTTTTGCAGCGTAGAAGGAATTCGAAGAGAGCTCATAGCACCTCATAACCCACAACAGAATGGGGTTGCTGAGCGAAAGAACAGAACGATCGTGGGTGCTGCACGGGCAATGTTGCATGATTAGGGCCTTCCCATACACTTGTGGGCTGAGGCATGTAATACTGCAATATATGTGCAGAACCGTTGTCCTCACAAGATAGTTGGCATTAGTACACCTGAGGAGGCGTTTTCTGGTAACAGGCCTGATATTTCCCATTTAAGGATTTTTGGTTCACCTGTTTACATTCATGTGACAAAGGATGCCAGGAATAAGCTGGAGCCAACTGCAGAGGTTGGGATATTTGTGGGGTACACTGATACGCCCCACAACTATCGTGTGTATTTTCCAGACAGTCGCAAGACTGTTGTGCGACGGGATATCAAATTTCATGAGGAGAAAGCCATGAAGTGTTCGCTTGAGAGGGAGCCACACTTGCATGCAGATGAGGAGCTATTAGTTCCTAAGGATGAGTCTCTAGATGTGGATCAGCCACAAGAGGAGGTTCATGGAGTGGAAGAGACCACTCATGCAGTGCCAGCCATCAGAGGGCAGAAGCACACTACAGAAGCTGAGCGACTGGCTTAAGATGCAGAGAAGGTTGTAGCAGCACCTACATCACAGCGCAGACAGAGACAGTCACCTGACTGGTATACTGGATACATGGCTCTTATGAGCAAGTGTATCGTGACGGAGCCATCCTCTTTTGAGGAAGCTGTGCAGGATCCCGCATGGGTAGATGCCATAGTGGAAGAGTATGATTCGATTGTCAGAAAAAGTGCATGGGAGATTTTCCCAAGGCCGAAAGGGAAATCAGTGGTGGGTTCGAGATGGATCTACAAAGTGAAGCAAGCAGCTGACGGGAGTGTGGAGAAGTACAAGGCAAGATTTTTTTCTCGAGGCTTCTCACAGATTGAGGGGATCGATTATGAGGAGACCTTTGCACCTATCGCAAGGTATTCTTCCATATGGATGATTCTTTCTCTCTCAGCGCAAATGGGGTGGCACATTGATCAGATGGATGTGAAGACTGCATTCCTCAACGGAGTGATTGAGGAGGAGGAGTACATAGAGCAACACGAAGGTTTCGAGATCTTCAGCAGCGAGTCGCATGTGTGCAGGCTCAAGAGAGAGTTGTATGGGTTGAAACAAGCACCTCATGCTTCGTACACATGGATAGACAATTATTTCACCCGACTTGGATTCTCCAAGAGTGAGGCGGATCTGAACCTATACCAGATTGTGGTGGAGGGTAAGTTGCTGATCATTGTACTTTATGTAGATGATTTGATTTTGACAGGTGATGAACTGTTGATACACTCATGCAAGGCTGATCTTGCAAAGGAGTTTGAGATGAAGGACTTGGGCCTCCTTCATTATTTCCTGGGATTGGAAATTTGGCAGCGCAGTGATGGACTGTTTGTTTCTCAAGGAAAGTATGCCCAAGAGATACTGGAGAAGTTCAACATGCATGGTTGCAAGCCTATTGATACTCCTCTTCCTGGTGGATGGAGGAAGGAGGATGCTACTTCAGCGGAGGTAGTGGATGCCACTGTTTATTGACAGTTGGTGGGGTCGCTTATGTAACTGGTCAATACACGACCCGACATATGCTATGTTGTTAACCAGCTTTCACAAGCTATGGTTAAGCCTACCAAGCTCTAATGGAAGGCAGGCAAGCATGTATTGAGATATCTCAGAGGCACATCGGGATATGGATTATGGTACAGACAGTCAGATGAGGTGAAGATGTGTGGCTTCACAGATGCAGATTGGGCAGGGATCCCAACGGACAGAAAGAGCACATCTGGAGGGATTTTCAGTATCAGATCGACAACAGTTTCTTGGTACAGTAGGAAGCAGAGATCCATGGCACTCAGTTTAGCAGAAGGCTGAGTATATGGTAGCGAGTTTGGCTGCATGCGAGGCTATATGGATGAGGAAGATCCTGGTCGAGTTGTTCAGTTCACACTTAGATCCTACTGTGATTTATTGTGATAATCAGAGTTGCATCAAACTCTCGGTTAATCCAGTATTTCATGATAGATCTAAACACATTGACATATAGTATCTTCATATCAGAGATTGTGTGCAGCGGAAGATCATGTTACTTTCATACATTCCCACGGAGGATCAAGATGTTGATATCTTGACGAAGGTGCTCACCAGGAGAAAATTCGAATACCACAGGGACAGGATAGGGGTTGCAGATAATCCTTATCTTGTTGAGAGGGAGTGTTGATATTGCAACAAGATGATGAGCTTATTGGAAAGAAGTCACCTTCACTAAGTGGGCCCGCAGGATATTTTGGCGCAAAGTCTATTTTTAGACTATGTCTATTTTTAGACATATGGATCATGTTCTATGAGTTGCAGGATGCTATTTTTGGATGGTTGGTCAAGTCCGAAAAAATATATGGACTTCTATTTTTAGACATATTGGGCGGAATCTATTTTTAGATTTCCAGTCTAAAAATAGATATGTCGAATATTATCAGCTCTTAATAATATTTGGACTATAAACATTATCTTATTCTCTTGGAGCACTTCAGTTAATTTCACAGATGTGGCACAGGAGCTGACAGAAGGAATTACGCTATTCCTGAGGGTTAAGGAATTCCCCTAGTCATATTTGATTGGTGATCATTGTAGTACCATGGGTTTATTAAACAACAGATTAGATGACCACGTAGGGAACTCCGCATTGGTGTAGGATTATCCGTTGTTGTTGTAGGTGTTGGAACTTCGTCGCTAGTGCAAAAATGATTGCATGGTGACACAAAACTAATGCAACTACGTTGGAGTATGTATCAACATGCCATGCCATGCACAATGCCTAACTAAGTAAACACTTAGGTGCATAATAAAGATCTCAATCATAACTACATGTTTATTAAACACCCATGTTCAATTTGTGAATATGGAGGTTAGGGGTGATATCATAGAGCCATTTAATACACCAGTAAACTTCCCTATAGTGAGAAAAATTTGACGACACAGATAGTAATGGTTCTCATTCATCCAAAACCACAATGAAATTTTGACAATACAGATTGACTTAGAATTTGGCAAAACTTGTAAAAGCATTGTTCCACTATGAATGAGCTTTGGATCATAGTAGAACTCTGCCCATGCCTAAAATTTCTACCAAATCATTACCAAACGATTAGCTTATTTTGTGACACTAGATAAATTTTAAAGAACTACCTAATCTTATAGCAAACTTCTTTCTAATTGTTGATATATGATAATAAAAAGAGCTAAAATTCTTATTGATTTACAACTTTACTTGTTTTTTTTTTTACTATTTAAGTTGATCATGAACAAAACAAAAATTTTAAAAGATATTGTTTCACCACGAATAAGCCATAAATAGTAGTATACTCTACTTATATCTACCTTTTCTATCAAATTCTTACCATCTTTATTAGTGGAAAGAAAATCTATATACTTCAAAAACATGAGTTATTTTAATAATTGACCTTTGACTAACCACATGATCTTTATATTACCACTTCATTCTCATGATTCAGCTTTATATTAGTGTTTTATAATATTAATTTAATATAAATTTAGAAATATAAACATAGTTATTTTGTAAAGAACAAGACTCTCATATTACGAAAGATCTACAAAATAATTCCAAACTGTACACAATATTTACGAATTGACATTATAAGGGAACAAAAATAATTAATTGTAATATAAATTACATCATGTCTACATGCCATACAACATTTCAATAGGAGTCGGAATATGGAGACTATAGAAATGTTGTAAATACCTCTAAATATTTGACCATAATAAATTACAGTATATTGAACAAAATTGTTACGGTTCAAAATACATTACAAACCGAGCATGGTAAGGCTGAGACACCATAGTTTAATTAAAAAAATAAATTGTATATTGTATGTTTGCATCACATATTTTCTGTTGAGAAAATCATAACAGATACACCCGATGATTTTCCATTATGAGAGAAGACTAAAAATTGGTCAAGTGGTAAATTGTGAGATTCCTTCTATGTAAAAAATTTGAACAAGTAACCTAAGGTTCAAAGACCATAAATTTCTTTCCAAAAATGAAGTATTTTTATATTAGTGTTTTAAAATATCAACTTAATATAAATTGCTTGAGTGACTTAGTCCCTTGATACATATTGACTTAGTCCAAACTTTCTTCTGGGTTCTGATTCTCAAAAGGGTAATTGGAAATTAATTCCCCTTCCATGTTTTCGATGTTTTACTTTAAGAATGATTACAGAAATTTTTTTGGCCTACGAGTGATTTCAGCGAACTTTTCTTGCTACTCATTGTGTGATATCTATATATATATATATATATATAGATATAGATATTTTTTCTGAATTTCTTCCTCTGGAAACATTCATCAACGAATCTAAATTATAAAACCACTTGGAAGGAAAATATCTGACCAAGTATCTAAATTGAAGTTCTTAAAGAATTAAGGTCTGAATTTATTTAATGATCTATCATAGTTGGTCATCTACTATCAGATATATACCAGTAACCCTCTTAACTATGCGGGTTTTTTCTTCCCTCCGGATTATTTTTGGTTACTAACACAATTACATTTGGGACCAAAATGAAATTTTCTCCAATTATTCTATCTTTGTAATCAATACTATAATCAATCATTCTACGCGTCATGTATGTTTTTGATAAGCGAAACTGCTGCGAAATTTATGGCGGGAACGAAGAAAATAACAGATGGGGTTTCTAGATTGGGGTCCCTTGACTAGGCCAAACGCTCATTGCCTCTATGATGGTGGAGGACTTCAGTTCCCAGTCCTTCTCGCAGGACCGCAGATCGAAACCCTATAGGGCCAAGAACAAAACCTGAAGCCCTTATCACCTGCAGGCTTTAATGGTTGCAACGACAGCACCATGAGCGGTAAGGATAATCATCCTTTTAGTATTTCAGGCGGTTTGCGGCTGGATTGGTGCCGACGAGAGGTTTTGGGCGGACTATAAACCGCCCACGAGGACTGGTGGCAGAAATTTTGCAGAGAGATTGGCTACCCGAGGGGGATTCAATGCACCCAGATTGAATACAGCTTATTTTAAGTGCTTTCCGTCTGTTTCTTCACCTGGTGGGGTGAGATCTCCTTATTTGACCATCCCCCTGGTCTCAGCCCTACTACCTCGCTGGATTCCCCTGTTCTGCTCTCTAAATATCAGGTATGAACAAATCAGGTTTTCGCGATGTTCCTAGTTTGGGTGTTTTATACTGTAGTCCTGTTCTGGTCTGCTCATCTTTTTTTGCTTTATCCGAGGAAAGAAACGTTGGCAGTCGGCAACAATTTGCCCATAGAAAATATTTGTTAGCCTGAATACATTTCAGATAACGTTATCAATATCAATAACTTTATTAACAAGTCATTCTGATCAAATTTAAATGGAATTACTAATTAGCGCACGCTTAGTGTCGTGCATGTAAGCAAATACTTTATCTCCCCTGGAATCGAACTTTTGTTGCCATGTCTCCGAGCCGCAGGATTAGTATTTTTAGAATAGATAAGGTAAAGAACAAAGTTTCAAGATGAGATAATGTTTTAGTGAAGGAATGTTTCTATTGAATTCCCCCTTAAGAACTTGAACATGAAGATTTAAATGTGCAAGTTGTGTGACATAAATATGTTTCCCTTTTTGTACCTTTCATTCACTTTTTGATCCCTCTAATGTCAGAGCGTAAACAATATCCTGTACAATTTCTCATGAAGTGCTTATATGTTTGACTATTGATTGAATTAATCACTGTCTTCAGCTCCAATGGATGTTTGATTAGAAATGTTGTTTGCATAGAATTTGCAAGAGTACGGGTTGCTTTTGACTTTTCCTACTCGTTAGTCAAGTTCTAGGCTCAGTCAAATTTATATGGACTTTTTTATTGTTTATCAGATAGACAGTTTCTCATAATGATCTAGGCTTTACGGTCTAATTCAAGCTAGGTTCAGATATCTATATCTACTATGGAAATTCCCAAACTGCCATAGAGATATTGAAGTTGTCCCCGGATAAGACCTAGCTGGCTAGGATAACTTAACTAGTAGGAATTCGGGATGCCCCAGAACTGGGCTAAGAGGATCTTCTCCTCTTACTCTACTTGGTCTGGTGCCTATGCATATCTACCTATTACTATACGATGTTACCATATCTACTTGGACCCAGGGAAGGTGTGTAAATGGTGAAAGCTCATTGAATTTCTATCAGCTTATTAGGCTAGAGTAATTCAGATTAAAATTGAAAAATTTCTACTTTTCCTTTGTTTCCCTTAGTGTGTTAATAATTAGACATTATAACCATTGTTGTAGTTTCGGATATAACTCTATATAAACAGGTTTATCATTAATTGATCAACTTTGCTCTTGAGTTTTGTGAGCACAACCTCGATCCAAAGAACCAATAGGAGATTCTGTAAGGTAAGTAGAGAAAAACTTGCACTTAGATTGAATGGGTGTGTTAAAAAAAGGGCTCGGAAGCATATATGTGATGAACATCCCCAGAAATAGCAATTTTTAAATGTAAAATAAAGCTTTTCTCAGCACTATTGAGACTGATATCAAATCAGAATAAGCAGAATCATCTTGCTTCTTAAGCATCCAAATGAACAAGTAGCCTTTGCAAGCAATTGACAACATACCTCTTCTAAACAAGATTCAAGAAAGGAAGAGATAAAAAATTACACTACTCTCAAAAATACTTTTGCATTTTTTTTTCCAAAGAAAAAGCAGAGCAAAAACTGTAATGCAATTCCATAGACCCAAGAATATAGATAAAACCAATTGTTTTGAATCCCCAAGAAGTAATGCACACCAATGGATGGTGCCTTGGAAAATAGAGGAAAATTGAAGTTGAACTTAATGCCAACAATCTAGCACAAATTGGAATTTCCACATAATATGGTTGAGGTTTTCCTCCTTCCCACACACCAAGCACCTATTATCTATGAATCCACTTTTAGCTAAGCGAACCTTTGTTGACAACCTTGATAAATAATGAATCAGCTAAAGGTTCAGAGCTTAATGGATATTTTGAGGATCCACGGACTATGCAATCTTTCAATTCATCTCTTTTCAGGATCCATCAAAGGCCATCTAGGATTCAAAGTAGGGGCTAAGTGCAACTTCTTGCAAAGCAGACAACAAATCCTCTTAGTATCATAAAAATAAAGAGCCTTACCAAATGACCACACCCAATCTCTCCATCTAGGTTCCTGCATCAGAATGTTCATTTTAGATTGCTCTTCTGAAGGAATGAAGTTTTGGATGTCGCCAATTAGTTACTCTGTCATAAACTATAAGAATTTTTTCAATTTTGGTCGAAGATATAGATTCCAAAACCCATAAATCATTCGAAAAAAAAATTCCTTTCCCTCCTGAAAGCAAGGTATTTCAGCCATATGCTGATCATTCAGTTTCCAACTCCAAATCAGGCATGAACCAAATCCCAACCAAATTTTCTACCAGAGAAGTTCCAACATAGATGCTTCATAAATACTCCCCAACACTTCCCAAATACTTTTTGGAATGAAAGTACTTGTCAATTTTATAATTGACAACATTTAATAAGAATAAGTAAAATCAAAGATCAGTGCTAAAGATTCTTTTGTCTACAGAATAGATAAAAGATATACAGATCTCTACAGTAGACAAAAAGAATCTTTAGCACTGATCTTTAGCACTCGATGTGCTAAAGATTCTTTTGTCTACTGTCAGTACATCGAGTCTTTAGAAAAATAGATAAAAGATATACAGATCTCTACATACACCCATAGATTCAATGATTTATATTCATATGCACACACTATGAATATGTTTGAACATAGTTTAATTTCTATGGATACTTGATAAATTTGGTAACAATTGAATCTAAAAGAATGGCTTTATTGGAGTCAAAATTGTTGCATGGAGAGTTGAAAGATATAATAGGAGCAGAAATTTTTATATGAAGTGCTTAAAGATGTAATTCTAGGATTCTTATATTCTATTGGATGACCATTTGAGTAACTGCATGAAAATCGTTATATGGAGTGCTTAAAGATGTGACTCTTTGATGACCAATTGAGTAACTGCATGGAAGTCTTTGTGCTTTCTTCATATTCATGCAGGTACACGACAGTTAGTGAGACAAATCGAAGAGAACTTTTCTACTATTTTGTGAAGTCAGAAATATATCCAGCAAATGATCCACTTCTTCTTTGACTTGAGGGAGGCCCGGATTGCACCGATTTCACTAGAATTGCCTACGAGATTGGTTAGCTATGGGCACTCCTGCTCTTGTTCTCTTGCTCAAATTTTCTATTTACTGAATGATTTTCGATCTTGTATCTATTTAGTTTTCAAATTGTGTAATCTAGGAATGTGGACGGTAAGCCTTCATTTTTGCTTATATTGTTGGAATTGGCACCCAAAACAGAGTCAAGTGCTATTATAATTAGGTTTATAGAATACTATTATGTAAACCAAAGAATAACGGAAATCGATAAATTATGGATTTTATACTCTTGAACCTTTAGCTATTTAATGTTGAGCTTATTTGATTAGCTTAAGGATAAGATTGCAAAAAGTATGCTTAGAATGGCCCAGAATCCAGTAAAGATTTTCAAAAAATCCGGTAAAGATTTTATTAGAAACTTGTTTACTATTTTTAAACTTTAGTATTTTATGTGCCTTAAGGGTTTTTGATAGTGCTAAATCCATTTCCACTATCAAAAATACAATTCAAGCACTCCAAATACCTGATTTTTTGAATTTTATTTTATAGAATTCCAGCAAAAAACTGCCATCTGAGCTATTATGTATGCTGAGTAGACAACTTCAAAGTTAATTGTCAGATATAGATCTGATCTTATCTACCTGCCAGACTTGCAAGGCTAGGTAGGGCGGGGGGCTATTTTAAATTTGTAGAAGAAAATGATAGATATCTCATGCTTATCTCCTTTATTGTACTTATTCAAATTTGTACAATGCTTTTGTCCTATTGCAAGTCCAATGAGTTATGATCTCAATAAAAATTTTGGGAATTTTCCCACACTCATCCCCAATCCACACTCTTGGACTAAGGTTGTCATTCAAGTCTCGTGGCTCTGCTAGTAAGGTTTTAATGAAATATTTTCAATTAGGACACCAATTTGTTTTTTACTCTTTCAATATTTGTCAAGTGAACATACTAGAATTTCTTAAGGCCTGTCACATTATGTCACTGATATAGCATCTCTATTATCAACTTTTATGTTATGTTGCTTTTATCACTTTGGAATGTGCCATTGTTAATTCGTTTGTCATCCAACTTTGACTTAACTTGGATGCCATTGAATGTATAGAAACTTACATTGTAATGGATTAACCATGAATATTTTTGCACATGTAGGTCTCCAACATTATTTTTCTTGATTCTCCAGTTGGGACTGGTTTTTCTTACTCCGATATAGCTACAGATTACACGAAAGATGGGAGAGCTTGCCTATCCAAGTCCTTAGTTAAATATCTTCACTAATACCATCAAACTTAGGAATGGGGACCCTCTTAAATGACCTTTAGTTAATATAGTTACCCTTCTGGTTTTCTTTATTTCCTTGATATGTATGATTGTCCACTTATTTGTTAAAATTCTTTGCAAGAGGGTTCCAGTCATGAACATGATGGCCAACCTCTCTTCTCTGATTTTGGAGTCTTCAATGACGTTCACGACTGCTCTCCTCTTCTCATTTAATTCTTTCCATGGCCACATTGAAAAAACATATGGTTTTATTTGTTTCTTCTATAGTGTGTGTTACCCATCCAAGGGTTTTCTTATGGATTCCTTCATTGTTAATGAAAATTTTATTTTATTTTATTTTCAGTTATTATGAATGGTTAAAATTGGAGTGATTGTTGGTGTTTTGCCAAGAGGCCGAGAAAGTCCTCTTATACCACTGTTATGATCCTAACTTGATCACTACTGATAGAGAAGGAAAAAATTGGCAAAATAAACAATTTCTATTCAATGGGCAACCTAAGACTCAAGAGCCAACAAGAGCTTAAAAGGCTCTAGTAACAACATGCTGCCTCAATAAATAATTGGAAAAGGTTTTGAATACAACATAAAATAATATGTAATTACATGCAATTAAAGCAATGGATTAGTACAATTTTTTATTATAAAATGTTTTTCAGCAACAATTTAGAGTAGTGCAACACCTATTCTAGAAACTAGGAAAAAAATGTGTAGTGGGAAAAGTTAAGGATATCATCCTGTAAAGTAACTCTTGAAGAGTATATAAATAAAATAAAACCTTCTTGAGAAGGTATGGATGCCAACTTGGGCTCATATTGTTCATGCTACAGTATCGTGGCCAAAGAGTTGGTCTCTCAAGTCCGCTCACAATAAAACATCTCAACATCATAGCCTCTTTGATATTCATGGTCTGTTTAAAATTTCCTCTCTTCATAGGTGGTTTGACATGCATGAAATATCTTTAATATAACTATTTTTAAAGTGAATTGTGGCAATAAATGTCCCACCAACCACGAGATATCATAAAACCCCAAGAACTAACATAAAGTACAAACAACTAACATAAAGCTCTAATGACTTTGTTAAAGTAGCGATGGCTAAAGGACTAACATTTAAGTGAAAATGACTAACATTAAAGTATATTATGATTTATCTTTAGGAATCATAACACTCTCGTATGTATATATTTTAGAATATATACATTATTATTTATGGAATCTCCAATTTTTTAACAATCTTGCCTTACTGGAGTGCTGGTTTCCTATGTGTGTAGAGATCTATCTTACAACCATTTTTCAGGAGCTCTTCCAACATGGCTTGGAGACAGGAATTTGAAAGTGTATGAAAAGAGCAGTAATTTCTGATAGAAATTCATCAGCTGATTTTTCAAAATGATTGAAAGAAATTTGATATAGCTCTGTCCACTCTTCTTTCTTCTCCCTCTCTGTGTATCACCACTTATCTTTATTTCCATCTGTTATGCTTAGAAGTGTCCTTCTGTACCAGTAATGTCAACATCTGTTGTAAGGAGTGCTAATCGACAAGTTTCTTTTTGTCAACTTCACTATTTATTATAATGTGATATCATGACGTGCAGGAATTTGGTGGGAAATTACTTTACAACAAATGAAACTGATAATAGGTAGCATGCTCTCTTTATTTTATTTATTAAAGAGTAAGAAAAGGAAAAATATGGAATTCAAACAGAAACTATTATTTATTTCTTCATCAGAGAAAAGAGCTAGAATTTAGTTGACAACACAAAGTCATCGATCTAATATTTACTCAGGCAACTAGGCATTAGTCTGAAATCTGTGTACTGATAGATTGAATTTTTATCTGATTTGTATATTTTTTAATATAAAGAGGTGTTTGTTTTAGGCTATAATAATAGTTAATAATCATTCGAACTGATTATCATCGACAATTTCTTTATTCCAGCCCTTCCACGAGAGGATTGAGTTGCCTCCAACGGACCTTTCCTTGCAATAGAGGAGCTCCATGTTGTGATTTATTCTGTTTGTTTCCCTTTTAACTTTTAAGTACAATAAATTGCATTTTCCAAAAGGTGAATCTCAGTACAGTTTATAATCTTGGATGCAGTGGTTTGAAGCATTTCCCGAGTTTTTGTCTAATCCACTTTATGTCGAATGGGAATCTTATTGTGGTATTATTATTCCACTGGTGGTAAATGCAATAGAAAATGGTAGAGCCCACACGATGCAATTTTTTGTTTTGTTCCTCTGTTTTTGAAATAGGCTGGAATTTCTTGATGGCAGAAGAAGTTACTATAATTTGATTTTAGGTTGCATTTCAGGAAAACATAGGTTCCAGACTTTCTATTATTCTTTATAAAAGTTGTTTTGAGATTGATACTTTGATGTTTGATCGTTGCAACGTCTCTTTCTTGGCTATGACATGAAATGAAGCTGGTATTAAACCAACTTTGAACCT
The DNA here is from genome assembly GCA_034641835.2 of Pinus albicaulis. Lineage (NCBI taxonomy): Eukaryota > Viridiplantae > Streptophyta > Pinopsida > Pinales > Pinaceae > Pinus > Pinus albicaulis. Next base: position 1,153,516,812 of record CM076581.1, read on the forward strand.
TAAGGTAAAAAATATTTGCTAATATAATTGAAACTCATATCTTTCATTCAGGCCTCTCCAAAATATGTTGAGGACCAGTAACAACGTTACGTATTTTACTAGATGGTCTCATGGTTTGACTTCTTGCATGGCTAGTTTTTCAGGGTTATCTGGTTGGAAATGGAAAGATAGATGAAGCATTTGAAAATTCACAGGTTCCTTTTGCACATGGAAAGGGACTAATTTAGATGAATTATACCAGGTGTGTACTCTGCAACAGTAAAATAACATACTATGGAATCATGGGCACAATATTTGTATTCTTCATACATACATGTATGGTAGTTCCAAGGATTCCATTTGAATCCTCGTCTAATATGATATTATTTTATGAGTTTAGAGACTCTAAATCAATTGGTGTTTCATCAGCTGTTCGATATAGAACTTCTACATACTTTATGTTGTTGCAGGCAGTAAAGGAGACTTACAATAGTAGCTATTTGTATTCCACCAATGCTTCTTGTCAATTGAACCTATTAGTAGTGTCAAAGGTAATGCTTGTAGTCCTTCTCCTAACATCTATTAGTCCGCATTGATACGCCAATGGTAATGAGCAGAAGCAACAACAGTGTTGATTTCAATCGCAACCCTGCACTGTCAATTATGCCATGCTCTGTTTGGCCGAGAAATTGGGCTCTCTGGAGTTACAAATTTAGGGGTCGCTTCCCTCAGGGCAGGGACTTGTTGCCCTGCAGTTTCCCTTGTTTTGCTTCTATTTTTATATATGGTGGCAACCATCCATAAAATTTTGAGGTCTCAGAGAAGGAAATTTGATGATTTCGAAGCACTATCGCCACAACGTAGGTTGGAAATTTTTTCTTTCCAAAAATTACTTTTTAAATCTCTCGTGTCAGATCCATATGGCTTGTTTTCTCTCTCAGAAAAAAAAAGAGAATTTGTGGTATATGCAGGAAATATTTCATAATAACAGTGTGAGAATTAATAGAATGGATCTGGCCCTGGCTATAATAATAATATATCATTTCCTCTTTCCTTTTCTCATGAACTCACATGTCCTTGAAACTGTTTATAACCAATCACCAACAACAGGTCGAGTAATCAAATCACACCAACTATCCATTCTTCATTCCCCTGCCGATTGCTATGTCGTGATCATCCTGATGAGCCCTACCTATCAATCCCCATTATGTGAATTGTATTGAATCAGCCCATCATCGCTCACAACTAAGAAACACCACTTCTTATCAATGACAAGCGCACGGGCATCGGAACTCTTATTGGGTTAGGAAATTGAAAGATTAAATAATTAAGACGGTTAGGGTCCCGGTCCAGCCACAGGAATAATCTAGATAGAACTCCTAAAACTTTTAAATAGACCCATCTGTTGATCTCACAAACCATTGAAGTCAGTCAGGCAATTAGTTATTGCTACCCTCTACATAATATTGAAAAAAAAAGATAAGACAAACTATAGAAATGGAAGCTCTAGTTTGCTCAAGGCATTCTCGTGGATTTATCTTGCTAGTTCTTAGTTTTATTTATTTGATTTCAGTTGCATTTAAAGGTGTCCATGCTAGATTCTATTTTCACAAGAATTCTAGTAAGAATGGAGATGAGGGGAATGCCTTTGCTCCTCAAGGATCCCAAAATTATTCATCAAACAATTGTAATTCTACATTTAACGTGCAATCTTATGATGCTAGAGGAGATGGAGTGTCAGATGATACTGAGGTATAAGGAGCTATTACTTTTTTATCTCAATTCCTGAGGCTCTATAGCCTAAGCTTCTTGTTGTAGGATTTAATTGCATGAAATTTATTCATGCAACGTTAACAAATCTTTGAATATTGTGAAAAAGATTAGAATCCTAAAAGTAATTTCAAAATGTCACAATATATGGTAGCTTGGTTTTGGTACCAATTTATGTATTGGCATTTCAATTGGCATCCCTGCAATTCCATGTCTCTGAGGATTTCATTACATTAGAATTCATTTTATACAAGCAATGCAAATTAAATCTCATGTTCTTATCTATATTTCTGTGCAGGCATTTCTACTGGCATAGAAGGCTGCTTGCGAAGTGGAATCAACAGTTTTCCTTGTCCCTGCAGGTTACTCTTTCATGATTCAGTCTATTCAGTTCAATGGGCCTTGCAATGATGGCATGACGTTTCAGGTGAAAACCAATGTAACATATTAATATGCTCCACTAATTTTCTTATTTATTGTGATTGAACTGGTAAAATCTCAATGACACATTCATTGAATTCAAGGTGGATGGCGTTGTGCTTGCTCCTGATGGTCCCGAATGCTGGGCTAAAAATTCCACTAAAATTCAATGGATTATATTTGATCGGACAGATGGGCTGAGGGTGCAGGGGAACGACCTCATTGATGGAAGAGGAGAAAATTGGTGGAATCTTCCCTGCAAGCCACATAGAGTAATCCATCTTTCTTCGTTGCAATATTTGTATCTTCAAATACTTTTGCTTCTGGAAAATTTGTGGAATATGAATGAAACGTTTTGAACAGAGGCTCCACTCCTCTTCAAAGAATTCAAACTGTGAAATCCTACACTCTCAAAATAAAATATTCATAATATAAAATCGTATAATCATACAATTTTACTATTTAGTATAATTAATAATTATCATGGAGTTGTAGCAATTAGTTGAAATGTTTGTCATAGTATAATTATCATGGTGTTGTAGCAATTAGTTGCATTGTTTATCATGGACTTGTAGCATTTAGTTGCAATGTTTATCATGGAGTTGTAGCAATTAGTTGCAATGTGACTAGAATAGAATTGATTTGATGTTATATCTTTTACTAACGTAATGTAGATTGGTTGATCAGTAAGTATGCTTCCTTGTATGTTCCCTCAGCCTTACTTTACTCTGTGAAACATATCATATAGGTGTATGTATAAAAGACAATTAAATACATGAATGTAAAGTCTCCTTTCTTCTCCTCCTTTATTGTTGTGCTGTCATACAAAGCTTTAAAGTCTTGTTTGATTCTCTCATTCTTATTGTTTTCTGCTTCTGCTGAACACAATGTAGGGACCAAATGGCACAACACTTCCGGGCCCTTGTGAAAGTTCCACTGTGAGTATCTTAGCTTTAAGCAGTCCACATGACAAAAAGTTTGGAGCAAAAAAATGACCAGAAAATTTAATTTTTCCCACGCTTTTTTAACATTACAAAAAGCATAAACGAGATAAAACATGCTATTCCAGTACCCTTATCTGAATTTTTATGTGTTTTTCTCAGGCTATCAGATTCTTCGACAACTCCAGAGCGAGTCTAAGAAACTTGAGGATCAGAAACAACCCACAGTTTCACGTCAAGTTTGATGGCTGTGAGTCGGTACTCGTTGATGGCATAATCATCCAGTCTCCAGCATTGAGCCCCAACACAGACGGTGTACATTTTTCTGGCTCCCAGTCTGTGCGAATAGTCAACTCACTCATTAGCAATGGTTAGCCCTGTTTTCCAGGAAACTTTTAATCCCTTAGAATGGCAAAAAGAAAATTTGCAGTTGGACTGCAAATTGAATGGTCAGGTTGATGGTCACTTCAACCTGATAGATGGTCAGGAAAGGAAATCACAAAATAAGAGTGGTTGTTGGGTGAATTGTTTGATTCAATTGCTTAAAGTTACAAGATTAAATAGACTCAAAATATGGATAGAAAAAGATATTACAAAATAAGAGCTGCTATTTAGTGAATTTCTTGATTCAATTGCTTAAAGCTATAAGATTAAATAGACTCAAAACTGATAAGAATATATATTGTATGTTTGTATAGACTTAGCAGTGGCTGAGCCTAGCTGAGTCTCTTGTCTTACAAGCAAGGGGGTCTCATACACCACTTTGGTGTGTGGCTTGGTGATGACCTTAAAATTAGATAATAATAATAATAATATGCTAATTTGAGTTCACAAATGTATAACTAGATAAATTCAGTTAACATGAAAGCTTATTCTCTAGTAGATATTTTAAAGATAATGTGTATATAATTAAGAGAGAGGGCGGGAAGATTATGTGTATATAATTTGCATATGGGTATATAGGTATGCAAGCATTGCCATACTAAACTTAGCTGACATGCTCCAACACCTTGATTTTTTTCTCTGTTACAAGTAAAAATTTGATTATATGATATATTTTTGGTTTATTGAAAATGTTGTAGTGGAGATACTGATGCCCGAGTCTCAGTCATATCGACCAGATATTGTATGGATCAACTTAAGCTTCCTATCAAAAAAGCATGGCAACCTTGGTTTCATGAGCAACAAGCAACAATTTTTTATACATTTTTCACTTCAACTTTTTCTAAAATCTTACAATACCTATTATAAGTTAGTTGTCAAGAAATAGCTTACCTATTATAAGTTACTTTTCAAGAAATAGTGAAGCTATTACTTACTATTATTTGTGGAAAGTTTTACTTACGATATTAATTAGTATTATTTGTTTCTGGCTATGTTGACTTAATTCATGCAGGTGGCTAGATGGACTCAAGACTATGAAGGTCTGAAATTTGAAGCTGGCTGTAGGTCATACATGTTGATCAGTGCCTACTAGCAAGCTGGTGGCTCTTTGGGTGGTGGTTGTATTTCTTGTGCTGATTATAGTTAATTTTCTTTGTATGGCTAGATTAATTTTTTTGTAGATTATTGTTTATTATTATATTTTTGTGCAAGTCACGCTACAAGGGTGTCACAGTGAGCTAACTCCATTGAGTTTATTTTTTATTAAGTTAGAAATAGGGGCTTGCATGATTATATATTTTATAATGATTATGCCATTATGTGTTGCACATTTTTTAAAAATCAATGCCTATTATACAATTTCAAGGACTACCATAACTCCTCACATAATTCTTTAAAAGGTGCTAGCTCAATGGAAGAGCACCTGCTATGCAGGAGGTTAGTGGTTCGATTCCACTGTACCCTAAACATGAAATATTCAATGATATTGTATATTTTTTTAATTAAATATTTCATATTGATTTATTTTAATGGTGAGATATTTTTCTGGATTCATTGTTTTATATTGTCTCTAGAGAGACAATAGATAGAATTAAAAACATTGTCTCCATAAAGACAATATGTCTTTAATTCCAACTATTGTCTTTGGAGAGACAATAAATGAAACTGTCTTTGGAGAGACAAAAATGAAATCGTCTTTGGAGAGACAAAAATGCTTGTGTTATTTATTGTCTTTATAGAGACAATATTTTAAGACAATTTAATTTTAAGACGATTTAATTTAAGACACCCGTTTAAAGACAATATTTAAGACAATACACAAGTTTTCTTTTGTCTCAAATTAAGACAATTTACCCAAAAATTGTCTTAAAACCCCCCTTAATGTAGTAGTGCATGAATCACAAGGTCGATTAAAGCAAGAAATTTGAAGTAAGAACTACATCCGCATTTGTTGGATTCGGCGCTAAGATGGTTAAAGTAACAACTTTATCTGTTCAAGACAAAGTTCAAGTAGGAGCAATGGCAATTACGCTTGTGCTTCCAGAGAGGGTGGGGTCGAGACTACAGATACCCTAGGCAATATTAATATTAATATTGGTTTTTTGTATAGTTATTTTAAATAACGATGATGTGTTGTTATAAATATTTTATAAATGGAATATTAATAAATAATTTTGAGAGTTTATTTTATAAAATAAAAAATAAATTTGTAAAAGTTTTGAAAAATATAATAAATATAAAAATATTTAGTATATTGATATTTTTTTTAATTTAAATGGGTTTAATAATTATATATATAAGAGGAAATTAAATATTCAAATTTTAAACATATAAAATATATGTATCGTTATACATTATTTTAAATTTTAGTAATCAAACATTTTCTTTCATAAACAAAATTTTTAGATTTCATCTTGAATATATAATATATACAATCATAACATTAACATAACATTAATATGAATCATAACTATAATCTTTATGCATTAACGTCATATTATAATTCGCTTCCTCTATACGAATAATGTATGGTCTTACCTTTAATTCTCTTATCATTAGGAACCATATTATTTGTACCTCCTTTGCATGAATCAATCCACAAAATCAATGTTAAAATATATACGTATATCATTCCAAACTTTGGAAATTATATGATTATAGTATTTGGAAGTACCAGGATTCACATCGTTCTCGGTACATTCGACCAGTACACTTTAATGCTCAGTACAAAGGTTTTCATGTGGAATATAATATGATTAATTGGATATTTCTAATTGGTCTGCGAACAATTAGAGTCAATGCGATTGGTATGAGATTTGGTTTAACGCATCAAAGGACATATGGCAGTGGTATTCTGTGGGTGTACAACTATTTACGAATCCTGGTGGCATGATCTTTTTCGTTGATGTTTTTAACTCTAGATCCTTTGGATATGAGGGCCTCCGGAGTAGTTAGGGAAACTACTCACCTGAGCGCGAGCACTCTGCCTCATTCCTTCGCCGCACTGATTGTCAAATTACTCTGCAATTTTCTTGATTTTGTTCAGCTCTGTTTCTTGTTGGTATGAGGGTACTGTTTGATGGAGGTTGAATGTCATCCGCCATGTCGCCTCTTCCATTCCTTATACAGGTAAACCTTCTTCCCATTTCTTTCCATGGATTTAGTTATTACAGAGTGTTTCGTCTCTTCAAAAATTGCTCATTTGAGCTAGTCCCTGTGTTCTATGGTTGCTCTAAGTTATTTTCAGCCTGTGGTTGTAGGTTTAGGTTGTTTTAAATCCAACCTAGGTATATTTTTTCTCTACTGACAATGAGCGTACTTCTTTTCATTTTATGGAGGGTTTTCTGAGCTCAGCCTTGTCAGGGTGTATTTCGACTTTCCAGAATTATGAGAACAGGGAAGAGCATTGTATCATGTTAAATCCTCGGTAATCATGCTTCAACATCATTGTTTTCATTTCTAGTTTGATCATCAAGTTGTTTATGCTTCATATGTAATTAAATCTACTTACGATGTAATTTTCCCTATTTCAGGTATGGATTTACAGATTTTCCTTCAGAGAGGGATCTCGGCTCTCGTTTTCATTCCTCCAATGAAAGAGCTTAGCTCTCGTTTTTGTTCCTCCGTCGGACTTTCAGGTAAGTCCCAACTGTTTTCTGGTTCTGCATCTATGTGTTAAATTCTATATATATTTCTATGGCATTTGAGGAAAATCCCCTGTGTCTTTAGGGTGCCTCAGGAATTTGACAGCGCCGACATACTGCTCATTTGATGTTCCAACGTGAATATCTTTAGAATCATGGTCTTAATGCTTATGTCTATCCATGCATTGAACATTGGTCTATCTGTATTATTCATTCAATATATTTATAAGGGTTATGTATACACACTACAAGAAAAAAGGACATTGGTGAGAGGTGAAAATTGTCACCATAAGCTCATTGGTGAGGGTCAAAAGAGCCTTCGTCACGAAAAATTGAACGTCACCAAAGGTGGCGTCGCCAAAAGTATAGATGTTGTGGTAACATTCAAGGTTCGTCACCAATAATGATTTATAATGACGGATAGTGACTGTCACCATTTCATATGAGCAATGGTGACGAACAATAGCTTCCGTCACCAAAAAATTGAATGTCACCAAAGGCGGTGTCACCGAAAGTATGTGTTGTGGTGACATTCAAAGTATGTCACGAATATTGATTATGATGATAGATAGTGACCGTCACCATTTCATATGAACAACAACGATTTTTTGTGATGGACTTTTCATGGCGATCACTATGGGTGCATATATATGGTGACGTTCATTGACCGTCACCATTTCATATTTGGTGAGGGTCAAAAAATGTCATGATAAGCTCAATGGTGACATCAAGGTCCATCACGAATAATGAATATAATGAAAAACAGTGACCCTCACCATTTCATATCAACAACAACGATTTATGGTGATGGAAAATTCATGGTCGTCACTATTGATGCGTATATATGGTGGCGTTTGTTGACCGTCGCCATTTCATATTTTGGTGAGGGTCGAAAAATGTCACCATCAGCTTATTGGTGATGGTCAAAGGATCATCTGTCACCAAAAATTGATCTCGCCATTCGCTATGAATATCAGGGCACGATGGAATCGAATCACCAACCTCCTGCTTGTAAAGCAGGTGCTCTTCCATTGAGCTAGCACCCTTTAAAGAATTAGACTTTAAAATATCAATTTCCCCTAAAGATGGAAAGATACACCAAAGGAATAGAAGATCTAGGAAGATTAAATGTTGCTAGAAATAACATGTTCAATATACATAATAAAAAGACAATAAGAATAAATATGATATTCAAAATACATAATAAAAAGACAATAACTCAATTGATTAATTTCCTCTATGATACCTAATATTTACCAAAACTATTCATGATTAAATACTTAATATTTACCAAAACTACTAATGATTAAATACGTTTATAAATTCAGGAAGGTACATGATTTTCCTATTACAATTTTGTTGTCTTGTCATGTCACGATTTAATACGAAGAATGGTTAAATACATACTGATTGGGATTTAATCCAAGGAGGGTTTAAAAGCACGTAAATTTTAGAAATGAACATTTTCATGTTACAATACGATTTTAAAACGATCGAAGGCCATAATTAAGCTTCTACGAAATAACCATTTATGACAACAAGATAATGAGAATCTCAGGCAACAACCACTAAAATCATCTTGATTTCCACCTATATTACATTGAAAGCTTCAGTGTTCTGGTTTAAATTTAAATTATTATACCCAAGGAGAGTAGAGCAAGAGGAGATCAATAATAAGATGTTATCATGGATGAGGATGACAATGGTATTGATTTGTGCTTTCCTCATGGTGTTTAATAGGGAGGAAATTCTATGCCTTAGCCAGCCCACCACAATTATTAACTTGGAGGGTAGATTTATCAAAAACACAAAAACACAATGACCCATGACTGGGTAGATAGATGCATCCTCTAACCATTGGATTGCCGTGGGGAATGATGCCCAAAGAGTTACAGAGGCAAGCTTCTATTTTGGGTATTAGTATTAGGTTAGATTCAAAAGGTTATACATGAACAAAACTAAACAAACATAGAAGCTACAAAGTGGAAGTAAATATGGAGGCCATATAAAGAAGAAAATTCCAGGCCAAATACAATTACCATCGTGCCTATACAATCGAAATTGTGGGTTCCACGTACTAGTGAAGAGACTATTTTTCATCCTTACTGGTTGCCTTGGCCTTGTGCTCGATATTGGCTTCATGCAGCAAATGTACGACTCTCTTCATTGTTGGCTAGTTGATAGGCAAGGTTATTATGCAAAGGAGTCCTACTTTCATAACCATGGTCATTTCCTCCTTGAATTTTTGCACAAACTCAAGATACAACACTTCAAGAAATCCAGTATTTTCCTCTATTTTATTGCACACCGACTTCACAAGATCTTCATCCTCTCCAATTTCTTGATCTATTGGTTGTCTTCCTGTCACCAGCTCCAAGATCACCACTCCAAAACTATAGATGTCACTTTTTTCGGTCGTTGATTTGTATAAGTTATGTCTTCCTGAAATCCTTGCATTGGGGACTTTTTGTGTAGTGCTTCCTTCAAGTTCACTCAAAAAAATAACACTAACAAACTCCAACATGATGATAATGGTAATCTAGGAATGGAAGGAACACAATTGATGTCAAAAACAGATACTGAATTGTTGCAATATACAAGATCTAACTAATGAAGCTCCTAACATCTATTGACTTCGATGAAGTAGGTTTACATCACTAAGGAAATTAGATAATAACATAAGATGAGCAATATAAGTTGGAGTGATATTTATAGTGAAATAGGGTATGAACCTGTGTTAAGGTTGGTCATACTATATTTAAATTTGAAGTCCATAATGTGCACAGATTAGCATATGTAGGCTATAACAACAACCTTGCCACATCCCAACTAATCATTATCTCATGGAAATCCCAGAACAGATGGCAAAGGTATAATTTCTAAAATAAACTTGCATGGTTCAACTTTCCAGTGCTAACAAGTATATTGTTTATTCTAATTTCTAAGAGTGCACTTTACCAGTATTCATTCATAACAATCACTCATCTTTAGATTACTTTTCAATATAATGTACTTGTTTTTTATCACATTTGGATATTAAAAAAAAGTTTCTTATTATCCAACCCCAATCTATACAAAGTGCATAATTTCACAGAATTTTTCTAGAACTCCATAGCAATATATCTATAGACAGCACCACCAGGCATGCCATAGAAAAATTATTAATTGATCGTTTCCAGACGACATAGTCAGATACACTACCGATCTCCTCATTAACATGCCTAGCTTTGCATATACCACCCTTTACTTCAAATCTTATTCACAATACCTATTACAATATAAGGATGTTTTTTAAGTATTTAGTTAGTCTTAGGATTTAGCTCATTTTGTTCCCATATGCGCTGGAAAACCAAGCTGATGAATGAGTCACAAGAATTTCCTATTTTCCACAACTAAGTATGCTTTCTTCTTTCACTAAATATGTAATTATGAATATGCACAGGAGGGATAAGCCATGGGTTTTGTAAAATTTAACACCATTCCTCTGCATGATATTTTGTACCAGCACCTACAATAATTTTTTAGAGTCAAGTAATCATGACAAGAGATGGGTAATTCACAAATTTCACTTTGATCTTATAAATATGGAGCACAATATTCAAGACCAAAATGGAACTCAATAACATAACCATACCAAAATAAATCATGATTCCCAACAGCCAAGGCATTTCCCATAAACATATAACATAAATGCCATGATGATAATCGATACCAGATATTTTGGAACTTCCATTTGAAACTTGTGGAGGTACTGCAAGGGGTGGCAGTGAGAAACAGGAAAACTGAAAGAATTCAGTGTCCTTGCTTCTATTTTTATTCTATGACACTCTACAAAGTATGATCTTGATCTATGACATATTTGTGCCAAGTGGTTCTAAGTTAATAGTAAATTTTATATTTAGATAAAATAGATGAATAACTTAGAGGCCTTATGGGCTAATTTTTAATCCTTACACCAAAATCTCTTAATATTCAAGTCTATGGAACAAATCGTTCAAAGTTCAAACTAGAATTCATTTTAAATGGAAAGCATAAAACCAGCTAAGTAGTTTACAAGTTAACATTTTGGATATAACTTTTGTTCAATTCATATGACAAGTTATGCCATAACCTTGAAACTAGTTTCTTAGCTAAAATACTTTGTTAAGTCGACAATGACAAAGAAAGATAGTCATGCCAGGAAAAATTCTCTTGTTTTTTCTAATGAGGGTGCATGTAACTTGATAAAGGTTGTATGAGAGTATCAAACCATAAACAATTTCACTAAAATCCATAGAAAATATGTAACAATTACAAGTATTATTCCATAATATATCACTCCCACTACCATTAAAGTTTTTTTCTTTTAAATCTAAGTGCAGTGTATGCATAACATTAAAATCTCAAGAATTGGAATAGGAATATTCTAAGTGCTTATGTCACATGCTTTCGAATAGAATACATATAGAAAGAGTGAAATTAGCAACAAAGAGAAAAATAATTAGGAAAACATTCTCCTTTAGATCGTTGTCAAGGTTAGATGATAGTTGACATGTAATCTACAATAAAATGTTGGTTCATTTTGTCTCTCAATATTTATGATATGAAGTATGAAGCATGAACTATTAGGAGCATGCTAAATACTAGTACCACAACAATCATCACCTACGTTTGAACATTAACGATGCCTTTTTTCATTTTTAGAACTCAACATTTCACCAATTGTAGCCAAAAGTTGAAACTTATGTAACATAAGTTTTAAATTTTGGCTAGAATTGGTGAAATGTTGCAATGGTTATTACGAAACCTTAAGAGAACTTCAATATGACTAACCTCTTTTGAAAGAAATAAGATGAGAAGATCATACTATAACGCTTATCCCAAGTTTTTGATGACCATTTTTATATCGTTGGTCACCCATGTCGTATTCATTATAAAAAACAATGGCCATGAAAATTGGGAAAAAAATTCTCCATTGCCCAAAAATTGTCATTAGAAGTAGAAGAAAAATAATTCGTTATTACTTTTTTGCACCAATGAATTTGGAGTTATTAAATTCTTGCCCCAGCTTTATTTTCATTTTTCCCTTTGGATCACAAACATTGCTAAATCCTTACAACTATACTTATTCAAGTATATAGTTTTTGAATTACTTGGACCATGCATACTTATGACTTTTGCAGGGGTTCTCCCTTCATGTACTTAATTAGCAAGCTGGTTTTCTTTAGGAAAACAATCCATTGGAAATTGTATCCTCACTTCAACTCATATTGGTTCCATGAGAACGGAAGAGGATGAATAACGATTTATTTTCTCATTAAATAATGGATCTAGTGCTTAACTATTGTAGAACTGATTAGAAATTGTTGTAGTAGATTTGACTACCAATAATATTGATGATCTGCATCAACATATTATTATACTCAGGTTTGAAGCAAGGACAGAGAAAGAAATTTTAGCTACTCTGCATACAAAAATAGACCTTCTGCAACATGTCCCCTTAGACAATGAAGCTTTACAAAAGGTTGCCAAAATATTCAAGTCAATTAGTTGTCCTTGACATGCAATAAGAATGCCCCAAGAATTTCATGCTAAGTGATAAATCCCACACAACAATTCTTGAAGCATAGAAATATTTGATAAAAGGAACAATATGAAATCTAATGAGATTGGAACCAAACTCAAACATCTTGAAACTTGATGGTAATGTTAAAAATGTAAGTAAAAGGATTACTTTAAGAATTTAACATTACCATTAATTGCATAGTATTAGTAGGGCCCTGGGGTTCAATATCGAGCTTCACTACTCTAAATTATTGTTTTTAGTAAAAAATCAAGGGATGCCTAAAAGCCCCCACTTTTGAAGGGGTATGCCCGCAGGCACCCATTTTTGGGGAAACATATCCACCACATTGAGAAAATGTTTCCTCTTTGTTTCCTCGCATTCCCCTAGAAGGGGGACCTTGAGAAATGTTTCCCCAAACGTCCCCTTTGTCCTAGTAGCATGGGAAATGTGAGGAGCACACACCCCACTTCGAGGACGTATCCCTATGGAACACTGTAATTTTTTTAAAACACACTTCAAAAGTCAATTTTATGCATAATCATATTTCTATACTATATTGAGGAAAAACAAAAGGCTTGGGTTAGATCCGATAGTCCAAAGGGAATATCTTCTATTGCAATTCTAACTGAGGGATTTCTCAAGCATTGTGGCAGTCATACAAGAAGAAGAACCTCCCACCCCTCTTGAAGATGATAGCAATATCACTAAAAGGGACCCTCCAAATTCACAAGATTATTTCATGATGGACCAGCTACTTTGTGACCAACATAGCCCCACAACAAACCCCATCCTCATCAAAGAACTGGTATGTGTTGATGTATGTCTCATAGATTATATGAAAGAGTCTCATGAAAAAGAGGAGCATGATAATAATTTTCACCATTGTGAGGAGGCTAGTCATGATGTCCAACATGACAAAGAAATAAACATAGGAAATGAATATTTTTTTTAATAGTTCCACCAATGATACAAGATGAATGAATTTTTTGTCGAGTAGAAACCATGTTTCTACCCAAAAGGATCAACCATATGAAAAGTATGATGAATATCATGCTTCCCTTGCTGATAATTTAAATCCTAAAAACACTTTTGATGTCACAGAATTATACTTCAATCACACTAATCTTATTTTGTCAAACTATGAATGTAAGGGAGTTGTAGACTTTCATGGTAATATATTTGGCACCTCGACATTCCATTGTGAGTTTGAGTAGAGAAATTATGTAACCCCCACGTTTCACTTTGATGTTAATCATGATCATGTAAGAAATAAATAGAAGTAATCATGGTTTCCTATAGTTTCAGTTCAATAAACTCAAAGGGTTTTTCAAAACCATGAAAGTAATAATGTGACCCTCATGATTATCTGAGTGAAGAAACAATTAATATTATAGTTCAACCCCCAAAGATCCGATATCATGGAATCTGATGGTCCCCCTATTTTTTATGCCTATGATCTAAATTTATTCCTCAATCCTAATGGGATAGGGAAGTTTCTCCCTTTTACTATCAATACTCATCTAGAAGACAAGTTTATTGACATATGTCATGAATATTCCATCGTAAAAAAAAAAAGGGTGGGTTATAAACATGCAATTAATGAATCTTTCAGTCATACAGATCCATTTCCACCTCTATATGGCTCTATTGTTGACAATAACAAAGTTGGACATCCCCAGAAGATTGATGAAACATGTACTGAAACCCTCAACGATAAGTTTACAACTACAGTGCTAAGAATGAAAGAAATGTCAAGAAAATCATTGATAAAGAATATAGGCTTGACCCAAATAAAAAATTTCTCAAAACCACATCAAATGCAAATATGTTCTATTCTCCATGAACATGTGGAAAATCATTCATGCAATATATTTTTACAAGGAGATGTAGACAACGAACCTCTAACAAATCCACATGAAGTCGACATTAAGGGACAATTTTGGGGCCTACAAAAGGTGCATTCTGGAATGATCAATGATATAGGTCAAAATGATCTTGAAACTAGCAAGAGGACATTTTCTCAATGTAGTCATAAAAAAGATTTGGCTTCTCTGACCACTCAGATTATTGGGTACCTTTCAAAGTGTTATTCACATCAATAAGATCTATATATGCATAAGTAACCAAAAACATGAATTGCAGGAAATTAAAAAAAAAAGATACTAGCAGGAGTAACAAGTTTTGATATGATCATGAACCTTATAATATTTTTCATAGGAAATATTTTCTCTAGCACATTGAGGATGTGGTTCATCCCGAGTGGACTATTGCTTGCATCATTGCATTGGTGTCAACACTGCGACTGAAAGGGTTGATGACAAGTTAAATATTCGACTCAACCATGTTGGAACCAAGAAACCAGTGGTTAAAAACTATAGGCCTATTGAGAACCATGCAAAGATAGCTAAAGGAGAACATTCCAATGCACAACCTTGTGCCAGAAACCCTGTACAACCTAGTCAATAAACTGACATATTTATCAAAAAATTTAAGTGAAACTCATATGACACGATCCCACAAATATTTGTGGTTGTATACATGTACTTGAATACTTTGTATAAATATTCTAGAACACAAATGACGAATGAATTTGCACCCACTCTTTTGCATGCTCTGGAGGACAGGACCACTTCTAATATAATTCAAAAGTAAACAAGAATTAGCAAAGCTGATCAGTGTGAAATGTTTTTGAAGAGTTCTCTTCATGCTACTAGAAGAATAGCTAATTCACATGGTATTTTGTATCCAACGAAACAATGGGACCCAAACCCCTTGCATAACTTTGAGTACATTGTCCACAATAAAATAATGGAAAGCATTTTAAGCTTAAACGATTTAGAGTTTTTATTTTTAGCACAGAAGGGAAGCGTGGCTGACCAAGAGTCAATTATGATGTGGAAACCATCTTAAAGTAGCCTAATAGACAAATACAATGTGTGTGCACTCTAAAATTACTTAGTGTTTGACATGAGATTGAGAAATGAAAATTGGATTTTTGAATTATTTCATATGGATCAATGTTGTCCCAAAATATTATTGAATAGGGGTCAATTTGGTATCACAAATGCCACTAGTACTTGAAGAAACTTGAGATCAACATTTCTAAGTTTCACACTATTTCTAGAAAAGGACTCTCTAAGCTCATATGGGCTGCTAATATGCAATGTCACTAATGAATTGATTTTCCAACTATTTATAGGCCTATCACTTAGAGCCTTAGGTGCATAACTGCCAGATGGGTTGGATCACTAGCACCTGTGGTGGCCTAATAATGGTTATGGAAGACTATGGAATCAATATTCCTTAAAAGATAGAATTTCATATCATGCTTCCCTTGTGCCAAGTTTTCATATATCCAATACAGACCTTTAACAACAATCATTTGGAAAATAGTATGTGCTCTCATGTGATGGAAAAATGGGAGTTTCAATAAAAGGGGGCAGTATGTGGTATGATAGAGTTCCCTCTTGGTATGACAAACAAACCCTCTTATTTCTGCTAAAGGTTGTACATGTGTTTTAAGGCTTTACCACTTAAAGTGTCGATTTGTGAGGTAACAAGAATCATCAGTGTATCTTAGCATTTTTATAAATGTCAATCTAGGCATTGACCTAGTTAGAAACAAGAAACAAGTATTCTTTATGTTAGATGGAATAATAGCTCAGGATAGTAGTTTTGGATTCACCATTTCAATCTTTTAAAATATTAGAGTTCGTCATTTATTTTTGGTTTACAGTTTCATTACCATAGGTCCATTTTAACAATCTGTGATACCAGTGCTTTAATGGGGTAAATTCAAAGAAAACAGATGACCACATTGCACGGATGTGATATTTCAAATCATGTGACATCATCTTGAAAAGAAGACACAAAATAAGGATGGGTATGAGAAATGTCTTCTTTGTAATAGAATGGGTGAGACAGAATGATTGCCCGCAAAAGTAAAAAACTTAAAAGAGTTGCAGGATGCTCTACTTACACTCAAGGAGATACACATTTTCCTTGAGAGGGATCTCTACATGTGGTCCTTCAAGGGGAAATGATAGTTTGTAAGGAAAGGGACTGCATTAAAAGGGGTTTCAGGGTGCATTCTTGACAATAGTGGATTTTTGAAGAGGATGAGGGATCCAAATTCCAAAGTCTACTTTGACTACTTGAAAAGAAAAGTGGCAGTTACAATATTCTTGGTTTGTATCAACGGGGTGGATCTCTTGCAGAGGATCAAACAAAGGTCAAAGGCATGCTCTGATTTCATTTTCAAAATATTTTCTCTTAATGTTTTTATGGATCATGTGGTGGATGTCAGGAACGCTCATTGTAGAGTCATTCCATGCAAGATTTGTATCTATTGGTGTAGTGATTGAGTCAAATTGGATAGTGACTTCTCGAAAGAGAGGGTTTTTTTTAGCTCTTAGTTATATGAAGAATAGCAATTCATCTAGAATGGATGGTATTTGTTTTGATTTTTTCATCAGGAATGGATGACCTTCGTTCTAATTTCTACAAGGCCTTGTTGAACACAATACAATATTATTTCGATTTTTTGAGAGCTGAAAAATTACCTTCTAAAAGGTTATCTAAATCTCTCACTCAAGGCCTTAGTAAAATCATTACCAAGAATGTAGATAGGGGCACCATTGGAGTTTGGAGCCTCATTACTTTCCTTGGTGTCTCATACAAGATCATAGCTAAAGCAATGGCTCTCAATTGCATGGAAATTAGTTCAACAAGAGAAGACAAGTTTTGTATAGGATCCAATTATTCTAGAAACGTATTCTAGACTTGAAAGGCCTTGGAATGGGCTTGAGACAGTGGCTAGCAGCCTTGTTTTCTTCAGATTGGAGCTTCATCATAGACATCTTGGTTTTTCTTGTACTTTTTACCACGATGTGTGGCCATGGTGAACACACTACTCTCTAATGCATTAACATTTCTCCTTATTAGAAACTCATTATCCCCCAAAATATTTCTAAATCAATTTAGTTGCCAAGGGTGCCCCTTTGCCCCAGATTTGTATATTTGACAATGGATGCCTTGGCTCACCTATTTGAATTTGTTGGCATTCAGGGGAAATTGAAGGACATCTTACTTCCTAATGGGTTAGACATGGTCAACAATCATTTTTCTAATGGATCCTTTATTTCTATGATACTTAAGCAGAGTTTGCTTGATGGTGCTCATACTTGTTTGCACATATTTGGCTCTACATTAGATGTTGTGGTTAGTGACCAAGAGACAATTTTTTAGTTGTTAGAGTTATACTCTCAGCCTACTAGATTCCCACAGCTCGAACTTATGTTCGATCCAGGGTAATTGTGAGGTATCTAGGCATTGCATTTGAAATTTTGAAGTGGGGCTTTCACCAGTGGCTTTCCAAGATTAGTGTACCATGTCTTCAACAATTTTAGAGTAAGCCTCGATTTTGGCATCATAAGGACCTCTCATTAGATGGGGAGTTGACAAGGGGGTTGGATATATCCTCTATGCCTCACACATTTATTATGTATCTTGTTGGTTGCCTAGTAAGACTCAATTTCAACATACGGAGCAAAGCATGCAAACATACCTGTGGTCAAAGTATGGTGGGAAGAACAATATTCCACAAGGATGGGGGGGCTCATCCCTCGCCCAACGTGTTGAAAAATAATATTGCGACATCGAGGCTATTTTACAGGGATGGGGGTGGATCTTTGGCCAGTCCTTGTAGAGGTATCAACCACAAAGGCTTTAACCTTTGTTGCTTTAGCAGAATCTACTAACTCCAACTCTCGATGCAAGATGGGGTGTTGGTTGATCTAGAAAACAAGTGAGCACACAAATTACGCAGTTTCTAATCTGTTTGAAAAGATAATCAGGACTAGTATTTACTTCTCCTTCAATGTCGGGCTCACTAGTGTGTTGCCTTGTTTGAAAATTTTAGCTATCTAGTCTAGTCTTCCTTCATTGGGATTTGGCAGTGATTGAGAGTCTTTGCTCTGTTTTCCCTGGGAATATTAAGTGCAAGTTTGTTTTTGAGAAAAAATTTAGTTATTTGTCTACTTTTTGTTCCATGTGGTGTAATGAGGTACATGACTAGCTATTAACTGAGGGTGAATTATTGATAAGAGATTCTCAATATTTATATTTGGTAATCTATAAAAAATTTATTTCTACTTTGCTAGTCTTACGGAAGAGGATACTGATATAAGCTCCATTGTATATACACTTCCACCTTTTGATTTACTGTTTGTAAATAATTTTCTGTAAATATAAGTGATATTTTGATAACAACAACAACAAAAATGATGGATGACCTACACCAAAAGATGTTGATTTTCTTGCATTCATGCATTCTGCTGATTTGAGAAGCTAGTTGGGGAAACTTCACTCCTTAATTCCTATTTGTTGAAGTTTCTGGGTGAATCATTCTACCAGATCTCAAGCATTATAGAGCTTTCACTGAATATCTATTATCTCCCTAATACCTACAAAGATTAGCATGATATAAATATAAAATATAACTGCAACAGGAAAGTCTGGTCTCTAACTACCCACTAGAACTTCTTCCTTCCTGGACTCTTGAAAGGGCAAGTCTGGTCTCTAGCTACCACAAACAATTCCTCACTCCTGGGATTTGGGTAGTCACTATATTCATGGGCAACATTTAGATTTAGAATAAGTGGAGGGGCATACCTGAATTTGAACTGCCATCGATCATTTGGGATACCTAATTTATTTTCTAGTTCATAACAAGATTCCATCATGGAAAAGATCCCTAGGAATATCAACGCACTCCAATACAGGAAAGAAGTAGCCAAAAACAGTATTTCAGGTTGTTACAATGCATATTTTGTGTCAACTAAAGAAATAAAGGCTCAGTAAAGGCATTCAAGGTCGTTGGCCTCTGTGGGTGGTTGTTTAATTCAATTTAATTTAAAAACTTGTTGATATAAACAACTCGGTGTGCTATGCAAATTCACTAAAACCAAATCAAAAAATGCATAGAATGAGAGCTGGAAATTGAAATGCAATGTGACAAATTAAGAATGATAATGTGTTGGTTGATTTGTTCAAGCTTGATTTATATTCACCACCATATTGTTACATACTTCCTGCCTGAAAAATGCAGCAAAGGAAGTAAGGTTGACCCTTGGTCAACGTTTTTCAATGCTATGCAATTCAGCCCTAAAATAGATCCAAAATTCTGCCCTGAAATATGTCCTTCATCCACATGTGCGAGGTAGAGAGAGAGAAGCTCCAAGTGTTGTACGAACCAATGATGAGAGGAGAGAGAGATATGTGATGATTGATGATGTCCAAAATGTGGAATAGGCCTCTCATATTTATATCCTTCGTTGAGGGTGGAGACACATCCATTGGGGCTTATGAGCCTACATTAGACTTCTGGCCGACCTTGAAAATTCTCACATGTGTGAGAGAACAAATTCAAAATCTCACTCTTGCTCATCCAAACAAGATGATATTTAGATCAATCTTGCACCTCTCGGAAAGAGGAATCCAATAAAAATATCTACTCCATATGAGTTGTCCAAGGTGGAGTTTGGCCCTAGTTACTAATTTTAACAGCCAACCACTCCGAAGAGGTCAAAATGGAACCCCCAAAGTGAGGACAATTAAACTCAAATTTTGATAGGGTTGCAAAAAGAGATCCCAGAAGAGCAGTTAGTGGAAGGGTAATAACGAGCACGAATGGGGAGATGATTGCAGTCTATATGGAAAAAATTAAATGAACATCAACAATCAAGCAGGAACGAGGGATCTTATAGTGGAGTTAAATTTTTCCTAGGCCTAGCTTGGAAAGAGTGGCAATGGAATGGAGTGGAATTCTCATATTATAATCAATGTTGT
The DNA here is from genome assembly GCA_034641835.2 of Pinus albicaulis. Classification (NCBI taxonomy): domain Eukaryota; kingdom Viridiplantae; phylum Streptophyta; class Pinopsida; order Pinales; family Pinaceae; genus Pinus; species Pinus albicaulis. The sequence continues at coordinate 1,153,537,343 of CM076581.1, forward strand.
GATGACAGAATGCATTTCTTCTCGAATTTTTAATTTTGAACCCCCAATGTCAATGGATTAAAAGGAGGTTTCACCAGAAAGGTCAGAAATAGAATTCATTATGCTACAAGAGCAGCCAAAAAGGTTTCTGATTGGCTTTCTAACATCCCATTGGGTGGCAATTATATGACATCAAGATTTTCAAAACCTGAGGTTCAAAGGAAGAATAATGAATTATTGAAATTAATAGTAAGTCAAAATGTTGATACTTCGAAAAAACACTAGGCCTTAGGGAGCTGACATAGACATCCCATTTTTTTCAATTAGAAAGATTAAGGCAGGATGCCTTAAGTTGCAAGACATCAAATTTATGGACTGGTTTGCAAATCCATCCTTAATTTGAGACAATGGTGGAAGCCATTAGTGAGTAGTATAAATCATAGTTTAATTCATATGAAGTTTTTGTTTGTTCTCACACCTGGAGAAGAACTGGGCTTGTTAATTCACTTTCTCTCTGCATTATCTCAGTATCTATTAGCCATTATCAATCAGAAGAAGGCTAGAAAGGAGAGGAGCAATGCCCAAACACTCCCTCAAGGAACTGTGAGGGAAGAGGGTCATGCATGTCAATTGCATAATTAAAAATGATCGGATTTGATGGGACTCCTCTAAGGATACAGTCCGGATTGACAAGCAATACGGTCATAGGCAGGAAGAGTCCTCCATGTGGAATGATACTAAGAAACCATGTGGGAAGTGAAAATTTTCCATGAAATATGCCCCACCAAATAATAACCACAAGTCACCTGTCATGAGGGCAGGCTTCACCCAACGTATAAACACTGCTTTTTAAGCGAGGTGAGAGAACCATCATGAGGGCAATGGAAAAAGCTACACAGTTTGACAAGTGATGTAAACACACAAGACAAGAGGGCTTCATATTGATTTACGATAGAATATTGTTGCAAGCTTTGACCACATTTCTCACCTTTCCTGGGCCCAATGAAAGAATGCTTTCCAAAGCGATGAGATTAGATTGCATACTGATGTCCAAAGAGAACAAGAGAATAAGTGCATTAACATGCCTGGGGTACTAGTGCTCGTATAGTTGCCCACTTAATCATTCTGGGCCATGATAAGCTCAAACAACGATGATGTGACAACCCGTAAGCCAAAAACAAGGCAATCCACAAATGCAATAAGTCCCTATTATGCTATGTTGTAGTTACATACGACCACCCAAAATTTTGGGTATTCGAAATTTCGGTCCCCTCCGCCGCTTAGTCGTTAAAGTATTTCTCACTCGACTCCGGCAGCCATGACATCTCAGCCGACTCATTCCAACCCTGCGAGCTTCACCATCATGATCAAGGTTGTTGCCGGTAATCACGCCATGTGTGTAGGGATCATCCGTACATATGCTCAAATAGGCCCTGCATCGAGATGGCATTAGCAAAACCCTCTCGCCATGGTAATTAATAAGTGTTTTTGAATACCTTTCTTAAGCTCGTTAGTCTCATATGTTCGATTCAGGGACACCATTATCAAAGAGTAAACTAATTAATGTTATAAAGTTTCCATACAAAACAACTTCTGGATGATACACCCAAAATGTCATCACCACAACAAGACTGAAGGATAAGAGTAGTGAGCGAAACGTGAGGAAGGAGGTGACATCTATCGATACGTGCAGTAAGACCTGTTGTGAACATGAACTTACAAACACAATGTGACTTGGGAAAACACTGGCAGTTATAAGTTTGTTGGCTTAATTAAAAGATCAATGTAAATTCGTTATTTTTGTTGTGTCCACGTTGCAACCTTGACCTTATGACAATACTGGGATGTAGCAAATACTTAAGCCATAAGATATATTGTGCACATACACAAGCCTGCTACATATAAAAGCTTGGTTTACGAAGAATGAAACTCTTTACATTGCCACCACCGTTCTGAAAACACAGAAGATCGTTCACTATCCCACTTCGTGTTATAATTTATGTATCTCAGATTACAATTTATGAGTTGCTCACTTAAACAAGTGGTTCAAGTACTCTAGGTCATTATTTACAAAATATTGTAGCATGAAATGGAAAATATATGCCCATTTCATCTTTTCAATGGTGTGGAGTCAGACCATTTGAAGAAGGTGAACACACTTAGTCTGTGAGGAAAGCTCATCATCTTGGACATTCTGCTCGAGAAGCCGTATAACATGACATCGTGTCTTGATTTCTCCTCAAATGACGTGGTATAACAGACATTCTTCGTGATTACTTAGAGATACGATGTATTTATGATATCTTTGATGGATCGTAAGAGCAGAGAGAAGCCATAGCTAGCAAGTTCAGGGTAAAGTATCAACACCGCTAGAGTCAGACATACACCGTGCACAAAGATGATACCGTAAGCATTTGTATTCTAACATTCATTTTAGCCTATGGTGTCAGTTTGAATCAGCAGAGTTGCTGATACCGTTGTATTTTCTATGATAAGACCGTGAATTCAAGTTGATAAGAAGTATTATAGGCGTTCATCGTATCATTAGCTACATCATGTTTTGGGTACACATTGTATTGCAGAAGACAATGAGATGATATGGTACAATAACATAAAATTGCTATACCTTAGCTAACCTTATTTAGCTACAGATGATGCTGCATCTGTATACATAGATTTATTAATATATAGGACGAGGTCCATACAATTTATGGCCTAATGTACCTGACCTATTATGACAACATAGATGAAGTTTTGTTATAAGTCTTTAGCTGCTTAAGGTACATCTAAGAGTCTGAAAGAACAAAGCTTTATAATGCACATACATTTTTTTTGTCTTTGAGATTGTACAAATCATAAAAGGCCATTCTTCCGAATCGTAATAATAATTTTGAGTTGTGTTGACACCGTGCAATTAAAGGGTTAAACGTTGTTAAACCCACATATGGCGGCACATTATATGGAACAATGGACATTTTAAAACATTAAGCTAGGCGAACACATATGGTTTCAAACCATATGATACTGGAGGAGCAAACCATATAAACCATATGCATGATACTACAATTCGAAGCCAAATACCATGCGAAGTTTTTAAAAAGTGTTTGTAACATATATATATACTTGGTGGTCCAAAGCTCTGTTTTGCATATGCAGCAGCGAATATTATAATAACCATGGTGCGATGTGGCGTACAACTATAACCATGTTTTATGCCATAAAAGAACATATGGTTTTCAAACCATGAGATGGTGATTAAACCATTTGACACGTGATACACATGCACTACTTTATCATTTGCGTATTTTTATGTCAAGTTTCGAGTCCATGTTAAAACCGTCGAGCGTATATATATATATATACGAAGCCAAAAATTTACGTTCAAAATATGACACATGTATGTTAAACCTAGAATGTTAAACAAAATATTATAATAACTATGGTGCTATAGTCAAAGGGACCAGAAAGGTAATTTATATGTGCATGGTCGTAAACTGCTTTAAATCGTACATAGATTCAATTATGATTTTGTACGGGGCTACTTAATTACGTGCTACATAACCATGAGATTATTTGAACACAAAGTGGTAATACTAGAAGACAGTCTAATATGAATGTATACAGTTTACAGTACAACAATAAACAAACGAAACGCAGAACAGTAAAACTGTCATTCATAACTCAAAACAACAAATGGCGTAGTTATGCCTTGTTACATAGAGGGGTTACAAAATGTATGTTGTAAAATCAGTTTTCTAACTGTAGAACGCGTATTTTGTGGTGATTTTGCACACGGCCATTAAATAACATGGGCATAGGTTTTAATTGCCATTTGAGCAAATATATCATCCTGTTGTTTTCCGCAATTTAAATGCTTCATCAGTCACGTAAGGTACCATACTATTTTCCGCGTCGAAATCGCAGGGTTCTCACATAAAATAAGTTGATATTAGTCATAGCCGTTTGTTCATCATACCACAGAAGATGTTCATCCACGAAGGTAGTTGTGGTGTTCCATTATGTGTTGCTGGTATCCAAATTGCAGAGAGGCGTTATCATGGCTGTGGCTCAAACATCATTGTAAACTAATATTTCAAAGTCAGCGCTATTGTATCTCATAGCATTTTCTCATTTTCATATGTATGGCCAACACAATATGCTTCTATAATCAAATACCGAATCGAGTCACGTATTTGGTTTCGAAGAATATTGCAAACCCAAGTCCTCTTTCATCATCCAAAATAAGAACGCGACTCATCAAGAATTTAACGGGGCCACAAGCTGCGCATCCATGATAGCAAAAATGTGACTTGGTGGCATGGACTGTACCATTTACGGTCGCATCTATGTGAAGAATGGCTATGCGAACCCTTTGAGTCACCTAGCCATATCTTATGGAGCCAATAAAGGATGCGATTGGTGATAGTAACGATCATGTACCTGGCTTGACGATCATATCTCATGTAAATTAAGTCGCGCTACCTTTAGAGTCATTGAGTCGTTGTGACCATGGAGCCAATAAGATGCCACTTGGGTGATATGGCGTACCCCACGACCTATAAATCTCATGATTTGTGCGTGTACATCGCAGAGAGCCCCAACGTGTGTCCTGGGGAGGAGCAAGGAGGTGGTAGCATAAACATGCTTCCAAGAACATAAAAAGGGTCGACCAATAAAGCCTGTGGGAAGATTTTCACGCAGCGTCTTACTTCCTCTTTCTTGTCAAGTGTCCCTCGATGCGGGTTACGTGTCACCGCCCGCCTTGTTGAAATGCGTAGTATGTCGAAGAAAACCTTTGCTCCCTAATCCCCAAGTAATATTTTTAGGAACAATTTTACCTTTACAACAAGAACAAGGCACCGTAGCTTCAAAGATGGGAGGAAAACCCAGGTGGTACCGTACCGGCCAAATAAACCCTAACGCAATTATGTTGTAGCATAGCCTAAATTTATAAATAACCCCAACCACCTTCCAGTGAAGAAGTGGTTCATAAATGGCAATAAAATGCACTAAAACAAGTAAACTACGTATCTGCATTTGGCACCTGCATTCATAGCTACAGCCAATAAATTATAGTGATTGAAGAGGCTATAGATGGCCTACATGCCATTCCTCCTATGACAAAATAATTATGACACAGGTCTAAATCTATTGTTTTCACTCTTAAAAATTAATTAAAATTTTTTAGCATTATTATTATTCAATCATGAACATATGTGATCGTACATTATTTTATTGTGGAAGAACCTTTCAAATGGTATAAAGAACGATATTTTTGTTAAACAAGGGGACTCTTTTCAAAAATGTAAGTAGATTCTCATGAATCTCAAATAACCGGCCACATCCACAGTAAATAAGGCCACAACTCGCCGATTCACTCAAGGTCCAAAGCCGATATCCGTACGAGGTTGCAGTTGTGATGGTTCAGGTCACAGTGATGGGTTCCATGGTTGGTCGTAAGTTGTAAATTTTCTTTCCTTGTGTCGCTAGGTCACAGTCATGTTCCATGCCAAGCGTCGACGACGCGACTTCGGTGCCGACCGGGGTCCCAAGGTCACAAACTCAAGAAGGCTGGTGTCGCAATATGGACGTCGAGTCGGTAAGTCAAGATCCATTCGTCGCGCAAGGTCGTACCTGGCCCAGGCCGTAAGTCGTTAATAGATCGGGTTTGGCAGTTTCTTAACCAACAAAGACGAAAAGTTGTGTTGCTTTCAAAGACAAGCTTAAAGTATATAAATATCTTTCTGGGAACTCAGAAGGATCTTTTTTTGGGACCTTAGCGAAGTATACTGTATTACCAGGATTATATATTTGAGCATGAATACAAGAATTTTGAAAACTTTTGTGGATTCCAAAGGCTACATGTATGAGCATCATCGTAGGCTAGTTTTCAAATTTTCCAACATCTTAGATTAAGGGGAACTCGTATCTTTGTCATACTACAACTGTAATAACAATTTACCGTGTAGTATGTTGCATGGTGTAGTTGAGTTCATTTCACTTTTCATCTAATTGCTATTTCTGTTTATTAGCATTTGTGTTACTACTTGAAAACTTCGTGAAAGTTGAAGGGGTGTTCTCGCTCATGAGGAATTGTTTCTTCTATGTCATAATAATATAAGCATGATCCTAATGAAGTGTTGTTAATAGTACCTTCTGGCCTTCATGCGCTTATTATTTCCTCTTGCTACCTGTGCAGTGTTACATGTATATTTAACCATCAATCATACAAGTCCTGCATTGTCATTTGATTATGTGCATCTATTTTATAGAATTTAAGTGACCTAAAGAAAGGAGAAATCAAATGAATGGGACTCACACCCCGTGACGTGGGATCCCTATTCCAAATGGTTCTAAGGTTTACTGACCTTTTTAATGAGATCCCTCGCTCGTTAACATGGCTGTATTTTCCGCGTCGTTAATCCCATGCTTGTAAGGGGGCCGATGCGATGTTGAGCCTTAGGAGCCCGTTAGCCACCTATAAAATTTGTTATACCAAAAGGTATATTCTGTTTTGAGTTTTCAAGGAACAATTTTCATTATTAAAATTGTCGACCAAGACCTTCTTGAACGCCCATGCTCGCTCCATATCCCACATCGTTGTTTTTCATCCTCAAGACCTTTTGAAATCCCAAAATCTAAAGTTGGGCACTACCGCAGCCTCTTCTTCCTTCCTCTCAACTAACCTCTTTTCCTACTCCCTACTTCTACAAACTCTATAATTTCATGATTCGCTATTTCTTCATCAAAATCCATTTTATAAGGTTCAAGACCCTTCTTAGTTTTACTTAACCTTTTCTATTTCACAAAACTTTTTGAAATCATTCAAAAACGTATTTTTCATAAGTATGATTTGCCTTAGGCTAAGTCCTTAACCCTTTTCTTCCATACGCCTGCATTTTGGAGCCACAACAATCTTTTTGGCGTTTACCTAAATCGCGAATCGCAAAATTGTGGTTTTATCTCCAGGCCGGTGTCACTGCAGTAACCGTGATGTGATAAACCCTTCCCTTTTTAACTTCTTACCATATTCTGTTTTACATAACCTCACTCTCATTGCTGGCAATTTATTCCTTTCATTTTAATTTTCTCCGCCTTTCAAAAACATTAAAAAAACTTTAAAACGTGTTTTTTTTGGGTTTTAATTTAATTTCCAAAGTTTTCCGCCGTACGAATTATGTGATAATCACAATTATTTATCCCATAAACGTATTTTGATGGCGTGAGCGCGCTCTCAGTGACCTTCTATCCATACGTTGTTTTCCAAACCGTGTTCATTTCGTACTGGCCCTTGCCAAGGGTTATTTTTCTTTCGAAGGCTAGTTATTCCATATATCGCTCGAACACATATCCTATGCATCACGAAAACGCGCGTAATCGTAGTCCCCGGCGTTATAGTCTTGCTGGCGGGCGCCAGTGTAACCCATTCAGCCGCTCCGATCGGAGCCTGCGTATCCAATCGCTGTCCCTCGCTCAAGCTGTCCGACCTTTAATTCGTTACATATGATTTAACCAGACGCGCAAAGCGGAAAATCAACCCCACCGTCGATCCCCCGCATCGATGGTCCACGTTCAACCCTCCCCGATTCCGTTGCCCACCAACATATCCCCGCCGTCGTACTTTCCAAATCACCCCGACTACTGACCGCGGTGTTGCAATCACGGTTCCGATTGCCCTGCTCTTCCCGCATGCCTCCGTACAAACGCAGAAAGATCATAATCTTTTTGTCTTTGCAAGCGAAGGTTCTTTCCGCTGTTTGAGGAAGATTCGAAGGACGAGGTGGCTTATCTTCGTTCGCTTTCACAAAGGAAATCGACCAGCAAGATGTAAAAACATGTTGTCGACAAGGTTTCATGAGTTTGTTGCTATGCACTGCTGGGAAATATGGAAGTATGAAGAAATTGTATCATGAAAGAGTATCGTATCACAGAAGTCAACAAATAACATATAGAATTTACATTGTTTACGAGGATTATGGGCTCATAAAGAATATTAAAGCCTAATCCCCCATCTAAACATGAATAAAGGAAAACCTAAAAGTGTTTAATCTCCCACTGCCACAAAATGTGGAGGCACTGACCCTTCCGTTAGACCAAAGCATCAGTTTCCCAAAGTATTCAATCACGAGTCAGATTTAATTTCAAATCAGATTTTTGTCACGTAATCGAAGAGGTTATTTTCGCTTATATATCAATGCAAAAAAGAATATTCCAGAAATATTTTACACCTTACAAATGCCTCAAAGGTCAACAAAACTCTTACCAAGCTTGAAATTGTTGTGTAAACTAAGTTTAATGCAAGAGACATATATGTAAGTTTTCATTGAGCCTTCGAAGGCTAGGCCACTTAACTTCGTATTAATTGCACTGAGATCTTTATCAGACCACCTCCTCATCTTTTCATATACATGCAGTTTAAGATGAGTGTTTTTGTTGTTGTTTGATCGTTGTAACTGAAACCTTCCAAATAAACATACAAGTTTAAGTTGGGTTGAAGAACAAATTGAAGTCTTGATGTCTTGATGATGTCATTGTGTCCTGCCCTCGTAAGCGTTCTGCCCATCGGATCCATGAGCTATCACAGAAGTATTCCGAATTGGTTCTATGTTTTTCTCCACATTGGCGATATGTCCCATAATTTCTTACCATGTGAGGTTGAAAGTTTTAGCTGGAAATGACCGGGAAGCACCTTAGACCCGTTCATCCTTCACTGCTTTAATATGTCACCAAGTATTTTAGAGTCTTAACTCCTCTCTTTAGTCTTCATGCTTGCTTATTTCTTAATAGCCCAAATAATGGTTTCGTACTGATTTATGGTTCTCCTCGTTGTCCTGGCTACTTGAAAGTCATGTTATTGCCCCTTTGAAGTACCATTGTTTTGGTTAACTGGGAAGAGGTTTGTTTTGATCTTGCCTTTTGCCATTAAGCTAAATGTTTGTTTTGAAGGTCTTTGTAGTCAGAAGTATAGATGTTATTTAGGTGTTCTTTCATGACCTGCAATTATTGTTGAATTTTTTTATGTTTTCTAGTCTCCTTAAAATAAAATTGAGGAACATATGTTCCTTAATCTTAGATTTCATTTTTGAAAGTTCCAAGCTGCTTATTTGTTTAAAAGAATGTTTGTAGAATTTATGGTTAGGCTCCGTTCATCAAATATCTCTTTATATGTTATGTTTCAAGTCTTTGTTGAGAATTAAACTTTTCCAAATTATTAATGTTCACTTATCTCAAAACAAAAGGATCCTCAGCGTGCTCGTTAGATTTTTCTTTGATATTCCATATCCCTTGAGGAGTTTTTCATGACCTTATCTTCGACTCTACGGCTCACCTAACCATTTTCCTCTTTCTGCTTATCTTTCTTTAGACCTTTTCATGTTCTTTTCGTATCAAACTTCAATCTAAACAAAAACACCGTACTTAATAAATAGTCTAAAATCTATAATCAAAGCACACAAGATAAACTTCGTAAATAAATATTTTAGAGATCCTTTCCTAGAACAGGAGAATAACTCGTAAACTCTAAAGATTGGTTCTTTATGTTGCCTTGTCTTTTGATTTTCCAAATTATCAAAACACTTGGACACCAACATACTGCACTACTGGGACCCTCGGAACAAGAATAACCTAAATATCCTCAAGACTCTGCAAACTTTATTTTCAAGAATATCCAAAGGATTAATAATAATACCTACTGCCACCAACATAATGGTATCACGCAAGGGGACTCATCGAAAGTAATACGTGAGTTGCAAACATCTCTTGCAGCTTCTAGGCCCTTATATCCATAAAGAACACATTCAGATTATCCCACCGCTCACACCAACATACGATGATTACCAGACCATCGCAGTTAATAACGTTTTGGCAAGCTCTTACAAACCTACCAGTCTTTCAAAAACCAGAACTTCGTAAACCCAAAATATTTCAGCTTGGACTATAATAAACATGGTGGTGGAACCAAAAAAATTTCTGTTTTCAAAAGCTAAAATTTTCCACCGTACCTTACTGCCCCCGCAGGGCATATTACCTTTCCACCGTGTAGACCTTTTGGGAATGCATTGATAGTACCTAATCATGTCGCTATGATAAATAAATTTCAAAATTTCAATTGGCGACTCCACAAAGCGAAAAGACCGTACAACTTCATCGTAAGGGTAAGAAGACCTCAATCGTTAAAAGCCATGATTCTTAAATACAAAATTTCAACCATTATGAATTTAGAGCAATGAGAAAGATTACAGACAAATTAATAAAAGAAAATTATTAATCATGATGAGAAAATGATGTATACAATTGAAGATTTGAAAGGCAACAGCGACCAACAACATCTAGACAGCCATACTCCTTTCAATCAAGAGTAAATTGCAAACCGTAAAATAGGTATGATGAATAAGATTACAAATGGAGATAATGAAGAAGGTCATGAAACCCTGAATACCCGCCATCGGTTTCTTGTATTACATGGCTAGAGATCCTCCACAACAGATTGCAAAGCCTGTAGTGAGTGTTATTTGAGGAAAAATATGTTTACTGGAATTTAAAACTAAAATAGGAGAAGAGACAATACATAACCACTATTTCTTCCTTTATGTTTCCAAATTATTTCATATTATTGAAGACAATGGCATCTTTCTACATATGCTTGAAATAACTCATGAACCTTTAGGAGCCTAAGTGGACTAAGAAGCCTATGAAAATCATCAAGGTGTTGAAGTTGAAATTGAGATAGACTGTGGAAAAGGAAGAGAACTTGCATCCCTACAAGCAGAAGTGGCGTGTATAATCATTCCCTAGAAGAGGCCTATATGTATCCAAACAAAACCAGCTATTAAAAGAGGAGAGAACTGTTGTTCTTTCCGTTCAAAGAAGAGAAAATCCTTTCTCTTTTTATGAAAACCCATCGTATATTAAATAAGCACAAATGCAACCTCAATTCTTTATTAACAAAATACTGGCCATTTACCTACTAACCATATGCCTTGAAATACAAAATAAACTTGTAGAACAACGTAAAGGAACAAATTTATAACCCAATATGCTTGACCGATGAAAATGTTTATTTCGTAATTTTTCAAAAATTTAACCGCTTTGATTATGATGATGACTTTAAGAAGAGACTAATCATGCAGGCAACATTTGATTGGTGTTACAAGCTTTCTGACCATCAAGCGTTCTGAAAGCCACAATCACCCTTTTCGTCCATCACAAATGGCTTCTACATAATTGGGACCTTAAGCTTCCTTTCTACCTTAAGATGAAAAGAGAAATGAAGAAGTTTTCGATAAGAGGAAACCTTTGAATACACCCTTCCTCAAGAATATGATAACTTCTTTACAGAGCCAGCTATAATCGACCGTAGCATACTAACACCGTGAAGAGGACAACACCGTAATATGATGAACTCTAGTTCAGAGTAATAATGAAGATGATGAATTTTTCTTCCCCAGGAGAATCTTTGCCGAATTCAAAGGAGAGCATGAGATGATCTCAAGTTAAACATACTTTCCAAATACTCACAAATTGTGTATTATTTCAATATCCTTATGCTCATTTTTGGTGTTATTTGAAGAATGACAAGTACAGACAGCATACTACCAAAAGTAAGAGATTATTTAGCATCGCCGCGAAAAACAAAAAAAGAATGGGGTGTGGCCTCGTTTGTCGCAGCTCGCCAGGAGATGAAGAAGGACCAATCATGTGAACTGTTTGCTAGATTAACAAAGGAAAGAGAATTCACCGTTCAAACATGTAAATGTTCCAAGTGATTAAATAGATAGGAAATCATAAAACTCAATGCAGAGAATTTAGTGAATGTTGATTTTTGTCTTAAAGAAAAGAAAAATTTAAAAACAACAGAAAAGAGAAAAGAGGGAAAATTGCTAAACAAGAAAGGTACAACCCTACCAAAAGAGAAACAAACCTGAAAGGCAAAAGCTTAAATGCCACTTCCGCAAAACACACTTAGTTAGAACAAACAAACTAATTTTGACTAATTAGCTTTAAATTTCCCCACCGATAGGAACAGTGAATTCGATTTCCACAAATCGTTAATATTGGTTTATAAGTAGACAGATTAGGATAGAAATGAAAAGGTTCAAACATGTTCAAAATCAAATCAAGTTTCAAAAGAGAATGACTCAAATCTATTTTATTTTCCTATCACAACAGAAAAAAATGGTTCTAATTTGCTCAAAATCAACCAAGGAATAAATAATAACTAAACAAAATTAAAAACAAGAAATAGTAAGAAAAGAAGGGCCATGATGAGAAACTTAAGATTCTTTAAGCCCTTCCATTTTGATTTTTAAAGTAATAATTCATGTGCAACTTGTTTTATGCTATAGGATTGTGCAGTGTTTAAACAGCCTTAATCTGACTTGCTTATTTTTAAATTTCTGCCATAGAATTTAGAGAAGAAAGTCCGTTGGATAAATGAATTCAATGTTAAAAGAGGTTAGGTAGGAGAAACATTCTAGCTCAAATCGTTTAATTCGAGTTTGTGGAGAAATAAGGAGTAGAATTAGATTAGATTTCCGTTTTCTAAAAGAATAAAATGTTGTGAAGAGAGTTTACCAATCCAAGTGCACTTCTAAGAAGAAAAAAATGTTAGATCAGAGAATGGTGTAGTAGTTTAAGTATTAAGGTCCATTGTTTTCATAACAAGAAATACAAGCTAGAGAAGATCAGTCCCAGTAAAGGAAGGAAGAAAATTTTTAATGGATGAGGAAACCCAGCTCACTTAGAGTGTATGTTATTAATTTGATGCTCAAAGGGCACTATCCCCAAGTGAGTCACCAACGTTAGCCACCTATAAAATTTGTTACTCAAAAGGTGGCTAAATCGTTGAGTTTTCTATGGAAACAATTTTCATTACCAAAAACCTGTTGGCTCCCCAAGACTATTGAACACCTTGCGTACCGCTCCATATCCCACCGTTGTTTTTGCATCCTCAAGAGACCTTTTCGAAATTCCATGAAAAAATCCAAAGTCAAATACCGCCTTCTAAACCCTTTCTTCCTTCCTTTTCTCCCAACCAAACTATTTTTCCATCTTCATTTTCATGAACCCTAATTTCATGATTCTGGCGATCTCTATCAAAATCCATTTTATATGGTCTAAGACCCTTCTTAGCCTTACTGCATCCCTATTTTCCTTAAAAATCCTTCGAACCATTCAAAAATATATTTTTCATAAGTAAGGACTTAAGCCTTAGGCTAAGTCCTTAACCCTTTTCTTCCATACGCCTACACAATTTTGAGCCAAGCGTATTAACCTTGGCGTTTATCGCAAATCGCGACCGTAAAATTGTGGTTTTATTTTAGGTGCCATCGGTATAAATTGTTGCGATAAACCCTTCTTTAAATCCCCCGTCATATCTTTGCCCCATATAACCTCGCCTTCTAATCGAAGCGCGTTCATCTCTTTCTGTTTTAATTTTCTCTGCCTAAAACATTAAAACTTTGTAAAATGTTTTTTGGTTTTAATTTCATTTCAAATTTTTTCCGCCTACGAATTATGGGATAACCGCGTACGTCGATTCATTTACAAATTTGACGCACAGAAAGCGTACCTCCTTGGACCTTCTATCCATACAATGTTTTCTCAAACTCTGTGGTTCATTTCGCACCGCCTTCGGGCCAAGGTTGTTTTCTCTCGATGGCCAGCGTATTCCATACATTGCCTAACACGCGCTCCCATGCATTGTTTGAAAACCGCCCGCGTAATCGTAGTCGCGCGCGTTATAGTCGGACCATGGATGCCCAGCCATCCACCTTCGCTGGCCCGATCGGTGCAGTCGCGTCCAAGCATCCGTTACCGTTGTCCTTCGCCTTGTCATCCGAGCCTTTAACCAAGTTGCATATGATTTAACTGTGCCCCAGGTGCCGGAAAATCAATCCTCACCATCGATCTCTCGCAGTATCGATGGTCCACATTCAATTTGCTTGATTTCGTTGCCCGATTATATCCCCGTCGACGACTTTCCAAATCACTCCCGACCATTGATCACGGCGCGATCAATGGTTCCAATTGCCCCATTCTCCCACGCGTCTCCGGGTGTAGATTTTCCACTATAAACGCATGATTTCATAATTTTGTTTGTCTTTTACGAGGTTTAAGGTTCTTTCCGCCATGTTTGAGGAAGATTCAAGGGACGAGGGTGACGATTCTCGTTCTTTTGATTCATCAAAGGAAATTGACCACAGGATGTAAAACTATGTTGTCGACAAGGTTTCATGAGCCTTTGTTGCCATGTGCCCCGTAAAACTTGGGAAGCATGAAGAAATCACTTGTGGAAAGAGTATCGTATTGCGTAAAGCCGTAGAAATGGGCCGAGAAAAAATTTAATGGATTGTTTACAAGGATTATGGCCTAAAGCATCATTATAGCCTAATCCCCATCTAAACACAGGCTTTAAAGGGAAAACCTAAAGTGTTTAATCTCCAACTCGCCACCAAAAATGGAGGCAATTTGACTCCTTCCAAGAATCTAAAGCTCCACCTTGCCTCAAAGTATTCAATCAAGAGCTGGATTTATTGCTCAAAAATCAGATTTTTTTCCTTGGACACAGCCGAAGAAGTTATTTCTGCCAGAGACATCAATGCAAAGAATATCTGTAGAGTTACTTCGACACCTCACAATGCCTCAAAGGTCAACAAAACTCCTACCAAGCTTGAAATCATTAAGTAAATCATTTAATACAGAGGATATATATGTAAGCTTCTTCATTGAAGCTCCTCGAAGGCTGAGAAGCCATTTAATTCTGTATTAATTATAATTGAGATCTTTTATCAGATCTCACCTCCTCATCTTTCTATATATACCACAGCAGAAGATGAGTGTTGGTGGGTTGTTGTTTGATTACAAGTTGTAACACTGAAACTCTTTGGAATAAATATACAAGTCTGTTGAAGTTGAAAAACAAATTGAAGTCTTGGATGTCTTGATGATGTCATTGCATGTCCGTTTCTGAAGGCTCTCGATCATCGGATCCATGAGCTTGCAATGCTAGAAGTATTCGAATTGTTCTATGTTTTTCCCCGTTATCATTATGTCCCATACTTTCTTACCTGATGGGTTGAAAGTTTTAGGCTAAGAAATGACTCTCGGAAGCACCTTAGACTCGTTCATCCTTCACCGTTTTATGTTTTCTTCTGTTGAAGTATTTTAGAGTCTTTAATCTCTCTCTTTAGTATTCATGCTTGTTTATTTCCTTAATAGCTCAAATAGTTGGTTTAGTATGATTTATGATTCTCCTCGTCAGCCTGCTATCACTTGAAACTCGTTATTGAAGTCTCCCTTTGAAGTACCATTGTTTTAAGTTAATCAAAGAGGGTCGGTTTGATCTTGCCCTTTGCCATTGCTTGAGCAGCGTTGTTTTGAAGGTCTTTATAGTTGTAAGCATAGATGTTATTTAGGTGTTTCTCTTCATGGCTGCAATTATCGACGGAATCTATGTTTTCTAAGTCCTTTAAAAATAAAATCTTTGAGGAAATAGGAGTGTTCCCGAATCTTAGATTTCATTTTTGAAAGTTGTCTCGAAGTCATTATTTTCTTAAAGAATGTTTGTAGAATTTATGGTTAGCCCTGTCTATCAAATATCTCTTATGGTTAAGTTATATTCTTCAATTTCCCTTTCGTTGAGAATTTCCCTTTGTTGAGAATTAAACTTTCTTTCCAAATTATTAATGTTCACTTCATTCCAAAAA
Organism: Pinus albicaulis; assembly: GCA_034641835.2. NCBI lineage: Eukaryota > Viridiplantae > Streptophyta > Pinopsida > Pinales > Pinaceae > Pinus > Pinus albicaulis. The sequence goes on from CM076581.1 coordinate 1,153,553,029, forward strand.
CAGAAAGTGATCTTGCGGCGCAAGTTAGATTTGCCTTTTGATATCCCATATCCCTTATGGAGTTTGTCATGACCTTATCTTGACTCCATTGCCCAATGAACTGAGATATTTCCTATTTTTTGTATATCTTTCCTAGACCTTTCATGTTCTGTTGTATCAACTCAATCCAACCAAACAAACACCCACACTTAATAACTAGTCTAAAAATCCATAATCCAAAGCACACAAGATAAACCTTTGCAAACAAATATTTGAGAGATCCCTCTCACGAGAACAGGGAGGACTAGATCACGGAACTCTAAAGATTGGTTTCGATGTTGCCCTGTATTTTGATTTTCCAAACTATCAAAACACGGACACCAGCATAATGGCGATCGCGGTGAGACCCTAAGTCAAGAATAACCTAAATACCCCTTAAGACTCCGAAATCCCTATATTTTCAAGAATATCCAAATAGGATTATTAGCACCCATCGCCACCAACATAATGGCGATCACAGTGGGGACCTCATCGAAGTAATCTATGAGTTGAAAACATCTCTTAAAGCTCTTTAGGCCCTTAACTTGATAAAGAACACATTCTCGGATTTATCCCACCGCTCACACCAACATAATAGCGATCACGGTGTGGACCACTCTGAGTTAATAATTGCTTGGCAAGCTCTTATAAACTCATTAGTCTTTAAAAAAACCATAGAAACTCAGAAAACCCAAAAATATTTCAGTTTGGCTTCATAATAAACATGGTGGTGGAACCATAGAAATTTCCTTCTCAAAAGCTAAAAATTTTCCACCGAGTGACCTCACCTGGCCTCCGATGAGGCATATTACCCTTCCAAACCGTGTAGAACTCCCTTTGGGAATGCATTAAGCAAACCCAATCATGTCTGTCAGTGTGAACATGACAATTTAAAATCTTCCACACCAGCGACTCCACAAAGCCAAAAGACCTAATAACTCTATCGGCACAAGACTCGAACTGGTTAAAAAGATACAAAGGTGACCTTAAATACAAAACTCAACCATTACAAGACCTGAGACAATGAGCAAGATTATAGACAAATTAATAAAGAAAAAATTACTGATCATGATGGAGAAAATGATGTACATAATTGGGAAAAGATTTGAAAGGCATAGAGGCCAATTTAAATATTGATGATCTAGAAACGCTATACTACTTTCGAATCAAGAGCAAACCCAAAAACTACAAAATAGGTATGATGAACAAGATTACAATGAGAGCAATGAAGAAGCTGCTGTTAGGAAAACTCTCGATTGCCTACCTATTTCTTGTATTATGCCATTAAGAGAACTCCATAACCAGATTGCATAAAAGCTCAGCAGTGATGGGTGCATGATTTTCGAGGAAAACATAAGCCATTTTGAACCGACAAAATTCAGACTAGAGAAGAGACAATACAACCAAGGTTTCTTCCTTTATGTTTTGAATCATTTTCAGTATTATTAAAAGACAATGGCATCTTCATAATATGCTTGAAACAACTCATGAACCTTATAGTCGAAGTGACTGCCATGAAAATCATTAGGTGTTGGTTGAAATTGAGATAGATCATGAAAAGGAAGAGAATCCCTCAAAATTCCCCTACGAGCACAGGTAATCATTCCCTAGAAGAGGCTCAAGAAGACATCTAGCCTCAAAACCAGATTAACAAAAGAGGAGAGAACTTTTGTCCTTTCCGTTCCAAAAGCAAAGAGAAAAATCCGTTCTCTTTTTACGAGAGAAAAAAAGCGATTGAATATTAAATAAGCGACAACCCTCAATTCTTTATTAGAGAAAATACTTACGCTCATTTACCTACTAAATCTTGTTGTCTTGAAACATAAAATAAACTTGTAGAACATGCTAAAGGAACAACCGATAACTCAATATGCTTGACTAATGAAAATGTTTATTCAGTAATTTTTCAAAAATTTAATCGGTTTGATGATGATGATGATTTCAAGAAGAGACTAATCATGCGGGGCAACCAACATTTGATTGGTGTTATGAGTTTTCACCATCGTCGACCTTGAAAGCCACAATCATCCTTTTCGGTCCATCATAAACGACTTTCACATAATTGGGACTCAGATAGCCTTTCACTCGGAAGATGAAGAAAAGAGAAAAGTGAAAGAAGTTTTTGAGCAAGAGGAAACCTTTGAATACACCGCTCAAGAATATGATAATCTCTCTCGCGAGTTCAGCGCGCACCCGAATCTGAGCATACCAAGACTGCAAGAGGACAACACCGCAATATATGATGAATCTCTAGTCCGTATAATAATGAAGATGATGAATTTTTTTCTTCCTCATAAGAATCTTTGCCTTAATCTAGTGGAAAGAAGAGATGATCCTAGTTGAAACATATCTTCCAAACACTCACAACTGTGTATTATTTCAAGATCCCTATCATTTCTTGAAAATATTTGTAGAAGGATAAAGGTTATTGAGAGTAGCATACTACCAAAAGCAAGAGGATTATTTAGCACTGCTCGCTAAAAAACAAAAAGAATGGGTGTGGCCCTCGTACTCGAGCACACCTAGAGAGATGAAGAAGGACCAATCATGGAATTATTTGTTGGATTAGTTGTCTTTGGAAAAGAGAGTTCATCGGCTAAAACATGTAAATGTTCCAAGTTATATTAGGTTAGATAGGAAAGCAATAAAACTAGGTTGTGAGAATTTAATTAGATGTTGATTTTTGTCTTGTAAGAAAAAAGAAAAATCTAAAAACAATAGAAAAGAGAAAAGGGGCGAGTTGTCAAAACAAGAAAGGTACAACTCCCATGCAAAAAGAGAAACAAATATGAAAGTGTGCAAGCTTAAATGCCACTCCTACAAAACACACTTCTAGTTAGTCAAAGCGACCTAATCTTGACTAATTAGCTTTTAAATTTCTATTGGCAGAATAGTGAATTCGATTTGCCAAACTCGTTTAATATTGGCTTATAAGTAGATAGATTAGGATAGAAATGAAAGGTTCAAACATATTCAAAATCTGAACCTAAGTTTTCAAAGAGAAATGACTCAAATCTATTTTATTTTCATGAGTCACAAAAAGAAAAAACCGGTTCTAATTTGCTCAAAATCTCGAACCAAGGAACAAGGAAGAAACAACTCAAACAAAATTAAAAAGCAAGAGTCTGTAAAGAAAAGAAGGCCATGATGAGAAAATTAAGATCTTAGCCTTCCATTTTGATTTTTAATAATAATCTATGTGCAACTTTGTTTTTATGCCATAGATCATGGTACATAAAGTCAAACAGCTTAATCTCTGACTTGGTGATACAATTTATTTTAGTAGAATTTAGAGAATGAAAGTCCGTTGGAGTGCAGTTTAATCCCAACAGATGTGAGGTGGGTGAAGAGAAATATCCGAGCTCAACTGCTTTGATCCCGAGTCTGGGGAGAAATAAGGAGTAGGAATTAGATTAGATTTCTGTTTTCAAAAAGAATAAAATGTTGTGAAGAGAGTTTGCCAATCCAAGTGCACTCAAGAAGAAAAGTTCAGATTCGTAAGGATTGGGTAGTTAGAAAGCTTGCTGATGAAGGTCCATTGTTTCAATAAATGCAAAATATGTTTTAGAGAAGATCATCCTAAAAAGGAAGGCACAATGGATGAGGCAACCCGATTAGCCTCCCGGAGAGTGCAAGTTCAATTCTTGATGCCTTCAAAAAAGGCACCATCCCCAAGTGGAGCCACCATAGCCACCCTATAAAATTTGTTATACCAAAAGGTGATTCAATCTGCTTTTTGAGCCTTCAAGGAGACAATTTTCATTACTAAAAAGCCGTCGGCTCCTAAAGACTCTTGAACGCCTCATGCCTTTGTCCATATCCCACACTCGTTTTTTGCATCCTGAAGACCTCCGAAATCCTACAAAAAAATCCAAGTATAATACCGCTCGCAGACTCTCTTCTTCCCTTCCTTTTCTCCCAACTAACCTCTTTTTCCTACTCTCCATTTCCCATGAAACCCGTCCCATAATTTCATGATTCCGCTATTTCCCCTCATCAAAATCCATTTTATAAGGTCTAAGACCCCTTTCTTAGCCTTATACGTAACCTTCATTTCCTTCAAAAAACCTTTGAAAATCATTCAAAAATGAATTTTTCATAAGTGTTGGACTTAAGCCCTTAGGCTAAGTCCTTAAACCCTTTTCTTCCATATGCCCACACCTTGGAGCCAGGTGCTAACCTGGGCGCTTATCCGCAAATCGCAAATCGCAAAGTTATGGTTTTATCCAAAGGTGCTCATCGCAGAAATCTGCGATGCGATAAACCCCTTCCCTTTTTAACCCCCGGTCATATCTTGCTCCATATAACCCTCGGCCCCTGTTTGTCGGGTGCCTATCCTTTCATTTTAAATTTCTCCGCCCAAACTATTAAAACCTTTGTAAATCGTATTTTTCCGGTTTTAATTTAATTTCCAAAGTTTTCCGCCGTACGAATTATGGAGCAATCACAGCCGTCGATCTGCTCCACAGATCGGACGGCGCGGAGCGCGCCTCCCGGTGGACCCCCCCCCATTCATACGCTGTTTTCCCAAACCCGCGTGGTTCATTTCGCATCGCTTCGGGCTAAGGTCGTCTTTCGTGCCCAGCGATTCCATACATCGCCCAACACGTGTCCCATGCGACCGTTTGAAAAGCGCCGCCGTAACCGTAGTCTTTCCGCGCGTTATAGTCCCGACCATGGATGCGCCGCGAATCCATCTTAGCTATCCGGACCCGGAGCCTCCGCACATCCAATCGTTGTCCCGTCATCAAGTCATCTAACCTTTAACCAAGTTGCATATGATTTAACCTGTGCCCCGGCCAGCGAAAGAAAATCAATCCCCACCGTCGATCTCTCGCATCGATGCTTCACATTCAATTTTCCCGATTTCGTTGCCCGATCAATATATCTCCCGCCCAGTACTTTCCAAATCATCTCGACCATTGATCACGGGCGATCAATGGTTCCGTTACTGCCCCGTTCTCCCGTGCGCCCTCCGTGCAGATTTGCCCATATAAACGCAGGATTTCATAATTTTTTTTGTCTTTTGCGTGCGTTTAAGGTTCTTTTCCGCCATGTTTGAGGAAGATTGCAAGGACAAGGGTGACGTTCTCGTTCTTTCAGTCTGTCAAAGGAAATCGACCACGAGATGTAAAACTATGTTGTCAACAAGGTTTCATGAGCTTTGTTGCCATGCACCCCGTAAAACTTGGGAAGCATGAAGAAATCACCGTGAAAGAGTATCTGTATCAAGTAAAAGCCGTAAATGGGCCAGTAGCAGAATTTAATGGATTGTTTACAAGGATTATGGCCTAAAGGATCATTATAAGCCTAATCCCCAATCTAAACACAATTTAAAGGAAAACCTAAAGATGTTTAATCTCCCACCGCCACAAAATGGAGGCATTTGACTCTTCCAGCAACTAAAAGCGCCACCCAGTTTGCCTCAAAGTATTCAATCAGGAGCCTGGATTTATTGCTCAAAATCAGATTTTTGCCTTGACACAGCGAAGAGGTTATTTCGCCATAGACATCAATGCAAGAATATTCCACGAGAGTTACTTCGACACCTCACAATGCCTCAAAGGTCAAAAACTCTACCAAGCTTGGAAATCATTATGTAAATCATTTTAATGCGAGGATATATATGTAAGCTTCTTCATTGATCCCCTCGAAGGCGTAGAAGCCATTTAATTTCGTATTAATTGTAATTGAGATCTTTTATCGAGTCTCATCCTCATCTTTCTATATATACTACAAAGTGTAAGATGAGTGGTTGTTGGTTGTTGTTTTGATCACAAGTTGTGAATCTTGAAACTCTCTGAATAAATATATAAGTCTTGTTGAAGTTGAAGAACAAATTGAAGTCTCGATGTCTTGATGATGTCACCATGTGCTGTTCTCTAGAAGGTTTATCACGGATCCATGAGCTTGGGATGTTTGGCAGTGTAGTATTCTGAATTTTGTTCTGTGTTTTTTCATCAGTACCATTAGTGTCCCATAATTTCTACTACACGTAGGTTGAAAGTTTTCAGACTCAAGAAATGACTCTGAAAGCACCTTAGACCCTGTTCATCCTTCACTCTGTTTTGTGTTTTCTTCTATGAAGTATTTTAGAGTCTTTAATCTCTCTCTTTGGTCTTCATGCTTGTTTATTTCCTTAATAGCTCAAATAGTTGGTTTCAGATGATTTATGGTTCTCCCTCGCTTTGTCTCTGCTATCACTTAAAAGTCGTATTGAAGTCTCCCTTTGAAGTACCATTGTTTTAAGTTAATCGAAAGAGGTTGTTTTGATCTTGCCCTTTGTACTGTCTTGAACAGTGCTTTGTTTTGGAGGTCTTTATAGTTGTAAGCATAGATGTTATTTAGGTGTTCCCTCTTCTATGACTCCAATTATCAATGAATCTTTTATGTTTTCTAAGTCCTTTAAAATAAAATCTTTGAGGAAATAGGGTGTCTCTGAATCTTCGATTTCATTTGAAATTTGTGATCTGAAGTCATTATTTTCTTAAAGAATGTTTGTAGAATTTATGGTTAGCCCCGTTTATCAAATATTCTTTATGGTTAAGTTATGTTCTTCAAGTTCCCTTTGTTGAGAATTAAACTTCTCTTTTCCCAGTACAATAATGTTCACTTCATTCCAAAAACAAAAGGATCCCGTGGCCAAGTTAGATTTTCCCTTTGATATCCCATATCCCTCGAGATTTGTCATGACCTTATCTTGACTCCATTGCCCAATAAACCGAGATATTTCCTCTTTCGTCTATCTTCCTAGACCTTTCATGTTTCATTGTATCAACTCAATCCAACCAAACAAACACTCGCACTTAATAACTAGTTCTAAAATCCATAATCAAAGCACACAAGATAAACCTTTGCAAACAAATATTTGAGATCCCTCTCGAGAATAGGAGGACTAGATCCCTGAACTCTAAAGATTGGTTCCGATGTTTCCTTGTCTTTTGATTTGCACAAACTATCAAAACACGGACACCACCGGAGCCTCCAGATTAATCTCATATCTCGTAATGGCTCATTCCCAACCATTCTCCCAAGATGTTTGTTGGAGTTTTATGAGCCTCGATGTCTCATCCCCCGTGAAATTATGTATCACTTGTCCCAGTTTAAAAATTCAATCATGAAACGGAGTATCCATAACCCAACACCTTTCCATTTCTGACTTTGGTGAGTACTACGGAATTGACAATGAAGGTTTGATTTGTTTGCGTTTTTTCTTCCTCACTCTACAAGGTCGCGCTAAGCAATGGTGCCGCACATCGCGGAAGCTTCCATCCATTCGTTTGAACAACTGCTGTTGAATTACAAAAATCTTTTCTACGGCACGATTTTCAAAGTGTATTGATAAAGCTAAATGACATCACGAATGGAACCTCAGGAACCTTCTAGATGAATTTTCCATCGATTTGTTCATTATTGTTTTGAGTTCCCCGAAAAGGATGTCGATTAGAAGTTGTTAAAGAGAACAGCTCACGTATGTGATCCTCGTTTCCCTTGAACAATTTCAAGTATAATCCCAGCCTAATCCTAGTGTTCCTCATGATGACCCGCAAGTTACCGTGTTGTTGGATGTTGTCCCTAATGCTTCCTTGTCCATCTCCCCAGTCCATACTACGCTCGTGCCTCCAAGGAGAGTGTTGTTATTTGTGATATTCTTGCCCTCCTCCGAGTTGTCGGGTAGTGGAGTTGTGACCTCGAAAGCTCGCGAGCAAGGATAGACACCGGCAAGAGAATAAAGCCCTATTGCACTACCTTTGAATCTTTTCACACACCATGTCGAATCAAAGCTTGAAAAACCATAGTGGCACATTATCTCTCCAAGTTCATGAAACCTACCTCGAGCCCACTCGATGTCTCCGCGGACATGGTCCTAAATCGATTCGTATGTCGATTATGAATCAACTCTTATCCCGGGTGAAGTTGATTCCCTTACAAGGCCTTGCGTATCTTTGTTTCCCCTAAATGACACGCGATGTGCATATTGAAAAAAACCTTGTAATTACATACTCTCGCGACTCAAACTTATCATTCATTATTCCACGATTTATTTCACAAGTCCACCACACCAAAGAATTTCTTCGAGACATTCAAAATTTTCTTATATTGGTATTGGCGACAATCATAAGCACGCAGATGGTGTTTCACAATCACGCTCAAAATTGACGAATCTTTTATATATAGATCTTTCTCACTGAATCTTTAGAGCAGTAGTAAGAGAAATTTCCTATCTGGGAAACCCCAAGATGTCCCCTCTATTGATCCATCCCAATTGGTAACCCCTGAGGGAGCCTAACATGCTAGTTACCCAACTTGATCAAATCGATGGTTACAACGATCACTACTTATCCAACTTATTCACTAATACCACCGAGGATCTGTCACTCGTATCTCGTTGCCGACCATATGGAGACACTAGAAACTCGATATTTCTCTCTATGAAGATTCGAGTACCCATCGTGGGAACCGAAGTACACTTCGCTCTTGCCGGGTTGTCATCCCTCCTAGTTCTTCGAGACCTTGACGAGACTCCTCAAACAACTCCAACTAGGTTTTCTCATATTAGGGTTCCCGAAATGACGGTTCCCAAGTACCATGCTCCTCCCACCATAACCACGTCAAATTCACCCCACTCGGAAATCTAAAGAATCCGATACAATGGATTATCAACTGCTGTGCGCAAACATTTGACCGAATTGATAAAAAGCCCACCGACATTTTGCAACTCACCATAATCCATGATCACATCCATTCACTCGAGATCCTCGCTAAACCATCAAAGTTGGGAAACCCCCTGCTTGAAGGTTCGGATTTTGTTCAAAATAGTAAGGAATTGCAGCCTCCACTAAAAGTGGGATTTCGGATCCTCAAATCCTCGACAGATTCCAGGAGCAACTTCGAACTAGGGTTTTCAAAAATTAGGTTTCTTCTCTTGGATTCACAAGTATCTATAATTCTCTTGGCACATGCTTATTTTTTCCATTCCATAAAATTGATGCTCCTCAAAACCATGACAAGATTGCCGCTCAACTCGACCAACCCTATTCGGTGGATGTACCTACAAATAGGCAATGGCTCACCCGCCCATCGTACCTAGGGCTTGTGCATGAATAGATGTGTGTCATTTATAAATGTTGAGTTTCAAGAACATATTGTTGTCTATCGTGATGAGAGTGGAATTCAGCTTGCACAATCTGATTCGGCATGTTCTTTGATAAGTATCCATGATCCCTTGCCGTTGCACTCGCCTTTCTTGCTGTAAGTTTTGTTGTTACTGCACTTTCTTTTGGATGCTAGCTCGATTCCGAGCATTATTGTTACTGCACGTGAGGGGAACTAAATGCGGTGTTGCATCGGGAAAGCCGATTTTGTATTTAACTCGGCCACTCCATGGGTTAAACTAGGGTTTAAGTGTAGGCTAGCTAGGACCTCGTTAATAAAATTTTTAGTTCAAGATAATTAGGTTTACTTGCCAAATTTTTTACTTCATAAAAGTGTGTTTACTATTTTTGTTTACGATTAATATCCTAGGCATCATCATGTTACAATTTTGCACTCATTTCTTTTCGGTTTGCTTGTTGCTGTCATTTAAATAATTATTGCTTATATCGCGCCTCTTTTTCCACCTACATATCGGTTTATCATTCTCGCACATGGCGTTGGTGTCGCATCTTGAGCCCCTCGCCCATTACATTGCGTTGTACACTATCTTCCTCACATCATTTCCACAGATTGTTGATATAGCTTTGAAAATATTCCATATATCAGCGATCACTACATGAGCCTCATTGAAACCCTACCACCTTGCGATTTTTTCTCACGCTAACTCGTTGAAAACAGAACCCCATTGTTTGCGTGAGGTTGCGTGGCTATTCCGAGAGGCAGCCTTTCTTAGGACAAGTCATCGAAGTTGCATTCTCAACAAGATGCCTATGAGTTAAACTTATTTAGTCGGGGAGATGCAGCAAGTTGCTTGTGGGAGACCCGATGAGTTTGAATGGCCTATACATCGTAACCTAATCCTTGTACTGACATAGTCTTTAGACAAATTAATGATTCGTTTTTGTACGCTTCACCTATTATGGTGAATGAGATGAAGGTTTGGTACAAGGGCAAACCCAAATCAGGATATCTTTCAGCTCGTAAAACAAGAAACAACCTCTCTTGCTCATAAAATAAGTCGCGATCCCTCATTCGCCCATGAAAAATAAGTGCCATGAGCACATGAAAATAAGTGCTACAAGCACATGAAAAAAATAAGGGTAAAGGATCAAGAAAGGCTTCCGCACAAAGAGCTAATGTAATGACTCTAGCCGACACCGAGCTGTCGCCTGGCAAAGAGGAAAAAGCTTGTGATTTCTTGAAGTGACTCCGCTCGGCATCGTCTTAGCCACCGTAGCGTAGCAACACCGGAAACTTACTTTTTAAAAATTTTGAGAATAATAAACTCACCGCCTCGCTCTTCACATCATCAACAAGCTGTCGGCGTCTATGAGCTTTTTCTTCGATGTGTTCGATTAGCGAGACCTAGTCGAGGCACAAGTGGGACCGAGAATACTCGCAAAGACCAAAGTAATTCAAAGGGTCCCTCGATAAACTTGTTCAATATTCTCCTCGCATCACTATCTTGGCTCGGACTTTTGTTGTGACATCAACAGAGATCGTCGGATTCTACCGGTGGTTCTCCATTTGTTGTAGCCACTACAACACCACCCAAAATTTTGGGTATATTCGAAATTTCAGGTCCCCCTCTCGCTCGCATAGTCGTTAAAGTCTTTCACCCGACTCGTGCTACAGTGACATCCCCGCGACCTATCTCCAGCCCCTCCCGCGAGCTTTGTCACCATCATGATCAGATTTTTTTGCCGCAATCATGCCATGTGTGGGAGGGATCATCCATCACTATGCTTGAATAGGAACTTTTTTGTGCATTGAGGATGTACATTAGCGACCCTCTCACCATGGGTCATTAAGAATGTTTTTTGAATACTCTCTTAATCTCGTTAGTCTCATATGTTTTATCTAGGGACACCATTATCAAAGAGTAAACTAATTAATGTTATAATGTTTCATACGAGTCAATCCCGAATGATACACCCAAAATGTCATCACCACACCGATCGGAAGGATAAGAGTAGTGCGATTTTAAATGTGAGAAGTGGAGGACATCTATCTCATGTACGCAGGAAATAAGACCACGCCAATCAAGGGAACTTGCAGTCACAATGGGACGTGGGAAAAAAATTGCGAGCTATAAGTTTGTTGGCTTACTTGAAATATCAACGAAAATTCCCATGGCCCTTTTTGGTGTTGTGTCCATTAAAGTTGCGACCTTGACTCAAGGTGATCAATACCTCTAGATGTAGCAAACAGTTCAAGTTGCTAAGATATACTTGTGCATGCATACGTAGCTTCTGCGTACAAAATATTTCGCTTGTCAAGAATGGAACTCTACATTTCCACCCTTTAACGTCCGGGCTACGATGCGGCTCCATTGGTCCCACTTCAGGAAAGAAAATTTATGTATCCGTATTGCATCAAGAGTTTCCCGACTTCAAACAAGTGGTTCGGGAACTTAGCATAAATCTTTACAAAATATTGTGAAAGTACAATCAAGAAAGACATCGCGATCATTCTTATCTTTTCAATGGTGTGGAGCCGAGCCATTTGAAGAAGGTGAACACTTAGTTCGGTGAGTGGAAAGCTCATCATCTTGGACATTCTACTCGAGAAGTCGCATAGTCAAGGACATCGTGCTCTTGATTTCTCCTCAAATGATGCGAACAATAGACATTCCTCGGGATTAATTAGAGCTATGAAGGTATTCTTATGAGCGTCTTGATGGACCGATAAGAGAAGAAGAGCGCTTTTGCCGTGTCAAAGCTTTTGGTGGCAAAGCATCAACACGTGCCGAGTCAGTGACATCGAAGAGGCCAATGATGATACTCGTGAAGCATTTGTATTTTAATATCTACTCGAGTCGTGGTGTCTGGTTTGAATCTTGGCAGGAGCCGATACTGTCATTTTCATGAGCGACCTTTGGAATCCACAAGTTGACAAGCAAGCATTATAAAGCGTGCTCATCGCATTGGTCAAATCGTATCATGTTTTGGCAATAAGCATTGTAACGTGAAAAACACAATTGAGGAGGTGATTGCAAAGGGCCAACAGAAAATTGCAACTTAGTCACAATGTTATCTGGCCATGATGATGTCGATCCGGATGTTTAGAATGCAGCAAGATGATGGAGCTTGAGTGAAATGAAGTCGCCTTCACTAAGTGGGTCACGTGAGGCAAATTGCAGCGCAAAATCTATTTTTAGACTATGTCTATTTTTAGACATATGGAGCATGGTTCGGGGATTCCAGTTTGAGGATTCTTGGAGCATTGGTCATGTTGGTAAAAATAGTTTGGACTCTATTTTTTGGACCTATAGGTCGAAGTCTATTTTTAGACTGCCTCTCCTTAAAATAGGGAAGTCAAATATTATTTACCCTTAATAATATTTAGACTATAAACTTCAGTTTACTCTCTTGGAGCACTTCAGTTCGAGCTACAGAAGTGGCTCATGCATATGACAGAGGAATCACGTGGTTCCCAAGGGTTTTATGGCATCATGCATGGTTGACTTCAGTTGGACTTCAGTGGCAGAAGTTTGGAGGAGTTAATGAGACAACTAGTGGAGTTGTGTTCTGTTTATTTTAGTTGAACTGATTGAGATTAGTTTAACTAGCTAATCAATTAGTTATGAGTGGAGTGAATTAAATATTATTTAATTCATTAATTAGTAACTCATTATTCAACTCAAGAACACATCATTTCACTACAGTGCATGATCAGTTCAGTGGAGACCAGTGAAAGAGGCAGATGAAAGGGTGGAGTTAGCTATCAGTTGTGACTATACTGTTGCTATTTGCAACACACAGATAGGTGGAGTAAGCCCATGAGGATTGCGCAGTTCAGGCTGGTGGTTTATCTATATAAATAGGCCATCCCATAGCATTGAAACACGCAATAGAGGCAAGGCAATTAGTGGTGAGTTTTGAACCAGTAACATGTTCAAAACCAAGCTAGTTTGTGTGTAACTTCATGAGATAGTACTGAGTACTTGTGAGGAGTATTATACTGAGTTTGTTACATGATTTCTCCATTATAATATACACAATAGCTGCGGGGTTTTCAGCTATAAGCTTTCCCCATACATACCGTGTTAATGTGTATGATGATTTGATGTGTTATCGCTTGATTTTATTTCCGCATGTTTGATGATCTCAGTGGAAGAGATTATGTGTTGCATAAATTAATTGGTATGTGATCGTGGATAGGCCCTGTGATAATTAATCATTATTCAACAAATTTCTACAGCGTATTTGAACATAGATCGATAATATAGTGTGTGGTGATTTGAGGTCCATAATAATTTATGGCCTGCACAAATTTGACCCATCATGACAACATAGAAGGAAGCTCTTGTTTATAAGTATTTAGCTGTTCACGGTACATCTGAGATTCTGAGTGTTGTACCAAAGTCAGATAATGGTGAAGTACATTTTGTCTTTGGAGATTTTACAAATCCTATAAAAGGCCATTCTTCTGAACCGACATTAATTTTGAGTTGTGTTGACAACTCTGGAAAATTGGGGAAGGGAAGCAATGTTTGTTAAACCTAAGCTACATGGCGGGTGCACTTTCGATGGATCAAGGTGAAATTTTGAAAACATTAAGCTAGGGCGCAAACACATATGGTTTCCAAACCATATAAGATTGGAGGAGCGAAATCATATAAAAACTATACGAAGGACATTACAATTGGGATCAAATACTTTTATGCCGAAGTTTTTAAAAGGTTTGGAACAGATATATATATATTTGGTGGTCCAAAGTCATGTTTGCACATGGCAGTGAATATTATAATAAATATGGTGCGATGTATGACAATCTACAACCATGTTTTAAGCAGTGCAAGAACATATGGTTTTCAAACCATGTGAGATGGTGGAGAGAAACTACATGGACACGTGACAAATGGGCGTAAACATTTCGATTGGCTCAAATATTTTATGTCGAATTTTTAGTCCATGTTAAAACTTGTGGAGCGGACATATATATATAATGGTCTAAATTTACATTCAAAACATGGAGCAGAAGGTCATGACAAACCTAGAATGGCAGCCAAAATATTATAATAACTCCGGTGCGATAATAGTCAAAAGGGACCAGAGTTGTACGATATGCATGGTCGTAAACTATTTTTAAATTAGAACACGTAGATTCAACGGTGATTTTGTGGCATGAGCCACTTAATTACGTGGACATATAACCATGAGATTATTTGAACATAAAGCGAAACATTGTAACAAGTCTATAGTGGGAATGTATAATAGCTACAACGCAATAACAGTCAAACTAAATGCAGAGTTGTAAAATCATGATCCATAACTTAGGTTGTAAATGATGTAGAGTTACAGCTTTGCTGGAGGGGGCTACAAAATGCACGGTTGTAAAATCATTTATCTAATCAGAGAATGTAGATTTTGTGGTGATTTTGTGGCACGGGCCAATTAAATAACGCGGGCATATTCTGTAATCAGCGCTTTTTGAGCAACGTATCATTTGTTACTTCCAGCAATTTAAACAACGTATCAATATAATATCTTATGATACTATTCTATATGCCTAAAACTATAATCACACAGTCACTGGATATTATTGTGTACAATATTTTTCACTTTCCGGCACTACGTAAGATGTTCATCGAATGCATGGTAGCTGCGCGGTCTGCATGGAGGGCACACAGGTATCCAAATCGCAGCAGAGGCATTATCCGTGCCGGTGGCTCAAAGATCATTGTAACCAATGTTTAAAACGAAGCATGAGCTGATCTTCACAGATTTTCTCATTTCGAGCATGGTATGGCCAACGCGATATGCTTCATAATCAGCTACCTGAATTGATGTGTAAGATGTGGCTCCTCAAACAGGTCGCAGTCCAAGTCCTCTTTTCATCGTCCAAAATAAAAGAACGCGACTCCATCAAGGACACAATGGGTTGCTGAGTCGTAGATCCATGAGGAAATAAAAAATGCGACTTGGTGGTGGTGATGACCCTGCGACCCGTTTAATGGTCGCATCTCATGTGAAGAATGAAGTCGCGTGAACCCTTTGAGTCGCTGAGTCGCAGATCTATGGAGCTAATAAAGGATGCGACTTGGTGATTAATCTGGGAATATTTCACGAGCGTCTTATTTCTCTTGCTGAAGGTCCCTGATGCGAAGCCAAGGTGTTGCTGCCCAGTTTCAATACAGGGTCACGAGAAGGGGCTACACCAAAACCTTTGCTCCCTAATCCCCAAGGAAGATTTAGGGAACAGTTTTATTTCTGATAATAAGAACAAGGGCACCAGTAACTTCAAAGCTGGTGAGTGGAAAACTCGAGGTGGCACCTGCGCTGGCCAAATAAACCCTAGTTTGAAGTACGTTGCATTATAACGGGGGCTGAGTGTAATGTTAACCATAAACCACTGTGGTCATGGAAGAAGCGGTGTTCCATAAAATTGTAACAGCTACCAAAACAAGTTAAACTACAGATCTGCATTTGGCACTCAGTCCATAGCCATACCAACGGAAATTATAGTGATTGAAGAGGCGCAGAGACGACCTACACATGCCATTCTCTCTGATGACAAAGTCTTGACCACACAGGGGTCTAAATTCATTGTTTTCACTCTTGCAAATTAATTAAAATGCCCTTAGCATTATTATTATTCAATCATGAAGACATGTGACCTATGTTATTTTATTGCAGGAAGAACCTTTCGGTTTGCACAAAGAGCCAAGGTTTTCCCAGTAAACAAGGGGACCTTTTTAAAACAAGTAGATTCTCACGAATCTCCAAAGAACCTGGCCACGTCCACCAAAAGAAGGCCACAAGTCGCTGATCTGCCCAAGGTCGCAGGTCGCATATCTGCCAAGGTCACAGGTCGCAAATTTCCTTAGGTCGCCAGGTCGCGGAGTCGTGTTCCATGCCAAGCGCTCGACGATGCGACCCAGCGACTGGGTCCCGAGGTCGCAAAATTCAATAAGGTCGCAGGTCGCAAGTCGCAGATTGCTGAGGGTCGCAAGTCACAAGATCCAGTCAAGCCTCAAGGTCGCATCAGTGGCTCAGGTCACAAGTCGTAGAATAGACTGGGTCGCAAAGCAGCCCAACGGTCAGGAAGATGAAAAGTCAAGGAAGCCCAAAAGACAAGCTTTGCTCTATAAACATCTCCTTCGGGAACTTGTAAAGGGATCTTTTTTTTGGGACTCGAGCTGAGTACATTGTATTTCCATAGGATTATACATTTGAGCATGAATACAAGCATCTTGAAAAATCCCTTTGTGGATCTGGTGTTGTTATATGTATGAGTGCTATCGGGTATTATGTTTTCAGTTTCTGAACATCTTAGATTAAGGGAACTGTATCTTTAATTCATATCACAATTGCATAACAGTTTGCTGAGTATGTTAATGGTGGTTGAGTTCATTTCACTTTCTTAGCGAACGCTGATGGATTTGTTTATTAGCATTTTTGTTATCATTTAAAACTTTTAGGAAGTGAAGGGTGTTCTTGCCATGAGGAATTGTTTCTTTCATGGTCAGAACAGTTTACAAGCATGACCCTAATTAAGTGTTGTTAACAACACGTCCTTCGGTCTTCATGCTTTATTATTTCCTCTTGCTACTCATAGTGTTACATGTACATTTAATGCATCAATCATATGTATGTATCATTTGATTAGGTGTGTATCCATTGTTTTATAGAGTTTAAATGAGATCCAAAGAAAGGAGAAATCAGTGGTAGCCAGACCCACACCCCGGATGGTATCCCTATTCCAAACAGTTCAAGGTATAATTGGGACCTTTTACCAGGGAGATCCCCTGTTGTTGGCCAGACAGATTTTCCCATCAACAACTTATTATTTATTTAAAGGAAGGGACAAAGCGATCTTTGCCATTATTCTTGCTACTTAATCATGTTGAAAAGGAATTAATGAAAACGGTAAATGCCTACAGAAATCATTTTATACATGTAGCTGATAACAATGTTGCCAAAAGCAAGAATGTGGATGGAAGAAAAAATAGGAACTGGGAAGTGAGAATCCCAAAAAATAGAAATTTAAAAAAAAAAATGAAAACTTGAAAGATAAAGAAGATATAAAATAGTATAAATGAAAATATACTTCAATATTTTACTTCTTAAATGATAAAGCAAGAGAAATTGCATCATAATTCACGGTTCATATTAAAAGGATCAATAACTTTTTTTTTTCATATTCATGTTGTCTAGAGAATGTTGAACCATTAGGGGAATTTTGAGGTTTAAAATGGGTCTCCTAAGGAAATAATAAAATAATAACTAAACCAATAAAATAATATTTATGAATTTTCGATTCACTTTTTGCACCACAATCCATGTTACCATAGTTAAATTCAATTCAAAAGTTGTACCAAAATAAAATTAATAAAAAAATTATATTGATGTGACTATAAATAAGAATGAACTTTTCAAGAAGAAGTCATTATCATTGGACAACTAATGCATTTGTCTTTTGTACTTAAATAACTTAAAATAAAATATAAATATAAATTTATAAATTATTAATTATATTATATGTTATTAATAAAAATTTATATTATTTAAATTATATAATAACATGTAATTAATATAGTATATAATAATGGTTTAGAAAATTTAATTTCAATTTATTATTTATCAATATTATAATATTTTTTAATTTTCTTCGAGGAAAAGAAAAAAAAATGGCTAGAAGGGTTTGCGACTCCTTGGCTTCTCATTCTCCGGCCATCGCTGTTATCCTCTTGGGCCTAGCTGCATCAGGCGGTCAATGCTCTCCAGCAGATCTGCTCCAGTGCGGCTTCTCCCTGGGAGCTATTTTTGTAAGCGGCGATGGCCGCACAGAAATTCTCGTGGCAGCTCCTTTATGTTTTCCCTTGGCCCTCCAGGCTACCGCCTCCTACATTCATCTCCGCTTCAAGCAAGATGAATCAGCCCCTGCTACACGTTCAGGGCCTCCTCAATGGTGCATTACTCCTCTTTTGCTGCCGCCGGCACAAACTCTGGCCGGCCTTGGCCTGCTCGAGCTCTCCTTCTGTTTCCGTATATGATGTTCCTCTAACCTGGATGCCTCCTCCTCGGGCGGTAGCAGGGTACAGCTGACCCGTTCATGTTCAGGATCTGCCTTACAGGGATATGAAGCCCCCACTCTTGATCCACTTCCCTGCTCTGATGACAAGAAATCACCTACTCCTTCCCCTCTAGGTTTTCAGATCGAGATTATTCTCCTCATAGGCAAAACCCTAATTTTGTGGGTCCATTCCTTGTATTCGATGCTTCACCTCTCAAAGGCCCTTGAACTCAAGCTGGGCATCCCCTCCTCATCTCTGCATCTCCTTCATGCAGGTAAACATCTAGATGATTGTTTCCCTCTTTCTTTTTACAATATAGGAAAGAATGCTACAGTGATTCTGTCCCTCCGCTTTAGGGGTGGCGCAGCAGGTCAATCCTCTGCTTCCAAAGGTTTCTCTTACAAAGAAGCAGTAAAAGCTCCGCCCTCCAAGCACCCTACTTCCCCTCTCGAGGCTCCAAAGCCTTTCCTGGTAGAAAAATTGGAGGAAGCTTCATCTATTAACATTACCCACCCTGATCTGGAAGGACAGCTCCAGCTCTTTTCTGAGCTTGCCCTCATTTGCAGGTTCAATGGGCTTTAGCCCTGCACTGAAGATTTGTACGCTTGGATTCATTGCACTTGGATGAAGCACTGCAAGGTCATCCTCTTCTCCAAGGGTTTATTTATTATAATCTTTGCTGACAGTAGAGATTACCAAACTGCCTTAACAGATGGGCCTTGGTTCTGGGGAACGACAAGGCTTTTCCTAACTCCCTGGTTACCTGATTTTGATCCCTCCACGGTTGTCATCACTAAACTCTCGATTTGGGTTAGGATTCCTAACCTGCCCGCTCACCTGTGGAACTGTGCGGTCTTCCAAGCCATTGGGAATTCTCTAGGTCGCTTTCTTGCTACAGATCCATCAAGAGGCCTGAAGGGACTCTACACCTATGGAAAAATTTGTGCCGAAATAGATATCAGCAAAGGGTTACCTGACCAAATCATTCTCAAAGCCAGAGATTTATCATGGGCACAAACTCTGGACTATGAGAATACAGCTTTTAGATGTCAGCATTGTCACCAAATAGGACATCTTCAGAACTCTTGCGCTCTTTTTCTAGCCCATCAGAAAAACAACACTCATAAATCGAAAGATAAGAGTTGGAAACCTTTTGATCCGCCTCCCATCGAGGATATTGAGTCCTCCAGCTCAGAGGAGGACAAATCAGATTCCGAATATGAGATTGACACTCAGCAGCAACCGCTTTCGCCGTCAGGCCCCTGCATCCTCGACTCTTCAGAAACGCCTCCTTGAGACCAACTCATCTGACTCGGATAAGGAGCTGCCTTCATTAAACAACAACATTCTTCAAGTAGTTCCAATCCAACCATCCCCTGACGGCTGGGTTAAAGTCACTAAAAAGAAAGGAAAGAAACTACGTATCACGGACTCCAACCTCTCGGGATAGAGCTCTTGGTTGGTCCTCTTGTTTCCTCCTGCTCTTTTCTGCTTCTCTTAGCTGTTTCGTGCTTTCTCTTGCTCTCTTTCTGCTTCTCTAGGAAGTTTCGTGCAATCGTGGCAGATCACTGCATCCTTTTTGTTCCCCCGGTTCATTGTTGTTCATGTCTCTTTGTTTCGTGTTAAGCTTTTGTTGTGGGTCTCCCGGTCCGCTTGTCTACAGCCTTGTCTCCGGCTGGCTAGCTGCCCTGGCTTCCTCCCTGGATGGAGGCTTGTGTTTTGTAACAACATCTGGGGCTCTTCTAGCCCTGTTTGGCTCGGCAAAGTTTTATGGTTTATGTTTAAGTTGTTTCCTCTCGTTATGTCTGGGGAACACAGGTTTCTGTTTGTTCTGTTACCAGCATAACCTTTTGTAACACTATGTACATTATGTGCCCATCAATACAATTGCTGATTTACAAAAAAATATAGTATATAATAATAATATAATATAATATAATAAATGTATACGGATATGCATTGTTTCTTTCAAGAAATATGAAATGACAATAATATATTTTTATTCAAAAAGTGTTAAATGACATTTATTGTGAGTACTTTACTTTGAATTTAAAAGTACTTAGAGCACTACCATGGTTAACCATGAGTTTTTATCCACCATTGAGAATGTGACAAGTAAGTAGTTTTAACTCAAGTAATGCCACCTCAACCATTAGGGATGATGCCATCCCCTAAAATGTGATTGGTTCTCATAAAGTGAATTTTGATGGTACATTTTCCTTAGGAGGCCCATTTTAGACCTCAAATTCCCCTAATGACTCCCCAAAGAGCAGGGCTAGTCCCATGACAATTGGAAAAGCTATTTTTACCTTTTTTTTTAAACAAGTTACCAATAGGCCTCATGCGCTCAATGAAGGGGGTTTAGAGCTTTATAAATGCCTAATCCCTCTTCATTTATCCTTGCATTTTTCTTTCCAAAAAATAAAGGTTTTGATTGTCAAAGGTCAACAATTTTGGTAGAATATCTACCATTCAAACCCAAGAACTAAGCCAACGGAAGTACCTCATGGGAAAATTTATTGTTGTAATTCTTATAATTAAACAAGAAAAAAAAGCAGTTAGCTACCTCTTGAGTGGGTTTAGTAGCCTCTAGAAGCTTCTCCTTTAGCACAAAGGCTTAATCCTACTTGTCTGAGTCCACATCATTTCTTCGGGATCCAAATTATTTTCTTTGAGACTCTTGGGAGGATGGGTCCAAGAAAATCCGAGGCCATTTTTCTATTATGATTCGGTATGTGTGGTTCGATGCTACCACAGCAAGAGCTTGCAGTACACCATGGAGTCTCACCAATCTCAACAAAGGTCTCAATACTGTGTTAATAAGAATAAGACTCTATGTTACGGTTTTTATCAGTGCCAAGTGTTATATCATAATGTATAACCTCAGCACTTCTAGGTACTATGCTCACTGATGTTATGATGCTAAGATGCTCGAAGTTGTTTGGTGCTACTCGGTGCTATAGTGAAAACATGAAGTTCAGTGATGAATCACTATGTTTGGATGCTGCTATATGGATCATGATTTGAAGATCAAAGGATCAAGGAAGATGACTATGTCTTGGTCTTGGAGTGGAAAAATAGGTCAAGGGTCTTGGTCTTGGTATTTGTCAATTAGAATCTCTATAAGAAGAATTTGTGTGGCTTTTCCTCTCAAAGAGTGAGAGGTTTTGGCCCTGGCTCATAGCCTACTTGTTGTGTCTCTTGTCTATTTATGTTTATGCATTGGTTACTGTTTGATGAAGAAAGAACACTAATAATTAAACAAGAAGAAGATTTTAGTCTAAAGAAGTTAAAAGGCATTCACAAACAACCACTAATGAAGAGAAATATCTTAACACTGAATCCCCTATATTTCTCAACATTGTAGTGGTCAAGGACCTTCTTTTAAAAGGCTTGGTGTAGGCCCACCCTCTCTCTAGTCATCATGAGAGGAAGACTGTTTTGGAAATTTGTATGAAGCTGAATCCACCCTCCCCCCAGTTGTAATTAGGGATTCAATTATTTTGTTTTTATGAGTTCTTTTGAGACCCCTCTCAGGGGGATACTATGTTTACAAGTACGAGTTACGAATCTGGTCTCTTCCCTTGCAGCCAAGATTCAAGAACGGACTGGGATCCCCTCTACCTTATGCATATCCTTTATGAGGGCTGAAAACTTTAGGATATGAATAGACTAAGTGAGAATGACATAGTAAACAACACATTAATAAATCTAGTTTCTAGATTGTGAGGTGAAGCTCAAGGAAGGGGTGGGCCCTCTTCCTCTCAGCCAAAATCTTTTAAAAGAAGCCTTAAAGCTAGGGATTTTGAACCAGCCTCTTAAGGAGCTCTCAGTGCTAGCCTTTCTTGTGGATCATATCGATGAAATCCCATGCATTGGTGTGCCAAAAAATTAATCCAACTCTCTCAGTGTTGACTACATGGAGCATGCTCTAATTTGTTGATTTAATGGATTTTGGCCTTCAACATATGTACTTCGAGATTGGGTGGCTGAGACCTGGTCTAAGCACACTGATTTTTTCTTCTCCTCAAAGGGATAATTTATAGTATATTTCAACAACCAGAGGGATCGACAGGGGGTCCTTGAGCTTGGACCATGGTTTTGGGCCGATTAGGGCTCTCCATTCAACCATGGTTTGTAGATTTTAACCCCTAATAATTCCAGATTTGGCCATTCTTGTTTGGGTTCAACTCCCTAATTTACCTCTTAAATTAATTCACCCTAATATTTTAGCCAATATTGGTAATGCCCTAGGCCGATTCATTAAGATCAACACGCACAAGCTAGTGAAGGGTATTGTAACCTTTGCATGGATATGCATGGAAGTTGATTTTAACAAGGGATTACCTGATAAAATCCTCCTGAATTGGAGAATACCTATTTACTCACAACCACTAGATTATGAGAACACAACCTTCAGTTAAAATTCTGCCAATATCCAGGTCACCTCCAAAATGTATGTCTTTCTTCTCAAGGGCCCTCTCCACCTCACCAAGAATTTATTGTCAGTGTTCAGTGAAAAAGACAAAAATGTAGAACAATAACACTTCACCCTTTCCTTCTTTTGGTTCATACAGATGGTCTATTTAGACACACATTTCTTTGAGAAATCTAAAACCTATACCAACTTTTCTACAGATCCATTGGAACAAAATGTTGTTTATTTCACTCCTTTGTATGCCTAAAATGTTGATGTTATGTATTTGACAAAACATCAAGTAGTAGGTGTGGCAGGTCTCTGACTTATCCTTCCAATTTAATAAATTTCTTGAATTTATTCCTCCTTTTACTTTTTGATTGTTATATTTGAATTTGGATCAACCTTTCCAAGTTTTACAACCATTGGATTGTTCAATTTGAGTTTTTTATACGAAAATTTTCTTGAACTATATTTGTGATGTTTTTTTTTCTCGAACAAAAGATTTTATTTTGAATTAGACTTTTCTAATACTTGTACGATACTAGTAACTTTCATAGCTAGGTTAAGTGTTGCCTTGACAAAATGGGCATCTTTGCAGAATAGCTTTTCAATGTGGAAGATCTATTTAGGAGGGTGTTTCTCCATCATTGTTTTCTGAAATATTCCTTTACCTAATAACACGGAATTTCTAAAATGGTCTTCAACTTTTCACCATTACACTTATAACAAATTGTATTTTATAAGAGTTGTAGTCTAAACATGTCTTTGCTTGTACATACCTTACAATTGTAGCAAAGCACAAATAAATATGCAGCTCTAATGTGTTTGGAAGAAAGTTGGTTCATGCTTCCAAGAAGACTCAAAGAATATCGTGGCAGAGAATTAACTGTTATTCAAGAAGCTCTAGAATTTTGTAGTGACAGAGATGAGGAAAAGGATATACATTTAAACTGTTGTGCTCACCAAAAATCTTCAACCAGAGAAGAAAATAAAACAGTCTGTTGTAATTAAAATGAAAAAACCGATGAAAATAGTAAAAACTTACAAAACAAATGCTAGAATGGCCTTAATTGTTTTCTTAATTGCAGTATCCAATTCTTGAAGAATTCAAAGACGATGCATAGAATGGTCGGTGTAGTAGTATTGAAGGTTGCACTAATAGTTGTGAGCATGCTCATAGTGCTTCAATTATAGCATATGACATTATGATCCCTAGAAGGAATTGGTAGAAACAAAATTTTAAGGGTTGGGAAGAACACTAGACATTCAGAGAAGCAAGAAGGACATATCAAAATTGAAGATCATTTTCCAAAACATTCAATAGGTGAAAAGACAAAACTTCTTGGACAATACAGTTTCAAAAATTTAGATGTGTTAATTGGTAGGAGTTGGCATGCCTTACAGGTCCCCTTATTTGTTGTGACTAATCAATCAATAACTACAATCATGGCCTTAGTACATGTCAAGGGGTTCTGTAATCTAAATTTTTTATACTTTTTACTTGGTAGAATGGCTTTCATTCACATTGTAGATGGGAACCTTTTGAAGGAAATGGAGATTCATATTTAGTGTGGTTTATGTTTCTTCAAAAACAAAAGTTTTGCAGAATTCCAACATACACTACAAGGAAAAGACCCTCTAGCGGATGTTTTTGAGGAACCCCTTATAAAAATACCCTAGACATCCATTTCTAGCAGAGGTTACTAGAGGAGGTTGGAAGGCGAAGGTTTTTGCAGATGTATTTCATTTGGTGTGCTTATCACCGTAAGACGCACCAGTGCGTTCAACACGAGAAAGCACCGGTGCGCACAAAACATTGGCACACCGGACACCATGCACTCCGTACACACCCGCTCGGTGCATTGTATTTATGTAGCGCACAGGTCCTTTAAAACACTTCTGCACTGGTGCCTCATAAAAAGTGCGCAAAAAAATAAAATGCCTGGTGCGGAATAAATAAAAAGCACCGGTGCGCCCTTAAAATCACACGCACCGGAACAAGGTTTAATTAAAAAAAAAAATTGTAGCCAAAAAACCGCACAAAACATTGGCACACAAGACACCGTGCTCTCCGTACACACCCACCCGGTGTGTTTTATTTCTGTCACACACCGGTTCTTTACAACACTTCTGCACTGGTGCCCCATAAAAAGCGCACGAAAATAGAAATAGCCTAGTGCAGAATTAAGGAAACACCCCGGTGTGCCCATAAACCCCGCGCACCAGAACAGGGTTAAATAATAAAAAAATTACGGCCAAAAAAATGCACAAAACATTGGCACACCGGATACCGTGCGCTCTGTACACACCTACCCGGTGCATTTGATTACTGTAGCGCACCGGTGTGTTACACAACAACCATACCGGTGCCTCATAAAAAGCGCGCGAAAATAGAAATCGCCCGGTGTGGAAGGAAGAAACACGTCGGTGCACCCATAAAACCCCGCGCACCGGAACGGGGTTAAATAAAAAAAAATTACGGCCAAAAACCACACAAAACATTGGCACACCAGACACCGTGTGCTTTGTACACACTCGCCCAGTGCATTTGATTACTATAGCGCACTGGTGCTTTACACAACGTCCCCACCGATGCCTCATAAAACGTGCGTGAAAACAAAAACCACCCGGTGCAGAATGAAGAAACGCACTAGTTCTTTACACAACGTGTGCACCGGTGCCTCATAAAAAGCACGCAAAAAAAGAAATCGCCCGGTTTGGAATGAAGAAATGCACCGGGTCGCCCATAAAACCCCGCGCACTGGAACAAGGTTAAATAAAAAAAAATTGCGGCCAAAAAACCACATTTTTCACTTTTGTCAGGGCTACAGAGCTCTCAAGCACAGGTGCAATTTATCCTTGTCTGAGTTGCCCTGACATTGGTGCTCCCATTGCACTCATTGCACACACTGCTGTTGTGCATTGCCCACCAATCTCCAGCTTTAATTTTGCAAAACGGTGGACAAATTTTCCTTTGCAAATTCTACAGCCAATATGCCTCCTCGACGGGCAAATGTACAGGTATTTTGCTTATTTTTCCATAAGTAAGCCTTTTAGCGGATTAGAATTTCAAATAACCTTAAAATTAACCATTTAAAAGAAAAAATAGTAATTGTCGCGTGGTGCACTTAAGTCGTTCGACTCTTAGCGGTTTTCGGTGCTGCCTGTAAATTTACAGGCCGCACCGCAACTAGTGAAAACGGTATCCGCACTGGTTCTGGGGCGATAAAAATAGGCACACCGTGTTATTTAAAAAATAAATAAAAAGTACGGTGCAGTCATTTACCAGGCCGCACCATTGACAATGTGGGATCGCAGCAACATAGTGCATTCACTGAATTATCTGCCCCGGGGTGGGTAATGTTGTCAACGCACTGCATACTGCATTTTGACATGGTCAATGGTTCAGCCTGGTAAACCGGTGCTAATAGTATCCGCACCATTTCTAGGGCTGTACCGAAGGTGCACCATGTTATTTTAAATTTTAAAAGTGCGGTGCAATCGGTTACCCAGCCGCAGCATTGACCTAGTGGAATTGCGGCGACGTGGTGCGTTGACCACAATAGCCACCCCGGGACGGCTATTTTTGTCAACGCATGACTTTCCATATTTTTCCTGCATCAACGGTGTGGCCTTGTAAAAGACCGCACCGCTCACTATGTCATGATGGCAGGAGGTCGGTCCACTGACATAACTATACGCCCTGGGGCATAGATTTTATTCAGCACACCACCCTCTTGACATCGTACATAGTCAACGGTCCACTACAAATTTTTCTGGAGCACCGCCCCGATGCGCTAAATATTATTAGGTGCACCGAAGCTGGTGCGCTCCATAGAAAGATGCACCGGGACCAGTGCGTGACTGTGTTTTTGGCACACCGACTATTTTTTAATTTTTTTTACAAAAAAATACATATATATGTATATTTCTAAATACATGTCTCATTTAATAAAAAAATTGTGTTTAATATGTCAATCATCCAGAGACGTGAAAGGAGAGAAGAGGGGGAACAAAAATAACAACAAGAGTAGCAATATAACATGGTTCGCCTATGGGAGGCATGAGAGAGGGAGAGAGATGCATACCCTCGCCCTATTACAGAAGCTACGCAGGGGCTCCTAAGGCAGGTATGCCTCCCCAAGTTCTATGAGGAGGCTACTTCCCTAAAGGGCCATAGTTTGTTTTTGAGACATCTTATCCGAAGGTGGAATGCCCAGCAACAGGCTTTCTGGGTTCGTATCAACCAGTGGTACACACCCACTAAGGAGGATATATATTTCATTATAGGGCTATCAAGGAGAGGGGAGGATTTTCCCTTGTTCCCAGAGGTTCCAGCTGGCTGTGTAGCAGGGAGTCAGTTAGTTTACTCTCATAGATACATTGGAGCAAATGTACTGTCTCCTGTAGAGTTTCAGGTCGCTGGAGGTCAGTTACGTATTGGTGCATTTGGTAGGGAGGAGGTGCAGTGTCTCTCACTTATGATTTCGACCATTTCACACAACACCAATGACGGGCAACGCATTAGTTTCCCGATTCTATATTATGTTGATTCTTTAGTACAAGAGCCATGACTTGTCAGGTGGTCTACCAATTTTTTCCAGCAATTCTGTACAGCCTTAGATAGATGTCGTGCTCATGCACAAGGGAAGGTGAACTTCCCTTTTGCTTCAAATATTTTTTGTTTATTTTTTGAGAGGTTTCCAGAGATGAGGCCTACTTTTCTTCGACAGCCTCGTAGGCCGATGTTTGAGGCACGTATGCACATGTGGGGAAATATGATGCCCAAGAGGGACGAGACTCTATTTCCAGTGAGGATATCGCATGATGCACTAGAGTTGCTAGCTAGTGTTGATGAGCATCCCTTCGTTATGGTCCCATGTCCTTATGCGGGTTTGGATTGGCGAGGGTGTGCCAACATCCTCTTCACAACTGATGAGCCATCAGATGATAGAGGTAATATTACTATTCTAATTCTAGTTAAATTTATTCTAGCATGTTCTTTAACTTGTTTTTATTAAATTGTGTAATGAAACTGTCTAATTATTGTTGTGCACTTGTATATATTTTGTAGACATTGGCACTTTTGATGGCGATGACATGCCGACACCACCACATGATCCAGGTGTGGATCCTGATGACGATCAAGCCATGCCAGATGTTGAGGATCATCAAGAGGCTGGTGCAAAGAGATCTGCTCCTGTTGGTGCACCGGTATCGCCTTTTGCTAGGTGCGGTCGACTTGATGCTAGATACAGGATGGAGTTGGGTGACCAACTCAGTGAATTGATTTTTGAGGCAGGCATCAGGCCCGCTCATTACAAATACATAGAGGCCGATGATAGGCTATTACAGATGTGGAGAGGCATGTCACGTGACATGTACAGCTTGATGCGGCATGTCATAGGAGTTACGATAGTTGTTACGCCATTGACGAGGACTGTTGCACATGCGTGATCGAGCCGCAACACGTGATGGACAGTCCACGAGTAGCGACTCGTCATCTCATAATCGTTCACCTCACACCGCGCCAAATGAGCATGAGCCTCCACTAGCATTCAACAGCAATCATCATGGAGATGAGGTTGGACCATCGGCCATGTCTAGTCAGCAGCCTACAGCATCCATTAGTACTCATGATCATGAGCAGGCTAGACCATCAACCATCGAGGTTGCACCATTGACTGAGCAGGCCTCCACTAGTACTTATATTAATGTTGTACTACCACCAGCTTATCCATGACATTTATATTACAGTTGTATATTTTTAACATTATTCAGTTCTATATATATATATATATATATATATATATATATATATATTCCATGTATTTTATGTTCATGTTGCAGTTGTACTTAATTTACATGTTGGTGATCATCATGATGTGTATATTGTTAGGTCATGTTAGATATGGTCATTTAATGTGCAGCTTGCAGATAGATGTGTATGTGATAGCATGAGTTATTTGACATGAGATGTATATTTGATGTTTGTGTTGTGATGATGTTAATATATAATGTTAATTATGTTTTGTTAGATGATCATGATCACGATGATGTTAGCGATTTTGAATGTGTTTTTTAGTCAAATATGATGTTTGTACGATGGTTTTCATAAACGTGATGTTTATTAATTAATTTAATATTAAACGATCATGATATTGTAAAATTGTAATATTTGTAAATCTAATTCTATGTAAAATATTTGTAAAATTTTAATTGTATTACTATGAATTGATTGTAATTTTTAAATTGTAATTGTATGTAAAATTCTAAAATTGTAATTGTAATTTTAATTGTAATTGTATGTTAAATTGTAAAATTGTAATTTTAATTCTAATTCTAATTCTAATTGTATGTAAAATATTTGTAAAATTTTAATTGTATTATTGTGAAATGAATTTATTAAAATTTTTAAATTTGTAAATTTTAAATAGTTGTAAAATAATAAATCTAGAATAATATGAATTAGTGTAACGTAATAAAGTTTAGAAAATAATGCAAATAAATTCATGTACTTTAGAATTATCATTATTTTATTATGATCTTAGATACAAAAAAAGAACTAATTTATACAGTACGCCATTATTTTTGAGATCAACATAATTGCAAATTATCTAATGAATTATTGATTTTAACATTAACACAATGCAAATTACCAATTAATTCAAAATACATATTATAATGTTTCGAAAAACCCATCTTAAAAGGTATAAATATTGATAAAATAACACATGTACCATATCACTCTCGATTCTCATGATCACCCTCATTATCTTCCAGCTCTCATGGCATGATAACACTATTGTTCTCAAAAATATGTTTTGATCTAGGGTCATGTGTCAATACAAACCACCAATCCCTATCCAACACATCTGGGTAAAAAACAACTGGGTTTCAGTGTTTAGGTAAAACATAGGGCTCCTTAGCTTCATCCCACATCTTTCTAGAGTTGATACATATCAGCCTACTATCGTGATCTTCCTTTACATTATTCCGATCAAAGGTGTCCCACCACTTGCACCTAAAAATAACACATTGAAAAGAAGAGAAATCCACTTCAATGATCTCTTGTATCTTTCCGACGTAGCCTAACGTCCCTTGTACTAGGTTTTGATCACGATGGCTAGATCGACTAGATTGATTGAACTCGACCTCCACTCCACAGTCTTGTGTGATTTTTCCAGCATCGCCATTTTTTGTGCGAAAATGGTGTCCATATTCCCACATAGATGCGAACAAATACACCTACTATAAAAAAGTTAAAAAAATCATAGTGTCATGTGTCTTATAATAACCCAACAATTAAAATATGAAATGTACATGTCTTATAAGTTTCAAATTTACATATAAATTAAAAATATTATTACCGAGTTTCTACTCCCAATCCCTACGTTTAGCGCATCCTCTTCAGCACGCGGGTAACGACCGGTAGCACCATATTTCTCTCTGACTTGGTCAGCAACCCAACTTTTGGGGCATATTTTTGGCATATTTTCTTTTAAATGATCAGGATAAGGCACACTTCTACCATTCAACCATCTGAATTATTTCCTGTCACTATCCCATTTCATCCTCTTTTGTTCATACAATGCAACCCACGGTTTTGTTGCTTCAGAATTGTAAAGAACGAATTTATTGATTGCTTCAATTTTTGCATTGCTGATGAAATCCTACCAAAATTATATAGTACTTAGAGATTAAAATATACATTATATCGAAGTTCAACATGAATATTAATTACTTTTTGTAAATTTGAAAAATTATAAGTCACTTACTCTTTATCAAGTGCTTTTTTCCACTCATTTTGAGCAACTCCCCTTCTCTTTTGTCTTCATCCCTTTCATCGTCCCAAATCACCGCACCTGGTCTATTGTTGATCTACTTGATTTACTCACTGGCATAATAGAAAGACTCATACGATATGTACCCCTTTGCCATAGACCCCTTGGGTTTTTCCCTTTGTCGAACAAAACCTTTCAATTTCTTCATGTACCTCTCTAAGAAGAACATCCAATGACAAGAAACCACCCCAACTAATTCAAACTCATCTACTAGGTGGATTAGAAGATGAACTTGTATGTCCATGAAACTCGTCGATAGTTCCTTCTCAAACATACAAACAATCTCAACTATCTCTTGATGCCAGCATGGAATGCTAGCCACATGAATATCCTTTGACGTGATCCAATGTACAAATGCAGATAATTTAGATATGGCATGTCCTAGATCTTGAGGGAATTCATGTTTCACACACCCACACATGCACAAAGGATAATGACACTGCAAATTTATAAACACGTGAAATAATATACAAAATTAGTTATGTCTTATGATCCCCGCATGGGATAAAACTTATTAATATAAAAAATAATAAAATCATGCTTTTGACATTATACGTACTCTTAGAAGATTCAAATGGTCATGTGATTTCAACCCTGAAAAATGGTCATCCACGGTGAAGCAGCACTGTAGTGAAGACTCGTATGAAGTTGGAACCCTCACACCCATTATAACTTCCTTTGCCAAAGAAATATCATATTTTTTTAAAATCCATGGGACATCACCTTCTTTGAAAAACCATGAATTAGAGGGACCATCGCCTGCCTCTGATCCCGTACTTTCTAATTGTCTTGGCCAATGTTTCTTTTTAGTTTTTGAAGTAATAATATCTTTCTGAACAACCAATGTGTCACTTTTTTTTTATGATATGTGTCTCCATAAAGAAGATGAAACATTTTTAAATATATGCATGGGATCTAATAAGTGGGTATTCTTAAGATGCTCCCAATATGGGAGGTCATAAAAGATAGATTTCCTTTTCATCCCAATTGGGAATTTCTCAACATAGGTGTCTAAGAAATCTGTTTCATCGAACATAGGCTCCCCATTTGAATCGAAAATTTCTATGAACTCCTTCTCCTTCTCTCTCTCATATGCTCTAAGCCATTCAGCTGGTGTCATTATTGGAGGCCTTTGGGTTCTCTTTCGTTTACCATTGAAAGCAGATGATGCTCTTCTATAGGGGTGTTCTTCTGGTAGGAATACCTTGGATCAATCATACACTGGCTTTCGTAGGTCCTTGGACCATCTAGCTTTCAAAGAAGGTCCACAACATTTACATCTAAAATACTCTTTTGTTACAAGACCTGCGATATTATATTTGTATACATTAATTAATATGCATGACACGTTAAAGAATAACATGAAGAACAAAACAAATATTACAACAAATTAAATAACTAATATGTGAAAGAATATTGTTACGTATATAAACAAATAAATACATTAAACATGTAATTTACTAGAGAAAACTCCTAAGCCTGGATAATAATGTGTCATGTAAGCACATATGCCATACAATGTAAAACCCCTCTCTGCTGTGATGGGTCTTGATACATCGTATACATTTATCTCATCCCATAATTCCTTCAATTCATCTACCAGTGGTTGTAAGTAGACATCCATATTCTTCACTTGTCTTCTACCAGGGACTATGAGAGCCAACATAAGATGTTCATTCTTCACGGAAAACCGTGGGGGGATATTGTTATTGATCACTACTACAGGCCAAACAGAATAGTTGGTTTTCTAGAGGGAATATGGGTTGATGCCATCCATGGCTATGCTGATTCGTAGACTTCGTACTTCATCCTTGAATTTTTTGGGCCATGTATCCTCTATATGCTTCATGGCTATTGAATCAGTTGGGATTCGCATAACTCCCAACTCACTTCTATGTGAGGCATTCCATCCCTGCAACATAGCTAATTCTTTCAAATGAAAGAGCCTTTGAATCCTTGGGATTATAGGCATGTGCCTCAATATCTAAAAAGGAGGACCAGTACGTGATTACCCTTCTTTTTTGATTTATCATACCTGTCATGCCCACATTTCGGACACATCTCTTTGTCTTCATATTATTCTCTATATATAATACAATCATTTTTGACATGCATGATATGATATGTACTCAACACCTAACATTTTCAACAATTTATTTGCCTCTTCACAACTACCGGGAAAGAAATTATCACTCGGAAGAACCTTATCTTTGAATAACCTGCATTTGGTGATCATGGAAAAATATATTAATAAATGTACATTAATGTTGATATAATTATTAACGTTCATAAAATTTACCATTTGTAATGTTCATTGCAGTGTACTCATTATATTTCAAATTTATATAAGGGAGTACTTTATAATAACTTACCTCAAAAGTTCCGAGAAACATGCATTCGACAAGCCAAACTTTTCTTTAAATTTGTACAGTAACATATTTTTCTCCAACTGGGTAGACTTTGACTGACCACCAGGTCCAAAGAGAGGGATGGTGGAAGCAAATTTAAGGCTTTCGAAAAAGGTGTTAACTATATGAGCATCATCCCCTAGCTAATCATCATTTTGGAAATCATCTAACAACATTGTCTCCATGGCAGTCGTATCCCTTAAGTAATAATCCATACCAACCTCTATTTGATTTCCTCCAATCCCAACTTGTGAAAAACTACTATTGTTGTAGTCATTCCTAATTGTTGAATCTGGACGTAGTGGGAATTTCATCGGTGGTTGATTCAACCATTCTTGGTATTGTTCCTCTCCAAATTTTTCTCTTAATTCAGTCTTCTATTGATTTGACATTATCGTGGGGTGCAATGAAAGATGGTAGGTAGATAGATCATCACTAGAATCCTAATAATTTAAAAAAAAATATTTGAACATGATTAGTACAAAATATATGATATCAATTAGTAACCACGTTGACAATATTGCATGATTATAAATTGGTTTGACGTTGAAATAATTACATATTAATCAATATATATACCAAAAAATTATAATTGTTACCATCACTATCCCGGGATTATGGCTAGAAGATGCAATACTATTACAATTGGCAGGTTGAAGCGGCTGTCCATTTTCATCTACTAAATGTGTCTTGCAGTATGCAGCTCCTGATAATAACTTCCGACGTTTTAGAGCAGTTTGAATATTTTGTGCATCTAAACTCGATGTTGAATCTACATGAACCTGCAAATTTGTATACATTATAAATTTAATTAAGTTGTGCATGATTGATTTCATGGATAAAAAACATAAATTCAATTAGATAGTGTAAATATAAATAAAATCTGAAGTAAATATTACATCTCGAGATGAATAGGGAGAAATCCGTGATGGACTTTGAGAAACATTATGGAACGAGCTGGATTTTGAAGAATTGTCCATTCCATATAATTATGATATTTTCTCCCTGCATTTGAGCAAAACAACAAAAAAATTTGGTGCACACACTTAAATGTAATTTCGGTGCCTAATGTACAGATCACCGCACCAGTACGTTTTTGGTAATGCTCATCGATGTCATTTTATACCTAGACACACTGGTGCGGTTCGATTAAGGGACGCACTAGTGACGAATAACCACAAATAAAAAAAGCGCAACTCTATTTTCTTTAAGTGAAAAAAAGCGGTAAATTGAAAAATTGGCAGCAAAATATTTTCGAAAATCTAATTTCATAAAGCATTTCTTTAAATACTAAACACTTTTCATTATTTCACTATTTTTGCAAAACTTTTCAGTGAGAGATTTGCAGAATGCATACCTGGAGCAAACAGAGCACGAGAGCACTGTGGAGCAGGGAAATACGTTCGAACAGAAGTATTCAGAAAATCAGAATTCCAAACCTCTGGTGATTCAAACCCTGTAGCATAGAATTTCAAACGATGTGAATAAAGTTTATTGTTTTTTTTACTTTCTCTGTAGTTTTTTTTATGTAGTAAAAGAAAAAAATCAAAGTTTATTATTTTTTTAAACTTTTTTTGCAGTTTTTTTAATGCAATAAAAGAAAAAAATCAACATTTATTGTTTTTTTTACTTTTTCTGCTGTTTTCAGAAACAAAATAACAAAAAAAAAATCTGTTTTTAGAAACAAAAACCCTAGATTCTTTTTGTTTCTGCCCTTTCTTCTCCCTCTTTCTGCAATTTCGGAATTAGGGCTTTTCAATTTAGATTTATAGGGTTTGTATATTCATAAGACATCCAACCCACGGGACGACTTGCATAGTCGGATCATAATCCATGTCGGCCCTTGCATGAATTTAAAAAAAAAAGTAGATTTTTTTCCTCGGTGCGCCCTGTGTAACATAGCGCACCGCTGCGCTCTATTATACCAGTGCACTACGAAAGTACAGTGATTAAAAATATTTAAAAAAAATAAAATATATTTTTATCAGTGTGCCATATGTAACATATGGCACCAGTGCGCTATGTTATTATGGTGCACCGCGAATGTGTTGTTTCGCAAAAAAAAAACCATTTTAGAAACAAACCTTACATTCTTTTTGTTTCTGTCATTTCTTCTCCCTCTTTTTGTGATTTTAGAATTAGGGCTTTTAAATTTATATTTATAGGGTTTCTACTACTAAATATAAGCCTAATACATCCAACCCACGGGACGACTTGCATAGTCGGATCCCAATCCATGTCGGCCCTTGTGTAAATTTAAAAAAAAAAATCATCGGTGCGCCTTGCATTCCTGAGAGCACCAGTGCGCTCTATTATCCCAACGCACTGCGAAAGTAATATGATAAAAAATTTAAAAAAATATATTTTTTCTCAGTGCGCCATTTGTAAAATATGTAGCCAGTGTGCTATTTCATTATGGTGCACCGTGAATGTTCTGTTTCGCAAAAGAAAAAAAAACACTTTCAAAAAATACACACCCTACATTCTTTTTGTTTCTGCCCTTTCTGCTCCCTCTTTCTGTGATTTCAGAATTAGGGCTTTTCAATTTAGATTTATAGGGTTTGTATTGCTAAATATAGACCTAATACATCCAACCGACGGGACAATTTGCATAGTCGGATCCCAATCCATGTCAGCCCTTGCGTGAATTAAAAAAAAAAATGTTTTTTTTCATCGATGCACTCGTTGTAACCTAGCGCACCGATGCTCTGTAAGCACACCGCGAAAGTAATGTGATAAAAAATAAAAAAAACAAAAAAAAATTTATCAGTGTGACATATGTAAAATATGGCACCAGTTTATGCTACAAAAACTAACACTGAATGATTTTTATTATTTTACCATGGTTAATTGGTGCGGTGGTTGACATGTAATGCACCGGTGCACTTTGTTGACATAGAGCACCATACGGTCTATTATACTGTTTGTGCGGTGCGCTTCTAAGACTCCCACGCACCGGCATCGATGTGTACACAATGAATGACACACCAGTTACTTGAGATTTTTTTTTTAACTTGAAAAGTTGACAATTTATTTATACATATATCAATGAATGATATGGTACAGGTTTGAGATTGATAAAGAAATGACTAACAAGAGAACAAGTAACAAAAATACTGATAACACATTAAGAAAAGCAAAAAAGGAAAGTTCTTTACAAATTCTTTACAAAAAATATTATTTTTGAACTATATGTAAGTTTAACTAATATGTATTGTTTACTGTGTATCATGCAGAGCCATAAAATGACGAAGCTCGATAAGATTATTTCTGATCTAGGACCAGAAGAGCGTAAAATTTTGATGGAAAAAATTGCAAAAGGATGAATCAGGTGAATGAAAAAATACTATCGATCCAATATGAGTTTCTTTTTTAAATTTTCATTAATAATATAATTAAACTTATTAGATAACATGTGTCAAACAGTCTATTAATTTACATCTTTTTAATGTTCTACAAGGACCAACAACTCAGAAAATGAATGTTGTTCTAAGAAAAGAAAAAAAATAGAACATGCAAATGAAAATAAATTGCTCCTTAGCTCATCTGGATTGGAGTTGGAGGTTAACGAAAGGGGAGAAATATTTTACAAAAGTTTGAGGGATCTAACGGAACAAATGTATATACTTTCTTTCCACTTACAATACAAAAACCAATCCAATGATTCCAAGAACCAAATTTTATCTAAACTACAAGAAGAGTTTCCAGAGAATTGGTCAATGAGACATGTCAGACTTTTAATAGCAAAAATGTACAACAACAAAAAAGAAGGAATGAAAAAGTAATATTCCTTTAAATGTTTTTCTAGAATTATTTACAAATATCACTTTTGTTATATTTAATTTTCATATATCAATATAAAAATTAAATAGTTTATTGTCATGTTACATTTTCAGGAAGATTATGAAAATCTAAAAAGATGACGAGCTGATATCAGAAATATGCTAGTAGGAATGTCCAAAAAGGTGTACAAGGAGATGGTCAAAGAAATTGACAAAATTTCACCGCCGGAGGAGCCATATCAACAACAACGTGCTTCAAATGTAATATGTAATCATTGAATTTTTCGATCATTAGGTACAATAAATAAAAAATTTAGCATTAAATATTAATTTTCAAGTATTTTCTTGTAGAAAAGAAAAGAAAATGGAACCCATTCAGCACATAAAATAGGACGACAAGGAAGAAAAGGATTGATATCTAAGTTTATGCAATGTTAGCATCTCCGATAACAACTTAACTAGATTTCATTTTTGTATTTTTTAAATTTTTTTACACAAAAATCATCATTGGACAGCCTCAAAACAAAAAGCAATACACAAAGAAGAACCATCAAAGGAATTGATTGAAATTGGGTTAAATATGGGTTGTGAGTATATGTTGGCATATCAGAACTTAATTGTGGAATTTGTAAGCATCTATCAATCTTGTTTTAATTAGCTCTGTCCATAACTAATAGAAAAAAAATCTTTTATATTAATTATATGATTTGTTATGGGGTATAAAAATTGCAGGAAACAAAGTATGGAATTGCGCCAATAGATGAAATCTTGAAAGATGGCATGTTACATGGTTTTGAAAGAATGTGTATAGTTTATGAGTCAATTTTTGCAATGGTACGTCATTTCTTTTCGATTTACATTGATGTATACTATTTAATATTGAAATTTTCATTATTCTCACCAATGTATATACACTCATTACAATTTATTTTTATGTTTGTAGATGGAAGCGTAGATTCATTTGATTCAAGTGTCCTCAGACACATAACTTCATT
This sequence comes from Pinus albicaulis, assembly GCA_034641835.2. Taxonomy (NCBI): domain Eukaryota; kingdom Viridiplantae; phylum Streptophyta; class Pinopsida; order Pinales; family Pinaceae; genus Pinus; species Pinus albicaulis. Next base: position 1,153,590,674 of record CM076581.1, read on the forward strand.
GATCATGGAAAAAGATTACATAACAAATTAGAGGAGTTTACAAACGTAAACACTCACTCTACAATGAAATTAGGAAACTAACCTATTTATAAGCTCTATGTTATAACTTAATATAGTTATGGATCAATTTGAAAACCAACAAGTGTCCATTTACAATAAATGACCTTCTAACCATTCTACTAACTTTATTCCTATTTTAGAGCCTAGGAAACGACTCTATTCTAGAGTCCTATTTTCACTAACAAAATACTATTTCTAAGTATCTATAATATTTATTAAATATTCTAATTTAATAAATATATTTATCCTAACTTTACATTATTTAATTTATGTATTTTTGGATTTATAATTGCCTTTATGAAAGAGGATAACATTCCCCCCTTCAAGGATAAATCCAAAATGAGAACGAGGAACCATCTTCCAAGTTCTCAAGTTGATGCTGAAAAAATCTTCAATCTCAAGAGACCATGAGTCAGCTGTATGTCTGATTCATCTCTGAATGTTGCTTGACAACTCCATCACGTGACAAGTTGCAAAAGGATCCATCTATCCTTTGCATGAAATGAGCATCAAAATTTTGTTCAAAGCCCACTAGTTGATGATGTCAAAAACAACTCATTGTTGCTTTTATTATGCTAAAAACTATTCACTGCATCTTTGTTGTCGACTGCCCACAGGAAAATTTGTTGATGCCCACTGGAAAAGTTGTTGATGCCCACTAGCTGTTGAAGATGCCCACTGGCTGCTTTTGCTAATTTTTTCGAGACTTTTAGTCTGACAACCACCTTCAATTTCATTGACATTTTCCCCCCTTTGTTAGCTGAAAGGAGATACACGTCTCTGGAAAGTTTCCTGAACTCCCCCCTTCAAGTGTAGGAGTTTGACACTGATGTACTCCCCCGTTCAACTACATGAGAGTACCATCATCTTTTCACTGTGGGCTGCACTATGTGTGATTGTATTCGATTGTAGAATTGAGACAATATTTTGACTGTGGATCACCATTTCCAAGGGTCGATCCATTCATAATGTATTGTCAATATGGCTGATTTTTGTTGATTGCAACATTTTTCTGAGGAATGATTGGGCCTGCCATAATGGCGACAAGGATGGAGATCAAAACACTGATGGTTGCAAGCTTGCTATTACAGCTGCTATGGATCAAATTCTGAATCAATGGGCTAAAATAACTTCATATACCAAGCCATTTGAGACGGCGATCGATCACTATAATGGAAATTTCGATCTTTGGCATTTCTATGGCCCCGTTATTTAAACAACTACGCCAAATATCTAGAAATTTTTAATGAAAATTTCCTTGACTTTGTCTCAAGCAAACATAATTCAGAATTAAACAAGCTATGGCTAAATCGTCATGAAGACTAGGCAATAATGCATAATGAACCTTGTTCTTTTCTTCTCATGCACTACTCATATGTAATCAAATTTACAGCAACCCGTAGATGACCAAACCTTCCAAATCGCCCTACTCTGAATTTGTCGTCCACGCCCAATCTCGACCTCCCGCCGGGGAGAAGAGCAATCTAATGTTTGTTCCATCTCCGCTTCTTGATCACTGTCACCTTTTTTCAAAGTCTGTCGATGGCTCTGATACCACATGTAGATTTAGAAGTGTCCTCAGACACATAACTTTATTGATCATGAAAAAATATTGCATAACAAATTGTAGGAGTTTACAAACATAAACTCTCACTCTACAATGAAATTAGGAAACTAACCTATTTATAAGCTCTATGTTCAAACTTAATCTAGTTATGGATCGCTTGGAAAACTAACAAGTGTCCATTTACAATAAATGACCTTCTAACCATTCTACTAACTTTATTCCTATTTTAGAGCGTAGGAAACGACTCTATTCTAGAGTCCTATTTTTACTAACAAAATACTATTTCTAAGTATCTCTAATATTTATTAAATATTCTAATTTAATAAATATATTTATCCTAACTTAACATTATTTAATTTATGTATTTTTGGATTTATAATTGCCTTTATGAAAGAGGCTAACAGGAAGGTGAAGAAGAAGAAAACAATCAACACCATGAACAAAACATTCCTGAAAATAACCCAAGTCATGGAAGTAGCTCTAGCAGTGACAACAACTCAAGTGAAGAATGATGATCACTATGTTTGGATATCAAATCAAGGCGTTTTATTTTTTGAAAAAGGTCTATGAAATCAGACATTTTCTTTAATGTAATGGACATAGTGTCCCAATTGAAAGATAGAGGGATACCAATAACAGTCGCATTTTGTATGAAAAATAGTGTCTTATTCATTCATATATATATATATGAAATAAATGTTTTAATTTATTATATTGCGTTCTCCATTGTCGTTCTCAAATGCACTAATAAAAATTTACTTCATATGAATATTGTTATAACATATATATGTGTCGACTTTTGATGAATAATGAATTTTAAAAACCACAATAATTATGATATGATATAAAAAATTAATCCAAACATCACATTCAAATGCATTAATAAAAATTTAATTAATATGAATATTGTTATAATATGTGTCGACTTTTAATGAATAATGAATTTAAAACAATCACAATAATTGCACTGGCACATATCAATGTTTCTAAAAAATACAAAATGAAAACCGTTGCATGTCAATTACTATACATTGGTGCATTTCTACGACCTATGGGCACCGCACAAATACCAAAACCAATTAAAAATATCAATGTGTTTGTGCGGTACGACGTACCGGTGCATTTATGTGTCTATACGCACCGGTGTTGTTGTATGACCTATGGGCACCGCACGAATATCGATACCAATTGTAAATCTTGGTGTGTTTGTGTGATACTGCGCACTGGGGCATTTATGTGCCTATACGCACCGGTGCATTTGTATGACCTATGGGCACCACACGAATACCGATACCAATTATAAATATCGGTGCATTTGTGTGATACTTCGCACCGGGGCATTTATGTGTCTATACGCACCAGTGCATTTGTATGACCTATGGGCACCGTACAAATACCGATACCAATTATAAATCTCGGTGCATTTTTGTGATACTGTGCATCGGTTCATTTCTATAATTCTACACATCGGTGCATTGATACTACCTATGGGCACTGCACAAATCCCAAGACCAATTAGAATGGCCCCATGCGTTGTATCACCAACACTACGCCCGGTGCGGTTTTATGCCTTAACGGCCTAGTGCATTCTCCTTCGACTGCCCTGGGGCACCTTCTCCATGTATGCACCAGTGCGTTAAATCCAGAGTAGTGCACCGATGAAAAAAAAACATCTATAATAACCTCCGGCCGCCCTTTTTTCTTAGTTGTGTTTAATTTCCGTTAAAAGCTCTGCCAAAACCTCCATAACCATAAAAGGATGTTGTAGAAAATGTTTTTTTGACAATTTTGGCCAATTTTATAACACCAAAATCCTCCTTTATAACCTCCGCTAAAGGGTCTTTTCCTTGTAGTGATAGATTATTAAATGTGTGTTATATGAATTAAGTATATAGTGCTTCTTAACAGGGAAATTTTTAAGATAGTGTAGTGTGGAATTTGAAGATGCCTCATACATTTTTTAGAAGGAGTTTTTCAATGACTATGGTCTTTTACTGGCTGATTGACTATTCTTGTACATCCAAAAGTTTTGCAAAATCACTCTAGGTTTGATTTTCTCTTTTACTCACTGAGTGATTACCCCTTTACATCCTAGAGGCTTGTGGAATTGGGCCTCGCAATTTGTGAGAAAGAGAAAAATGATAATAGAGTATTGGCTTATTTCACTCTTTGCAGAATATCTACAAAAAAAAAATTAAGTAATTTCTACTTATGAATCATTCTTTACTTAAAATAAATTCTACTTTTTTTCATAATTTAAGAGGTTTCACCGATCTATAAATAGAGAATAAATAAATGAAACATAAGCTTATTGATGGTGACATTGTCATGGGGCTCTGAATCATATTTTCTATTCCCTTGAGGCTGAGTGAGGTGCAGAGGATTCTCTCAACAACCCTGTTGGCCGCAATGATGGCCTTCATCTAAACCTCTCATTTAGGTATTCTATTCTTGCTCATTTATTATGAAAAATGGCCTCTCGAACTCATCAAAAGCCAACATCATCCCTACAATAGTAACAAAATGCAGCACAAACATTAAAGTCAAAACATGCAAGCATGGATGCGAAAAAAAATAGTAGAACCAGATACCTAAGGTGTGTGTACTCTATGTGTGGAACACTAAAAATGGGGTGGAAAAGCAGTGAAGTTAAAAATGGAACTAATTGCAGTGTCGTCAATGGACTGAAGATCTGATGGTGGGGTTCGAGATTTGATATCGAGTTTGCCACTCGTAAAACCCCAAGTCCTAACTCTCTTCAATCTGGTTTTCGCTCCCGCCCTGTGCAAACCGAAAATATTCTACTTAGATACTTTCTAGAAAGAAAATGTTTTCATTCCTGCACTATGAAAACCGAAAAGATACTACTTAGGAACATTTGGGTTGGGAGGGTTTTGTCAATCATCCCAAAAACAACAAAAACAAAAATCCTATAATTTTATTTCCTAAGTTTTTTTAAATGGTATTTGAAAAACTAAAACTTTATTGTATGTTTTTGGTTGCGATGGAAAGCATTTTTGTTATATTTTGGGATATATATTATAATAATAATAATCTATTTTTAAGATTATTTATTTTATGTAATGATTTTTTTATTAAAATTGGTTGAGATAGGCATGTTGTATGTTTGGAATTTTAATGTAAAAGTACTTTTAACTTGGTTGTATTGAAAACATTTAAGTTTTCTTGTATATTGGGTGGGTGTCAACAAAATAGTATATGGTAAATGGGTTTAATAGTTAAAAAGTGTTAGTCTCTTAAATGTCATATGACAAATTTGGAAGGAGTAGGGTGTGTACCCTTCTTTAGGTTAAATAAATTCAAATTGTTGTATGAATGGGGTTGTAAGATCCTATGTTTTCATCTTGAGAAAATGGAGTCATCTCGAAGTCACTCACATAGTTTAGGATGTCATAAGTAAAATATGTGTTTTTCCTTAATATGTCAACATTTCGTTTTAGGCAGTGTGATAATGTGGTTTCAACGAGGCATTAAAATATGGAACGAGCAGGTACATTTTGGATGTTAGTGTTATGTTCTTCTTGAGGTATAAGTGCACGTCTAAGAAGACTCTAACAAGGGTTGAAGAGGTGGAATACTTAGAGAGTTTTTGGGGGGTTGTAGTATCACTTAGAGGTGCGGAAAAGCAATTTAAGCACCATGAGAGGTTTTGAAGCAAACTTAAGATATTTGACAAGCTACACGAAGGCAACTTAGCAGTGGTACTAATTGAACATTCCTTGATCAAAGTTGATACCCTATCCTTGGCACTACCACTTTGCAAGACAAAGAAGAAATGTGAAATATATGTGGAACCCACTAAATAAGTTTGCAAGTTTGTTGCAACATATATGGGTGGTTTTTTCGTGTTGCAAAAGGAGTTATTGGAAATTAGAAGGTGACCAATGGAGTAGATTTTTCATGGAGTGTTAAGGAGGTGCAAGGATATTTTAAGGAGTGAATTACACAAACCTAACAAATAGGTCATATTGGGTTAGGATATTACTTTTTTGGGACATCCAAAGTTAAAGGTGTAATATTTTATGGAGGTGTAGTCTAAGTTCTTGGGTGTAGGACACATCTTACCGGTATCTTGTACTTTTGGGTGAAAATAATGCATGCAAATGAGCATTTAAGAGATTGTAACAGGAAGTGTCAATAAGTTCCAAGTGTGCTAAGGAGGGAGTGACAAGGTATGTTAGGCAGTGCTAAGGAATGCTAGAGGCCATGGAAACATTCCAAGATGTGTCAGGTGCTAGGGTGTGCCAATGCATATGAGGGAGTGTTATGGAGTGTCGAGGAAAAACAAGGGAGCACTAGTTTCAAATGCATGGAAATGAATGAATAAGAGTGTGTGACAAGGATTGTTAATGAGTTCTAGGTGTGTTAAGGAGGGAGTGACAAGGTATGTTAGGCAGTGCCAAGGCGACATGCCAAGATGTGCCAAGTGCCAGGGTGTGCCAATGTGTGCCAAATAGTGTTAGGGAGTGCCATGGAAACACAAGGGAGAACTAGTTCAAAATGCATGGAAATGAACGGATAAGAGTGTGTTATAGGGAGTGTTGGTGAGTTCTAAGTGTGCTAAGGAGGCAGTGAAAAGGTTATACGCTAGGTAATGCCAAGGCATGCTAGAGTGCCAGGGCATGTCAGGGAATGGTAGGGTGTATTAGGGAGTTACAAATCATGCCGAGGAATTCATGGTATGCTAACATGTTCCACATAGTTCCAAGGAATTGTTAGATGTTTGAGGTGTTATGTCATGTCGAGATGTAAGCTATGTTGCTTAGTTGTTTTATGGCCATGGTTGGACGTGAGCCTTGATTTGGTAACTTGTTAAGTGGGATGAGTTAATATTGGACATGAGTAGCCTAAGATGAGTTATAATCCATTCTTAGGTGAGCAAGGCATAGTCTAGTTGTAGTAAATGAAACTTGGTCAAGTTGTTGTAGTCGAGACAAGACTTGGTTGGGTTCCCAAGTCTAAAACAAAATAAGGGTAGTTATTGGGAAATGATAGTTAAGGAGTGCTAGGGCATGAAAATGAAAGAAAAGGTGTTTTAACACTTTCTAGATAGTTTCATTGCATGTCGAGGAGTGTTGGGGAGTGTCAAGGCATCACAAGGGATAACTAGTTCAAAGTGCATGGAAAAGAATGAATAAGAATGTCTGCCAGGGAGTGTCAGTGAATTCCAAGTGTCCCATGGAAAAAGCGTGTTAGGAGAATTTCATAATAGGACTTGTAATAGGCAAGCCTACAATTTTGATAAGGGGATGGACAAAGAAGTTTCAGAGAAAGGAATACTTTGGGCTAGACACATCATTATTTTTTCAGTGATTTGGTTGGGTTCCCAAGTCACAAAAAAAGTAAGGATATCTATGAGGGCATGACAACTAGGGAGTGCCAAGGTGTGTAGGGAATCCCAAGAAGTGCTAACACATGTTAGAAATCTCAAGGCATGTTACGCATTCCAAGATGTGCTAGGTGCTAGGGTGTGGCGCCAATACATGCTAGGGATTTCCATGGAAACAAAAGGGAGGATTAGTTTCAATTGCATGGAAATGAATGAATAAGAGTGTGTGATAAGGAGTGTTAGCAAGTTATAGGTTTTCTAAGGAGAGAGTGACAAGGTATGTTAGGTAGTGCTAAGGCATGATAGAGTGCTAGGAAAGCATGCCAAGGTGTGCCAAGTTCCAAGGTGTGCTAATGTGTGCCAAGGAGTGTTAGGGAGTGCTAGAGAAACACAAGGCAACACTATGTCCTAATGCATGGAAATGCATGAATAAGAGTGTGTGACATGGAATGTCAATGAGTTCCAAGTGTGCTAAGGAGGAGTGACAAGGCATGCTTGGTAGTACTATGGAATGATAAAGTGTTAGGGCAGCATGCGGCCAAGATATGCCAACACGTACAGGGAAGTGTTAACTGGGAGTGTCAGGGAAACACATGGGAGCATTATGTCAAAATGCATGGAAATGAACAAATATGAGTTTGTGATTGGAAGTTTAATTTAGCTCCAGGTGTTCTAAGGAGGGAGTGACAATGTATGATAGGCAGTGTTAAGGCATGCTAGAGGCCAAGGCGGCATGTCAAGATATCCTAGGTGCTAGGGTTTACCAACACGTGCCAAGGAGTGTTAAGGAATGTTATGGAAGCATAAGGGAGCACTAGCTAAAAATGCATGGGAATGAATGAATAAGAGTTTGTGATTGGGAGTATCAATGAGCTTTTGGTGTGCTAAGGAGAGAGTGACAAGGTCTGCAAAGTAGTACCAAGGAATGCTAGAGTGAGAGGGTGGCATGCCAAGATGTGCTCGAGTTCTGTAAATCTCGTTTGAGGAGGTGAACCAACCATATATTATGTCTCCGAGGATAGAGGTATTACTACCATTTTTATTCTCTGTCGGGTGAACCAGTTTTGGTGCCCAGGATTGTTGTACTTAGATTCTGCATAATAATGAAAACCCTCCAGAGCTAGTTGCACCAGTTTTGTTGCATTGGGTTTTTTCCGGGGAGATTTGTCCATAAAATTTGTGTGTCACTTTGTCTATGAGCATGTTATTCAGTATTTGATCTATATGTGTAGGCTACTAGTTGTATTTACTTTGCTAATTTACTGAATATTTCATAAATTAACTTGTAACTTCATTCAAGTAGGAGAATTAATTCAAATTACTACAATAGGGTTTCTTAGATTAAGAAATTTTCACAATGTATCAGAGCGATTGCAGATCAATATGGATCTCTAGAAAATCAGCTGAAGGAATTTGTGTTGCAGAGACCAGCAGAAGCAACAAAGAATCCAGAGAGCACAACACAACACCAGAAGGGCAACAAGAGCCACACAGGGGCTAACGCAATCCCAACTAGGTGACGCATAGACAGTGCAGTACCTTCAAGAGGGACGCAGGAGAAGTTTGCACTGCGCAGCCACTGCTTAGAGGCTACGTTGAGCCAGTCTGCTCATGCAGAGGTCAGCCAGGGTGACACAGTCCAGTATCGATTGTTGCACAGATTTATCGTGGACTGAAACCAGAGCTTCAGATCTTTAGTAATTGTTGGTGGGGTAGAGATTCTGCCAGTGCAAAATCATGCCTAAGCTAAGTTGACAAAGAGCAAGAGGAGAACAATTTCTCAACAGATTTCATTGTCAAAATAAATTTGAGGATCGATCGTAGGGTGATCAAAAAGAGTTGATTCGTTGTGTTTAGCATATTTCCAAGGAGGAAATTAGTTGTCAGAGGTAGCAGAGGGTGCCTTTTTTGCCAAGGACCCTAGATCTGAGCTTTTGTTGAGAAGAGGGGAGAGGAAGATTTGTTCTGACAGAGATCTGAGCAGATGATGCCTCACGAACTGTGTGATCAGGATAGGTTGGACGACCTGTCCAAATTTTCTATCTGGAAGGCCAGAATCCTAGTAGTCCTAGAGGCATACGGCTTGAGGGAGCATGTAGAAAAATTCGTTGTTGTCATTGGGCAGGGGTCCTTCAGTTGCTTACTCTGAGCAACTGAGTTACAGTGCAGTATTTGGTAGCATGATGCAATATTTTGAGAGGGAGTTGCAGTACGGATGTAACAGTGACGGTGGCATAGTAATGGGCAGCAATACAGAGAGTAGCATCAGCGCAATGATGAAGGGAAGCAGGCCAAGGATCAACGCGGAGAGTGATGCCAAAGATTAGAGCAGTTTTTCGAGGTGAAGTGTATTGCTAGAGAACATTCCTCTCTAAGAGGGAGTGTTGATATTTTGGGGTAGTATCGGATGTTCTCTAGCTCCCAAATTTTGTGGAGGAGCTGGAGTACATGAGATCTCCAAGACCAAGAAAGCGTTTGGGTAAATTCCATCAAGTCTAAGAGATATTCAAATATTTTGGTTTTTAAGCTCCTGTGGTTATCAGTTATTGAAGAGCTTCTCAGATTATCCACAGTATTAAGGAACATTTGTCTAACTTAGGAAAATTAAAATATTAAAGTGAATTAAATTAAACATGTGATGAGAATGACTTAAGTGACGCGAATCAAGCAGCTTCTGGCCTTAGTCGTTGATTAGGGATTAGATCACGATCGTTGATGTATCAACGAGAAAAGTACAAGAGAAGGGCTTGGGGTCAGTTGGAAAACACATAGTACAATGGCAGAGCACTGAAGCTAAGTTGAGATTCTAGGGCGTGCTTTGCTAAGAATTTCAGAAGTGTTTTAGTTGCAGTGAGGCACAGTATTGGCAATGGGATGGTTTGATCCCATGCCAAGAGTACAATGAAGGTAGAGAAGCAGCATTCCAAACCAGCACAGAGGCAGCCAGGTGCTACGCAGTCTAGCGAGAGCCCAACAGGGGCAGCGCTGAGGAAGTAGGAGCCATGCAAGGCTGACGCATGGGCTGCATAAACCCTTCAAGGTTCACGCAGGCCCTTCCTGAGCAGTGCAGAGGCTGACACAGAGGGCTTCAGAGTAGCGTTGGGGTTTCCGATGGGCCAGAAAAGGATCGAGTTCTGTAAATATAGCTTTAGGGTGTGAATCAACCATATTTTTTATCTCCGAGGATAGGGATATTACTACTGTTTTTATTTATCTGTCAGGTGAACCAGTTTTGGTGTCGAGGATTGTTGTACTTGATTCTGCATAGTAATGAAAACCCTCGAGATCTAGTGGCACCTATTTTCCCGCATTTGGTTTTTTTTTCTAGGGACAGTTGTCCAGAAAATTTGTGTGTCAATTTTTCTATGAGCATGTTATTCAGTATTTCATCTATATGTGTAAGCTGCTAGTTGTTCTTACTTCGCTAATTTATTGAATATTTCAGAAATTAACTTGTAATTCAATTAAAGTAGGAGAAGTACTAAACCAAGATACTACAGTATTAATTCTTAGATTAAGAAATTTTCACATTCCCTAGGTCCATACTCATTATGTCACCTAGGGCATCAATTTTCCAGGAATCTAGCAAGAGGAAAACTTCTATCTCCTAGAGGCAACTGTGTTGGTGGGTCCCCTCACTCTCCTCAGAATTTAGGCCAATTCTGACGATGAAATCTCCGGATACCTCAAGCCCTAGCTCTAGGATCAAGTTTTTCCTAGGTGTTCCCAAAGCTAGAATCTAGTAGGATCATTTTGACCTATCAAAGTAAAAACCCTTGCCTGATCCTTTCCCCTCACCTTGTCCAGGATAGGAACATCATTGGTTTCTAAATTCCATCCCTGAACCTGGGTTGGGTCCACTTGACCCCATGTGGTCCCATTTGGTGTCAAAGGCCTTTCATCAAGGACCATTTGGGAATCCAAATTCCCAAAGGATTTTAGGGATTTGAAAATTCCTTCATAAGTCTTATTCTTCTCCCTCAACCCTTCAATCCCCCTCCTCTCTCCCTAGAAGATCAATTCCCTTGATTAAAAGGAAATAAAGTCCAACTCTTTATTTTATCTTAGGGAAATGGTTTCTAGGGTCACTTCCCACCTATTCATTGACCTATACTCTACAATTGACTTCCTAAACTACCGGGACTCCTCGCATCGGTGAAATTTCATGAAGAGCAAGGAACCTTAGCTGTGGTGACAATGGGCTATGCCTCCACCATTTCCCTTGTCCTAGCAGTTGCCCTCTTAGGAACCCCTTTTAGGTCCACTACTAGTTTGGGTGGTAACAAGTTGTTCACAAATCCATTTGTGAACAACTCTTTGGTATGCCCACTTTTTCCATACTATGGCTCGAAGATGAGAAACCTAAGGCTATGGAGCCTGCCCTTCTTCTCCCTGAATCAATCCTCTATAATATAGTGAACTAAGGCTAGTTGGATGGCCCACTTGACTGCTACTTTATTCCTTCAAATTCAGCACATCCTTAGGCCCTATACACCTGCCCTTCTACCAAACTTGTTATCCGTCACAAGAACAAGAGTCAGGGCTCTTCTGTGATAGTCACCTAGCAACCCTCCAACTGTACTTTTACTACCATCAATCTGCCCAACCACAATCAATTTTTTTTACTGATCTAGGGCCCACAATATTTTCTTCATCCAGGTTTCTTCAAATCTGCCACTTAACAATGGTTTGAGTCCTCTCGAAATCATTATTCTTATGTATCAACAATTTGATCTTTGTTGTCCAATCTATGAACAAATATGAACTACTCCTCTTATCATCCTTCTAACAATCTGTAGATGAGTGAAATAGGGTCACAGATCAGCCACTAACAATCCATTGACTAATTTTTATAGGTTGCTTTAGATCTCTGTCCAAAACTCTATGGAAATTCTACCAAAATCAACTCCTCTACATTTCAATCCAATCTTCAAATGGCACATTTATTCTGCATGCTTAATATTCTGCTCAGGTTCCACCATCCTTTGGATCTGTTGTCTCCACACATATTGAATATGCAACCATCTTCCATATTTGCGGTCTATATTGCAGAAATAAACCTCGCTCTAAGGTTCATAACCCGTCTTCTTCTACGCAAATTTGTCACAATCTTAAGGGCATACCTTATGAACTAAACATGCTAGGAAATTGTCCTAACTAGGGCATTATACTTATGTAATTCTAATTTTCATAGAAAAAACCATATCCACCCTTAGAAAAAACACGACTCTTTCCTCCATAAGAGACTCAACCTAGCTCATATGCATCCATAGATTATGGGAATTTATTGGATTAAATCTTGATATGAACTTCAAATCTCAATGTCGACCCTCAAACTAGGGTTACCTCAATCAATATTATGCTTGCGTCTACTTCTATTCTTGCTCTAAATTATAGTGCAAGCCCTCCTCCATTTATGTTGGTCTTTATCATAGACCTTGCGACCTACTAACCACCACAAGTAAAGATGGTATCAACCCTCTCTTATATTTTATGTAGAAAATCTAACCAACGGGATTCAATATGATCTTGTAATGTGCTAAAACAAGATACTGAATCCTTCCTACAATTCACGGAAACAAAACACGATTGCACAACAAAAGATGTATATGGGGAAATAAACTGCTCAAAACCCCTTATCTCTATTGTGTGTTAATTCAAGGAATCATGAAACAATGCAATGCTTAATCTCTCTTGAGATTCTCCAGCATTCTGTCAATTGTCTCCTACTGATCTAGGCAAAATTAGTCTAGTACTTAGCCAATTCTCAGCCTTCCTTCAGCCTGCCTTTCTCACGCAATTCCTATGGAATTAGCTCCCTATTAATTAGAAAATTAGCCTTCTTTTATTGTGCAATCCATCATTGCATCCAATGACTTTATAATTGCACATGGGCAATTTTCTATAAATACAAATGATAGTTATGTTCCTCTTAACTATGTTACAATAAGGCTCAAGGGCCTTTTTATTATTTAAAAAGAAGATAAAACCCTAAACAACCAAAACCCTAATGTGAAGAGATGTAACACCAAGAGTTTATGGGCCCCATTGGGGTTAGTTGGGCAGCCAACTTCCCAGGGTCGACGTAACTTGGTCATATGATCTTCGTTTGACACACACGATACCTTATTAGAAAGATCTCTCCAAGGACTACAACTGCTGATGTGGTTTCTATGAAGTTTCTAAACTTTCATGCCCAAAAAATGTCGTTTGGGGCCTCAAAACGGCTCCAGAAGTTCAGGACCCGAAAAACTGACAAAAATAGTAAATTGTGCTATAATTAAGGAAACTGAAAAACTTAAAGAGACAATGGCAAGGGTCCAAGTGGAATAGGCGAGTGGCCACCAATATACACCTTGATAAAATCAACTTGAATTTCTTGAGATAACTTATTCATCATGACTTAGTTAACTGACACAAGTTGTTATGAGATGAAATTACAATTATTGTCCAATTTGTTTAAGGGAAAAATAAATTATACGCCTCACATTCCTCAGTCCTGGTACACCAAAATTCCTCACCATTATGGGTGAATTTTTTTTTGTCCTTTCTAGTTGCCAATTTCATTATTTCTTGTTGCAAATTTCAACACTCCCTCTCAACAAGAAAGGAATTTAATCTATCCCCATCTGGTACCTTTCGAATGTTCTGAATGCAACACTTATCTAGTGTTGTTTTCACCTGCAAATCTTGAAACTAAATAGCCTCTGAACAATTGAATCAGTATAATGCATTTGTCATCAGAGTCTTCTGACCACTGCTAGCTATTGCACCTGTCTAGTACTGGATTCTCTGTGTTGCTACTGACATCCACATCTGTGCCCTTTGAATTGTTGCCAACTTTGAGCTGCACTCCAGTATCTGACATCTGTCACTCTGATTTATGTCTTGCTAACATCTGACTGCATCAATCTAACTAGTCCTTCCTCCTACTGTTATACTGTGGGCTCCTCATAGCCAGGTTCGATCCATGAGACACACCATCTCAATGGACCCTGCCCAAATTTCTTATCTTGGGATTATGTCTACACATCACCCCACCTTTCACTTGGAGGTATGGCTGCATTTTCACCCTCTGCCCATCTGGCTCCAAAATTTCCCCCTCATGGAGGTCTCTTCTTGAGTGGATGCTTCCACTTGGTCTCCTCTCTACTTCTCCAATTTTGGCTGCTCCACAACCTTCTGAGACTACTTCTGAGGCTGCATGTTGACAGGTAATTTGTGCTCCCTCTCAACCACCAAGTCTCTAAACTCTTATTTTCTCCTCAAAGCTTTGCATGCATCTGGTACCTCAAGTGCATATAGGTTTTTGACTAGCACACATTGTAATTGTCCCATCGTTACAAAATTTTATAAAAAAGAGCTAATTTTAAATCATCGATATCTCCCTCATCCGAGCTCCAATTCGACTGATTTTTTTTTCCATTTGGGTATTTTTTCAAAAGGAATATAAATATTCTATTTATTTTTGAAAATTTTACACCAAAAGCTTTAGATATACTTTGCAATCTCGCTTCCCAAAAAAATCCTGCTATGATACCATGTAAAAAATCTAACCAACGAGATTCAATCTGATCTTGTAATGTACTAAAACAAGATACTGAATCCTTCCTACAATTTACGGAAACAAAACACGGTCACACAATCACATATAAGTAAGAGAAAGAAATTATCAATCGCACAACACAAGATGTATCTAGAGAAAGAAACTACTCAAAACTCCTCTATCTCTATTGTGTATTAAGTCAAGGAATCATGAAACAATACAATGCTTAATCTCTCATGAGATTATCCAGCACTCTGCTAATTGTCTCCCGCTAATCTAGGAAAACTTGGTCTAGTACTTAGCCAATTCTCAGCCTTACTTCAGCCTGCCTTGCTCATGAAATTCCTAGGGAATTAACTCCCTATTAATTAGGAAAATCAATCTTCCTTGATTGTGAAATACATCATGACATCCCAATGACTTTATAATTGCACATGGGAAATTTTCTCTAAATACAACTGATAGTTATGTTCCCTTTAACCTCTGTCTAAATTGGGTCTTCCTCGAAACTATCATGCATGCAACTATTAATAGTGAATTATCAATTATCTGATTGATCACTCATTTTGAATTAAATCTAATTTAATTCACTAGACCTCTCACTATCTTATCACTCAGTTAGAACTAGTTAAACTGATTTTATCTCATTTAATTGAGTTAACTAATACACACATGAACCCCACCAATGCATCAACTGCAACTAGACCCCAAAAATATTAGAATCCCTCTAGATGCCTCATCTTAGACTCTCAACTTAAATTTATTGAGCTAACTCAGACATCATGACTTAGTTAACGGACACAAGTTGTTACGAGAAGAAATTACAATTTATTGTCCAATTTATTTAAGGGAAAAATAAATTAGATGCCCCACATTCCTCTCTCCTAGTGCATCAAAATTCTTCACCAGTGTGGGTGCATTTTTTTTTTTTCCTTTCAGGTTTCCAACCTCATTTTTTCTTGTTGAAAATTTCAACATTTCAAAATTTTATGCAGCCTTCACACAAAGACACCATTGAAATCACATGCCCAGATTCTCATGAGCAACCTTTCTTAAGCTTGATCTTCCAGAAGAGAACAAACAATATGCCATCCTACTTCCTAACTCGAACTGACAATTAAGGTATGCAACATTCTTGTGAACCCTCACATGGTGATCATGCTCTTGGAGGATGATCATGACCTCCCTTTCGCAACCCTTACTCGGCCCTCGTACTTGACCTACTTTAGAACTACATCTCTCTTTGTTGAGATTGCAACAAGATGATGAGCTTAGTGAAAAGAAGTCACCTTCACTAAGTGGGCCCGTAGGCTATTTTTGGCGCAAAGTCTATTTTTAGACTATGTCTATTTTTAGACATGTCGATCATATTCTATGAGTTGCAGGATGCTATTTGTGGATGGCTGGTCAAGTTGGAAAAATATATGGACTTCTATTTTTAGACATATTGGGCGGAATCTATTTTTAGATTGCCAGTCTAAAAATAGATATGTCGAATATTATTAGCTCTTAATAATATTTGGACTCTAAACATTATCTTATTCTCTTGGAGCACTTCATTTAAGTGCACAGATGTGGCACAGGAGCTGACAGAAGGAATTACGCTATTCCTGAGGGTTAAGTGGAGCTATTGCATGGAGACTTCAGTTAGAACTCATGTGACAGAGTTTGGTGGAGTTGTAGAAGTAGTTAGTGGAGTTGTGTTCAGTTTAACTCAGTTAGACACAGTTGAGCTAGTTGTATCTAGTCTAACTGATTGATACACTAGTGAGAGTGGTTTGAATTAATTATTAATTAATTCACTAATTATTAACTCATTAATCAACTGAAGAATACATTAGTTAACTACAGTGCATGGAAAGTTTCAGTGGAGACCAGTGGAGAGGTAGGTGAAAGAGAAGTGTGACTATCAGTTGTGACTATAGTGTTGCATGATTTTGCACCACACAGGATTGGAGATGCCAATGAGGATTGCACAATGCAAGCCAGGTGGATTCGAGTTCATTTAGAGCCATTCTTCAGCAGGTATTGCGCAATAGAGGCAAGCTAGCAGGTGGCAGATGATCGGTGCATGGATTTGCTAGATCGGACACGATTAGTATGTATCGATTGGAGATACTGAGAGCTTCTGATAAGCTTTGTATTATGATTGTTACATGATCTCTATGACATATATGATATACAGATAGTTGGGGTTTTTAGCTTCAGGCTTTCCCGTTAAAACACTGTGTTCATATGTGTGAATTTTTATGGTTTCAATGTGTGCATGCAATTGATTTAATTTCCGCATGTGATGATCAATGAGTGGAATAGAATCTATATTGTGCATGAAGTAAAATAGTGTGTGATCAGGAGAATATTAGACATATAACATATCAGTTATATAATTTCTACATGGTATCAGAGCGATATTGATCATTGGAGCAATTGCAAAGCATTGAAGCAGTTGAGTTTTGTGTTGGTGGAATTTGAATTTGCAGTAGTGTTTTCTTGGTGTCGAAGTTGAGATGTCTTTCAACGAATTGCGATTGGAGTATGCCCTTGAGGGTAGCTCGAATTATATTGCATGGAAGGACAGGATGGAGGCAGTGCTAGAGGATAATGGGTTGAAGGAGTTCATAGATGCAGGAATTCCAAAACCTGCTTCTAGCAATGTTGCCGCACTTGACGCATGGCAAAAGAAGACAACAAAATGTCGAAGGATTTTGTTGGGAGGTGTGAAGGATCACATAGTGTCTAGCCTTCATGGTAAAGCTTCTCCATTCTTGATGTGGAAAGCTTTGACATAATTGTTCCAAAGCAAGAGCAACCAGAGGAAGTTCGCACCCAAAGACAAGCTCAGGAAAATAAAAATGGAGAAGGGTGAGAGTATACCCAAGTACCTCACGAAGTTTTTCCAGTGCAGGGATGAGCTGGGAAGTGTGGGGGTTACTGTAGATGAAGAGGACTTGGTGAGCTTGGCTCTCCTTGGGCTTCCGAAGATTTGGCATTCCTATGAGGACTCTGTCAATGGTAAGGAGAAACTACCAGGATGGGAGCGACTTTGGTCAGATCTTGTGCAGGAGGAGATAAGGTGGAGTACCAGGGATGGATCTTCATCGAAGAATGAAGATGAAGAAAATTTTTCTTTGGCTGCCAAATCAAGGAAGGGGAAGAGCAAGAAGAATGCTTCTCAATCCGATGCGAAAGGCAAGAAGCAGGACATGTCCAAGGTGAAGTGTTTTCACTATCACCAACACGGACATTACGCCACGAATTGTCCACAGAAGAAGAAAAATAAGCAGGCTGCTGGATCTGCAACTGGAGAGGCCTTAGCCTCACAGTTTGAGCTGGATTTTTCGCTGATCGCATGTTTGGTCTCAAGTATGATGGGATCAGTGTGGTTTCTTGACAGTGGTGTGTCTTTTCATATGACCGGAGCCAAATACTTTTTCAGTGATCTGGATGAGAAGGATCTTGGAGTGCAAATCGAGATGGGTGATGATGGTAGATACAGTGCGACTGGTATCGGGACCATTTCCTTTGAGAGGGAGTCTGGTAAACCTTTCATATTGAAGGATGTCATGCATGTTCCAGGATTGAAGAAGAATCTGATCTCTGTGGCTATGGTTGAAGACAAGGGATATGATGTTGTCTTTAACGAGGGAAAGGCTTTCCTGCGCAGTAAGGCAATTAGTGAAACCCAAAGGATAGGGGTTCGAGTTAAGAACCTTTATCAGTTGCAGGTAGATGGCTATGCAGCAATGGTAGGCAAGGCAGAAGGAGTGGTGAGCCGGGATGAGGGAGAGTTGTGGCACAAGAGATTGGGCCATCTTCACCATGGTGCTTTGAAAATTTTGCAACAGATTTCTACCAGGCTTCCCAAGGGTACACTCGCGCAGTCAGATCAGTGCAAGGGATGTAATTTGGGAAAATTTGTGAAAGCCACCTTTCATGAGAAGGATATTCATGCCATGATGATCCTTGAGAGAATTCACACAGACGTGTGTGGACCTTTCTCAGTAGCTTTGACAGCAAAGCACAGGTATTATGTGATATTTGTTGATGAATTTTCTCGTAAGTGCTAGATCTTCTTCATGCAGAAGAAGAGCGAGACATTCTCAAAGTTATATGACTTTAAGGCACTGGTTGAGAAAGAGTCGGGGAAGCAGGTGAAGGCTCTTAGGAGCGATAATGGTGGTGAATTCATCTCTGGCGAATTCAAGGACTTTTGCAGCGCAGAAGGAATTTGAAGAGAGCTCATAGCACCTCATAACCCACAGTAGAATGGGGTCGCGGAGCAAAATAACAGAACGATCGTGGGTGCTGCACGGGCGATGTTGCATGATCAGGGCCTTCCCATACACTTGTGGGATGATGCATGTGACACTGCGGTTTATGTGCAAAACCATTGTCCTCATAGAGTACTTGGCATGAGTACACCCGAAGAGGCGTTTTCTGGTAAGAAGCCTGATATTTCTCATTTGAAGATTTTTGGTTCACCTGTTTACATTCATGTGACGAAGGATTCCAGGAAGAAGTTGGAGCCGACCGCAGAGGTTGGGATATTTGTGGGGTAAAAATATACACCCCACAACTATCATGTGTATTTTCCAGACAGTTGGAAGACTATTGTGCGACGGGATATCAAATTTCATGATGAGAATGCCATGAAGTGTTCGCCTGAGAGGGAGCTACACTTGCATGCAGATGAGGAGCTATTAGTTCCTAAGGATGAGCCCCAAGATGTGGATCAGCCACAAGAGGAGGTTCATGGAGTGGAAGAAACCACTCATGCAACACCAAACATCAAAGGGTGGACGTGCACTACAGAAGCTGAGCCACTGAATCTTGATGCAGAGAAGATTTTAGGAGCACCTACATCACAACATAGACAGACACAGTCACCTGATCGATATACTAGATACATGGCTCTGATGAGCAAGTGTATCGTGACAGAGCCATCCTCTTTTGAGGAAGCTGTGGAGGACCCTGCATGGGTAGATGCCATGGTGGAAGAGTATGATTCGATTGTCAGAAACAGTGCATGGGAGATTATCCCAAGGTCGGAAGGGAAATCAGTGGTAGGTTCGAGATGGATCTACAAAGTGAAGCAAGCTACTGACAGGAGCATCGAGAAGTACAAGGCAAGATTTTTTTCCTGGGGCTTCTCACAGATTAAGGGGATCGACTATGAAGAAACCTTTGCACCTGTCGCAAGGCATTCTTCCATACAGAGCATCCTAGCTCTCTCAGCGTAGATGGGTTGGCACATTCATCGGATGGATGTGAAGACTGCGTTCCTTAATGGAGTCATTGAGGAGGAGGTGTACATAGAGTAGCCAGAAGCTTTCAAAATCTTCAGCAGCGAGTCACATGTGTGCAGGCTCAAAATAGCATTGTATGGGCTGAAACAAGCACCTCGTGCTTGGTACACACGGTTCGACAGTTATTTTACCGGACTTGGTTTTACCAAGAGTGAGGCGGATCCCAACCTGTACCAGATTGTGGTTGAGGGTAAGTTATTGATCATTGTACTTTATGTATATGATTTGATACTGACTGGTGATGAACAGTTGATACTCTCATGCAAGGCCGGTCTTGCAAAAGAGTTTGAGATGAAGGACTTGGGCCTCCTTCATTATTTCCTAGGATTGGAAATTTGGCAGCGCAGTGATGGATTATTTGTGTCTCACGGCAAGTATGCTCGAGAGATACTGGAGAAGATCAACATGCAAGGCTGCAAGCCTATTGACACTCCTCTTCCTGGTGGTTGGAGGAAATATTATGCTACATCGGCAGATGCAGTGGATGCCACTATTTATCGACAGTTGGTTGGTTCGCTCATGTATCTAGTCAATACACGACTGGACACTTTTTATTCTGTTAACCAACTTTCACAAGCTATGGTTAAGCCTACCAAGCTCTTTTGGAAGGCGGGGAAGCATGTTCTAAGGTATCTCAAAGGCACATCGGGATATGAACTTTGGTACAGACAGGAGGATGAGTTGAGGCTGCATGGCTTCAAGGATGCAGATTGGGCATGGAGCCCAACGGACAGAAAGAGCACATCTGGAGGGATTTTTAGTATCGGGTCTATAGCAGTTTCTTGGTATAGCAGGAAACAGAGATCCGTGGCACTCAGTTCAGCGGAGGCCGAGTACATGGCAGCAAGTTTGGCTGCATGTGAGGCTATATGGATGAGGAAGATCCTGGTCGGATTGTTCGGTTCACACTTAGATCCTACTGTGATATATTGTGATAATCAGAGTTGCATTAAAGTCTCGGTTAATCCAGTATTTCATGATAGATATAAAAATATTGATATTCGGTACCATCATGTCAAATATTGTGTGCAGCGGAATATCATGTTACTTTCTTACATTCCTACGAAGGATCAGGATGCTGATATCTTGACGAAGTCGCTCACCAGGAGAAAATTCGAATACCATAGAGGCAGGATCAGGGTGGCAGATAATCCCTATCTCGTTGAGAGGGAGTGTTGAGATTGCAACAATATGATGATCTTAGTGAAAAGAAGTCGCCTTCACTAAGTGGGCCCGCAGGCTATTTTTGGCGCAAAGTCTATTTTTAGACTATGTCTATTTTTAGACATGTCGATCATATTCTATGAGTTGCAGGATGCTATTTATGGATGGTTGTTCAAGTTGGAAAAATAGATGGACTTATATTTTTAGACATATTGGGCGAAATCTATTTTTAGATTGCCAGTCTAAAAATAGATATGTCGAATATTATTAGCTCTTAATAATATATGGACTCTAAACATTATTTTATTCTGTTGGAGCACTTCAGTTAAGTGCATAGATGTGGCATAGCAGCTGACAGAAGGAATTACGCTATTCCTGAGGGTTAATTGGAGCTATTTCATGGAGACTTCAGTTAGAACTCATGTGACAGAGTTTGGTGGAGTTGTAGAAGTAGTTGGCGGAGTTGTGTTCAGTTTAACTCAGTTAGACACAGTTGAGCTAGTTGTATCTAGTCTAACTGATTGATACACTAGTGAGAGTGGTGTGAATTAATTATTAATTAATTCACTAATTATTAACTCATTAATCAACTGAATAATACATCATTTAACTACAGTGCATGGACAGTTTCAGTGGAGACCAGTGGAGAGGTAGGTGAAAGAGCAGTGTGACTATCAGTTGTGACTATAGTGTTGCATGATTTTGCACCACACAGGATTGGAGATGCCAATGTGTATTGCGCAGTGCAAGCCAGGTGGATTCGAGTTCATTCAGAGCCATTCTTCAGCAGGGATTGCGCAGTAGAGGCAGGCTAGCAGGTGGCAGATGATCGGTGCATGGATTTGCTAGATCGGACCGGATTAGTGTGTAGCGATTGGAGATACTTAGAGCTTGTGATAAGCTTTGTATTATGACTGTTACATGATCTCTATGACATATATTATATACAGATAGTTGGGTTTTTTAGCTTCAGGCTTTTCTGTTAAAACACTGTGTTCATATGTGTGAATTTTTATGGTTTCAATGTGTACATGCAATTGATTTAATTTCCGCATGTGATGATCAATGAGTGGAATAGATTCTGTATTGTGCATGAAGTCAAATAGTGTGTGATCAGGAGAATCTTAGACATATAACATATCAGTTATATAATTTCTACACTCCTCGCCCCCTTGATCAAATGAGATTCTTCTCACTTGATTTTCTTTCCTTCATCCTAAGGCCTCCTTAAATATTTTTTCCTAGACCTCTTAGGAACCCTCTAGAACTTATGGTTTTTATCCACTTAGACCTTAGGAAATATTAATTTTCCTTTTTAATTTTCATTTAGATTTTAAACCCCATATTGGGTCCAAAATCCATTTGCTTGGCTTCTTTTCCCACAAAGCCTTTTGTGACCAAACTCACACAAACCCATCTCAATATGCTTGTGGAGTACCTCCCAAGCTACACAATTAAACAACATAGTCTAGTTATAGTAACCATAACTTGGTTAAGCTCTTGTAGTCAAGCGAGGGCTTGGTTGGGTTCCCAAGTTGCAAATTAATTATGGGTAGTTGTGAGGGCATGATAGATAGGGAGGGTTAGGGCATGAAAAATAATGAAAAGGCATGCTAACACATGTCTGACAATGTCAATGCATGTTGAAGAGTGTTAGGGAGTGTCGGGGCATATCAAGGGATAACTACATCAAAATGCATGGAAAGGAATGAATAAGAGTGTGTACCAGGGAGTGTCAGCAAATTCAAGTGTGCTAAGGACGAATTGTATTAGTTGGAGAAGTTCAGAATAGGATTTACAGGAGGCAATCCTACGGTTGTTATACGGGGATCAACATAGCACTAGTTTTAGACAAAGGGAGATCACTTTGTGCTAGGAACAACATTTTATTGCCTTTAGCTATTTTTTTTATATTAGATGTGGCACACTTTGGCTACATGCTCATGTTTTAAACTATTCTAGATAATTTCATATTGTACATTGTTGTGTATAAGTTTTGGTGCACTCATCTTATGCCGGCTAATATCTTGTGTTCCTTGTGCATCTTGAGGTTCTTGCAAACTCTCAGTTAATGTTCTAATATTTATATGAACTGAACATACATGTGAAATATTGCATGTGTAAGCTATGTTGCTTAGTTGTTTTATGGACATGCAGGCTATATCATGTGATCCATGTCTTGGTAACTAGTTAAGTGGGAAAATTTGAGCTTGGACATGAGTGGTGTAAGATGAGTTATAGGAAGTTCTTAGGTGAAAAAGGCACAATCTACTTGTAGTAGGTTCAATTGGTCAAGTTGTTGCGGTTGAAGCAGGCTAATATTGTCACATGAACTGCAGTAGCCGAGGACTTGATTGGGTCCCCAAGTCGTGAAAAATTTAAAGGCTAGTTGTGAGGACATGAGTGACAAGGCATGCTAGGGAATGCTAAGATGTGCCAGATAGTGAAAAGGCATGTCAAACATGCTAGGATGTGCCAAGTGATAAGGCATGCCAAGATGTGCAAGGGTGTGTCAATGTGTGTCAAGGAATGTCAAGGCAAAAAAAGGGAGAAACAATTTAAACTACAATTAAATGAACACAGAAGAGGGTTAATAAGCCATCAGTGTACCTTTTCCAAGAGGGGCATGCTAGGCACACCAACACTAGGTGGCAATAGGTGCCAAGTGCAAAGTCTTAGTGCATTTTAAGTGCCAAGTATTCCTTTGTTGCTTCTCATCTACTTTCCAACAATTGATCTCAAATAAATTTAATATTAAACCATGCCAAATCATACCAAGGCATCTTAACGTATTCCATACATGCTAAGACTTTCCAAGTGCCAACACGTGCCAAGCACCAATATGTGTGAGGGAGTGTTATGCATGTTATGAAGTGGAAGGGCATGTTGAAGAGTGCTAAGGTGTGCTATAGAGTGCTAATGCATGTTGATCAGTGTTAAGGAGTACTATGACAAAACATTAAGGGAGCAGTAGGTAAAAATTCATGGAAGTTAATGAATATGAGGAGCGTGTGCCAGAGACTAGTGTTAATGAGTGCTAGATGTCATGCCAAGGAGAGAGTGAAAAGGTATTCTAAGCATTGGTAAGGCATGCTAGGGAATATCAAGGCATGCCAAGAATTCCCAAAGTGTGCTTGAGATTTCCAGGGTGTGCTAACTACATGTGCCAACTAATAGTGCCAAGATATCCCAATACATGCTAGGTGCTAAGGATGTTCAGGGTACCAGGGTATGTCAATATGCATCAAGGCGATGAAAGGAAGAACCAATAAGAGGGTTAATAAGTCAGGACATTATCTTTTTCAAAAGGGGCATGCTAGGCACACTAATAATAAGTCCCAATACATTCCAAGTGGCATTGTGTTCCAAGTGCTAATGTATGTCAATTCATTCAACCAAGGTGTTCCATGGCATGCTAGAGATTACATTCATGCCAACACATGCTAGGAGAGTTCCATGTTGTGCTAG
This sequence comes from Pinus albicaulis, assembly GCA_034641835.2. Lineage (NCBI taxonomy): Eukaryota > Viridiplantae > Streptophyta > Pinopsida > Pinales > Pinaceae > Pinus > Pinus albicaulis. The sequence goes on from CM076581.1 coordinate 1,153,615,135, forward strand.
CACATGCCACCATGTGCTTGGGCATCAATGTCATCACAAGATGTTCTAGGTACAAAGATGTTCCAAGACATGCGAGGTGCTAAGAAATTTTAGTGTGTGCTAATGCATTAATTTAAGGTGTGCCCAGATTGTTGAGGAGTGTTAGGTCTTTCTCACTAATAGAATTGTCAGAGCTTGATTATGTATTAAACAATATATTTCCTACACACACTAGTGGAACTTTATCTAAAGGGAATTTTCTAGATAATAAACTTAATACATATGAATAATGTGTTGGCTCATAGGAAAACTCTATTCGACTAGTCATTACTTCATGAGGGAAATGATACACACTAATTACTTCTTAAAGAATTAACTGACTCTAACCACTATGGCCTTAGACATATTATAAAAAATACTCCACAATAATGGTCTTAGATCGTTATCTTTTGACAAAAAATATATTAACAGACACATAGCATCATCAAAAATTTAGTGGAATGATTAATGATGATGAACATTTTTTTACCGTCGCCAAAAGTAACAAAAAGAGCATTGGTGAGGGTCATTAAAAGTTTGTCACTAGAAGTATCACCAAAGAGAGAATTGGTGATGGGCCTTTAACGACCCTGACCAAAAGTGTCATTGAAAATGGCTTTGGTGACGAACCTTAAAGGACCATCACTATATACACTTACAGTGACGCTTTTTTAAGGACCGTCACCATATGTGACATTGATGACGGACCTTAAAGGTTTGTCACAAGCATGACCCTCACCAATGTCCTTTTTTCTTTTAGTGCATAACCATAACCATGAAAATGCATGCATAACAACATATAGACACTCACATTCATAACAAATTCATATACAACTGACATGCATTCATGACAAACACATCCCAACATCAACACCCTCAACTTATACAATACAACACAATTATAACAATGACCATCACCATTCATAAATAACAAGAACATATACGACCTACATGCGTGCATGACAACCACATTCCACCCATCCAGTCCAAGGGTTGGACCATGCTCTAATTCCACCATGTAACCACCCTCCTCCCACATTTACCCAAGATAATCGGTCCACTGGGGTAAACATGTGATGAGAGCCTATATGATGTGATTCAACTTCCCATGTGAAATTAAGGAAGTGGAACCAAAAAAACAAAACCATTCTAACCTTCCTCGGGAGCCATAGACCCTTCAGAAGGCAACCAGCCCTTCCATGTGCTTAACCCCTGAGAAAAATTGTCATTTATTGATCTGGACCCCCAATTGATCCCATGAAAAACTATGCATGCGCCTGAGGGCTCCCAGTCACTCCCACAGCAAGGCATTCCATTGGTTGTGGACTTTTTTAGGCAGTTCTGAGCCAACGACACTAGATTTTGAGCCACTTTTTCAGGACTAGGTCTCAGACCATTGCCCAAAACTTCATGAAACTTTTAGAAATGATACATAACCATGAAATAAATCTACTAATGCAAACATTTGATCAAAGACTTGACTGAACCCCTACTAGACATGACAATCATTTCGTCCAACATATCACAAATATGAAATCTATAGTTCATAACAACAAATCTAAGCGTAGGGGTATCATACTTATCTGATATTTGTAAAAAATAATTGATGCCTCATCAAAATAGTTGCATTATCATCTATTAGGTCATATATTCATTGATTTTTCATCTATTAATCAAAACATGATAAGAGCCATACATCAAGTCTATCATAAACCATGCTCATACCCAACATATAACCAGCATAATAATAATGATAAAATAACCATCAAGATCACATAATAACAAGTAAATTTACCCATCAATTACAAGAGGAAAAAGACTCTCATTGACATTCAAAATAGAACCAGGTTTGGGACTTCCATGTACCACCCAACCATAGATTGGATTAAACCAAAAATTTCTTTCATCCAATCATCCACGTGCCATATTCCAAGCATGAAAGTGGGATCTCATGGAATAAACCAAGGCTTCCAAATGCCAAACCACCTCAACCCTCAACCATTGATTCTACTTCATGGTCAGACATCACTAACCATCACCAAATTGGTGTCTACCCAAGATTTTGTAGAAATTATATAAATAATGTGTTATATGTCTAAGATTCTCCTGATCATACACTATTTTACTTCATGCACAATACAGAATCTATTCCACCATTGATCATCATATGCGGAAATTAAATCAATTGCATGCACACATTAAAACCATAAAAATTCATACACATTAACACAGTGATTTGTGGGAAAGCTTAAAGCTGAAAACCCCCAACTATCTGTGTAATATATGTCATAGAGATCATGTAACAATCATAATACAAAGCTTATCACAAGCTCTCAGTATCTCCAATCACTACACACTAATCAAGTATTGATCTAGAAAATCCATGCACCGATCCACTGCCACCTGCTAGCCTACCTCTACTGCGCAATCCCTGCTAAATATGGGCTTTGAATGAACTCGAATCCACCTGGCTTGCATTGCGCAATCCTCATTGGTATCTCCATCAATGTGTGGTGCAAACTCATGCACCAGTATAGTCACAACTGATAGTCACACTGCTCTTTCACCTATCTCTCCACTGGTCTCCACTGAAACTGTCCATGCACTGTAGTTAACTGATGTATTCTTCAGTTGATTAATGAGTTAATATTTAGTGAATTAATTAATAATTAATTCACACCACTCTCACTAGTGTATCAATCAGTTAGACTAGATATAACTAGCTCAACTGTGTCTAACTGAGTTAAACTGAACACAACTCCACCAACTACCTCAATAACTCCACCAAACTCTGTCACATGAGTTCTAACTGAAGTCTCCATGTAATAGCTCCACTTAACCCTCAGGAATAGCGTAATTCCTTCTGTCAGCTCCTGTGCCACATCTGTGCACTTAACTGAAGTGCTCCAAGAGAATAAGATAATGTTTATAGTCCAAATATTATTAAGAGCTAATAATATTCGACATATCTATTTTTAGACTAGCAATCTAAAAATAGATTTCGCCCAGTATGTCTAAAAATAGAAGTCCATCTACTTTTCCAATTTGACCAACCATCCACAAATAGCATCCTGCAACTCATAGAATATGATCGACATGTCTAAAAATAGACATAGTCTAAAAATAGAGTGTGGGCCAAAAATAGCCTGCTGGCCCACTTAGTGAAGGAAAATTCTTTCCACTAAGCTCATCATCTTGTTGCAATCTCAAAACTTCCTCTCAACAAGATAGGGATTATCTGCCAATCCTGCCTCTGTGGTATTCTAATTTCCTCCTATTGAGCACCTTCGTCAAGATATCAGCATCCTGATCCTCCGTAGGAATGTAAGAAAGTAACATGATCTTCCGCTGCACACAATCTCTGATATGATGATACCGGATGTCAATGTGTTTAGATCTATCATGAAATACTATATTAACCGAGAATTTCATGCAACTTTGATTATCACAATATATCACAGTAGGATCTAAGTGTGAACCGAACAATCCGACCAGGATCTTCCTCATCCATATAGCCTCGCATGCAGCCAAACTTGCTGCCATGTACTCGGCCTCCGCTGAACTGAGTGCCATGGATCTTTGTTTCTTGCTGTACCAAGAAACTGCTGTCGACCCGATACTGAAAATCCCTCCAGATGTTCTCTTTCTATCCATTGGGCTCCCTGCCCAATTTGCATCCGTGAAGCCATGCAGCTTCACCTCATCCGACTATCTATACCATAATCCATATCCTGATGTGCCTCTAAGATACCTCAGAACATGCATCCCCGCCTTCCAAAAGAGCTTGTTAGGCTTAACCATAGCTTGTGAAATCTAGTTAACAGCGTAACATATGTTAGGTCGTGTATTGACTAGATACATAAGTGACCCCACCAACTCTCGGTAAACAGTGGCATCCACTACATCTACCGATGTAGCATCCTCTTTCCTCCAACCACCAGGAAGAGGAGTGTCGATAGGCTTTCAGCCTTGCATGTTGAACTTCTCCAGTATCTCCCGGGCATACTTGCCTTGAGACACAAACAATCCATCACTGCGCTGCCAAATTTCCAATCCCAGGAAATAATGAAGGAGGCCCAAGTTCTTCATCTCAAACTCTTTTGCAAGATCAGCCTTGCATGAGAGTATCAACTGTTCATCACCGGTCAGTATAAAATCATCTACATAAAGTACAATGATCAGAAAATTACCCTCAACCACTATCTGGTATAGGTTGGGATCCGCCTCACTCTTGGTAAAACAAAGTCCAGTAAAATAACTGTCAATCCATGTGTACCAAGCACGAGGTGCTTGTTTTAGCACATACAACGCTCTTTTGAGCCTGCACACATGCGACTCGCTGCTGAAGATCTCGAAACCTTCAAGCTGCTCTATGTACACCTCCTCCTCAATGACTCCGTTAAGGAATGCAGTCTTCACATCCATCTGATGAATGTGCCACCCCATATGCACTGAGAGACCTAGGATTCTCCGTATGGAAGAATACCTTGCGATAGGTGCAAAGGTTTCCTCATAGTCAATCCCCTCAATCTGTGAGAAGCCCCAGGCAACAAATCTTGCCTTGTACTTCTCGACGCTCCCGTCAGCTGCTTGCTTCACTTTGTAGATCCATCTCGAACCTACCACTAATTTCCCTTCCGACCTTGGGACAATCTTCCATGCACTGTTTCTGACAATCGAATCATACTCTCCCACCATGGCATCTACCCATGCAGGGTCCTCCACAGCTTCCTCGAAAGAGGATGGTTCTGTCACGATACACTTGCTCATCAGAGCCATGTATCCAGTATATCGGTCAGGTGACTATCTCTGTCTGCGTTGTGATGTAGGTGCTCCTACAATCTTCTCTGCATCTTGATTCAGTCGCTCAGCTTCTGTAGTGCACTTCCGCCATCTGATGGTTGGCACTTCATGAGTGGTTTCTTCCACTCCATGAACCTCCTCTTGCGGCTAATCCATATCCTGAGGCTCATCCTTAGGAACTAATAGCTCCTCATCTACATGCAAGTGTGGCTCCCTATCAAGCGAACACTTCATGGCTTTCTCCTCATGAAATTTGATATCCCGTCGCACAACAGTCTTCCAACTGTCTGGAAAATACACACGATAGTTGTGGGGTGTTTCTGGGTACCCCACAAATATCCCAACCTCTCCGGTCGGCTCCAGCTTCTTCCTGGCATCCTTCATCACATGAATGTAAACAGGTGAGCCAAAAATCTTCAAATGAGAAATATCAGGCCTCTTACCAGAAAACGCCTCCTCGGGTGTACTCATGCCAAGTATCTTGTGAGGACAACGATTTTGCACATAAACCATAGTGTTGCATGCCTCAACCCACAAGTTTATGGGTAGGCCCTGATCATGCAACATCGCCCATGCAGAAACCATGATCGTTCTGTTCTTTCTCTCTGCAACCCCATTCTGCTGTGGGTTATGAGGCGCTATGAGCTCTCTTCGAATTCCTTATGCACTGCAAAAGTCCTTGAATTCGCCAGAGATGAATTCACCACCATTTTCGCTCCTAATAGCCTTCACCTACTTCCCCGACTCTTTTTCCACCAGTGCCTTGAACTCACATAACTTTGAGAATGTCTTGCTCTTCTTCTGCATGAAGAAGATCCAACACTTACGAGAAAAGTCATCAACAAATATCACATAATACCTGTGCTTTGCTGTCGAAGCTACTGAGAAAGGTCCACACACGTCTCCGTGAATTCTATCAAGGATCATCATGGCGCGACTATCCTTCTCGTGAAAGGTGGCTTTCACAAAATTTCCCAAAGTACATCCCTTGCACTGATCTGACTGCGCAAGTGCACCTTTGGGAAGCCCGGTAGAAATCTGCTGCAAAATTTTCAAAGCACCATGGTTAAGATGGCCAATCTCCTGTGCCATATCTCACCCTCATCCCGGCTCACCATTCCTTCTGCCTTGCCTGCCATTGCTACGCAACCATCTACCTGCAACTGATAAAGGTTCTTAACTCGAACCCCTATCCTCCGGGTTTCACCAATTTCCTTACTGCACAGGAAATCCTTTCCCTCGCTAAAGACAACATCATATCCCTTGTCTTTCAACATGGCCACTGAGATCAGATTCTTATTTAATCCTAGAACATGCATGACATCCTTCAATATGAAAGGTTTACCAGACTCCCTCTCAAAGGAAATGGTCCCGATACCAGTCGCACTGTATCTACCATCATCGCCCATCTCGATGTGCACTCCAAGATCCTTCTCATCTAGATCACTGAACAAATATTTGTCTCCGGTCATATGAAAAGATGAACCACTGTCAAGAAACCACACTGATCCCATCACACTTGAGACCAAGCATGCGATCAACAAAAAATCCAGCTCAAACTGCGAGGCTAAGGCCTCTCCAGCTGCAGATCCAACAGCCTGCTTATTTTTCTTCTTATGTGGACAATTAGTGGCGTAATGTCCGTGTTGGTGACAGTGAAAGCACTTCACCTTGGACATGTCCTGCTTCTTGCCTTTCGCACCAGATTGAGAAGCATTCTTCTTGCTCTTCCCATTCCTTGCTTTGGCAGGCAAAGCACAATTTTCTTCATCTTCATTCTTCAATGAAGATCCATCCCCGGTAATCCGCCTTATCTCCTCCTGCACAAGATCTGACCAAAGTCACTCCCATCCGGCAGTTTCTCTCGACCATTGACAGAGTCCTCATAGGAATGCCAACTCTTCGGAAGCCCAAGGAGAGCCAAGCTCACTAAGTCCTCTTCATCTATAGTAACCCCCACACTTCCCAGCTCATCCCTGCACTGGACAAACTTCGTGAGGTACTTGGGTATACTCTCGCCCTTCTCCATTTTTATTTTCCTGAGCTTATCCTTGAGCGCCAACTTCCTCTGGTCGCTCTTGCTTTGGAACAAGTTTGTCAAAGCTTTCCACATCAAGAATGGAGAAGCTTTACCATGAAGGTTGGACACTATGTGATCCTTCACACCTTCCAACAGAATCCTTCGACATTTTGCTGTCTTCTTTTGCCATGCGTCAAGTGCGGCAGCATCGCTAGAAGCAGGTTTTGGAATTTCTGCATCTATGAACTCCTTCAACCCATTATCCTCCAGCACTACCTCCATCCTATCCTTCCATGAAATATAGTTCGAGATTCCCTCAAGGGAATACTCCAATCGCAATCCATTGAAAGACATCTCAACTTCGACACCAAGAAAACACTACTGCAAATTCGAATTCCACCAGCACAAAACTCAACCGCTTCAATGATTTGCAGTTGCTCCAATGATCAATATCGCTATGATACCATGTATAAATTATATAACTAATGCATTATATGTCTAAGATTCTCCTGATTATACACTATTTGACTTCATGCACAATACAGAATATATTCCACCATTGATCATCATATGCGGAAATTAAATCAATTGCATGCAGACATTAAAACCATAGAAATTCACACACATTAACACGGTGATTTATGGGAAAGCTTAAAGCTGAAAACCCCCAACTATCTGTGTAATATATGTCATAGAGATCATGTAACAATCATAATACAAAGCTTATCACAAGCTCTCAGTATCTCCAATCACTACACACTAATCAGGTCCTAATCTAGCAAATCCATGCACCAATCCACTGCCACCTGCTAGCCTGCCTCTACTGCGCAATCCCTACTGAATATGGGCTCTGAATGAACTTGAATCCACCTGGCTTGCACTATGCAATCCTCATTGGCATCTCCATCAATGTGTGGTGCAAACTCATGCACCAGTATAGTCACAACTGATAGTCACACTGCTCTTTCACCTATCTCTCCACTGGTCTCCACTGAAACTGTCCATGCACTGTAGTTAGCTAATGTATTCTTCAGTTGATTAATGAGTTAATATTTAGTGAATTAATTATTAATTTATTCACACCACTCTCACTAGTGTATCAATCAGTTAGACTAGATACAACTAGCTCAACTGTGTCTAACTAAGTTAATGATCCGGATTTTATGCAGGAACGCAACAGAATACAGATATAACCATAGATACAGAGATGCAGTGGAAATAATGCTTCATTTTATTAATAAAAGAATGACTGCAATAAGCTTACAAACATAATGGAAATAAGCTAGGGCGCTGGTAGCGTATCTCTAAGAAGAGATGTAGCATACGCAGGCCTCTAAACTGTGTTACATTGAGGCTCGCAGGCCTATTACAGACATAATGGAAATAGATGAGCTAGGGTACTGGCAGCGTATCCCTGAGAAGAGATGTGGCGGCTACCAGCCCCTGAACTGTGTTACAATGCAGACATGATGGAGATGTGGTGAGCTAGGGCACTGGTAGCGCTTATCTCTGAGAAGAGATGTATCGGCTCCCAGCCCCCTCAATTGTCTTACAATGAGGCTCGAGGGCCTATTTATTGTTGAGAAACAATGTAGAATCCGAAACGTCCAAAACCCTAACCGTAGGAGATGAAGCGCCAAAACTGTGGGTCCCGTTTAGGTAAATTGGTGGTTCAACTTCCCGAGGGCGTAACTTTGGCATCCGATCTCCGTTTGGTAGCATATGATACATCATTAGAAAGCTCTATCCCGAGGACTACAACTTTAGGACAGAATTGGTGCCACTGAGTCAAATTCAGTGGCTGATATGATACCCAAAAATGTCGTTTAGGGCCTCAAAACGACTCCGGAAGTTTAGGACCCGAAAAACTGCTAAAAATAGTAAGTTGTGCCGAAACTTACAAACTGAAATAAATGATGGTGGGGGTTCAAATGGACTCGATGGGTGGCCACCAATATCCACCTAGATTATTAATGCCCCAAAACGGCTCCGGGTGTGCAGGACCCGAAAACTTGCTATAAATAGTAAGTTGTGCTGAAGCTGAAAAACTGAAAGAATTGATGCTGCGGGTCCAAATGGAATAGGTGGGAGGCCACCGATATCCACTGAATCGATTAAGATAGACACAACTCCACCAACTACCTCAATAACTCCTGAGACTACTTAATATGAGTTCTAAGCTGAAGTCTCCATGCAATAGCTCCGCCTAACCCTGGATAGCATAATTCATACATGGAAATCATACCACATACGCCATATTTGAAAAAATCCAAGAGGATAAGATAATGTTTATAGTCCAAATATTATTAAGAGCTAATAATATTCGACATATCTATTTTTAGACTGGCAATCTAAAAATAGATTCCGCCCAGTATGTCTAAAAATAGAAGTCCATCTATTTTTCCAACTTGACCAACCATCCCCAAATATCATCCTGCAACTCATATAATATGATCGACATGTCTAAAAATAGACATAGTCTCAAAATAGAGTGTGCGCCAAAATAGCCTGCGGGCCCACTTAGTGAAGGCGACTTCTTTCCACTAAGCCAATAATCTTGTTGCAATCTCAATAGTTTTCCAGGCCTTCAGAACGTTTTTTCAAATGAGGGCTTCTAGGACGAGTAACTCAACCCACAGTTGTTGTCGGGCTTCCAGAGGACTTGTACAACCAGGGCTTTTAGTACTAGTAACTCGAACCACCAAGGGCTTCCAAATATTTTTTCCAACCAAGGATTCCATGACTAGTAACTCAACCCAAGTTGTTACAAGGCTTCCAGAGAGTTTGTCCAACCAAGGCTCCAGGAACTAGTAACTCAACCCATAGCCATAAGGAAAATGAGCACCAATAAAAAGGAAAATGGTAAAACCCACAACACCATGGATATCCAGGAAATGGAAAGGCTAGGAATAAACATTTTCAATCCAGGAAATCCTCCATGTCAATGAAAAATCATAACCAAGAACCCACATGCATGTGCCATGCATGGAAAAACTAGCAACGAAACCATACATGCAACTCAATACTTGTAAAGCAATCCAGTTGTAGTTGTTGATCCCGTTGTCCTGTTGTGCTTTCCTTCTTTTCCTTTTCCTTATTGCTCCAAATCCAAATTATTCCACACTCCTCCAAGAGTGCTCATGGAAAACTCTAAGTGTCCAAGAGTATGAGAGAGAGAGAGAACAGAGCTAGAGATCCAAGCTAAAACTGAAAAAATTCCATGAACTAATCTTAAGAAGCCTTTTTATCATTCAGACCTCTATTTTCTTTAGTTTCCGTTTTTTTCCTTCAATTTCCTCCGCACATGCAACATGTAACCTTTCACCTTCCTCTTCTCCTATTTTCCATTATTTTCATAAATAAATGTCAATAAATGTCACTTTGCCTTTACAAATCCTTTTCCATTGCCTTTAATAATTTCCGTAGCCATTAATAAACCAAATGAACACCCACTAGGATGTTTTCCTCACCATTTGGCTTGGAATATGTGTCCCATGACCTTGGTCTTATATTTTTTTTTACATGGATTTTTAACCAGGGATGTTACATAATACATGTGGATGCTCCATCATCAACTATGCAGTAGTGTATGGTGATATTTTGGATTGTGACCATAATTTGGTAGGTGATTATCGATGGAAGACACGGGGTATCATTATCTAAGTCGAAAGCATTAAACAAGAATCAACATGGTCGATTGTGCCTAATGCGGAAATTAAGGCTACCTACTAGGTTTGGAATGTTTGTAAGACTTATGATGCTGACGTAGTTGAAGGAGATTGAGCTAAGTCATCGACTATGTTGTAGTTGTGAGCAGCGTTTGAGTTATGTATCGTTTGATATAAAGTCCCTTTGAATATTTTTAAGATAGTTCTATAGGATGGTGAGGGATTTTTAAATGTGTTGTAGGTGTTGCAGTGGTCAAGGTGGATGGGTTGGTTTCTAGTGGAGTTTCATAATCTTGGTTTCACGTCTACAGGAGAATGTCTTCCCCTACCATGTAAATGGTGCGACTTGATTTATTTTGAGAACTTCCTCCAACAGGATTTTGATATTGTTTTTGTGATGGTTCCCCCTGAGAATTCACCACTCCTTGATGGGGGAAAGGATTTTTCATTACTGCAGTTTGTTGGTTTTGTCCCCCTTTCCCCCTAGTATCTTTCATCATCTTCAACTCAGGGATTTGAGAGCAATGAAGGGTGTAATGACCATATTCCCTGAAAATGGAAAAATCATGATTGGTCCATAGAGCAGGGTTCTTATTTTTCCTCTGTGATTTATTATTGGTTTGTCCTTGGTTTGGATTCTGGTTGGGTTGTCCCCAGTCGGTGCCCTCGAAGGTTCTTGGTGATTTTTACCCCTTGCCCAGGTTCTACCTTTGTCTTATTCATTCATTTTTTCTTAATAGCGTTAGGTGGGTTAGGTGTGTTTGGTTGTTCAAACGATTGTTATTGTTGAGGGAGAGAAGGTTTTGCAAAATTAACCCTTGAATTAGCCTACATTTGCGGGTTATTCAGTTGAGGTGCTAGAAAAGGGAAATATACACTCCCTTGTCTTTGGCTGTTACATGCATTCTGGGAAGTGGAAACCACTTTTTCATTCCTAGGGGGATAGATATTTTCCTTTGTGGGACGATATGGGCCACTCTTCATGGGAGGGTATTGGCCACCCTGCATGGGAGGGTATTGGCTCCAAGGTGTGGGATGGTATTGGTTGACCTATATAGGAGGATTCTGCATAGGTGGAGGTTCACAGGGGTAATATCTCATGTTTTGTGGTGATGGTGATGGAAGCGTGGCATCAAATGGTTAATTGTTGTACGGATTTCCACAGTATTGGAAGGTGTTTCCTGGTTGATTTTGGGCTATGGTCCTGATCAACCCGTCTGGAGCACTAGATCCACCTGGTAACTCTGGTTTAAATATTTTCAGGTGATATGCATCTGGAAGGACACTGTAGAGGTATACATATTGTGTGTATATGAGCTCTAATTGTTGAGCTTTGATGATAGCCTCTTCCTTATTTTGTGGGGAGTAATTTTCCACATATTTTGAGATTTATGAGGTGAGGGATCTCAAAAATAAGTCGAGGAGGATTTTTGCTTCCATATGAGCTTTGCATAAGCTACGATGTTTCTGCCATTCATGGATGTGGTCTGATATGTGTGTAGCAAATGTTTACTTGAAATGGGTTAGGAGTTCTAGTCCTGAGACTTGGCAAACTAGGAGCTGGAAGAATGTGAGAAATCTTGTGGCTAGAGAACTGAAGTTCTTGTGTGACCCAGAAGGATTGCCTATGTACCATTTTTTTGTGGGTCCTACAAGGGTACATTGAAATAGTCGTAGGAAAATACTACCTTTTGTGATACTATTGGATGAACATCAAGTTGAAAGGTTATAACATGGTTTCTGGGATCTTCTCCTTTTTTTCCTTTCAATTTTGGCACATCCAAAGGTAACTTTGTTGGCATGGGTGGCCCATATTGGCCATGTATGATAGTTTCATCGCTTAACTGGCTTAAATCATGGATATTTAAGGAAGCTAAAAATGGGACTTGAAATTTATTTTCCATTGAAAAACGATTTTGAGCAACTGTATGTAAATGGGTTCCGTGATGAGGGTGATTACCCTAGTGATAAACACGTGGACTCATAGGAGGGGAGTTGTGTGGGCTCCCCTAAGGGGTGGCGTGAGGGGTCCCATGAGAGGTAGTGAAAGTAGTTCGTTGGCAAGGAGGGATCCCAATCAAAGTTTCACTGAGAAATGATGATCCTATAATAGTGGTAGTGTGGTGTCTTCTACGCCCAGATGATGAGATACCTAGCACACTTCCTATTAATAGGGGGGATTTTTGGAAGCACCTAAAGTGACAGGGGGTCATGGGGTCCCCTATGGTGTCAAGTAGAGTGTGTGTCACTCAGTGTGTTGAGGTAAGGGGATAAGTATCAAATCAAGTAAATCACATACACAGAACAAAGTGAAAAATAAAATGATTACTTTCCCCTTAACTTGTTCTATGTGATCAATCAAACAAAAAAAAAGTTTTCGTTTGTTTTTGTGCATGATAAAAGATCCTATGAAGACCTATTCATCCTTACCCCTCTCACAATAACTGGGCCTTGCGGAGATATCTTCTTATGGGTATTGGATCAATGCCCTGAGAGAACATGAGAATCTTTCCAGCACCCGAAGAATCAACCAAGGTAATGGATGACACTTTATTATTGCCCGCACCTCTACCTATAGGGAAAAGTTTCCCTAAGTTTGGAAATTAATATACCTTTGTCCTACGTGAGCAGTTGAATCTTTAGCTTCTTGGTAGTTAGTTACTAGTACCAAGAATTATATGGTTCGGGTAGCCCCGAATGGTACCTAATGCACTGGACCTAAGTCGAACCCCCTACGAATCGAGTCTTTGGCGTGCTCGAGTAGTATTTTCCGTGGGATGATGAAGGATTTTAAGCACACTAAAATTAAACTTCTATGTTTCAAATATGTAATATTACCATGGTGGCTTATGGGATGCCTACCCCCAATGGTCCTAACATTAACCATAAATTGTTTTGTGGCTCCTGTGGGAAAATTTAGTTGGTTCAAGTTATGGTTTCTTTTAGGAGTCTTGCTACACTTATGGTGTGAGAATGTAAGAAAAAATAAACCAATTACAAAAAGCTTTGGAAACTAGATTCCCTTTTGTATAGGGCTTATAGAAGTTTAGTATGTGATATGTAATGTGTGTGCAAGTGGAAAAGTGAACATACAAAGTGTAATAAGATGTGGATATTTGATTATCCTTTACAACACACTCTAATTACACTAAGTGTTGATTGTTACTATTTTTCCTATTACACTGTGTGCCTAAAGAGAGATGGGAAACTCAAGTTCTTTAATAAAGCTTTCATATGAAATCCTAGATTTGTCTAGAAGACGCAAGGGAAGAAGAGATTACTTACTTTATGTAGTAACACTTGCTCCTAGCTCCAAAACAAATGAAATAAAAATTCTTTGGTTAGTGACAAGATATGTGGATAAGGGGTCACTTACTCCTTTAGTAATTAATTTGTGTGATAAATGCAAATGAAAAGCAAATATTATGTAATTAATATACCAATAAAGATTAGTAAAACAACTAGGCACTCTAAACTAATTGGAAAAAAAAATTGCAAAGGTGAAGAAAATTCACTAAAGGCTACCAATCACCAAGGAAAGGAAAATTACAATGATTTTTATGCTCTATATAAATCGTAGTGGGTTTTATTTTGCATGGAAAAACATGCACATATGTCTGCGCAAAAATTGTGCAGATGGAGAAACAGAGTGAACAGTCAAACTTCTCAACTGAAAACAGGTCCAGAAGGTTGTGAAAAAATTATAGAGATGTGATGAATGCACCAAGAAATGATAATGTGGAGAGGAGGTCCTGTAAAAACAACTGTTAGAGTAAAGAAAAGAAACTAGTGGAGTCTCCAAATCTGTGTTGGTGCTTTTGTTGCTATGTGGTACCAAAATACACCTTCTTAACATTTAGTTGTTCCCTGCAAAGAAATCACAGATAATTGGTTGTTGTCGGTGGATAAACATGAGTAAACAAAGCATTGTACATGGTGAAAACAATTCATACATAAACATAAACTAAACTAGAAAATAAACACACACACAATGATTGATGAAGCAAACAAGTCAACAAAGTAATGGAAAAGGGCTCCCTTTATTGACTGCTCAAAGTAGAGGATGAATACAATATATGAATGTTAAACACTTGGAGAGAATTCTTTGAGCTATAGTGGTCAAATATCCTCAACAAGGAGGTTCCTTTCCCCAATCTCTTTGCAAGATTATCCTCTCTCTCAAAGAAGTATGAAGATTTTGGATCTTGGATTTTGGATTTTGGATTTTGTAGGACCAATTTTTCTAGCATAACAAAGCTTTACTTCTTCTTGTAAACGGTGGAATGTAGGATTTCTTGTGAGAAATTTTTCCAGCATAACATTACCTTTTTTTTGGTCTTCCAATGGTTTGTTTATATATAATTTTGAACTCCTCTTCCCTCTCTTGGTTCATTAATGAGAAAAAGACTTATGAGTAGGACAAGAGGATCCCTTTTGGGCCGCATATATCTAAGGCTACTCAAAATTTATTGTCCTTGAATGGTACATGTTAGGGAATCCCATCTTCCAAGTGCGTGAAGTGGTCTTGGACATCTCACTCACACTTTTGTTTGATTGTGCGACTATCGAATGAAAAGTTGTGTGGTCTCTAATTTATGCCTTTGGATGGGCCGCGCGGGTAAATTTTATAATTAAGACCTTTGGAAAACTTTTCATTTTTGTATTTCATGATGTTTTCAGCTGGAAAGTCTTCACCTACACATTATATGGGACATCTTTGGGCGTCATCTAGATTGTACAAATTTTTGTACTATTTTTTCATGTTAACAGTTGCCTTATTTTCTGGAATTAAATTTGAAACTTCAACTATATAAGTTTATATGTATTACAAGGTTCTAATTCAATGTTTCAGCTATATTTTTTCTCAATTGGTTATCTCACTTGATCAACATAGTGTCAATTTTAGGATGTGGAGGAAAAACCCCTAGCTGGTTTAGCGATGGCAGAACCCTAGCCATATGGCGGATCCCCTGCTATGAAAATGACAGTTGACATCGACAAGGAGGAGATCACCATGAGGCAGAGACTGTACAGGGCATATGGGGGCAGATGGGGTCATCAAAGGAGGACAGGTGGCGGCAAAAGGCAGCAGGCTCAAGGCTGGATATATCTCGTTCCCTCATAATGGAGGATGGGTTTCATCTTTTACTTTTCTCCTGCAGGAAGTTCTTCAGTTTTTACCATTCACAGTAAGCTTGAAGGTTAGAGGATAAGTTTACCAGGTGCACGTGAACCGGTTGAGAGAACTGAGAATGGATCCATGTCGCTATCGACAGGAGGGCCTAGACAACGTGGTCAATGGCTCGGATAGGGTGGAGGTGGATCCCAAGCCGAGTGACATGTTATCCATGTGGGGCTTGGAGGTTATAGATCAAACTCTGCAAGAGTACATTGGTACAGCTGGAACGTGATCCTGGATGTTAGGAGGCTCAGGGAGGGAGAGGCAGAAAGGTGATTATCCATTTTTCAGGGAAGAAACCCTAGCTAGCATGGGGAAGGGGTCACCATTAGCAGAAGAAGGACCAATGGGTATTCTGATACTAACTGTAGGCAATGGGAAGGAAGTTAGAAAATAAAAAAATAAAAAATAAAAATTCAGCGGAAGGGTGTCGTCCTTTTCCTCAGACTGGGGGGTTTCAAGGAAATAGTTCACAGTTTCACTCTTTGGCACTGGGAGGGTCATGCTCCTAGTATTTCAGGGCTGAGAAGGGGTTCCTTGGGGTTCGAATCACAGTTTGGAGGAGCAGAAGCAATCTCAGGGGTTCACAGGCCCCCGAGAACTCCAAGGGAAGGATATAAGAAGCTACAAGGGTACTCACGGGGGAAAGGACTAGGAAATATTGTGGATGCCATCTTTGATGAGAGGTGGGGAGGGGAATACATTCAGAGGAAGGAAGAGAGGCACGTATTATTTGGAGGAAACGTTGGTTTAAGCACAAATTAGGACCCTTTCAAGGAGCATTCTCTCCTCTCTGGAAGGCTACTGGAAGGGATCACTATGAACCTACCTTTGTCGCGGTCTGAAGTTTCGAGAGACCAAAAATTTCGGGAGGAAGATAATCGAGACAAGTCGTATCTGGTTATTCATATCACCGACCAGTGAGGAAGTCAGGCCGCTAAAAAGGCAGGGGACTCAGAAAGCCCTTGGGGCAGCATGAAGAAATTAAAAGCGGTGAGGAGAAAGCATAAAATCCCAAACCTAGTCCTAGGGATAGACCTCTCGATAGACGAATAAATGGAGACTGAAGATCTCACTTTAGTAGGGAGGGCTAAAGGTAATAAATTATCATCCTGCTACATTAAAGAATGGGTGAAAAAGGCATGGTCAGAAGCTTCGAACCCGAGATTTGAAGTGATAAACTTGACCAGTGGTTGGTTCATGATCAAATATAAGTACAATAAAATTTTCCAATGGGTACTTGATAGAAATTGGAGATTTGGTCGTGCTCCTATATTGTTAAAGAGGTGGAATCTCCTCTTTGATGCACAGAGAGAGAAGGTTTTTGATCTGTCTATCTGGGTTAGTCTCTATAATATTCCCCATAAGCCATGAGTTAGTTGGAATATTAAAAAAAAAATTGTTTCTTTGTTTTATGAATAAGAGGACAATGGAGGACCATAATACTCCTTAATAATGAACAAATCAATGCCAATATGAAAGAGATATATATTTGCAGCTTTATTGAGCACCCTTGGGTGGGAAAAGGGGCTAGAACACCTTGACTCAGTCAACCTTGACCAAATCAACAGCGTTGTCATGGAGGAGTGGTCATCAATGAGAGACAACGTAGTTTTAGATGGAGATTATTTGCATGGAAGTAATGTTATTATTGGATGGGGCTTAGGTTTTGGAAGCTCATATCTTATTTAAGGAAGAGGATGGTAGCCATATTTGAATATGTATGTTGATATATGAATTTTCTGAATATATGGTTTGTTTAGACATATATCTTTCTCTTGTTGTTTAGCTGAGATTGAGTGTTGTTTAGCACTCGGTGTTCCTGATCAGGAATCCTACCTCTTCCATTAAGAAGCACTTGGAGGAGTCGTGTACTACATTTCCCACTATCAGGCTTAAGGCCAAGCTTCTTCTTTCATTTATAGCGCAGATCCTATTGAGGGTTGAGTTGTTTTGTAGGTTGCAGCAGTGGAGACTAGATCTGGGTCATTTCATTTCTCATTTTCAGTGGAGAAGGCTTCCTTTCCATTGGGAGTATAGTAAGGAAGGCCCTTGTGCATATTTTTAGATCTTGGCATGAGGCCAACCATTTATTTATCCCTACAACACATTGTACTTCCAGATCTGCGTTATTTCTGTAGGAGGAGTTGTAGGGTGGTTTGGCACACCATTTGGAGAGTTGGTCTCCTAATGAAATGGATCTTCCTTTCATTTAGAGGATCTATTGGAGAAGGCTATTTTATTGATCATATCAGATCAGCCACACTTTCCAGATCTATATTTTGCAGTGGATCTGCAACCCTAGGGCTTAGATCCACATCTTATACAAGGTGTTTTGTTGAAAACCCTTAAGGGGTTCGTCAAAGGAGGTTGTATAGTACTCAGATCTGTAGTAGATCTATCTTTTGAGGCACATATCAGCCCTATATCTGATGTATATTAATTTTCTGTAGCATTGTATTTAAAACAATGTTGTAACAATCTTCCAGTCTTTATATATAGTAGCAACACCTCTTTTTGAGGTATTTTGTCCATTGGAGGCTTGTTCTTTCTTGTTGGCCCATTATTTATGCATATTTTGTTGTTTTTATAACATACGAAAGGTCTCCATATTGCCCTCTTGCTTTTATATGATGATTTACACTATTGTTCCAGCATTTTTCACTATACTCCTGATTTTCCCATTTGGGAATATTACAATGGTATCAAATCATAATCTTGGCACAGCCTGTGCATCTTGAAAATCCAATATGTCATCTGAAGAAGAAGAATATCTTACTGATAGAGAGAATAGGTGTCAAAGAAGAAGACACCAGAAGTTTGATTATACAAATGACAAAGAAGACAAGGGTAAAACCCCTTTATCTGGAGGAGAAGATGAAGAGAAGGAGTTCCCCAAGATCCTTCTTAGAGCCATGCAAGACATTGCTAGAGAAATCAAGGAGATGAGTATGGATAGATACAAGGAATCCCCTAAAGGATTTCATCATGGTGAAGGCTTCGGCATTTCTCATCACTGGAGTGATCAACCAGTGCAACAACAACAAGTTTCCCAATGCTCTATAATGCCTACATTCTTGGTTGTGGGAAATGAAGGGTTTCAAGAGCAAGAATCCCTTGAAGACTATTTTATGGATTATGAGTCTCAAACTCAGAGATTCAAGGACCACTTTATTTTTCAAGAATTTTGTCAAATCAAGGACAATAGAAGACCCAGACATCATAATATAAGTGGTGGATTCATTTAGAATCATGATCTACACCGCACTATGGGTAGATTTTTCTTACCCAATTTTGATGGGTCATCCAAGTGCACTGCAAAATCATGGGTAGAGAAGCTTGAAATCTACTTCCAGTTGAAAAAAGTTCCAGAAATGGAGGCCATTAAGATAAAGTGTTGCACCTTGAGGGTGAAGCACATGATTGGTGGTTCCATGGCTTGTCTACATTGGGTCATGCCAATGTGACTGCATATTCAGAGTTCACAAGGAGGCTGGTGGATATGTTTGATAGAAGAGATCCTGAAGCACCATTCATGGGGCTTGCAAACCTTAAAAAATCAGGTAATCCAAAAACTTCCACACAAAAAATAGAGATGGATTTTCGCAGTGGAAGCAAGGACCTAACAGTCCCATCTATTATGCTTATGAGATTGCTTCATGGGACATTATTATTTTGTGGCAAACCACCTGGGAGGCCACCTGATTCAGATTTGGTGAGAGATGTCTCACAACATGATGCTCCAAGCATATATCCAGGAGGGATGGGAGCATTACAAGGCCATGATACAACATTGAGAATCTTGGGTAAACCCAAGGAGGAGGGAGACATTCTCCCAACATCATCATTACCCACTCTCATTTCAGATTTTGTGTTGTGGGAGGAGAAGCATGGGAGGAATAGCCACCTTCCAACATTTACCTTTGGCATGGGAAATGTCAAGGAGGAGAGAAGCCATATGACAGGTGTTCTTTGTGATATATCATCAGCGGTGTCACTATGGAAAATTGATCCATATTGGAAATCCCAACTATTGGTGGATTATTCCAAGGATATTTTCACATGCATGATAATTGATGACCAGCTACGTGAAGAGGTATTTTCTTTCCAAGAATAATTCATCTAATATTATGGTAGGATCTTCTTATATAGAGCCTCCAAGATCAAGGAGAAGTTGCTACAAAGGGCTTATGAAGAGTTATTTTTCAGCCATACTTATTCCATGAAAGCTTGCAACTTTATCATGAAGAGCTACACTTGGGAAGGATTTTAAGAGGAACTGTATCAGAATTTTCAAAGATGCATGAACCATGTGGAGTTGGAAGAGAGATATGACTCAATGAAGGAGTTATTATAGCCAACTCTTTCCTCTTTTGGAATGAAAGGGGATCCATCTATGAGCCACTCCATTTGTATGAACAAAAATTTTGGTGAGGAATATGCTTATGTACATAATGTTTCATTTGAAGATTATATGCATTCCTTTACCATGTATATGCAGGACATAGCTCCAAGAAGGAGCATTATTTCATATAAGCTTCATGGTCAACATTGGGCCATAAACATTTCTGAACATGGCCACTCCCTTGGAGGACAAAGGGAGATTTTGTATCATTGTGGGTGCACTCCGAAAGCACCAAACATATATCACACTTTCAGCCATTGTGAGAAGACATGGATAGCAAGTAACTGGTGGGGAAACCACTTACCATATCATTATTTGATGCATTCAGGAGATTTACTGCACTGGTTCCACATGTGGGACTATGAATCACCTCCATTTGTACAAATTTTTGTTTGCATGCGCTTAGTTTTGATCCCATACATTGATGTTGTACTTATACTTTTTATGGGACTGTTTGGAGGGAGGATGGGAGGAATGTATGTGCCCTATGGGAGAGAGATTCTCCATGTTCATTATGCTACATGTTTTACGGATAATATTGGGCAAACCATGCTTGTTTCATTGGAACTATTGTCTGCTTGTGGGAGGGATTATTTGCATCTCATGAGAACTTTGGAGGAGTAATTCATGGAGGGATGGATTGGTAGAAACTTAGCTTATGAGGGAAGCTTATCACATGTTGGTGTCACCAATGATGAAGAACTGCAGCACTCACCTTGTCAGTTGCTTGAGGACAAGCAACATTTGGGAAGGGAGGACTGTAATATTCCCAATTAGCCATGAGCTAGTTGGAATATTAAATTTTGTTTTGTTGCTTTGTTTTATGAATAAGAGGACAATGGAGGTCCATAATTCTCCTTAATAATGAAGAAATAATTGCCAATGTGAAAGAGATAGATATTGGTAGCTTTATTGAGCACCCTTTGGTGTGAAAAGGGATTGGAACACCTTGACTAGGTCAACCTTGACCAAATCAATAGTGTTGTCATGGAGGAGTGGTCATCAATGAGAGACAACACAGTTTTAGATGGAGATTCTTTGCATGGAAGTAGTGCTATTATTGGATGGGGCTTAGGGTTTGCAACCTCATGTCTTATTTAAGGAAGAGGATGGAAGCCATATTAGAATATGTATGTTGATATATGAATTTGTTGAATATATGGTCTGTTTAGACATATATCTTTCTCTTGTTGTTTAGCTGAGATTGAGTGTTGTTTAACACTCGGTGTTCCTGATCGGGAATCCCACCTCTTCCATTGAGAAGCTCTTGGAGGATTCTTGTACTACATTTCCCACAATTAGGCTTAAGGCCAAGCTTCTTCTTTCATTTACAGTGCAGATCCTATTGAGGGTTGAGTTGTTTTGTAGGTTGCAGTAGTGGAGACTAGATCTGGGTCATTTCATTTCTCATTTTCAGTGGAGAAGGCTTCCTTTCCATTGGGAAGATATTAAGGAAGGCCCTTGTGCATATTTTCAAATCTTGGCATCAGGCCAACCATTTATATATCCCTACAGCACAGTTTACTTCCAGATCTGCGTTATTTCTGTAGGAGTTGCAGGGTGGTTTAGCACACCATTTGGAGAGTTGGTTTTCTAATGAAAGGGATATGCCTTTCATTTAGAGGATATATTGGAGGAGGATATTTTATTGATCATATAATATCAGCCACACTTTCCAGATCTGTATTTTGCATTGGATCTTCAGCCCTAGGGCTTAGATCCCCATCTTGTACAAGGTTTTTTTCTGAAAACCCTTAAGGGGTTCTTCAAAGGAGGCTGTATAGTGCTCATATCTGTAGTATATCTATCTTTTTGGCCCATTATTTATGCATATTTTTCTATTTTTATAACATATGAAAGGTCTCCATATTGGCCTCTTGCTTTTATATGATGATTTACACTATTGTTCCATCATTTTGCACTATACTCCTGCTTTTCCCATTTGGGAATATTACAGACTCCTGGGCCTTCCACATCCTTTATGGACAGAGAACATCTTCAGGGAGATAGAGAAAAAATTGGGGCATTTCTTAGAGGGAGACATGTAATTCCAATAGTCTGGAAAACAAGGAATAGCTAGAATCTTGGTTCGGTTAAATCCAAAAGTTGGATTATCTGAAGCAATCCAAATATACTATCAGGATTGGTCCTTTATTCAGGAACTAGACTATGAACAATTACCTTTCTGATGCCACAGATGTCACCAATATGGACATTTGGCAAAATATTCATCGTTGTGCATCCGAAGAAGGAAGAAGCATTGTAATGGGAAGAACAAATCAGAGAAGGAAGATAGGATCTTGGGGGGAAGGCCACCATCAGATATTGTTCATGACTATCAGGGAGGGGTTCCTCCTCATAGGGCAGTAGAAGAGGATTAGATACAGCAGATGGAAGTAGTAGGATATAAATCTGAGGCGATGGACATAGAGCTCAGTCAGCCCATGATGCAGGAGGCTCTGGAGGTGCCGAAAGCTCCATTGAATGAGGGTATTTATTCCACTCCCCCTCTTTCTCTTACTATTACTTTATCAGATTCTTTGGAAAAGTATCAGGGGCCTGGTCCTTCCAGGCCTTCCATTTTTAAGGCATTGCAATCACATGAAAACAAGTTAAGTGAAACAATGGAAAGTATCATCACCTCCATCCCTGAGCGAAGGTGAGAGAATCCCATAAAACCTTAGACCTCGTGACAAGCGTAATCTGATTGAGGTTTTGGGGGGTTTGGGGATTGTTGGGGATTCCATTTCTGTTCCAAAGTTAAGGGGTAGGAAATCCAACATTTCAAAAGCACAGTTGAAAACCAAGATGGACATAGCAGATGGCAAGAAAAAAATATTAACCAGGGTTCTTAGAGCATTGAATACCTCTGAGAAGGTGTCATAATGATTATCTTGTTCTTTAACTGTTAAGGTTTGGCTAGTAAACCCAAAAAACTAGCTATCAGGGCCCTTTTACAGAAATATGAGCCGGATGTAATTATGTTTCAGGAGACTTTGGGGGCTAGAGAAGATGTTATGCAGACTCTAGCTAAGATTTTTCTGGGCTAGGGTTCTCAGTGCCTAGATGCTAAGGGGAGGTGAGGGGGATTAGCCATAGAATTTAAGGAAGGAAAACTCAAGCCTACAAACACCTAGGGTCTAGATCAGGCCTTGGCTCTTGAATTCTACTCTTTAGAATTTTGCTCTAAATTTCTCCTTCTAAATATCTATGGGTCATGCCAGGACCAGGTGCTTTTCTAGAATGACCTCTGGGAAAAATCCTCCATGGGAGCTGAAAACCTCATTATTGGTGGAGACCTTAATTTTTCTATTGGGACGACAAAAATGTGGGGATTGTTAGTAATTAATAAGTTTTACCTGTTTAGATGACTAAATACTTGTCCTAGATTTCTAGAAACAAAATTCAGGAATCTTGTGAGTTCTAGAAATCTCACTGCCTTCATTATCCTCATGATAAATTTTTCACTTTTCTACTACTCTACCATGCCTTGGCCAGCCTACCACTCATGAAGAGTCCCTCATAAAGCCTAATTCACTATTCCCCATCCCATTTCTTACGCCTATGATTTGGACACTCCATTTTTCCTCTGCCTACTTTTCACCATGCTAACCTAATGCCTCAAAGCCTTCAAAAACCCAAATTTTCCATTGAAAACTCAGGAAAATCAATTTCAGTGGTTTTTGAATCTTCAAAATGATCTAGCTTGTCAAAAATAACTCAGTTTCCTCCTCTTTCCTAAAACAGCCCCAAGTCAAAACTTCAGTCCATAGAAGAGTCAAAAACCCCTTCCACTAAGTCACTAGAGTTTATAGGTGCTAGGGTTGGCCTTTATGTTCAAGAAGCATTGTTTTTAGGTAATAAGAAAGATGGAATTAGGTCAAAGGAAAAAACATGTAATTGGTCTAAAAACAAAGCAGAGAAGCCTCCAACAAGGGTTTCCTTATCAAAATTATATTTTGCAAAAGATAGTTAGCCATGAGTGACACTTCTGCAGGACTGTCAAAGATGGCTACCTACGGGAAGATTGATAAGATCAAATAGACCTGATGTATCTCATGATGATGGCACATATAAATACTAAAGGAGCTGTTGACACCAACTGCTAGGGTTTTCACTGCTTCAAAGTGAAAACATGACAGAATGTCAGTTGAAAGAAGGTCAAAATTCTTCTCTCCAGTCTCATCCACCAAGAAATCAAAGGCATAGAAGATGCAAGACTGAAGATTCCAAGGTGAAAGTGCCAAAATAATCACAAGTTTACTGTTTAAAGGTGTTTAAATTCATGAAAAGGATAAAGTGGAGAAAACCTTCAAAAAAGAGCACTAATGTCACTATATGACTTCTTCCTCAAAAATTTGTCAAAATGACCTTTTTCTTTTCAAGAACTAGTTCATGTTTCCAAAATTTGGGTAAGAGGCAAATTTTAAGCTTGTTAAAGAGTTTTTCAAATCCAAGGGAAACATCAAGATGCTCCAGCAAAGGCAAAAAACCATTTTTCTCAGAGTTCTACCACCTATAGGACAAAAAGGACCAAAAATTCAGTGAAAAAGCAAGAAAGGAAAAAAAAATTAGAAAAGAGGGTTTTGGTTTTAATTATTCTTTCCAAAGGGTATAAAAAGAATATGGTCATCATTCAAACTTATTTTTCATTTACTAGCAAGAGATAAAAAGCTTCAGGCATAAAAATCAGTGCTTTTCTAGCAGATTTTTGGGTAGGAAACCTATGCTACGTGCCTATTGAATCGTGTTGCACACCTGTAAACACTCTCTGTGCAATTTTCTACTGGGCATTGCACTCCTGAAACAGTAAGCTACGTTCCTGTGCGTTTAGCATTTTCCTGGGAGGCACCCGACACTGTGTGCAGAGGTGCCCGGCTGTCCATTCACACATTGCCCGTGCTGGGCCCCTATGCATTCAGCGCTTACCCGGGAGACACCAGACAGGTCATGCAGAGGTGACCTACTACGCTCCTACACATTCAGGAGCTTCCCGATGATTTGTGCAGAGGTGACTTGCTGCTCTCCTACACGTTCAGGAGTTGCCCGACCCTTCATGCAGAGGTGACCTGCTGCACTCTTGTGTGTTCAAGAGCTACTCGACCCTGTGTGCAGAGGCCGCCCGACTACTCGTGCAGAAGGTGCCTGACTGGCCTATGCTACGCTCATGTGACCCTTTGCTCCAGCTAAGAAGATTTGAGAGGTATTTAGAGTTTTTACCTACCTTTTAAAATATTGTTTAAAGGTAAAATATAGAGAAGTGTGGAGGGAAGGCTTAAATGGAATTTGACAAAACCCAAGAAATAAAGTAAGGTCCCCTTGTTTGCAAACATAGATAATTTAAAAACACCTATCCATCCACACACTGCAAGCACATTGAAGACAGAAATTCCTAGAGAAGGCAGTGTTGACAGTGGTGAGGTAAGTCAAAGGCCTAGAGAATAGCAGAGGAAGGGTGGGAAAGAAAATAGGTTTGAGCCTATAAACACTAAAGAACTGACAGCCTCTCCTACTATATTTTCATGTTTCCAAGAAGTAGGATGCTATGAGTTCTGTGAGAAAGTGCAGAAAGTCCAAAGTCACCCTCAATTGACCAAAATTTTTGTCCTTAACCTCCATGACCACCATGTACATCTAGCTGGAGTGGATTTTGAGCTAACCACCAATGCAATCTCTATGGCCACTAGAATACCTTGCATGGGGGAGAAATGGTTAAAACAGGTGTATCTAGACCTAAGCCATTATCAGCCCTTCTTAAAACCAAGTTGCCAAGTTGATTGCAAGACCATTTTCCCCTTTTCTCATTTGTTGGACGGGTATGCTCCTTTGATGAAGATCATTATGAAATACTTCACCTATGAGGGTAGGTTTTCTAAGACCTATTCCTACCACATAAGACTTCTCATGCATTTTACTAAGGCCAAACTACTCCATTTTCCCTACTACCTTTGTAAAAGTATTGATAAAATTTGATCCATTGTGCAAAAAAGGCCTCCCTCCCAAAAAATGTCAAGTCTTTTCCACCATTCCCTCATCAAAATGGTTGTCTTACACCAATTGGAGCAACAAGGCATCCCATGGAAATTTTTCATCGCCCATGGTGTTTTCACAAACCCACAGCCTCTTCCTCTGCAAATTTTACCATCATCATCTCAACTTCCTCTTCCCACACCTCCATCACCCTCCACTGACCATGATTCATCCTCTTCACATGAATCCTCTCCCCAAACAAACCTCCCTCTCTCACCTTCCCCTAAATCCTCAGAACATGAAGAAAGCAGTGACAAGGAGGAACATGACAGTCCAGAAGAAAATGATAGTCAAGGAGAAGAAAAAAATTATGAAGAGGAGGAAAATGAAAGTGAAGAAAGTGAAAATGATGGAGAAGATACCAAGGAAAGTGAAGAGGAGGAAGATGAGAGCAGCAAAGAAGACAGTGACAAAAGCAGTGGGCTAAATGATGAAGAAGGTAACAAAGAAAGTGATGACAAAGAGGTTGATGATGAAGAAAGTAGTGAAAAAGGCAATGAAACAAAAAGTGAACAAGAAAGCAGAGATAGCGAGCTAAATGAGGATGAGGAAATCAATGACAGCCCAAGTACAGAGGCAAATTTAGAAGAGATAGAGTTTGAAGGTAAAGAAGAAAACAGTAAGCCCAATAACAGTGATAAAAGGATCAGTGAAAAAGATGAAGATAGCAGTCAAGAAAGTGAAAATCAAAGTAAAGGAGAGACTAATGAAAGTGCCTCTAATGGTGACCCCACATAAAATGTTAGTAGTCAAGAAGAGCCAAAGTTTGAAAGTGAATATAGTGGGAAAATCAGTGTGGGTATAGACACACATAATGAGGCAGAAAATGACAGCCACGGTGAAGAAGAAGATCATGGCAGTGCTCATGAACACAACAGTGATAATGAAGAAAAAAAATTTGAGGGCAAAGACAGTAGGCATAGAAAAGATGAAGAAAACAGTGAAGATGCCTCTGACAGTGACCCCACAGAAAATGCAAGCAATAATACAGAGAATGAAGATGCAGAGACAGAGGAAAAATTTGAAAATGACGACAGTGGGCCAAATCATGAAGAAGAGGACAGTCATGAAGATAAAAATATACAAAGCAATGATGAAGACACCTCTAATATTGCAAATACAGAGGATGACAATCATGAATATATTGATAGTGATACTAGCATGAGAGAAAATGAAAATGCCTCTCAAAAAGACAGTCAAGAGCAAAGTGAGGAAGACACACATACAAAAATCATCAATGAGAAGACAAACAGCCCTAAGGTCACCAATGATCAAGGTATTCAAGGGAAACATGTTAAAACTTGTACTCTCACTTACCAAAGAGGATCAAGGCAAGTGTTTGTTGCCTCTAAGAGGCAAGTTACCTTGCCATCTACTTCAGCTCAACCATTGGACAAAGGTAAGAAAAAAGTGAGAGAAGAAGAGGAAGATCATGAAAAAGAAAGAGAGTTTGAACTCATTCACATAGACAGTGATGATGATAATGAAAAAATAATTTCAAACTCCCTCCTCCAAGACAGGAATGCACAAATCAAGGACTTGGAGGTTGAATTAGAAAGAGCAAAGGATGTCATTCACTTTTATCAGATGAAAAACAAGCAAATGACTGCCCAACAAGCCATTCATGAAACAAGAACACTCAGGTACCGGAAAGAGGCTCAAAGGGCACAGGTGAAGTTGGCAGAATTCATGGAAACTTAAAAGGAGAGTAGTGATGAGGAGGGTCAAACTATAAGGAGACCTAGAACTATGGGTCTTAGGAAAGCATTGGAAAAGCAGAGAGAAGAAGAATCAGCCCAATCGGGACAACTTTCTCTCCAAGAACTCCTTGCACTAGAAATTGAACATGATAGGGAATCATGTCCTGAGAGGGCTAACACACACCTTGAGGCCAAGTTGGAGAAGGCCAATAAATACTTGGATCTACAAAGAAAAATGGCTAAGCATTATTCTCAAAGAGACCAATTTGCAAGACAAGAACTCAAAAGGGCCAAAATTGAGATCTGAGCACTAAAGGAGGAAAAGGACCAAGCTCGCCTTGTTATTTTGGCTCAAGCTTCTCTAAAGGTCTCCCAGGACCCATGAGGCACTTTTCTACCAAATTTGGGAGAAATTGGACAAGTTTTTGTTTTTTGCAAATATTGAGGCTAGGAGTGCAACACACCTGGTGCTACGCTCTTTTTCATAGCATCTTCAAGAGAAAATCCTTACATTTTTGGATTCCTAATCATGATTGGAGCATGCTCACCAATTTTCAGCTCAATTGGAGTTGTTTTGGTCCCCCAAAAGGGTCAAAAACACTCATTTTTTCACCATTCTGCCCACTTTTCAGGACATGTGTTGCGCTCCTACCAGTCTTGGAATTTTCACTTTTTGGACAGGTTGTAGAGGTTAGATCAGAAAACCAAGGATATATATGGAA
Organism: Pinus albicaulis; assembly: GCA_034641835.2. Lineage (NCBI taxonomy): Eukaryota > Viridiplantae > Streptophyta > Pinopsida > Pinales > Pinaceae > Pinus > Pinus albicaulis. The sequence continues at coordinate 1,153,643,680 of CM076581.1, forward strand.
ATTAGACTTCAAGTTCTTTCCAACAAGCCATCATGGACCCTTATCTGACATCGGGAAGGCCTTCAAAACATGGCTATAAGAAGACCCATTTTTTTTGTTCCTGTACTACGCTCCTGGCATGGAGATTCAAATTTGACACACAATGCTACGCTCTTGTGGTTGACAAGTCAGAATGTGTATTTGGCAAGTTTTTGTAGGCTTTTCAGAGCCTAAAGGTCAATTTAATTGCTAAAAATGGCCGGAAAGTTTTTATTTTAGATATTTTTGTGCCTTGGGCCTTGCAAGGCCTCAAGGACAATATAGATACTTCTGATTAACCAATAGACTTCTAGATGCTCTATTAGGCGTTCCTCCTCCTTGCTTGTTATATAAGGCATGAGGATTCATTTTAATATTGGGCTTTGATGTGTTTAAGAGAAATACGTGGTTTTTGGAAGTTGAAGAACAATCTAGTGTTGTGGAGCTTGTGGATGATTTGCCTTGGTTGATAATGATGAAGGCTTGCTTGCACGATTCCTGAGTTTAGTTAATGGTGAAGTATCTCTTATTTTTTCATGTTTTTCTTGTTTTTCATATGTCCATCTTTCTATATTTCAATAGCTCAAAAGAGTATAGGATGAGAAATGTTGTTTGAGGCACCTCAGTCCTCCTGTTTGCTATTGTCTTCATGTTTTCCTTTGTTGGGTTAGTTTAAGGAATTCTTAGTTGCTCCTTAGGCCCACCTAAGATTTTATATTTCATTATTTCATTAATTTTCTAGTTTAAAAACATGATTCATGGTGAGCCCTGCTTGTTTTATGCTATCTAAACTCTGTCTTGAAATCTCTCTTTGATGTATTGATTGATTAGGTTAAGCCAAAGAGGTCTTGTTTCGATCTTTCCCTTTGTATATGCTTATCAGTTTGCCTCAAATTTATTTATAGTTTAATGAATGATGTTTAGGCATTCCCTCTTCATTTATTTATGCTATTTGTCTCTTATATGTTTTAAAATATTGAAAGTAGAATCATTGAAGTTAGATAAGTTGTCTTAATTTATTTGTTCCACTGGATTGTATGTCTTGAATGTGTATTTGTTTAAAGGTATTATCATTAAGTAAATGGTGTGCCCTATCTCATGACTAGAATATTTTTCTTATCAGTATTTAGGATCTCTATTTTCATAGGTATTTGACAAAGGATTCTTAACTGTCATTTTCCCTAGCTTGGTTCCCAAACTTAATGTCCATTTCACCTCACACATAAACTTTAAAGATCCATTAACTACACTAGATTTTCCCTGTGATGTACCCCGATTTATTATCGAGATATCAATGACTTCATAGACTCCATAGCCCATTGATTTGATAACCTCTCACTCCACCTATCCTACTTGATCATCTTACCCTAACCAAAACAAACAACAAACCTACACTTAACAACTAGCCGAAAATCAAACACTTAAAGCGAACAAGTTCACATCCTTTGCATAATAGAGAGAGCCCTCTCTGAGTCTAGGAAGGCTAGGTCCTAGGACTCCAAAGACTGATCTAATGTTACCTTGTGCATTTGGTCTACCAATGTGCTAAATCACGAGACACTAACATAATGGAGATCACGGTGGGACCTTCTGAGTTAGTGACAATCTAAGTACCCCTTAGGACTCCATAATCCCTTGATTAAAAAGTATCCTATGATTTATAGCTACCTCATCACTATCACTAACACAATGGTGATCATGATGCAAACTCTGATGTCAGTGACAATCTAAGTATCCCTTAGGACTTCAAAAACCTTCATCAAATCATAGAGAACTCAAGTTAATAGCCAAAGAGTATAATTTGGTTGTCTCACCATCCTAGCAAAATGATGACTCAGCTATAGGACACTCTTACAAACCTTAGGGCTACATATAGAAACTCATAAAACCCCAAAACATTCCTAGATTGGCTTCTTGTCAGTATTGGTGGTGGACCATAGACACATATCTTCAAAACAACTAAAAATATCCACCTGGTGACTCCACTAGCCTCCAGTAGGCCTTCTAACTTTACTAGTGTCCATAGACTCCTATAGGATTGTGCCGAATCAACCTTGAGAAGTCTAGAATCCTAGTCACACACTGTGTGATTTTAGCAAACACAAAAATAGGTAAACTTTTCAAAAAAGTTCAAAAACTCTCAGCCTCTCTAAATTTTGAGTTTGAAATCTGGCTTCGTGAAGAATCAATACCAGATCTCATCTGGACCCAAACCCTCCCACCATAGTTGAGGACCCAGAAAAGATTTTGTGGCAAACTTCTGAAACTGGAAACTTAACTACTGTTAGGACCATTCATAAAGCAAGCTTTGTACCTGAAAATCTTACAGCCTTGCAAGACCCCCAATTTGACTTGCATCACACGAGAAAACTTTTTAGAACCAAGTCACAAATTAGAATATACCATACAGACCTTGAGCCCATAGACTTGCAGCAGAGTCCTAGCGGAGAAGCTTCTCCTTCCACACCACCTGATTTCCAACTTCTCCACCACTTTGGCTCTTTTCACCCCAAGTCTGCTTAGAATCAGTTTACTGGTCCAAATACTTCTACCACACCCATTCACACCTCCACTATGCAAACCACTCCAATTCATATCACAAATCCTTTGCTTGTAAATCCACCATTAGCTCCTATCATGGCAGCTTGGTATGCCCCCCTGTTTTACCGCAACCTTTGGTACCTTTTCTAAATGATTACCAATCCATAATCCCTCCCTTTATCGGGGCTGAATCTACCACTGTCCAACAGCGTGTAGATAGAATAAATGATGCCTTTGAGTACATGGAATTAGAAGAGGAAACCATGAAGATGAGGATGTTTTCTCAAAGCCTAGGAGGAGAAGCTAAAAATGGTTTAAGAACTTGACTCCCAACAGCATACATGATCTCCCTTCCCTTTACCAAACTTTCATAAACAAGTGGGAAATCAAGAAAAACCATCTCCAAATCCTTTCTGAATATAACAATATTAAGAAGAATACTGGGGAGAGTGTCCAAGATTATTGCACCAGGTTTAACAGTGTCTACAATGCCCTCCCACCTCATAAGAAACCCCCACTAGGCCTAGCCTTAGCTAAATTCCCAGAAGGTTTTGACCCTGACATGGCCTATCAGCTAAGAGAAAGAGAGCCCCTAACTTTAGAAGACATGAAAAAGGGATCTATAAGTGTAGAGGCCAACTTAATTGAAAAGAGAGCTAGGCTAAGATCAGAAAAGAGGGTAACCTACAAAGATGAAACCATGCCCTCAACCTTCTCATCTAATTACAAGATTGACAACCTACTTAGAACCATGGAAAGAATGATGGAGAGAACAATCATAAACGAAAGAACATATCCTAGGGAGAACCAACCAAATCCCCAAAACAGAAACCAGAATCAGAACTTCAGAAGAGATCCACCCCAAATTAGACAAAGGGAAAATGATCAAAAAATCAGACCACCCTTCGAAGATAACTATGTAGATGAAGGGGAAAGAGATATTGAACAACCGGATGAAAATCACCTAAACTTAATAGGCTCTGATAACGAGGGTGATGTTTTTTCTCACAGAATAAGAACAAGTTTTCTTCTCCTCGAATATAGATGAAACAAACCATGAAGATTCCGAAGACTACGATTTGGGATTGGAAAATGCCATAATGGAAGTCCACAGGCAATATGACCTTAGGAGCAAGAAAAACCAAGACAACTCCAAGAAAAACAACTTAGAAACTACTGATAGGAAAACCCTTGAAAACATTCTTAAAAGAACAGTAGACAATAACAACACCATGGCTAAGAAAACTAACCCTAACAAAGACAAAACTAGCCAACTAAATGGTGACACAAGCTGCCCTAGTACCTCTACTAGTGGCCCTGACAAAACTATTTTGACCAAAACCCCAAATCAGAGTCAGCAAATTAAAAATGTAGAAAAATTTATGGTTGATAAAGCTAATGTAAATATTTCTAAAACCCAAGTACCTTTCAATTTCGAAGGAGAATTTGCTAAAATTAAGATAACCATACCTCTCACTGAACTGGTAGCTCAGGATATGTACAGGTCTCAAGTTATGAAAGTTCTTAACATAGGAAATGATACAAATACTCTGAATTTGACAGATGAAAAACAAGAGTTGTTGTTTGGACCCGAAGTAGATGGAAAATACCAAGAAGGAGCCATTCCCCCTTTCTATGTTAGCCTAAACATACATAACAAAATCCTACATAATGCCATGCTAGACTCTGGTGCCTCTCACAACCTCATGCCAAAGGTATTGATGGATAAATTAGGCCTAGAAATAAACAGGACCTACAAAGATCTGTACTCCTTTGATTCAAGCAGAGTTAAATGAATGGGCTTAATCAAATATTAATGTGTCAATCTAGCACAAATCCCTGTTAAGAGCCTGGTTATGGACATAGTAGTGGCTGACATCCCTCCCAAATATGTCATGGTTTTGTCCCAATATTGGGGAGCCAAGCTGCTGGGAAACCTCCAACTTGACATATCTTATGCTACCATCCCAATTTTTAACCAAACAAGGAGACTGTACAGAGAGACTCACATGAAGTATATGGTAAGTAGCCTAGAAAAACCCAACAACACCCTGGTTTATTCCATTCATTTAGATTTGGAATCTTTTATCTTGTATAATTCAAATGAGATTAGTGGACAAGTAAAAGGAGTTGAGAAAGAACTAGGCCCTCTAGAACACTCACACTCATCCTCAAATGAAGAAAATGATAACCAAAACTGTAGCAGCCCTGAATAGCAACTCAATGACAAACATGAAGTAGAAACACTTTGGAACATGAGCTTTGATGGCTCATGTGGCAAGGCCGGTTCAGGAGCTGGTGTCTGTATACATAACACAAATGAGGGTAATTATTATAGATTAGAATTTCAATGTGCTAATAACATTGCAGAATATGAGGCTCTCCTCCTTGGTTTACACTTACTTGAAGACTTAGGAGCTAAGAAAATATTAGCCCAATGAGATTCAAAACTTTTCATTAAACAAATCAAAGGTGAATACTCAGCCATGAACCCAATATTAATATAGTATAGAAATGCATCCCTAGACCTCATCAAAACTTTCGATAAATATAAGCTCACTTACATTCCTAGAGCCCAAAATAACCTCGCCAATGAGCTCGCATTTGCTGCCAGCAATTGCCAAATACAACCTGCAAACGAACAATACCCTATCAAAGTCAAACGTCGTCCTACAGTACCTGACAACATTAACCATTGGCAGGTGTTTGAGGGTGATGAACAAATTGATGATTTCCTACAATCTAGGAATTGATTTACATTGATTAAACCTAGCTTAGAACATGAGGAAGATGGTCCTTTTGAAGATAAAGATCATAAATCGGAGTTGCCCTCTTTTGCTGATATAAATCTGCTCACACATCCTTATGAGGATGAAATGTTTGAAGATCTATGTTATGGTCCCATGATTTGGCTGATTGGCAAGCCAAATGATAGTGTAACATCAAACCAATCTTTGGAGCCCAAGGACCTGGCCTTCCTGGACTCAGAGAGGGCTCTCTCTATTTGTGTAAGGGATATCTGTGTGTTTGCTTATTCTGTTCTGATTTTAGGCTAGTTATGAAATAGGGTTTTGGTTTTGGTTTTTAGGTTGTGAGGGATGAACTGATCAAAGACATAAGATAGGTAAAAATATTTCAGATCAACTGGGCTATGGGGTCGAAAAGGTCAGGGAAGCTATCAGATGGTGATACAAGGTTGTTGAAGGGCCAATTTGATTCGAGGTAAAATGGATCTTTGGGAAAAATGGAGTAAGATGGACATCAAGTTTGTGAATAACAAAGGATTTCAAGCACAAATAGTTTAATATCTGACATAAACATGGTAGGGCAAACCATTAATCATGAGAAATGTAACTTTTAAGCTAATCAATGCATAGAAATAAACATTCAAGCCATGCATAGAGATATATAACTCTCTAACTTTGGGAAATGGCTATCAGACTTTGGGAAATACACTTAAGACAGACAAACAACTAAAATCACTATGCCGGAACGCCTAAACACAGTACTTCAAGTTATTGGGCACTTTGAAAACAAGATTGCATAGTCTTAGGCAAAGGGCAAGATCAGAACAAGACCTCCTTGATTCAGCAAATGACAATCTAATCAGTCAAAGAGAAATTTCATGGATGGAGCTATGACAAGCCATGAGTAAGCAGGGCATACCGTAAATCGTACTTAACATGCATAAAACCATGAATGAAACAAGCAAACAATATTCTTAAGTTATTAAAGAGCAATCAAGAATTCTTTAATGTGACTAAGAATGAAGAAAACATGGAAGCTAAGAAGAAACAGGAAATTTGAGGTGCCTCCAAGGGCATGTCTCAAATTTGTTCTCTACTGTCCTATCGCAAGAAAGAACATGGATTTATGAATGAAAATTAGGAAACAAAACAAAGAGAGAGACACTCTACCATTCTACCAAGTCATGGAATCCAACAAAAATCCTCTTTCATCATCCAAGAACATCTAAGAGACTATCCAAAAACATGAGACAAGTATTTCTTCCAAAGCTTATATGACCATATATTGCTTCTATTCATCAAGTTCAGCCTTGTTTACATTGAAAGCCTTCGGAATATATAGGCCAAACTGAGGAAAACCTCTTAGTTCAACTTGCAATCTCATTGGCCTATCCAAAATATCTTATTTTTTCCTTGAGGATTTGCAAAGCCCAAGGCAAAAAATATCTCATAAAATATCTAAAAAATGCTAAAAGAGGGAAATAAATTGATTTTTCATAACTTCTCATGTACAAAAATAGCTAAACGCACATGAGGAAAGATCAGTTTTGAAAGGTTCAATTTTTACAAAAATACTCAAAAAATACATCAGCAAAAGGTCCCCTGACTTGCCGGTAACTTTTGGAAGCCTTCCCGATGTCTAAATGAAGCTCATGATAGCTCGTTGGAAAGATCTGAGTGTCTACTTTTTTAAAAAATTTAGTTTGCTCCAAAATTACCACTAGAAGTCCTCAAAAAACAGACCTGTGTGTAAAAACCCAAAAAATAAGCCTTGCTGATAAACAGGGCAGAGTGTAGAAAAAGCGAGTGTTTTTCGCCATTTTGGGGGATCAAATGATCTTCAAATGTTTTGAAAATAGCTAAGTATGTGCTCCTGAAATTATGGCATCCAATGATACCATTTTCATCCTTTGATTATGCCCCAAACTGAAATGGTGATGCCCATGAGTTTTGGTCAAAAACCCAAAAATGACAAAAAACCAAAACATGTCAAATTTCGCTCAATTTTGGTGAGGAAGTCCCTCAAGGATTTTTAGAAATATGTCTAGAAGCTCGGGCCAAAATTTCAAGCCTAAAGGTTTCTCTCTCCTTTTTTCTCACCGGGCACCCTCTTTGGGACATTTTGAGCTTTTCTTGGTTTTATTCTTTGTTGTTTGGCATTCTTAGCTTTGGTGAAGAAGTCATGGCCCCTTGCCTAGGAGAGGCAGCTAGCACATGCTTTGTAGAATGCCATTCATGATCCATGTTTTGTATTTGCTTGCCCTCATCATTTCTTGCTTGAGGGCTGCCTTTTTTGTCTTTGTCGATGCCTTCTTTATGATTTTCATGCTCTTTCCCTTCACTGTTTTGTAGTTCATCACCCTTATGCTTATTGTTGTGCTGGTTTCCATAATGTTCCCTTTCATCACTGCCTCACTGCCCATCACTTTGCTCTTCATTATCACTGCTATGTTTAGACTCTTTTCCTTGTTCCTCATCATCACTAAAGTCATCTCTTCAGTATTGTGTTTGAGCCAAGAGGTATTTAACAAGACATGTTTGTGGTTTTTGAAGGGAAGTATCCTTGTGTTTTTGGCACCAAAAACCTCTTTCCTTTGATCATTGTTTTTATCCTTGCTTCAGCCAAGAATTTTCTTTCAACACTCACAGCAAGAAGATCTCTATAATTTTGACAAAAAAACCCTATCTCCAATAAATGTCTCTTTGTGTGGTTTCAGATGATCAAAGTTGCTTTGAAATCAATGTTTTAACACCCTTGCAAACTAATTTAAAGACCTCAACCTATGTCTGCTTTTCTCTTAGAGACTAGGTGTGTTCTAGGTCATTTATAGCATAGGAAATATTTTCAAATTAGCTCCTAAAACCTCCTCCCTGGTACTGCATTATCCTTCACTATTCAAAGAAAAATTCCTTCCTTCAAACTTGCAAATCCCTCATCATCTATCACTGTTTTGAGTTTCTTCATGGCGCTGCTCTTCATCACTGTGTTCTTCTTCACCTTGCTTCCCTGCATCACTGTGCTCCTTTTCAATGGAAACAGGCTCAAATCTCTTGTGCAGGCCACTCCTGCTATCTTGCCTGGGAGGCATCTTGTTTTGAATTCTCTCTGCAACACCAAACTGCCTCTAATGCTTTTTTTGAAATGCTTTCTCAAACACAACTCTGTCCTCTCTATTAGTCACTGTTTGACCAAGGCAGATTTCTTCAAATGCTATGTGAAATGATTCTTTGACACAAAACTCACTGCTCTTTCCAAAACACTGTCTGTCTCCCTTTGTATGCCAATCAACCAAAGTTATCAAAATAACAAGCACATAGTGAAAATGTTACTGTGGCTGGGTATGTTTACAAAGATCCTTTATGTTTTGATAAAAACAATACAGCCTTGTATTTAGACAGAGGCAAAACACTGCTTCCAATCAAAAACACCCTCCTTGTACTTCACTATTTCTCACACACAGTTTTGACAAAACACCTTCAAATTGTAATAGCAGCTTCACTCACTACAGTCTGTTTCATGTATAAAGAGGAAGCATTGATTTTGCTTTTCAACACACAGAGAGGACTTTTGAAAGTGACAAAGTCATTTATGTATGATCACTGTGTTGGGTAAGGTCACAAAGCTTTTCTGTGTTTTTTGGTATAAGCAAGACAGCCTTGTAGGAGACAAACACCCCTCCTCATCAAAATACTTCTCTTGTACTTCACTGTTTGACATTCACAGGCAGATAAAAACCTCTAGACTGAGTTTGAAAGATTTTTCACCACACTTTTTTTATGGGAAAAATGAGGCATCAATTGTTTCACTGTTTCACTTCTTTCAATAATCACTATGCTTTCCTTGCAAACACTGCTTACCTCCTAAAAATGTTTCCACCATACACTGGGCTGACAGAGGTTAACTTTGCCCTATCTCAGTTAGGGCACCTCCAACAATTTGACAAAACTCTACTACTGTGTATATTTTGACTTGTAGTTTTATGATTTTAGCACTGTATTGAGGGAAGTTTTTTAGGCCTTTGACATCATCATAAACACACCATTATCACTATGTCATCCTTGGGCAATCATAGCCACAACAGTCTCGGATTTTCAACAAAAATTTAACCCTCCTTACCACTTTTTTCACCACTACATTTGCTGACAAAGGTTATGGTTTTATCACAGTCTTGAGGGTAGCTCTAAGCTCTTTGAAACTAAAGAACACTCCACTAGCCTCCCACCATAACAAAATTCTTCAAAATATTTAACAAATCACTTTGATTTATAGCAAGACCCTCTCTATTTGATCACCATTTAGTTTTGAAAACATGGCAGCGATCTCTCATTTAGCAACTTGACTTATACCAGGGAGGCAAATAGAAATGCCTCAAAAATGGATGGCAGCCCTTGTTTGAAACATTTGAGCAGCTCTAAAAAGAGTTTTTTTGAATTTTTTTAGGTGAGCAGCACGTTCAGAAGCAAGAGAAACACGCGCTGCTACAGGCGCGCCGCGCATCAATAGAAAACCCTTGTATTTTCTCTCCCAGGCGCGCCGCACAATTTTTCAAACGCGCCGCACACTTTGCAGCCCGTTTTGGAGGCCTTCCCGGTGTTGTAATTGGGCGCAATATGGCTCGTTGGAAATATGTGGAAGTATTATTTCTAGAAAAACTTGAATTTTTTCATTTGGTGTCCATTTGGTTGTTCAAAAATTGGTTTTCCCAACACTGGTCAAAACTTGTGAATCCTGGTGCAGAAATTCATAGTGTTGTTTGTAGGCCACTTTTGGATGCCCTCCCAGTGTCGGAATTGGGTCCGAGATGGATCGTTGGAAAGATATGGAAGTATAATTTCCAAATATGCTTGATTTGTTTCATTTTGTGTCCATTTTGGTGTTCAAAAATTGACTGTCCCAACACTGGTCAAAAATGGTGAATGCTGGTGCAGAAAAACATAGTGTTGATTGCAGGCTACTTTTGGATGCCTTCCTATTGTCGGAATTTGGCCCGATATGGATCATTGGAAAGATATGGAAGTATAAATTCCAAATATTCTTGATTGTTTTCATTTGGTATCCATTTGGTTGTAAAAAATAGGACTGTCCCAACACTAGTCAAAATGGTGAATCCTGGTGCAAAAATTCTCCCGTGACATCTGTATCTTTTACATTTCTCACAAACCATGATACCTGTGTAGAAACGGAAGGAGGTTTTTCTTCTTGAACCTATGAGGGACAAAAAAATCTCTCAATTTTGTAAATTTCATCTCCGTTTGGTCAGAAAATCATTTTGAAACAAACTTCCCGGGCACTCCTTAACCTCTGTCTTTTGCAACCTTTGTCATATTGAATGGAATGTTTTTTTCAAAATCATATGGTAATTCATAGTTTGTGTTGTAGGAAGCTTTTTCTTTTTAAAACTATGATCAAAACCTCTGTTTATGAATCAAGGAGATCATCACTTTTTGAAACCACTAATGTAACCCTTTGGAACCCTAATGCCATCTTGCTATGTGTCCACCAAGATTTTGTCCCCTTTTTTGAAGAAGCGAACAAGGTCTTAAAGAGATTGTGCTTTTTTTTAGTTTGTTTTCGAGGGAGACTTACAAAGACACTATTTGCAGCCCTCCCAAAAGACCTTTCAAACTTATCATGGGGCTTTTCTTTTTATCTGCTAATGAGGATACTTTGATATGAAGATGAAACTTGTTTTGAGCATCCTGTTAACCATTTGTATGAGGTGATTTTCATGGTGAAAACCTTGGGGAGCTATCCCTTTGCTTCTCTGTAAATGAGGTTTAAAAAATAGTGAAACTTCACTCATTTTACCATTTTTGACAGCAGTCTTTTTTGAAATCCCTGTCATACTGAAATAAATGCTCTTCATTCTTAAACAATGGTGGGCCCTCTACTTATTTATGAAGCAGGCCTATGTTTGATGACTGTATTGTGTCTTCTAAAAACTTTGTCTTTCATTCGATGGGGAAATTATTTGACTGAAAGGGAAACACTGTTTTATCACACCTTTGGCCTTATGAATGAGTTGATTTGCTGTGTAAATTTTTTTGAGGAGCTGGTCCTTTATTTCTTTGTGAAGGAGGTCTGCAACCTCAAAACTGGAATCCAAAATCAATTCTAGTTTGATTTCATCAGATTCCATTCCAGTGCTAATTTTCTTATCAGGTTTTCATGTGACATCCCTACGACTGCAATGGTGTATGAAAAGTATAAACAATAGATCAACCTATTGATATGCAGATGCTTGCATGCAACACTTTTCATAACCTCTTAAGAATGCTGGCCAAATTACTTTCCCATCTTGTGATGTAAAATAGATTGAAACATTTGTTGAACCTAAATCTGTCAGCAAAATTTGTTGATCCTAGCAGCAGCCTTCTTCTTTATGATTTCTTCAGTGCATAAAAGACACATATCTTTTTGAAGTTGTTCCAAATGTGCAGTCTTTTCCAATAGAAAAAATACTCAAGCACACTTTAAAACCTGCTGATGCATCCTTTGTTTTATCCCTTGGAAGGAGGTGGCCTACAACGGCCCTGAAATCATTTTAAAAACATGTTGGCCCTCTGCTTGTTCATGAAGGAGGCCACATCATGCCTTTCTAACCATCTGCTATTTTGCTGGATGAGGTTATCAGCACGATGTTTTCTAACATTTTCTCTTTTGAAGGAGGTCATCATAGTCATGTTATTTCATCTATTTCCAAAACTGTGCCGTCTTTCCTTGAAATATATATCTCTGCTTTTTTGACAACTTTTGACTTTTGAAATATGTACTCCTGCTCTCTTTTCATTTCAGCTTTCCATCTACTTAATGATGGAAAATTCCTTCAACATGAGAGACTTATTTGGATTGTCTCTTTGCTTTTGTCTGGAAACTGTTTGTCATTCAATTTCCCCCCTGCAGAGATGCAAACAATATGAATTTGAAACGTTAAAATCTCCTTTAGTGTTCTATGGAGATTTTGCCCAATCTTAAGCATATTCCTTTAGACTGTGCACATGCTCATCTCTTTCTGTATTAGATCTTTGTAGAATTTCTTCCGGACTGAGATAACAACACCTCTTAGTGGCGCGACCTAGGGGTATATCAAGGTTTGCTTTTGCAGATTAAGTGCTAATTCAGGTTTGGTTGGTATTGAACAAAGGATTCTGGCTCAGGCTATTTTTGTCGAGGAATGGATTTCTCTAAAGCACAACTACCTAAATTAGGCGCAACTTTCATTGATTCTGATTGTGTTTGACAAGAAGATCAAGGATAGGAAAGGAGACACTTTGTCAAACATTGGACAGTGAGTTTCATGAGAACCAAGGGGAAAATGATAGCAGACCAGCATGACTAAGACAACTATAGACAGGGATATTTTGCTGAAACAGGACAAGACTTTGGAAACTGAAGATTGCTCTGATCATAGGCTGACAGGAAGGGCTAGGAAGGCAAAAATTTGTTTTGGGGTTTTCTAGATGATAAATTGACATATGGAGATCAGTTTCTAGAAAACTCAGCTAGGAATCTAGTCATCAACAACAGGTGAAAAATACTGATGACTAACAGTGGCTCCATTTGGGGAGGGCAGCTTCTTTTCAGGAGGTGTCCAGAATTGTAGATCTTTGGCTTATGAAGACCAGTGCCTTATCCATTGGCGCAAATTTCATTCTTTCTTGATGCCATTTCTGAAAATTGACAGCATGATTAGCCTCAAAAACATCTCTACCTACCCAGCTATATTTCCTAACATTTTTCTTCTTTAGGTGCATTTTGACTAGCAACCTTTTGACATGATATTTTTTAGAATAGAAACTATCTAATGCTATACTTTTACCTTCCGAGAGTTCAGATTAATCTGATGAACTCCTTTTCTTCTCTACCTATGCTAGATCAACTGTCAAGGTTAAGCTGTTTGACAGGATTTTATTCTCTAATCTAAAACATGAAATTGAAAAATGACCAAATCAGGATTAGATAGTCTGATTTTTCATGTACTTGTGGCTTGAAAGACAAGCTGCACACAAATATTATTTTGCATAAAATGAAATCTGGAAAAACAAGGCTAGGATACACAATTTTTTTTTCATCCCTGCTTTCCTCTTTGGTTCTGTTTTGAGCATGTGGAACCAGTATCTTTTCCTAATCTACTCTCTTTGATAAGTCAAGCTTACACAATGTTGACCATATTTTCCACTCACTAACTTATTAGCAAATAAATTTAAAGCATGTTCAGTTATGATTAGGCTAGATATCTGAACAAGTCATTTGAGCACTAGTAGCAGCATTTAGACTTGCGCGCTTTCCGAATGACTATTTCTTTGAACATGGGGCTTTACCATTGCTTTTTAGAAACTGCCCTCTTTTCCTATATTTTACTGTTTTTTGTATTTTCTGATTTTTCACTTTTTCTTCAAACAATCTAGAACTGAAAAGATGCTCACAAGGCTGAGCTTATTTTCCACAGCTATCTATCTATCCTAATCTAACCTATACACAATATACATTCATTTAGTGAAATATATTTTTCAACAAAGCCAATCAAGCAGATGATTCCATGAGGGACTTTGTTTCAGTTCTTTCATGATGCTGAAGAAATCAAAAGGCCACTTCCACTTTATTTGTTTTCGGGCAGTAGTGTTTAAGTTTTTCCTCACACTTTGCAGCAAACTGTTCGTGGTAGAACACACTACTCCTTCTTTAAAGGTCTCTAGTGAAACAACAAAGGGGTCTTCGAATAATAGTTGGCCTAGAGGATTTGAACAATAGACCTCATTTAGGATACTCCCTCCTTTACTTGACTAACCTTGGGATTCTTTTGAGAAAAAATCCCTTCTCCCTCTTTAGGATTATCTGATTTGGAAACTTCAGAAAGTAATGTTATGCTACCTTCAAGCAATCTTGGTACACCCTGATTTAGTGAGATGATTCCTGTTTGTGAGCCATTATCCTGATGAGTAGGACTATTATTTAGCACCAGGTCTTCTTGAGAAGAAATTTTAGTATCAACATCAGTCTGTTCTGTTCTTTTAGTATGAGAAAATGCATTAGTAGATAAATCAGCAGTAGAACACATATACATATATTCTTTACAAAAAGGTTTGGATGCTAGCTGTATGCTTATCATTGGTTTCTTCTTTTGTTGAAAGGGGTGGTGTCTTTCTCTTCTTCTGGGTGGAACTATGATGTCTCTCTTCCTTTGGTGAATGCTCACAAGGATGAATGTATTTTTGAGGAAGTATTTCAACCTCAACAACAATTTGTTCTATTGTTTCTTTATGAGCAATTTCTTTAGTAGGTAAGGCAATAGTGGATAACATCTGATCTATTTCCTCTTCAGTTAAAGGAGGAGGTATTTTCTGTTTTCTTTGGATTGGGCAACGATTTCTTTCCATTTTTTGTGGAAGTTCATCTTGTGGCTGAATGTCCTCTTGTATTTTACAAGGAAGGGCAGATGGATTGTTATTTGTTTCAACCTTTTCAAAGAGCTCTTGTGGATCCTCTCTTATTTTTTGATGGATTTCATCTGGTATCAACTCTTCTTAGTCATCTTGATGGTTATTTTGGGTAAGAAAATTATGGATCTCCTCTAAATAATCCTCAGGATGCCAATCTCCTAAGTTTTCATCAATGCTTACAAGGTGTTGTATGAGGTATTTAGATTGATCACAACAATTTTCAGCCAATGATAGAGATGGAAAATGCCCTATATAGTGTTTACAAAATAATTTGTGGAAATCCTTCAAAGAAAACAAGATGCCAGGTTCTAGGCCTTCATACCATTCTCTTGCCTTTCCTTCTAATGTACCCATGAACATTTTCATGAGGCAGTCCTCATGCGATTCAACCTTTAAACTCCATACATGTATATGAAAATTGATGAGATGTAACAATGGGTCATCAAGGAGATGTAATATAGGTAGGTTTTCTATCCAATTTAAGTCTTTAGGCATTTTGTGTGGGAATCCAGGGATATGTTCTCTGCTCATCGGAGCATATCTCCTTTGTGTCCTTGGATGCATCTTTGTTAATCAGAAAGGTTCACTGTGTCTTTTAAATCACTCTAAAGTTCTCTACCAGTGGAGTCTTTTGGTCTAATGAAGGTTGTGGAGTCGCCAGGTGGAGGATTTGAACTGTGGTGTCCACCATCAGCATGATTGGGATTGCTTAATGCATTCCTAGAAGACTTTATAAGGACTAGTGGAGTAATAGGCCTACTGGAGGCTAGTGGAGTCACCAAGTGGAACTTGGCTGTTTTTGTAAAGATGTAGCTATGTTCCACCACCAGTAACTACAGAAAAACCAATTTGGGAATGTTTTGGGGTTTTCTGAGTTTTTGTGTAGCCTATGAGGTTTGGAAGAGTTTCCTATAACTGAATCATCATTTTTCTAAGATGGTGAAGGAGCTAGCTTCTACTCTTCAAACAACACTTAATTTTTCTAAGTTTGATTGAGACTTCGAGAGTTACTAAGGAGTACTTAGATTTTCACTAACTCGGAAGGTCCCACCGTGATCGCCATTATGTTAGTGAGCGGTGGGATAAGTCAATCAGATAGTATTCTTAAGGCTACTAGAATGTTTAGGGAATCTAAGTTTGTATATCACTCAGGGTCCCACCATGATCGCCATTATGTTAGTGAGGCGATGAGGTGGCTCAATCGGATAGTAGCCTAGAGTTTAGTAAAGTAGTAAGGCCTACTAGAGGTTAGTGGAGTCGCCAGGTGGATTTTAAGTTGTTTTGAGGTATATGTGTATGGTCCACCACCAATACTAAAAAAAACCAATCTAAGGGATTTTTTGGGGTTTTTCTGAGTTTTTTATGTAGCCTATGAGGTTTGGAAGAGTTTCCTATAACTGAATCATCACTTTGCTAAGATGGTGAGACAACCAGATTATACTCTTCTAAGTTTGACTTAGATTTTGAGAGTTCCTAAGGGATACCTAGGATGTTTTAACTCAAAGTCCCACCGTGATCGCCATTATGTTAGGGTCCCGTGATTTGGCTGATTGGAAAGCCAAATGATAGTGTAACATCAAACCAGTCTTTGGAGCCCAAGGACCTAGCCTTCCTGGACTCAAAGAGGGCTCTCTCTATTTGTGTAAGGGATATCTGTGTGTTTGCTTATTGTGTTCTAATTTTAGGCTAGTTATGAAGTAGGTTTTTGGTTTTGGTTTTTAGGTTGTGAGGGATGAAACTGATCAAAGATATAAGATAGGTAAAAAGATGTCAGATCAACTGGGCTATGGGGTCAAAAAGGTCAAGAAATCTTTCAGATGGTGATACAAGGTTGTTGAAGGGCCGATTTGATTCGAGGTAAAATGGATCTTTGGGAAAAATGGAGTGAGATGGACATTAAATTTGTGAAGAAAAAAGGATTTCAAACATAACTAGTTTAATAGCTGACATAAACATGGTAGGGAAAACCATTAATCATGAGAAATGTAACTGTAAACTGATCAATGCATAGAAATAAACATTCAAGCCATGCATAGAGATATATGACTCTCTAACTTTAGGAAATGGTTATCAGACTTTGGGGAAATACATTGAAGACAGACAAACAACTCAAATCACTATGTAGGAATGCCTAAACATATTACTTCAAGCTATTGGGAACTTTGAAGACAAGATTGCATAGTTTTAGGAAAAGGGCAAGATCAGTACAAGACCTCCTTGGTTCAACAAATGACAATCTAATCAATCAAAGAGAGGTTTCATAGGTGGAGCTATGGCTAGCCATGAGTAAGTAGGGCATATCGTGAATCATAATTAGCATGCATAAAACCATAAATAAAACAAGCAAACAATATTCTTGAGTTATTAAAGAGAAATTAAGGATTATTTAATGTGACTAAGAATGAAAAAAACATGGAAGCTATAAAGAAACATGAAATTTGAGGTGCCTCCAAGGGCATGTCTCAAATCTATTCTCTACTGTCTTATATCAAGCAAGAACATGGAATTATGAATGAAAACTAGGAAACAAAACAGAGAGAGAGACACTATACCATTCTACCAAGTCATGGAATCCAACAACAATCCTCTTTCATCATCCAAGAACATCCAAGAAACTATCCAAAAGCATGAGACAAGTATTTCTTCCAAAGCTTATATGACCATATATTGATTCTATTCATCAAGTTCAGCCTTGTTTACAATGAAAACCTTTGGAATATATAGGCCAAAGTGAGGAAAACCTCTTAGTTCAACTTGCAATCTCATTGGCCTATCCAAAATATCTTATTTTGTCCTTGAGGCTTTGCAAAGCCCAAGGCACAAAATATCTCATAAAATATCTAAAAAATGCTTAAAGAGGGAAATAAATTGAATTTTCATAACTTCTCATGTACAAAAATAGCTAAACGAACATGAGGAAAGATCAGTTTTGAAAGGTTCAACTTTTACAAAAATACTCAAAAAATACATGAGCAAAAGGTCCCCTGACATGCTGGAAACTTTTGGAAGCCTTCCTGATGTCGAAATGAAGCTCATGATAGCTCGTTGGACATCTCTAAGTGTCTACTTTCTGAAAATGTTTAGTTTTCGCCCAACTGACCACTATAACTCCTCAAAAAACATATCTGTGTGTAAAAACCCAAAAAATAAGCCTTGCTGATAAACGGGGCAGAGTGTAGAAAAAGCGAGTGTTTTTCGCCATTTTGGGGGAGCAAATAATCTTCAAATGTTCTGAAAATAGCTGAGTATGTGCTCCTAAAATTATGGCATCAAATGATACCATTTTCATCTTTTTATGATGCCCCAAACTGAAATGGCAATGCCCATGATTTTTGGCCAAAAACCCAAAAATGACAAAAAACCAAAACATGTCGAATTTCGCTCAATTTTGGCAAGCAAGTCCCTCAAGGCTTTTTAGAAATATTTCTAGAATCTTGCGCCAAAATTCCAAGCCTAAATGTGTCTCTCTCCTTTTTTCTCACCGGGCGCCCTCTTTGGGCAATTTTGAGCTTTTCTTGGTTTTCTTCTTTGTTGTTTGGCATTCTTAGCTTTGGTGAAGAAGTCATGGCCCCTTCCCTAGGAGAGGCAGCTAGCACATGCTTTGTAAAAAAAATTTCTAGGTCATTTATAGCATAGGAAATATTTTCAAATTAGCTCCTAAAACCTCCTCCCTCGTACTGCATTATCCTTCACTATTCAAAGAAAAATTCCTTCCTTCAAACTTGCAAAGCCCTCATCATCTATCACTATTTTGAGTTTCTTCATGGCGCTGCTCTTCATCACTGTGTTCTTCTTCACCTTGCTGCCCTGCCACACTGTGCTCCTTTTCAGTGGAAACGGGCTCAAATCTCTTGTGCAGGCCACTCCTGTTGTCTTGCCTGGGAGGCATCTTGTTTTGAATTCTCTCTGCAACACCAAACTGCCTCTAATGGTTTTTTTGAAATGCTTTCTCAAAGACAACTTTGTCCTCTCTGTTAGTCACTGTTTGACCAAGGCAGATTTCTTCAAATGCTATGTGAAATGATTCTTTAACACAAAACTCACTGCTCTTTCCAAAACACTGTCTGTCTCCCTTTTTATGCCAATCAACCAAAGTTATCAAAATAACAAGCACAATGTGAAAATGTTACTGTGGCTGGGTATGTTTACAAAGATCCTTTTATGTTTTGATAAAAACAAGACAGCCTTGTGTTAGGGTCCCGTGATTTGGCTGATTGGCAAGCCAAATGACAGTGTAACATCAAACCAAGCTTTGGAGCCCAAGGACCTAGCCTTCCTGGACTCAGAGAGGGCTCTCTCTGTTATAGCATCATTTTTCACCCTCATGTGATTCATGATTGTCTCTATGGCCTTGGGCACCCATTCCCACAGACTTGAATAAAATTCATAAAAAACAGTGTTAAAAATCCCATACGTGGGTATGCCCAGAATTTTCCGCATGTATACGCGAGTCCACATGTACTTTTCCGCGTATGCCATTAAAATCATTAAAAAATATATAAAAATTCCCTATTTTCAGGCTGGGTTGATGGTTACTCCAGTTGTTCAACCACCCCAGCACGTGGCCAACTGTTTCCAACTGATTGAAACTACTTTGAGGTAGTATAAAAGCCCCTCATGTGCATGGCCTAAGGGAGAGAGAAATTTTATAGATATTATACTCTGTTGGAATCCCAATTCAAGTCTGAATTCCCGTGCCTCCTGCACTTTCCCAGATTTTTACAGGAAACCCTTGTTTCCTGGAGATGTTCATCAGTTTATATGCCATCTCAAGTTCACAAGTCTTGAAAGTATCTTAGCGAGGCAAGGGCGAGACGATCTAGACGACGGTCTGTTCGAAGATCGTGGAAGGATTCAGGTGATCTATCCACATTTTATTACTATACTGTTGTTCATAATGAAGAAGAACCATCTTGTTCCTGAAGTCACGTGTTAACATCTGCTTGTATATGTGAAAATATTATTATTTAAGCATTTATTATTGTTTATATGATGTTTCATATGGTTTTCACTGACATTTAGGGTAATTATATGCTATACAACTAGATTTCCGTGCATGTTTCTTCTTGGTTTTCAGGTTAAGGAGGAAGAAGGGTTGCTGGGGGTTTGGACCCCGCGGGATCTACATCAAACGTAGGATTACGGGTGAGTTCTACTATCGATGTTATCTAGTTTTTAGCATACAAGTGTGGTTGTGTGAGTCCTTCTTGAATAGCATGCCCTGATCTGTGGAGGTTTTGACCCAACAAACCTCTAGGGTGTTTTTTCCCGAAACAGAACTGGAAACTCCACTGGGGATCGCATTCTTGTGATTCCCCTGTTGGGTGGTTTCATCTATTTGAAAGGTTTCCAACAGTTTTAACTATTATTTCCAATCCAGTTAACTTTTTCCTAGTCAAACTGAAGACTTGGTTCTTTATCCAGGCTTGATCTTTTTCATTTTTCATTATTTACCTTTTCATACATGAGTTTTTCTATACACAGACGCGTATACATGCAATTTGCTTCAAAGGAAGTCGCGTATACGTGGGTTTCCTTTGACACAGTCGCGTATGCACGTTTGTTTCAAAACTGTCAAGTAGCGTATGCCTGGGCAAATTTTGAAATTTTTTATTTCTTGACTTTTTAGTCTTGTCTGCCTGTGGAGACCTGTTCCTGCAGTGTATTTAGAGTCTCTGGATTGGGTTGATAGTGGTTATTAGTCTTTTTCTCTCTTTTTTGAAGACTGGCTTATTCGGCAAATCTTGTTTTTTAGTGCTTGCATTTCTGGTTCGAGTACCAAGATCTCTTTCTGGGGATTCTTGGTTGTTCTACTTAATCAGAACAGAGAGATTTTGCTCATATACTCTTTCCTCATTTTATGTTTTTCTTTGCGCTTGGATTTTTGCCTGCTTTTGGTTAGTTTTCTTGAGTTCATTTGACTAGGTGTTGTTGCAATTTTTTGAAGAGTATTTCTTGGTTCTTTGAAGTTTTTTGTTTGCAGCAAGGTTGTACTATTCTTCTGGGCTGAGTTACTGAGTTTCTTGTCTTCTTTTTCTCATATAAATCTTGCTACTAAGTAGCCCTATAAGATTTGGAGCGTTTTTTAGGTTTTTCTTGAAATTCAGAGTTGTTTGACTTGGGATTTGATAGTCTTGTTGGTCTCTTCGAGCTCTTCTTTTTTATAAAATTCAAAAGCTCAAAAAAATAGTTTGTTTTGTCATTTGCTTTTGTTTTGCATTTTTGTTTTCGTTTTGTTACATATTTTGAAGCTTTGTTGAGATTTCTTACCTTTGGTTTTTGACTTGATTTTGGAAAGGAATTGTCATTGGTTTCTTCCTCTTGTTTTCAAGCATATTTTGATGTCTTCATATTGAGAGTTTCTACTTTTGGGAACTAGTTTTGTGGACAATCAAAAAGTGATAAAACTGAAGGATCTTTGGGAAATTTCTCTCTGCTTTAGTAGATTTTGCATCTTAGAATTTGCATGCTCTTAGTTATTTGCATTAGGTGCACTTAAGCATTTATAGTCATTTTCATAGATTTTGCAAGTGTGAGTTTGTTATCTGAAAAGAAAAAATATATAATCTCGTAGAACCTGTGTAGAAATTTATTTTCATCGAAAGGAAATTACTGCATTTGCATGTAGTTTGGTTTTCATTAATTTCTTTTCTGCGTCACAAAACACCATGACTTTCATTTCCGTATCCCTTTGACTTAATATAACAGCCGATTAAAATAAGCGCTATAATTTAAAAACAACTAGCAAGTGTTTTTATTAAGTGTCATACACCAACTAGCTAGGTTGTAGGGCCTTGGATTAGGTGAGTGGAGAGTTAACTCTCCAAGGCCGCTCAAACAAAAACATAGAAGTTTATTAATTGAGCGAAATCCAATTCCGTTAGGTGGACCGGGAAAGCTCTCCTCCAGAGAGTCAAGCGCGAGGGGAAGTGAAGGCCGAGAAGAGAGATACCCCCTCTTTGATTTGCTGGATCTGACCTCAAGACCGTTCCGCCCGGCTTCTGACACGGATTGGTGCCCATAGTTGCCATTCCTAGGTTCCACATAGGTGACTGCGGGGGGGAATACCCGTGGTACCTGAGGCAGACATCGTATCACTTCCAGCAGTACTTCTGGGGGGTGCCCTTGCGAAGCTTGGGTA